>CAJQZP010000963.1:612500-1812500 GCA_907164705.1 Parnassius apollo | reverse complement strand
AGAATTAGACTGTTCTATGAATCCAAAAAAGAAAATACTTTACGATTCGTATCATCAAAGCGTCAGTTATTCAGGAAACAGTTGCAGTTACAAGGCTACTGAAATAAATGATTTTAATTTTTATTTGTGTTTTTCTAATAAATTTTTCCCAATCACTTTAAGCTGAAATGCATCTACTGTGTGAAACCTGCCAAAATTAAAATGATCTTGTGTTTTTCGTAATGTAGCTTACATCATGCATGCAGTGAGGTGCGGTACACCATTACTCAACAATTATTTAAAAAAATAGTTAAAAACAAACTGAATAATATATACTGAATTCGATCAATCGTTCGTCGAACAGTCATGTGTCGGGTATCGGGCGGGTGTGTATATCGAACTTGCATTAGTCATATAATTATAACGTCTCTATACAGTAACAAAGAAAAATATGATGCAATCACATTTCGATGGCTCATAAAAATCTCACTTGGCTAGACAGGCAAATACACTGTTCAAGAATATTTTGAATTTGACGGGCTACACTTCGATAACAGAATTCAAAAAACTTATTTTCACATTTGTATCAGTCATACGTTACGTCGTAACTATTAGTCCAATATAGTTTCAACTTCCCTACTTTTGGGGAAAATTTAATGTATTGGCAAAATTATTTTTTCACTTGAGTGCGTTTATCGTCTAGCGTAAACACAAGTGGCTTACACACACATAGATTTTGTTTTTGCCTCACTTAAGAACGTCCGCTTTGTAGGGAACTATCGTTCTAGGTGTTATTATTCTATGCCGCTCATTTAGCCTTCAGCCACCGCAAAGACTACTTCACCTGTGGATGCCTCGTGCAGAGGCGAAACACGTATCGTATTATCGAGAGTGGAGAGAAGTGGGAATTCCTAGTGTTGGGTGTAGTGGTACTGGGAGTGGTGGTTACGGGAACAGTGCATGCATGAGGGGTTGGGAAGTACTCTTCAGACTGGGTAGGACACATTATTTTATTTTATTACGCGAATGTAAGCAAATTAAGTTCTAATAACTTCAACCACATGGATTAAAATGACCGAGAGGATTGAGTCAAATTCTGGTTTGAACACCTTTAATTTTCCTGCCATTTTCGCACCATTATTGTACCCTTGACCGCGAAAATCATTTATGTCTAAGTCAAACACAATGCATCAAGAAAGAGGCCAGTAAGTCCTTTGTCCGAAGAGTCACTTACTGGCTTGTAAGCAAAAAAATACTTGCGCTTTGACTTCCTAATTAGCGTCACTAAATTTATTTGACTAAAATCCACTAATGCTCCATACATTTTACTAAATCTAAACGACGACAAAATTATGTAGAATGAAAAATATGTACCGAAAAAGAAAATATGTACCGAAGACTGTTAATCAAGGGCAAGGCGAATTAATTAAGGCACCGAATTTATTCAAATAAATGTTCACCATCAATCAATTACAGAAAAACCTAGGAAAAGCAATGTCATCTATACATGAAAACAAACCCGCGTGCACATAACAATCAATTATTCAAAATTTACAAAAATAAAGGCAAGAATTCGAAGACGCACATTTCAAGTTAGAAAGATGAAATACCTTAGAACACTTCAAGGAAAATTATTTTGATAACCGGCAAATACCAACCTAAAAGAAATCCTAGAAGTTATACTAAAAAATAAGTAGATTCAGTACATACAAAAATTAAAATAGACCTCCCTTTTTAAAATTACTAAGCATAACTTATTACAACACCTATTTTTACTGGAACGTACAAGTCACTTTCACACAGTCTACGGTTTATCTATTAAAAACATTCACGAAGATTCCTCTATTACAACAACCGAAAAATCCAGTATTTGAAAACTAACGGCAGAGGCGACGCGACGCAGCGAAATTAATAAAACATCGAGGCGATTAATTGACATAACTTATATTGATCTATTATTACATTTTTAAAAAAATTGAACACCAAATTTCACAATGTTTCACCTGGAAGCATTAATAACCAAAATATTCAAAAACTAAGTTAAGGGAACTAATGCAAAGTACAAAGAACAGCTAGAAAACCCAAATAAAGTTGAAGAATCAGTGTGTCATGATATGAAAAATAAATACATCAATATGTAAATAAAAGTCAGGTATTTGTTGGTATCATGGACCTAGAAAAAAGGGCGGACAGTCTCGCTAAGAAACAATTGACGCACCGCATTGGCGGCCGTTTAACCATGTGTGACGCGAGCGCGGATTGGAGCGTAATGGCGAGCGGTAGACTTGCTATAGTGTGCGTGTATGCGTGCGGGCTTGTTTGTATTAGCGAACTGACTTACTATGGGTGCGTCTTAAAGATGCAATAAAGATTATTATTATTATTATTCTATGAAAACAAATTAACGTTTTATCTTTTATTAATAACAAGGAACTCGTTCCGGCTTCGCGTGGGTAGTGTTTATTGAAGCGGCCTTTTTTAGATTTATGATGATCATCATTTGGTTTATAATATTTTTGATTTCTTAAAAAAATCTCCAACTTTTATTTAGATAAAATACGTATTGCGTTGCTGTTTCCGTTAAACATGTTAGACAGAGAGAGGATATTAGCATTCCTGGAGTTGGAGTAGTACAGATCTCAGACTCCTGCATAATCGAGACGTTCACAAATATTCTCGTAGTATAACGGTTCACCTTATTTCTGTTTTAGAATAATTTTGCAAAAAACTAATTTTCGCTTACACATAGACACAAATACAATATCAAATAATATTGTTACGCGCTCAAGTCGACGGCACTAGCGCATTCTAGTTTCGAACCGAAGAACTAAACTTCTTGAAGTTGAAACACGAACTATCGGTACCTTGCGCGTGTTTACTTGAATATTCTGGATATTTCGCTGTTAATTTATATAAATAGGCGCTGCAAGATGCGATCGGGGAGTATTGGATTTGGCGAGACAAGTGAAGCTTCGGAGCGAAATAAAGTGAACCAGTGTGCTTAATTATTAGTGTTTTTAACTTTAATTTGTGTAAAGGAAATTAAAGTGTTAATTTAGGTAATTTTATCGGCGATTTTTATTATCAGGAATCTCAAGCTCGTAACAATTGGTGTCAGAAGTGGGATAAATACATGCCGATTTTACCTAAGGATTAAACGGAGGGTGTCCGTACCCGAAGTCAACGCCAGCAGGAGACGGACCAAAGAAGATTTGGTGGTGCAACGCCGCAGACGTCGGAGGGCCAGCCGCCGGCTGCAGGCCCTTCAGTAGCTCCTACATCTGCAGCACCGGACTTAGGTGCTCTGATGGTGATGCTGCAGGAGCAGGCTCGCCGACAGGAGGAACAGGCTCGCCGACAAGAGGAACAGGCTCGCCGACAGGAGGAACAGGTCCGTCAGTTGAAGGAGCAGCTGCAGAGCGGACAAGAGGAACAGGTCCGTCGAGTGGAAGAGCAGATGCGGGGCGGACAAGAGGAACAGGTCCGTCGTTTGGAAGAGCACCTGCGGGACGGACAGGAGGAACAGGCCCGTCGGTTGGAAGAGCAGATGCTCCTCATGAAGGATCTTCACGCTACCTTCGGGAAGGAGATCAAGGAGGTGAAGGATATGGTTGCTCAGCATGACAACCGCCTGTCAGAAGCTGAAACCCAAATCGCGAAAGCTGAAACCCGAATCGAGAAAGCTGAAACCCGAATCGACCAAGTAAACAATCGGGTTGACAACGTAATGGCTGACATGAAGAAATCACTGAACGAACTCAAACTTGGAGATGGAGCTACAGCTCCCGTAGTAGCTACAGCACCTTCGCTACGTGGATTCAAAGTGCCGCCGTTCGACGGGACTTCTTCCTGGTCGGCCTACAAAATCCAGTTCGAGGCTGTTATGAAGGCGAACGGCTGGAATGAAAGTCAGGCCATGACTGCTCTCACACTAGGCCTGCGCGACCAGGCCTTAACAGTTCTGGAAGCTCTCGGTGAGGAAGTGACTTATGAACAACTCCTTGAGGCATTGGAGGC
This sequence comes from Parnassius apollo, assembly GCA_907164705.1. Classification (NCBI taxonomy): domain Eukaryota; kingdom Metazoa; phylum Arthropoda; class Insecta; order Lepidoptera; family Papilionidae; genus Parnassius; species Parnassius apollo. The sequence continues at coordinate 1,808,504 of CAJQZP010000963.1, read as the reverse complement.
GAGATATGGCGACACTCACCTGGAACACGTCTTTCGTGCGCAGCTTAAAGATCGCGTGCAGCGCATCAACGAAAACCTGCAGCAGTGGGCTCTAGATGTGGAGAAGCTGGTGCGAAAAGCATACCGGTCTGTACCTGCGCTCATTGAAGGGAACCTGGGGCAGACATTCATTGACGGCATCCGTGACCTGGAAGTCAGAGCTGCTGTGAGGCTCGGGCACCACGAGACGCTTAAGGACGCCTTGGCCCATGCACTGGAGGTGGAAGCCGTGCGGCAGGATCATCGTTCCCATCGCGTCAGGGAGGTTGCAGCAGCTACAGTTCGCGACCGCAACAAAGGATACAGCCCTAGGTGCTATGGCTGTGAGGAAAAGGGCCATCTTCGATCCAGCTGCCCTAAGCGAACCCTAGAAAGGGAAGGTGAACGATCTAAGGAGGGTAGTGCAGCCAACAGCACCACCCAGCAGCAGCAGGGAAACGAGTAAAAGCCAGAACTGCGGGGCAGGTGCTGGCTGATGTTAAAAGAGCCCCAAGGATCTTGATCTCACAAACCCACGATGGGAACAGTCTAATCATCAAGGGCGAGGTCAACGGAATGCCGTGTAAACTGACCATAGACACTGGAGCCTCTCGTACGGTTGTTAGTTGCCAACTAATAAGTCAGTTCCTTGGGGACTCCGCAAACAACCGAGAACGCATTAATTTGGTAACAGCCACTGGTCAGCGTATACCCGTCCGTGGAGAGAAAGAGATGGAGTTGAAGCTAGGCAACATGATCTACCTGCATAATGTCATCGTGGCTGATATAATGGACGACTGCATCCTGGGCCTAGACTTCATGAGGAAGAATTGTTGTGCGATTGACGTTAAGCAAGGTGTCTTGAAATGTGGACAAGAGGAACTTTTTGTGGAAGGAGCGTTACCAGGGAACGTGTACAGCTTTGAGAAGATTGTTTTTGATTGTGAAACGTTTGTGCCGGTTAGTCTTCCTCGGAATCCTGGGCAACCTCATCGTTGTGTACTCGTGGAAAGGTTAGAAAATGACCTTCCATGGAAAGTGGCTCGAACCTTGGTCAGAACCACTAACATCTCAGGAGTACGTGTACTGAACCTTTGTGGCCAGGAACAGATTATAGAAAAAGGCACACTGGTTGCTACTTGTGAGGAAGTGGATTGGTTACGTCGGTGCCAATATCTATCGACTGGGACCGACAGCAAGGCTGCACAAACTACAGTGAGCACACTTTTAGAAGACTGTCGTAGCGTTCTCTCCCCGAATGAAATGGTCAAAGCGAAGAAGTTGTTACTCAAGTATGCCGATGTATTCTCATCAAACGAAAGACTGGCTTAGTTCAACACAAAATAAACACAGGTGAAGAATTGCCTATCCGTCAGCGGCCAAGAAGATTGCCGGTAGCACGTGAAAAGGAAGTGGAAACCATGATTGAGGGAATGGTGAAGGATGGTGTTATTGAACCTTCATCTAGTCCATGGTGTTCACCCGTGGTACTGGTAAAGAAGAAGGATGGCAGCATGCGGTTTTGTGTTGACTAACGCCGTCTGAACGACGTTACTAAGAAGGACAGCTATCCCTTGCCAAGAATTGACGACACGCTGGACATGCTTACAGGAGTAAAATGGTTTAGCACGCTGGATCTAAAAAGTGGTTACTGGCAAGTTGAAATTGACTCTAAGGACAAGGAGAAAACTGCGTTCTCAACGGGAAAGGGTCTGTGGCAATTTAAAGTAATGCCGTCTGGGTTGTGCAATGCTCCAGCAACGTTTGAAAGGCTGATGGAACTTGTACTTACCGGGCTAATTGGCGATGCCTGTCTGGTCTACTTGGATGACATCATCATCGTGGGCCGTACGTTTGAGGTATGGGGTACTTAACTTTTTGGGGTATGTAGTGTCGGAAGAAGGTATCCGCACGGATCCAGAGAAAATCGCAGCTGTTAAAGGATTGGCCGGTTCCAAAAGACAAGACGCAGGTTAGAACATTTTTGGGTTTGTGCTCCTATTACCGGCGATTTGTGAAGAACTTTGCAGATATAGTCAAACCTCTGCATAAGCTAACCGAGGAGAAGCGACATTTCTGCTGGGATGAAAGTTGCGATATCGCATTCCAGGAGCTCAAGGACCGTCTGTGCAAAACATTTATTTTGGGATACCCTGATGCAAGCAAAGAATTTATAGTTGACACAGACGCATGTGATATAGGACTTGGCGGTGTGTTGTCTCAACGGAATGGTGACCAAGAGGTCGTGATAGCGTACTTCAGCAAGTCGTTGTCAAAACCGGAAAGGAACTATTGTGTCACAAGACGCGAATTGCTAGCTGTGGTAAAGTCGTTGCAGCATTTTAGCAAATATCTTCTGGAGCGAAAATTTCACTTACGAACTGACCATGCTGCACTAAAATGGCTATTGCAGTTTAAAAATCCAGAAGGACAAGTTGCGAGGTGGATTGAACTGCTGCAGGAGTACGACTTTGAGATCGAACATCGCAGCGGGAAATCTCATGGCAACGCAGATGCATTGTCAAGAAGACCTTGTCCTGAAGATTGCAAACATTGTACTAGGCAAGAGAGTAAGGAAGTGGTATCCGTGAGGATGCTCAGGGCAGACCACCTCAGCAACGAGTGGAAGGACAGCTTACAACGTGCACAGCAGGAAGATCCGGACATCAACCCGATCCTGGAATGGATGAAGGCCAGTGCTCCCAAGCCCAAGTGGAGCGACGTCTCAGCGATGAGTTCGACCACTAAAAGCTATTGGGCCCAGTGGGACAGCTTGCTGCTTCAGGATGGAGTTCTGTGCCGTAAATGGGAAAATGTTCGGGGAGACAGCTGTCATTTACAAATGGTTGTCCCTAAAGCTAAAGTACCGGATGTTCTACAGCTGTACCATAATAATTATTCAGGTGGCCATCTGGGAGTTAAACGAACTCTACTGAAGATCCGAGAACGGTTTTACTGGGTCCACTGTTGAAACGATGTCGAGGACTGGTGTCGCAAATGTACAAGTTGTGCGGCTGTAAAGGGACCTCAGACTCGTAGTAGAGGTGCATTGAAGTTGTACAATGTTGGTGCACCATGGGAGAGAATAGCCATTGACGTGGCAGGGGCCGTTTCCGGAGAGTGAAAGCGGTAACAAGTATTTCATGGTTGTGATGGATTACTTCACTAAGTGGCCAGAAGTCTTCGCCATTCCAAATCAAGAAGCTTCAACAGTTGCAGATAAACTAGTTCATGAAGTCTTCTGTCGTTTTGGAGTACCTTTAGAGATTCACAGCGATCAAGAAAGGAATTTTGAATCTCAAATATTCCAGGAAACTTGCCGAGTTATGGGTACTCATAAAACTTTTATCGCAACCTGATGGAATGGTAGAACGATTTAATCAAACATTGGAGAGGTACCTAGCAAGAGTTGTAGACAATCGGCAACGAGATTGGGACAAGCACATATAACCGTTTTTGTTGTCATATCGAAGCGCTGTTCACGAAAGTAAACCAGTGACACCAGCTTTCGCAAACTTTGGAAGAGAATTACGGCTGCCTGCAGACCTGATCACCGGGATACCACCTGATGCTCCACGTAGTATAACCGATTATGCAAATGACTTGCGGAACAAAATGAATGACGTTTATGAGCACGTCAGACAATCGGGCCAGCAAATGTCTGAAAAGATGAAAACCCGGTACGACCGCAAAATGAACAACAAAGGGTTCGACGAAGGTTCACTAGTGTGGTTGCATAATCCTGCCCGTAGCAAAGGGAAATCTCCTAAGCTTCAAGCTAAATGGGACGGCCCGTACCGGATTGTGACCAGGATCAACGATGTAACCTACCGGATACAGAAAGGCACAAGAGGGACTCCTAAGATCGTCCATGTGGATCGCCTGGCGCGTTATTATGGGGCCGATAATGCTCGGGACGAGCATGTCTTAGGAGGGGGCAGTGTTACGCGCTCAAGTCGACGGCACTAGCGCCCTCGAGTCTCGAACCGAAGAACTAAACTTCTTGAAGTTGAAACACGAACTATCGGTACCTTGCGCGTGTTTACTTGAATATTCTGGATATTTCGCTGCTAATTTATATAAATAGGCGCTGCAAGATGCGATCGGGGAGTATTGGATTTGGCGAGACAAGCGAAGCTTCGGAGCGAAATAAAGTGAACCAGTGTGCTTAATTATTAGTGTTTTTAACTTTAATTTGTGTAAAGGAAATTAAAGTGTTAATTTAGGTAATTTTATCGGCGATTTTTATTGTCACGAACCTCAAGCTCGTAACAATATTAAAGATTTTTCTCAGGAACAAAATTAATATTAGACAGGACAAAAGAAATTTATAGTAGTTTATTTAAGTAACAAGGAGCAGACACTACAGACACAATTAGAACATACTATAATGTCCTCCAGACCGAATTTCAGCCACGGCGGCCTGCCTCAACGGAGGCTAGCCATCGGCGCAGGATAGGATTATAGTGCCCAAGTGTACGCGCAAGCACAGGTGCACTCTCTATTCGCTCACTCTCATAATCCGATGGGACGGTAAACCGACACGACCGGAGAGAGATAAGGCGCAGGACCAACGGCTTCACGTGCTTTCCGAGGCACGGGGGTGAGACACCGCCAACTTCCTGACTCCGGGCAACTACTGAGAATTTATTGACGGAAAAACTCAATAATTAATTAATGATTTCTTATATTTACGCGAACTTAACAATAATTAATTTTTTGGCCCGACCCGGGATTTGAATCCAGGACCTCATGATCAGCAGTCGCACTAGTTAAACCACTAGACCCACGAGACTGACTGCCTCGTTGATCTAGAATATACTATATGGCAAACTATAGCTCGTAATTTTTTTTCGCTTAAGTAGTATCTAGCATTATATTTTTACTAATTTATTGTTTTTAAACACACATGACTTGATAGTTGTCGAGTGTTGACCGCAGACGAGCGCCTGCCGCCGCCGTCCATCCCGACCACGTCACACGCTGAACATTTACATACGCCCAGACCAGCCGTAGACCAGTCGACCTGCGTACTGGCCAGCGGCTACTTTCAAAGCAAGAGTCGATTGAACTCTTCCAGCTGAAACCTTCCTGAGAGGCGTCAAGATGTTCTACACTAACATTGCAACGCAGCAGCCCGGTGACCGCGTTACCAAAACTCACTTACACTGACATTGTTGCTGAGTAATCAAAGGCGTACATTACACGCTCATGCATGCGTCAATCAATTCCAATCCGTTTTTTATCGATTATGATTAATGGAATTGATTTTTATTTATAGAGGAGGGGGCAAACGAGCATACGGTTCACCTGATGTTAAGTGACTACCGCAGCCCATGAACAACCGCAACACCAGGGGAATTGCAGGTGCGTTGCCGGCCCTTTAGAAAGGAGTAAGCTCTTTTTTTTGAAGGTCCCCAGGTTGTATAGGTCCGGAAAAATCGCCGGTGGTAAACTATTCCACAGAGAGGTCGTACGCGGAAGAAAACTCCTAATGAAACGTACAGTGGTGGATCGCCAAGCATCCAGATGGTGTGGATGGTATCGGGAGGTTTGCCGCGTAGTGCGTTCATGAAATTTGGCGGCTGGGATTAATCCGAACAATTACTCAGAGCACTCCCCGTGATAGATGCGATAAAATAAGAAAAGAGATGCAACATCTCTTCGCAGAGCCAGTGAATCGAGCCGCTCTGCGCTGGATGCGGTCAAGGGAGCTGGCACTGGGGAGCCCCAGCCCAGAGATGGGAAAATTATTCTATGTGCGGCCGAACCTGCGCCTTGTAACGTTGCAGGCGGTGTGCCGGCATGAAATACTGTCCCGCTCTCCTGAGCGCGCCAAGCTGTTTAGAGGCCAATTTGGCCTTCTCTTTCAAGTGACCACGAAATTGCACGTCACTCGATATGTCGATGCCGAGGATTCCGATACTGGCTGAGGCAACAAGGGGAGTACCTTGAAACTGAGGAGATACGACAAAGGTGTTCTTTTCAGCGGTTAACGTGCAAACTTGTGTCTTCTGAGGGTTAAACTGGACTATATTTAGTCGGCCCCAATCCGAGACTTTGTTCAGCATGACTCGACTTCAGACACAAGTTTGTCCCGGTACTCGGAGACGTTTTCCCGAGAAATATTGGCATGATCGGTGTACAGAGCATCACCATTGCTGTCATCTGCATAGCAATGAATGTTGCAGGTTTGAAACATATCATTGATATGCAGAAGAAACAGCGTTGGTGATAATACGCAGCCTTGTGGAACACCAGCATTAATAGGCTTGCATTCGGAGCTTGCATCGTCTACAACGACCTTGATGCTCCGATCTGCAAGAAAGCTGGTGATCCAATTGCACAATTTCTCGGGAAGCCTATAGGAAGGGAGCTTCGAAAGAAGCGCTTTGTGCCGAACCCGATCCCTTGGACTCAACTGCCGCCGCCCATCTATGAATCAGGAAGACCAAAAGATCACCAGCTGATCGACCACGACGAAAACAGTATTGGCGATCACTAATCAGCTGGTACATTATATTTGTATTTGTATTAAATTGTATAAATTGTAACGTTTAGATTAAAACTACTTTTGCGGATTTTATCGCGTTTAATTTGAATTATTTTGTATAAATGTGTAGTGTTCGCGTAAATATAGGAAATAATTAATACAAGAAACTATTTTGTAACGTATTGTTAATAAAATTTTCTGTTAACGCTATTAAACACTTCGTTAGGTCCTAATTTGCCATAAGTCAAAACAAATTATTTGATTGAAAACTGAGAAAACGTCATCGTTGTCGCAATCGTCTCACTGCCTAATATAAATTTAAACGTATTTGTATAAAATACAAACGTCTAAAATGGCTTACAGTTTAGAATTATGATACCTGACTCAACCAAATATTTTATCGTAATGTTATTCGCGGGTAAATAATATAATTTTATTTGATTTCACGGAATTCTCTCCCGGTCAACATAACCAAATCAAAAATTCTCCAACTTAAAATATTTACACCGGTGGCCACAAGTGTCCATTACGTATTACGGATTCATTCATTAATTTATTGTAGCCTATCAAACTACTCTGCTGATCATAGACCTCAGAAAGATCATAACCGCTATAGCTACCACGTTTGACAGGCCTGCTGCTCATCTCATGTTTATGTTTCCCTTTGTCGCCTCTTACGGCACGCACGGCATGATGTTTACTTTTTACCCTTTTCAAATACTTACACCTGAACAAAGGGATTATAAGTGGCGGACTTACTGCCTCTTCCCAGTATGCATTATTTCCCAGTTGACCCTGGGTCAGTGGCGTATCTAGGTAACCAAGGGCCCTGGGGCAAATGAAAAAATGGGGCCCCACTGCTAACTAAACTGGTTAGGTTTTATTAAGTAGAAATATTAAATATACAAATACTTTAAAAATGCTAAGGTACTTTATATAGCTTTTTTTGAGAGGCAGGTATTTTGAAGCGAAATAGAAAAGATTCAAGGGTTTATTGTATAAAGGTCGGACCTACTAACTGACTAAATAACAATTATATTTACAATCTTTTCCTAGGTTTAGTTTTCGCAAAAGTATCGATGACTTCAGTTAAATCCAGACTTGATGCGGTTTGACCCATACCTTTTCTTAAATATTTTTTTATTATTTTTAATTTGCTAAATAATCTTTCAGCTGCTGCAGAAGTTACAGGAATTGTAAAGAATATTAATACTGCTGTAAATACTTTCGTTAGGTCGCATTCTAGCACTCCATATTTGCTCATTAATTTCCTTACATAATTGGTGAACAGCCCATGCTTGAGTTAATTGAAGTAAAACTAGATGGTAAATATTAATAAATTGAAGTGAAAAGCTAGCTTTATTAGGCCTATTATATTTGAATATTTTTATTGGAATTCTTCACACTTTTATAATAAAGTTGCTGCATCAACATGTAATAAAAATGTTGGTGTTAGAAAATTGAATATTTGACTGACTGCACTCACACCAGTAAAACGTGTATTTAATTTAGCTATTAATGTGTCTAGTACATTATTGAAAATCTCAATTTTAAATATTTCTTCTCTGTTTGGAAATCGATGATCAGCAGCTAATTCATCAAAATGCTTTTTAACTTTTCTTTTACCTTTTTCCTAAAAATGGGTATCTATACCATATTTCCTTGCAGTTTCACTCCTGGATTTGCACTTGACTAATTCAAAATCGTTTCTATAAATTTGCAACCTTGCTTTGGTCAATATAAAAAAAATCCGAAGTTTTATTGCAGATATCGTATTGACCCTACTGGACCATCTAGTCTGATTTAGTTTTTTTGGAGTGATGTCCGATTCGCCAGTGAGTTTTGAAAGTAGATTTGAGAGTACATTGCGAAAAAAATCTGTATTTGCATACAACTGCTAACGGCATCATTTATCACCAAATTTAAATTACGAGTGGCACAATGTACGTACTCCGCCTTAGGCTGGATATCCTTAATATGTTTTTGTACACCATTATGCACACCACTCATCACACTGGCTCCATCATAACCTTGCCCCACACATTTTTTTATCAGACATCTTGTAGATCCTAAAAACATTAAAAAAACAATTTCAAAAGTCCTGATATTAAACTGTTAATAATTATAAAAAAATGATAAAAAACATAGAAATAATAATTGTTACTTTGGTCATATCCAATACTTGCCGAAAAATGTGATGATATCGGGCGACAACCTCTTCAAGGGACAGAAAATTTCCATGGTATCCTTCTTGACTTAGTCTTCTCGATGTTCTCTCAAAGCCAAAGAACTCTTTGCTCCGAAATTATGCTTCTTTGCGAATTTCATTTTCAAGTTCCTTGGCGATTATATTAGTATTATTTTTTTTTCAAAATTGATATTTCGCGTTATACAATGAGTAGCCGAAATCTATAGATTTGATATGATTTATTGACGAATCGGACATCAATATGAGTGGTATCAAAATCAAATAAAATTGAACCACTATATTGACCAGTACTAAAAAGTTTATTGACATTAGCTTACTTCTTATACATCTATAATTTTTAACCGTTCTCGAAAAAAAATTTTGACTCGAACTCACAATAAAACGCACATCGATGTATAAAAACGCACATATCGCTATCCGTCAAATTGACAACACTGCCAACCCACAGAACAAAATTTAGGGGAATTCCCTAGGTATAACTTTCGAATTTCTCTCAACTGAATTGTCACGACTGAGTCGGGTTGCAATCTGTCATATTTATTTTGAAAATGAGAGAAATTTTCATAAGTCCAGTTCGATCGAGATTTTCTGGTAAGGATGGAGCCCCTCTGAGCTTGAGAGCCTCGGGGCGCTGCCCTCCTAGCCTCTAGGTAACTACGCCACTGCCCTGGGTATAGTAAGACAATATGATAGGTGCATGATGTGTAAATGAAATTAGTTTGAAAATAATAATATGGAATATGTAGATATTATATTAATCTCTATACTATGGTATAGAGATTAATATAATATCTACTTACTTACTTAGAATATACTGGCGTAAAGACGACCTTTAGAGTAATTATGTATGCATAGAGAGAACCTACAATTCTATATAAATTGAGTTAATATACGTAACTCGCTTTTTTCATTTTCAAACAAGGCAAAAAGAGAAAAATCTATTGAAAGATGTTGCGTGTAATTCACACGTGGAAATAGAAATGTCAAGTGGTCGTTTTTGGTCTCTTTATACTACGCCAAATATGAGGGTAAGTACACTCAGATCTTCTGATTCACTAGAAAAATGACAGCCTTGTTGTAGCAGTAATAGGTCCTTACATATGAAATTGGCGTTTTGTACGGGTGGAATATAAAGTAATTTTTTTTTGTAAAATATGTTTAATTAATCACAGTATGCACCGTTGTAATCTATGCACTATTGTCACCTTATAAGTAGTTTATTGATCCCTTTACTAAAATAAAACCATGGGGGCGAGAATCTACAAAACTCTTTGAAGACGATTTGGAATTCTGTATCGGAGTAAAAATTTTTTCCTTGTAAGAAGTTGTCCAAATTCCGGAAAAAATGGTAATCTGTTGGAGCAAGTCCGGGGAGTACGGTGGATGTCGCAGACATTCCAATTGTAGCTCATCTAGCTTAGTGATTGTTTGTTGTGCAGTGTGTGGTCTTGCGTTGTCGTGAAGCTGCAGTGGCCTAGAACGAACCAATCTCGGTTGTTTAGCAGCTAGTTCTTCCTTTATGGTTTGCGGTTACTGACAATAGATATCTGCCGTAATCATTTGGCCAGATTTTAGAAAGCTGTAGTGAACGAGATCGGCGCGGCGAGACGAGTCAATTTTCGTTTAGGGCAGGATTTGACTGGGTTTCCAGGGTTCAGCCATTGCGACGAGCGCTTCCTATTATCTTATAGTATCCACTTTTCATCACAAGTAATGATTCAATTTAAAATCTGTTCATTTTTGTGTCGGTTGAGCAAAGTAACACAGCAGTCGACGCGTGCTTGCAAGTTCGATTCACTCAATTCATAAGATACCCATCCTTCAAGTTCTTTTACTTTGCTTCAAGTGGATTAATACAGTTTTATCACTTACCCCGAAACCTGCAGCTATCTCTGAAGTGCTTTGTGATGGATCCGCTTTCACAATAGCCTTTAATTCTTCATTTTCCACTTTGGTCTCCGGCCGTCCACGGGGTTGGTTCTGAAGATCGAAATTTCTAGAACATTGAAAACGTTGAAATCAAAAAGGTACCGTGCTTTCTTTTGCGATACCAGCGCCGTACAAATCATTAATCCTTCGAACTGTTCCTGCAGTACTGGTGTCACGGTAGAACTCGTATTCGTAAATATACCGATATTTCATGTTTTTCATTGTGCGGTAATAAGCGACGCCAAAGAAAAAAAAATAATGAGGAAAAACAATTAAATGACTGTTTTCTAAACTCAAATGTACCAGCTAAATGAATTTATAAATTTGAATTTGAAATTCTTAACCAGGAGATATTTCAGATCAAAGTGGTCAGTACGACAAAACGTTAATTTCATATGTTATTTTACAAGACATGACGTCTTTAATCTATAGTGATTCTTTTCGCAATGTTCATTGGGACAATCGATATCGATATACTCGTTTATGTTTGGTTATTTATTTTTATTACTTTAATATGTGTCTAAAAATATAAGGCAAATAGGTCTAGACTTATTATTAAGTATTCGATCGAGTAAATTGTTTTCTAAATCAAGTGATGATGATTATTATATTACATTGCAAATATACGTTTCGCAAACTTTGAAAAATATAGCTTGGCAGCGATTACCCTTCCCAGAGGTTATTATCATCCATAAATTCCTTAATGTTATAATAACCCTTTTTATACAAATTTAGTTTAATAAAATTTTTGAACTTTGTATACCTACGTAAAATTTTATATATTTTATGGGATTTTGTTGTAAAAGCATATAATACATCGCCCCAAGAATGAATTACTGACTCGGTGGAGTTGAGTAACTGGTACTACAAGCTTCAGTTCCTAGTATTGACAGTACGAATATCACTTACCTTTGCAAAACTAATTTTATTTTTGTGTACGTATATTCCATTTTCATAAATGTATTGAGAGGCCAGAGTTAATATATTAGTTTCCTTAAATTTTTGTCTGAGCGACTCTTTTGGTTTTAAATCATATATTACTCTAAAGACCCTCTTTTGTAAAACAAATATAATTTTAGTGTCAGTCACGTGTCCCCATAGAAAAATACCATACTACATTATGCTATGGAAATAGCTAAAGTAAACTATTCTGTTTCAACACTAGTAAGAGTTCTAATCTCTTTTACAGCATACCAATGCTGCAGAGTATTGAAGCTTTGCGTCTAGTGTGATTCCAAGAAAAATTGTGGTATCAACAATACTCAGCTCCTCCCCATTTAAATCTATATTAATATTGTTACGAGCTTAAGGTTCATGACAATAAAGTATCTATCTATCTATCTATCTATCTATCTATCTATATATATATATATATATATATATATATATATATATATAACAAAAGCTGAAAGTGATAAAACTCATTACAAATCTCTTAAAAGACTAGCTAATAGTTGTCTTAATACTGAGAAGAAAGCATATTTTGACTATCATATTAACCAGAACCTACATAAAGCAAACATTTTGTGGAAAAACTTGAAATCGGTTGCATTACCTTCATTTAAAAATTCTAACAATTTACCAGACCATTTTAATGATCCTGATAAAATTAACCACCACTTTCTTAATATTCCGGACATAAGCAATACTGGTTCGTCTTATGCTAAATTCTTTAAAAGTTCTAAATATAACTCAAACACATTAAAATTAATGCCAGTAAAGTTATTATGGCTATCAAGTCGAACGCACAAGGTGTTGATCGAATTAGTATGGAAATGATACTTTTGACACTACCACAAACATTAAAGGTTATAACAGCAATAATTAATAGGTCTATCACAGAATCAATTTTTCCTTCTCAGTGGAAAACCGCACTAATTCGTCCCGTACCAAAAAAAAGAAAATGCAGTTGATTTAAGCGACCTAAGGCCTATTAGCATTTTACCATATTTATCAAAAATATTGGAAAAAGTTGTACACTTTCAAATAGTATACTTTTGTGAACTAAATAAAATACTACCTAAGTTACAATCAGGGTTTAGGAAGAGTCATGGGACAGCTACAGCCCTTATAAATGTTGTAGATGACGTGCTGTCTTTTTCGGATTCTGACGAAGGCATGATCCTTACTCTTTTAGATTTTTTAAAAGCATTCGATTCGATAAATACGGATTTGTTAATCATATTACGGTTTTGATAACGGGGCATTGGTGTGGTTTAAGAGTTATCTCAATAATCGTCTACAACAAGTTATAATTAACAGGAATGATGGCGAAAGCTATGTTTCCCAACTTCTTCCTGTCAATAAAGGTGTCCCTCAAGGATCTATTTTGGGCCCTTTGCTTTTTATCATTTATAGTTCCGATATAACAGCATGTCTTGAAAATTGCAAATACCATATTTATGCCGATGACCTACAGGTGTATATTAGTGTAGATAGTAAAAATGTAAATACAGCGGTGGATAAGTTAAATGAGGATCTTCAACGCATTAGTTCTTGGTCACAAAATAACTCCATGCTCCTTAATCCAACAAAATCTAAGTTTATTATTATAGGTACTAAAAAGCAGTAAAGGACATAACTTCTACTGATCCTAACGTACGTATTGATGGGAAAAACATTGAACGACTTTTTGAAGTACGAAATCTTGGGGTTCTTATGGACAGTTATTTAAAGTTTGAAAATCATGTAATTAATGTCGTAAAATGTTGTTTTTTCTGATTTCATCAGGCAGTTTATCACTGTAGACTTACGTGTTAAATTATGTGAAACCTTAGTTCTGTCTAAACTAAATTATTGTATAACTTTGTACGGACCTTGCCTATTTAAAAAATCAAAAAATTTAATTCAAAGGGTACAAAATGCTTGCGCTCGGTACTGTTTTTACATCCCAAGACGAACACATGTTACACCTTACCTTAATGCCTCTACTATGCTTAAAATGCAGGAACGTCTTCAATTATTTTATGCCTCCCTGCTATTTGGAGTGATAAAAACAAAGAAACCAGAATACCTATATGAAAAGCTTCAGTGGAGACAAAATCAACATATGTACGGTATCCGAAAGTGTGCAAAAGTACTTTGCATACCTCAACATAGCACATCAGCATTTCGTGGTAGTTACAAATTTATGGCCACAAAATGTTGGAATGATCTTCCACCACCATTACGAGTCATAACAAATAAGAACAGTTTTAAGAGAAAATACAAAGAGTATTTATTAAGTACGCAGAAAATGTCATAAATATAAAAAAAAATCGGCAGGGGCTGAATATATGCAATTATGTAACTTACATTTACTACCAATATTCTTTTTAATAACCATTACGTTGTTCTAGCATAATTATTATAATTAGTCTGAATAAATAAAACACTACTGTAGCTCTTACTTTTAATACTATTATTTTTTTTTCATGTTTTTGTTTATATTACGTTTATATTTTGTTTATATTATGTTTTATCTCTTGTACATGTATATTAATTATCAAATTATTAATAGAAATATTATGATAACTTGTACTGGTTAATTATATAGTTCTTGTACTGGCTGAATGAATAAATAAATAATTTAACACTAAAAGCTATTTGTAATATAATCGGTGATGTACGCGTACTGTTATACTTTAGCTCACTAAGTAGGTATATGGGTGCTGACAGAATAACAGCGTTGTAGATTCTCTGCAACACATGCTGAGTCAGAACCCTTTCATTGTCCTTCTAAAAATATTATTTTTGTATTAGTTTAACTTTTAAATATTTTATTACTTTTGGTCAATGAATAAATATTTTATTATTATTTATTTTTATCACATATATTATCACAAAACTATAATATTATAAATATAAATACAATCTATATAAATAATATTATTATTTCGGTTATTATCCACCGCGGCGAGGAATTCTAAGCCATCGGTGAAGTTAGGCATCCAAAGATAGGAACCTTCTTACTATTCGAGCAGTATTTAATAAGGCCGATTTTTGAATTAATGCCTTCAGCCATTTGCCCAAACCTAACTTGGACAGATAATCGTCCATATTTTTACCAATAAGCCCATTGACTGAAACAACTATTGGTACAATAATAGTAGAATCAACGTCCCACATAGCGACAATCTCATGAGCCAGGTCGATATATTTAATTTTTTTATCATTCTCTGCTTTTACGAGATTCTCGTCATGAGTAACACTGATATCCACTATTATTGCCTTGCGTGTAGTTCGGTCTATCACCACAATGTCAGGTTTATTTGCCACTATAAACCTGTCTGTGATAATTGACCGATCCCAGTACAGTGTGACACTTCTATTTTCAAGGACTGGCTTTGGTTCATACTTAAAATATGGAACGTCCTGTTGAGTAAAGCCAAATTTAATGGCAAGCTGTTGGTGTATTATTCTAGCTACTTGGTTATGTCTGTGCAAATACTCACCATTTGATAGTTGTGAACAACCGGAAATAACATGTCTGAGGGAACTCTCCAGGGTGGTGACATGCGCGACATACGTCAACTGTGCCGTCCCTCAGAATGTATCTCCGGTAGTTGTTCGTTTTAATTACTTCATCGTGTATTGCACAGATAAAACCTTCAGTTTCTGCAAAAAGGTCACCAAATTGTAACCAATGTACTGATGCAACCATGTCTACAAAAGGATTAGTCAATACTTTAAAAAATCAACCGCGCAGTTGTTCATCCAAACCTTTTTTGCGTTCAACCATAGTCATAGTATGAGGCCTCTGCCAGTCCTTTGCCGACATATTAAGCGGGGTTAATGATTTGTCATTAATCACTACGTCATTATGAATGTGTGATGTGTCTTTTTTAATAAAATAGTCTCTGAGGTTGTATACTTCACGGTTGTGCAGGTTTTTAATGTTTAATAAGCCCCGTCCACCATCTTTTCTTGGAAGATACAACCTCATGACAGATGATCGTGGGTGGTGCATTCTGTGTGTAGTCATTAATGTAGGGACTCGTCTATCTAAGTCATCCAATTCTGTTTGAGACCACCTTGTAACACCAAAAGTATGTAGAAGGCTAGGTATTACCCAGGAGTTATATGCTCTAATTTTGTTTCAGCCGGATAAATGACTTTTGATAACTTTTTTTAATCTTGACATAAATTTTACTTTTGAATTTTCGTTAATATTTTTGTCATTAATTCCTAGTGCTTCTGCCATGCCCATGTATTTATAGGTTTCTGTTTCAGAAAGATAACTGAAGTGTAAGTCATTTGTAATTGAAAATTTATTACAATCTTTAATTTTACCCCTATTTACGTTGATAACAGCACATTTATCTATTTACGAAATTCCAAACTAACGTATCATTGTTGAAACTATGTGTTAATTTCAACAATAATAGTAGATTACTCTCTTTTGATGTGGATAGTTTGAGATCATCCATATAAAGTAGATGTGAGATCGGTGAGTTTTCTTTTCGAAACCGAAACCCTAATCCGGATTCCTCAATAGCAGTGCTTAAAGGATTCAGGGCTAAACAAAACAAAGTTGGGCTCAAACTATCTCCCTGGAATATACCCCGTTTAATATTTATAGAGTCTATCGAACTACTTTGCCACTCACCTGGTAGATTTAGGATAGTGTTCCACTGACCCATTAATTTACTTAAAAACTTACAAATGTTGTCATCTATTTTATATATTTGTAAAACTCTCTTTAGCCATGAATGTGGAACAGAGTCATATGCCTTTTTGTAATCCACCCAAGCAGCGGACATATTTTTGCGATTACGATAGACTTGTCGGTAAATAGCAGTGTCAATGAGAAGAAGTTCTTTACAAACACGTGACCCTTTCCGACATCCGTTCTGTGCAGTTGAAAGAATGTTATTATTTTCCAAATGTTTATAGATCTTGTTATTCAAAATTGCAGTTATTAATTTATATACCGTTGAAAGGCATGTTATAGGTCGGTAATTTTTAGGTTCAGTGGTGTTTCAATTTTTATATAGTAAGTGGGTAATACCAGTTGTAAGAAGTCTCGGGAGCTCACAACACTCAATGGCTTCTTGAATCTTTTTTTATAGCTTTTAATTTAATTTTATTTTATGCATGTTAATAGTATATAAGCAGTGCCCTTGTCAAATTTGCAGTGCCTGAAAAGGGCGTCTAAGTTGTAAGCACATTTATAATTTAATACCAATTATGTACACTTAGATTGCAAATAAATGATTTGATTTGATTTGATTTGATCTGTGCAGCCAAACGCATGTGGCTACTTGTTATCCATTTCAGCCAAAAGTTGTGTATACCATCTGGTCCAGGTGATTTCCAACTGGTTAATCTACGAGTAATTGAGTGTACATCTTCAGCAGTAGTTGAAATAGAACCCATGTTAGCCAAATTAGAAAACTTACGTTCGGTTGCACGAATCCATTCGCCTTCATTATGAGAAACTTCGTTAGACCACATACTTTTCCAAAAATTTAGACATTCATTTAAGCTTGGGCTGCCATGAGTACAACTATTAGTTGTAGTGTTCTCCCAAGACCGATACACCCTCTTTTGGTTACTTTCGAATGTGCGATTCTGGAAGTACCGTTATTTTTTTTTTACGTTTTTTTATTATATATATATATATATATATATATATATATATATATATATATATATATATATATATATATATATCCTGCTCCAGTGCATGGGCCAAGGCGTTCTTAAGCGTCTCGTGGTGCCCGAGCCTCCCAGCAGCTCTGACTTCAAGGTCGCGCATGCCGTCGATGAATGTCTGCACCAGGTTCCCTTCAATGAGCGCAGGTACTGGTAAGCTTTTCGAACCATCTTATCCACCTCAAGGGCCCACTGCTGCAGGTTTTCGTTGCTGTTTTGCACGCGATCTTTAAGCTGCGCGCGAAAGACGTGTTCCAGGTGAGCGTCGCCATATCTCGCCTCCAATGCGTCAAGGTGCTGCTCGTAGGTCACTTTCTTACCGAGAGCTTCCAACACAGTAACGGCTTAGTCGCGCAGGCCAAGGGTGAGTGCAGTCATGGCCTGCCTTTTATTCCAGCTGTTCGCCTCCTTGACTCGAACCGGATTTTGTAGGCCGACCAGGAAGAAATCCCGTTGAACGGCGCCACTTTGAATCCACATAGCGAAGGTGTTGTAGCTACTACGGGAACTGTAGTTCCATCCCCAAGTTTGAGGTCGTTCAGCGTTTTATTCACGTCAGCCATCACGTTGTCAACCCGATTGTTCTCATGGTTGATTCGGGTTTCATGTTCCTCGATTCGGGTTTCAGCTTCCGACAGGCGGTTGTCATGTTGAGCAATCCTACCCTTCACCTCCATTATCTCTTTCCCAAAGGTAGCGTGAACGTCCTTCGTGAGGACATCTGCTCTTCCGACCGATGAGCCTGTTCCGCCTCCTGATCTTCCAACCGACGGGCCTGTTCCTCTTGTCCGCGCTGCAGCTGGTCTTCCAACCGACGAACCTGTTCCTCCTGTCGGCGGACCTGTTCCTCCTGTCAGCGGGCCTGTTCCTCCTGCTGCTCTTTCAACCAACGGGTCTGTTCCTCCTGCTACTCTTTCAACCATCGCGCCTGTTCCTCCTGTCGCCGAGCCTGTTCCTGCAGCATCACCATCAGAGCACCAAAGTCAGGTGCTACAGACGTAGGAGCTGTTAACGGGGCGGCCTCTATGGCCGGCGGCTGACCCTCAGACGTCTGCGGCGTTACACCACCAAATCGTCTCCGGTCCGTCTCCGGCTGGCATTGACTTCGGGTACGGACACCCTCCGTGTCGTCCTTCGGTAAAATCGGCACGATTTTATCCCACTTCTGACACCAATTGTTACAAGCTTAAGGTACGTGATAATAAAAACTGCCGATTGAATTACAAAAATTGACACTAATTACTGAACACCAATTAAAACTTAAATCACGCTAATAATTATTCACACTTTAGTTCACTTTGTTTCACTCCGAAAGCTTTGCTCGTATCGCCAATTCAATACTGCCCCGATCGCGGCGTTATATAGGGCTCTTCCACCGAAACATCCAAAATATTCCAGCAAATACGGGCCCCGACCGACCAGGTGCAGAAAGTTCGAGTTTGGGGCTTTCTAGAAAGCTTAGTTCTTCTATTCGATACTAGATGGCACTGTTGGGAGAGTTCCAGAAAGATCTTGACACTGCTGTTTCTGATACTTGACACCAGATGGCGCTAGTGCCATCAACTGTGGCGCGCGACAGTATTAACATTTTTGACATTCGGAGTACGAATTTCATACATTTAGATATAGTTCCATTTAAATGCAAATTATTAACATTAAACTTATTCACTAACTTAGCTATAGCATTATTTACTTCGCCATAATTTAGTAACTGACGTTTTAATTTGAAAATCAATGAGGTATCATCAGCAAATAATACAATAACACGGTTATCCTCTACTATGTACGGTAAGTAATTAATATATGCAGGAAACAGAAAGGGGCCGAGAATTGAGCTCTGTGGCAAGCCTATTTTTACTATCGACCCGGAAGAGCTCATACTATTAATGACAAATTTTTGCGTTCTGTTACTTAAATATGAAATAGTTAATTTAAGAGTATCACTTTTTACACCGTAGTGTTGAAGTTTCCCTGATCAATGTTTCATAGTGAACACAATCGAAGGCTTTGGTTAGGTCACAGAATACATATATCCAAAGCATCCTGTCAATTCTCCCATGCATTGAAAATATATAATATATATTTTCATCATATATATTTTCATCATTATCATCATATAATATATAATCAGGTCAACACCAGCATCAGTTGTCGCGCGACTCTTGTGAAACCGAATTGTTTTTATGAAGTAAATACTTTAGATTAAAAATGCCAAGACGGTAAAAATTTTTCAAACCTTTTACTAAGTGTCGGTAGTACAAAAATAGGCGGTCTAAAATTAGCGGGGTCCAATGTACTACCAGATTTAAATAAAGGTATTACTTTACTATGCTTCATAAAATCAGGAAACGCACCAGATTGTATAATAGTATTAAAATTATAGATAGTTGAGGTGCGATTGTATCAATTATAGACGCAATAACTTTAACGGATATCCCCAACAGATCTACAGTTTTTTTAATATCAATAGTCTTAAAATATTTTACAATATCTTTTGATTATATTTTATGAAACGTAATAAATTATAACTTTATGAATATCTGCATTGTGAATATGTATTCCGGTATCTTTGTTTTTATTACTACAAATAGCAGGGACACATAAAATAATTTGAGACGTTCCTGAATTTTAAGCATTAAGGTAAGGTGTAACATGTGTTTCTTCTTGGGATAAAAAAATAGTAACGAGCGCATGCATTTTGCACACTTTGAATCAAATTATTTGATTTTTAAATAGGCAAGGTTCATACAACGTTATACAATAATTTAGTTTATACAGAAATAAAGTTTCACATAGTTTAACACGTAAGTGTACAGTGATAAACGACCTAATCGAATATAAAACTTTCAATCGGAAAAACAACTTTTAATGACATTAATTACATGATTTTAAAACTTTAATTAACTGTCCATGAGAACCCCAAAATTTCGTACTTAAAAAACTTGCTCAATTTTTCTCTCATCGATACGTATGTTAGGATCAGTAGAAGTTATGTACCTGTACCTGCTTTTTAGTACCTATAATAATAAACTTTGACTTTGTAACATAGAGTTATTTTGTGACCAAAAATTAATGCGTTGAAGATCCTCATTTAACTTAGCTATCGCTGTATTCACATTTTTAAGATCTACCCAAATATACACCAGTCACAGTGTACTTGGTCCAATTGTAGTAAAAAAGCAAAAAGCAGAGTATATCGGTCCACAAAGGGATATGGACCGTCCGACATGTCTTTTTATTTGCCTGACAACTAGAGCTGTGCACGTCGAATTAGTAAGTGATATTACCTCAGATGAAGTAAAAAAAGGCACGTAGAACAAGAAACTGTAACCAGTTTTATAACTATGTGTGAGTCAGAGAAGTGTTGCCACTTTTTTTTAAAGTCCCTGAAAATGGAGATACAATACCACAACTATAAGTGTAATATGCGACGCGAATGCGAAAGTATATCTATATGTTTTAATAAAGCACGTAGGAGGCGTCTGTAGATGCATCGATAAAATATACAACATATGTAATGTAAAACATGTTGATTATAAATAATAACTTATTACTAAAAAAAAAAACTAGTTGGTATAAAAAATAAATTTCCATAGAATTAAAAATATACTTTTTTAATTGAAAAAAAAAATATTTTAGTAAATGCAAAATAGTACAAACTCCAGCCGGGGGCACAAAGGAGTGTTCTAATTTGTACCCCGGGTAGGATGATATGAAGTATCAGCTGGAGAGGACACCTGAGTCTTGGTTCAAAAGAGCAAGGCCGGCTTCGCCGTGTCCGGGTGGTAGTGGACAGCATTAAGATTGGAATGAAGTGTCCTGATTTTGCAAAAATTCACGGATAGCGTGACAGGGGTCGCCTTGGTCTTATTGCTCCGCTTGCCCCTAGCAGTTTTAGTCGCGAGCAGAATTCTCCCCACCCCCCTCCCCCAGGATACGCGGAGCAGCCTAATTACCCACGCTCAGGAAGAGTGAAGTAGCTTGGTAGTGGATGCTCTGCCAGGGATTCTCCGTCACCAGGAGTAAAGGTACCCTCTTGGGGTAGTTTTTATTTGATTCCGCTACAATGTAAAGGGGGAGGGGGAATTAGACCCCTAGCCCAAACGAAACACAGAGGTAAACCTCTACTTCACGCAGGTATTCTGTGAGGTCGTGGTACCACCCCGGTTCAGGCTGGCCCATCCATGTGACATCAATAGCCGCTGCGTGGCTCTATCACTGTCAAGTCAAGAGGATGGCTGCCATTTTGGTTCATTTCAGCTCAGTTTTATAGCAGCTGGCCTTCATTTTTTTATAGGATAGGGTGACAAATGAGCATACAGTCCATCTGATAGCAAGTGGTTACAGTACCCCATAGACACCTGTGTATATCCTCGATTACGAATCAAAATGCAGATGCTTTGTCACCCGTGAGGACTAAGATAGAATGCCTCGTTTCCCGTAAAAAGGGTCTCCGGTTCTCCGGTCTCTACTTGAATGAGTTAATTCAAAGTGTACAAAATGCAAGCGCTCGTTATTGTTTTTTATCCCAAGACGAAACACACGTTACAACTTACCTTAATGCCTCTAATATGCTTAAAATACAGGAACGTCTCAAATCATTTTATGCCTCCCTGCTATTTGTAGTAATAAAAACAAAGATACCGGAATACCTATATGAAAAGATCCAGTAGAGACTGAATCAACAAACGTACAGTTTTCGAAAGTTTGCAAAAGTACTTTGTATACCTGAACATAGGACATCAGCATGCGTGGTAGTTACAATGGCCAAGAATATAATTTAATGTGTGTTATATAGGTTAATGTGTATGCATTTGACAAAGATGTTTAGGATACATAGTAGCTTAGTTAAAAAAAATGGGGACAGCAGTTTTTCGGTCTGAAAATATTTATATTGTTTGTAACTATTCACTCAAGCTTGTCACTTTGACTGTTTTGACAATACACGGACGGATTCAGTGTTGCATGTACTATAATCATATATATCATCATCATCATTACAGCCCTTCACAGGACCACTGCTGAACATAGGCCTCCCCCAAGTAATGCCACAAAGCACGGTCTTGAGCCACCTGCATCCATCAACTTCCTGCATGTCTTACCAGGTCGTCACTCAATCTAGTGGGGGATCACCCTACACTACGCCTACCGGTACGAGGCTGCCACTCGAGAACCTTTCTTCCCCATCGGTTATCGGTTCTTCGAGCTATATGGCCGGCCCATTGCCACTTCAGCTTACTAATCCGTTGGGCTGTCGGTCACTCTGGTTTTACTGCGGATATCCTCATTTCTGAGTCTATCACGCAGAGAAACTCAGAGCATAGCCCTTTCCATAGCTCGCTGAGCGACCTTGAGCGTCCTCATACGGCCAGCAGTGAAGGACCACGTCTCAGATTCGTATGTCATCACTGGCAACACGCACTGGTTGTACAATTTAGTTTTTAGAGATTGAGGTATACCCGACGAGAAGATATGTCGTAATTTCCCGACCGCTGCCCAGCCGAGTTGAATCCGTCGATTGACCTCTCGGTCGAAGTTGGACTTACCTAGTCGAACTATTTGTCCCAGGTAAACGTACTCGTCAACAAATTCGAGCATAGTGCTCCCAACAACTACCGGCATAGGTATGACATGGACATTAAACATGATCTTTGTTTCGTCCATGTTCATCTTAAGACCTATCCGTTGGGAGGCACTATTGAGGTCATTGAGCATAGTGCTTAAGTCCTCCAGCGATTCTGCCATAAGGACTATATCGTCGGCAAATCGAAGGTGAGTGATGTACTCGCCATTGATGTTAATACCGTATCCTTTCCAGTTCAGTAGCTTGAAAACGTCTCCCAATGCAGCGGTGAAGAGTTTCGGGGATATAACATCACCCTGTCTTACACCTCTCTGCAGTTGGACAGGTTTCGAGCTCTGGTTCTGTACTCGGATAGCCATCGTAGCCCTACTGTACAAACACTTCAGCACTTCGATATACCGGCAGTCAACGTGGCACCGCTGAAGGGACTGTAGCACCGCCCAAATTTCGACAGAATCAAAGGCTCTCTCATAGACCACATACGCCAGGCAAAGTGGCAGATTGTACTCTTCGGTCTTTTGTACAATCTGTCGCAGGGTGTGTATGTGTTCTATGGTAGTGAAGCCTTTTCGGAAACCGGTTTGTTCGGAAGGCTGGAAGTCGTCGAGCCTGCGGGCGAGACGATTCGTAATGACTCTCGAAAACAGCACGTAGACGCGGCTCAGAAGGGAAATCGATCTGTAGTTCTTCAAGAGAGCGTTGTCCCCTTTCTTAAAGAACAAGACCACCGCACTTCTGCTCCACGCCTCTGGAGTAGTGCCACCATGGAGGATGGAGTTGAAGAGCTTCTGAAGGACTTCAAGTACCGGTGTTCCACCCCCTTTCAGAAGCTCCGCTGTAATTGCATCCTCGCCTGGGGCCTTGCCGTTTTTAAGGTGCTGGAGAGCCATTCTAATCTCACTCAGACTTCGGAATAGTGTCGGATAAGACTTGTTCTTGAATCGTTACTCACACTTGCGTGTGGCTCCAACGATGATGTGTACAGCTGCCCATAGAACCTCTCAATCTTACTCAAAATCTCAGGTGTCCCGGAAACGATGCTGCCACACTCAGTCTTCAGCTTTGACAGTTGGCTCTTACTGGCAGACAGATCTCTGGCAAAGACTTTGGAGCCCTAGTTCCACTCGATCACTTCTTTAATACGAGCAGTATTAAAGTTGCGTAAGTTTCGTCGCATGCATTTGGATATCTGTCTGTTCAGTTGCCTGTACGCTACCAAATCTGTTGACGATTTCAGCCTCATCTCCCGTCTAACAGCTATGAGATTAAGAGTGTAATCGGAGAGTTTTTGTGTTCTTCTGCGGCGGGTCTTGCAGAACTTAGCTTCGACCGCATGGACAGTTTCCACGAGCTTTTCAATCATATCGTCCACTGCATTGCAATCTTCTAGGCACTGAAAGCGGTTACGTAACTCGAGCTGAAAGGTTTCAGGATTCTGGATTAGAGCACGATGGGGACGGAGCGTTGACTTCATTAGACGAAACCTCTCCAACTTAACGTTTAGGTTCAGTGTGCCTCTAACTATTCGGTAATCGCTGCAAGTTTTCACCCTTGCGATCACTGAGACATCACTGAACAGTTGGCGTCTGGTCGTCATAATGAAGTCAATCTCATTTTTTGTCGAACCGTCGGGGCTCGACCAGGTCCACTTCCTGTGGGGCTGCTTCTGGAAGAAAGAGTTCATCATAAAGAGTCCCTCTTTCTCCGTAAAGTCGGCCAGCTGCTGGCTCCTTGGGTTCTGTTGCCCTATTCCAAATTTCCCTTCCCTCAGCTCACCGTTCTTTCTTGTGCCCAGTTTTGCGTTGTAGTATCCCATTAACACCGTATAGTGAGTTTTGGAGGAATGCATGGCTCTAGAAATATCCTCACACATTTCCTCCACCTCCTCATTGGGATGTTCCGACGTTGTGCGTAAACCTGTATGATCTTCAGCGAATACTGTTTGGTGATTCTGAGTATAAGGTACGCAACCCTCGTCGATACACTCCCAATCTTTAAAACGTTGTTAACGAGAGTCTTGTGGACGATAAATCCAACACCTCCTTGGGACAGATGGTCGCCCTCCCGGTAATAGAACAAGTTGCCGGATTCGAGAATCTCCGTGTCCTCTCCCTCTCTTCGGACTTCGAATAATCCTATAATATTCCAGCGCAACTTGCCTATCTCTTCTTCCAGTTCCAGGATCTTCTCGTCAGTCCTCAGAGTGCGTGCGTTAAATGTTGTCAGGTCGAGTCGTCGTAGGTGGCAGCCGAACCTCCACCGGAGATTCTTAGCACCCCTTGCCCCACCGTTACCATGGTCGCCACCGTAGCCAGGAATAGCGAGGCCGCCGGGGACTGCGGGCCGTCTATTTGTGTAATTCTTCATAGTGGGTATATTGCCATAGTTGCCACGCTTGGCGAGTGGGTTGGCAACCGCAGTTTTTGTTGTACAGTTGCTGTTATCAGGAATGCTGCCCATCTCCAGCATGTTTCCCTCTGTCGCCTCTTACGACACCCACGGGAAGATATGGGGTAGTGGATATTCTTAACCGCCACTATATGGCAATTTATAATCATATCCTACTATGTAATGCTAATATTTAAGCTGTTGCTGTATTAAATAAATAAAAAAATCCTATCCGTCAATGTTTTTCGATCTAATATTTCATTAATAGAAGGTTTGTTTTTATAGATAACATATCATAAAAAAGTATTACGAGGTAATGATTTCTTATATTTATACGCGAACACTACACATTGATTAAAACTACTTTTACGGATTTTATTGCGTTTATTTTACTATTATTTTTATTCTCGACGTTTCGGGCGCTTTCCAGCACCCATGGTCACGGGGGACTGAGATGACTGACGTCCCGATGTCATTTTTAAACCCGGAGTGAAGGTACTTCGGCTTTTTTAATTATTGTTTATGGTCCGATCTATGCAATATGAACTGACTGTGTTCTGAGGTCTTGCAGTGGTGTGCTTGGGTTTAGTTTTAATTTTATTGATTATAGGATCCCAAGCAGGTGGTAGTACCCAGCCTCCTTCTCTATTGAAATTAGGATGTTTTTTAATTTCAATAGCCTCACGTATCATCCTTGGTAGGAATCGGTGTTCTTTCGCGAGGATTTGTGGCCTATCTTCCCGGAAGTCTGCAGTTTGCGATCATATCCTAGACGGCCCCAACCATTACATCAGATTTGATAGACCACAAATCCTCGCGAAAGAACATCGATTCCTACCAAGGATGATACGTGAGAGAAGGAGGCTGGGTATTACCACCTGCTTGGGATCCTATAATCAATAAAATTAAAACTAAACTCAAGCATACCACTGCAAGACGTCAGGACATAGTCAGTTCATATTGCATAGATCGGACCATAAACCATAATTAAAAAAGCTGAAGGTACTCCGGGTTTAACAATGACATCGGGACGTCAGTCATCTCAGTCCCCCGTGATCATGGGTGCTGGAAAGCACCCGAAACGTCGGGAATAAAAATAATAGTAAAATAAACGCGATAAAATCCGTAAAACTAGTTTTAATCAATATTATGAGGTAAGTTAATTTTTAAGTTTTTTTCCGCACTCTGATCCTTTTTAATATTATATGGCCACATTAAATGTACTTTAATGCTATAGTGTAACTTCTAACAGAAGAAATCACTTTAAATACTTCTTAAACTTGGTTATATTTCGACAGCTGCTAATTAATTGTTAATTGTTATTAAAATCTCATCTCACTCTATCCTTCCCTTTCACAGACGCGCTGCCGCTGCCCAGCCGACTCATGTCGCCTCGTAATTTACACATATTCAGCGTTGCTAACATGTGGTGAATTCCCCAAATTTCGGGGAATTTAAAGTCGGTTGAGGATTTTTGGGGATTAGTATTATGCGGGGAATTTGAAAATCGATTGCCTGGGCCAGTTCAGAACATTTTTTTAAGAAATCTAAATACTTATCTTAACATTTTGTTAGTTTACTTATAAATATCGAATGACTTAACTTTTTTAATTATTTTCTTGTACCACATTTAATTTTCGGATTTGTTTTGGCAACTTTTGTGTATCATTTAATGCTTTTCATTTCATATTTTTTTTTAATTTTAAAGCAACAAGAGAAGGACTTAAAATACTCCATGGAGTAAAATGCTCGTTACAAAAATATGGATTGTGAAAAAAAATTATTGTAAAAAAAATTGTTGAACAAATATATCTTATATAATTAGTTCAAAATTGTTTCATTTCTTAAAATAAAATTCAGGGGGATTTGTGGAGAATATGTTGAAGTTTTGTTCCTATATTGGGGAATTTGACATGGATTTTCGGGGAATTTGAGAAATTGATGTTGGCAACGCTTCACATGTAGCACCGAAATTTACCTACTAAAATTTACAGGTGACGTAAGAATTAGAGGCGGCATACACAGTAAAACTTGCAAGTATTTTAATTGTTTTGACTTACCTCTTTTTAAATTCAAAGTGTTGGGCGGATTAAAAAAGGAGTGTCAATTAAAATACAGTAAAAGAAATATCTTTTAGATTAATGCTGATAGATTAATTAACTATCGATCATAATTGCAATTGATTTTAACTATAAAATTATTTAGTACCATTTTATTTCCGTTTTCTTGTACTACATGAAAGATAACTATGAAATAGTGTTTATAATTGTGTAAGTGTGCAATATCATTTTTGTAGTAACGAACTGCTTGTTGCGTCAGGGTACAATTGATTGTCCAGTTGTATTAAAAATGACAACTATAACTTCTAAATTTCATATGAAGGCTAGTCGTAGAGACAACTAAACTTATAAAATTAAAGTTGAGATTGTCGTGACGGCTTAACGATCTGTGGAAATGATCAAAGTGCTAATCGCAAAGATACACGAAATCATCGGTAGGCATTTGTTTTGGTGGGATTGATTATTAATTTTAGTTTTTGAGATAGTTCCGTGTAGAGGTGTGCATGAGCAAAAGTTCAATCTTTTTGTATATGAAATCGTAGTAACGTTTAGTGTTTCTTGTTTTGTTTTAATAATGCCTAACGCGTACGTTTATAGTGCTCGTAAATACGGCTACATGTTAATGTGCCTTGGAGAAGCTCGCGGAAATGCTTCGCGTGCATTACGAATTTTTTACAATTTTATAAAGTACCGCTAAATTGTTGAGGCGTCGGGTTGTAACAAGTGTATGTATGATACACTTGTTACAACCCTGGACAGTTGACAAGGCTAAAGCGTAACCGAATGCGCCCATAAAATTGCACAAAGTGCAAGCTTTAGTTCCGCGATTACGATCGCCGGCGAGTGTTCTGTCGTTTGATATTTAGACCAGCAACAACGTGTGTTTGGTTTCATTGAGCACGTTATCTAGACGGACGAGTCGACATTTACCAGAAACGGCCTGTGGAACCGAAAAAAGACACCACGTGTATTCCGAGGTTAACTTGCAGGCTGTTTCTCAAACCGAGCACCAAACCCGATACTCGGTTAACGTATGGGCAGGTTTATTTAAGGATTGAGATCAGTAAGCTGTTTCATACCTATTTTTTTAAATAATTTAGTACTGAACTGATCTGAATCGGTACATAGCTGAACGCACAAAGAGCGAAGGTTAGTTAATTTATTTGATAATTGTCATAGCATCAAAATGTTATTGGGAAGTTATTTAATTTAAGACGTTTACGACACAGTTTTCAAAAAATGAACTGATGCTGGTCTAGTCAACATAATATACGAATGTGCCCTGCCAAGCGTGTGCCATCTACGACATCTACTTATAATTGTAAAACAATGGAGTGTCTATAACTATATTAATCCCTTAGTCCCCAGCTAAAATGATTGACAACGCCCGCTCCGCGTGACGCAGTTGCTAAAAAAACCTAACTTTGAGAATTTGTCGTACATTTATTTTCTATAAAATTCGTTATAAATTCCAATATAATACTTGTTTCTGTTTATTTTTTTTTTGTTTATTTATTTCCCATGTGAATCGGCCGATAGAGTTAACTCCTTCTTTATCAATGCTGGTAAAATCCTTGCTGAAAAATTTGAGCAAACGACAGCTATCTCAACCCATGTTACTTCTGCGGTTTCAAGTCCTAATTTAATAGAAAACTCTTTCGTTCTTTTAAATACAGACGAAGGAGAAGTTGATTATCATTGCTTTAAAATCAGATAAAGCTGTTGGATGGGATGGTATCTCCACTGGTCTTCTGAAAAAGTACAAATACATCCTAGTGCCTCCTCTGACATTTATTATCAACTTGTGTTTGACGGCAGGTGTTTTTCCAAGGATGCTGAAAAAAGCTGTTGTTCACCCAATTTACAAAAATGGCGATCAAAGTCTACGTAATAATTATCATCCTATATCAATACTGCCGTCAATCTCTAAGGTTTTTGAAAAAATCATGAACTCTAGACTAGTGAACTACCTTGAGCAAAAGAATTTATTATCAAATGTCCAGTTCGGTTTTCGTGCAAAAAAATCAACATCAGATGCTTTACTTTCGGTTACCAACTACATTACGCAAAACTTAGATAGGGGTAGAAAGAGTTTAGCCATCTTTCTCGATCTAGAGAAAGCTTTTGACACCGTTTCAATTCCACTGTTGCTCCAAAAGCTTGAGGATATTGGCGTGCGAAGCTGTCAACTTACATTATTTTCTATCTATCTCAGTGGCCGATGTCAGTGTGTCAAGTTGTCTAATAGTGTCATCAGCTCTGATTCTCCTGTCTTTTTTGGTGTTCCTCAGGGCAGTATACTTGGTTCGACCCTATTCCTCATTTTTATTAATGATTTGTGTAACCTTAATCTTCACAATGGCTAGATAATTACATTTGCTGATGACACAGCTCTCCTTTTTTCTGGAAGCACCTGGGAGGATGTCTTCTGGCAATCTCAGGTTGGGTTTAATATGGTATATGCTTGGCTTAGGAAGAACTTACTAACTCTAAGTTGTAAGAAAACTAAATATATGCCTTTTGCAATCCGCACCTTATCCTTACCTAGAGACGCGCATAAAATCATTGCTCACTGTTGTGCTAATTCTAACATTTTAGATTCTTCCTGTCCCGTTTTAGAGAAGACTAATAGTATCAAGTATCTTGGCATATTATTTGACAACACCTTAACATTCCGTTCTCATATTAAAACACTATGTGGTAGAGTGCGTAAATTGATTTTTATATTTAAAAAATTAAGACATGTTGCTAATAGAGAAGTCCTAAAATTGGCCTATTATGCTTTGTGTCAATCTTTATTAACATACGGAATTGAAGTCTGGGGTGGTGCAGTAAAAAAAACATATTATTGAACTAGAGCGTGCGCAAAGATCACTTTTAAAAGTTATCCATTTTAAACCCTACTTATATCCAACTTTAGATTTGTATAGAATAAGCGAAGTTCTTACAGTTCGACAACTATTTGTGCTACATATAGTTTTAAGACAACATACAATCTCAAAAATAACTCAAAAGGAACATTGCCGCCGTTATCATCTGGTAGCTCAGTCAGTGCCTTTCTTCACATCTTTTGCTAGAAAATTCTTTACTTTTTTGGGTCCGTATATATATAATAAATTACACCAAAAATTATCTATTTATGGAGTCAACAGATGGTCATGTAAAAATAGACTCGTGGAATATCTTCAGGCTCTTTCATACACAGATACAGAACAATTACTCCAAATTATCTCATAAATATTCACAGACATACACGCACACATGCTAACAGTCACAAACTCTTATACTTACGCTACAAAAATACGTGGTTTTTTTATTTATATTTTATATTTTTTATTTTTTCTATATCTATTATTATTTCTAACCATAACATAAGTAATCTCCTTATAATATTATACTTGTTGCCAAATAAATTCGGGAGGGGGGGTGCTGGTGACCTGTAATACGGGTCTTTGAACCTACAAGGGCACCAGTCTCCCATGAATGACAAAATATTGTTAAAATAGAGATGTAACACTAATGTATCTTTCATGTCGTTTGTGGTGAGAAATAAATAAATTATTATTATTGGGGTATCTGTATAGTTTTCTCATCTGGTTGGTTTCTATAAATATATAATTATAAATTAAAATGAAAAGATAAATATACATAAATATCAATAAAATAAAATAAATACAAAAAATACACAAATAAATAAAGATCCAACCAGATGGAAGCCCTCGGCAGGGGAGACCAAACGGCCGAGGGTTAGGGGGAAAGGGAAAGAAACCGACGGACAATGCGGGCGGTATCGAGGACCACTGCCTTCTGCATTTGAGCCCGGAGCGGTCCGTCACGGAGTCCCAGTCGCCTCAGATGACCCGAGAGGCTGACTGGGATTAGCGCGTTTGCAGAGACGACTACAGGAATAATTTCGGTCGGCAGACCACCCCACATGTCGGTCACCTCGTGAGCCAGGTCCAGATATTTTGTTTGCTTATCTGTTTCGGCTTTCACGAGGTTCTCGTCATACGGAATGGTAATGTCGACCAAAAATATCCTTGACTGTGCCCGGTCCATCAGCACAATATCAGGCTTATTTGCAAGAATAGTCCTGTCTGTGATGATGGCCCGGTCCCAGTAGAGTCTGGCGCGGTCATTTTCGAGCACGGCTTCCGGCAAGTACTTGTAATACGGCAATTTCCGGTCCACGAGACCGTATTTCAGAGCGAGCGCCTGGTGTAGAATTCTGGCTACTAGGTTGTGCCTGTGCAAGTACTCAGAGTTAGAAAGCGCCGAACAACCGGAGATGACATGTCTAAGTGACTCCCCCGGGATGGCGACAAGCTCGACAGACGTCGACGGTGCCATCCTTTAGGATGTATCTCCGATAGTTGTTGGTCTTAATAACCTGATCCTGTATTGCACAGACAAAACCCTCGGTTTCCCCGAAGAGGTCACCGAAACGTAGCCAGTTGAGGGAGGCGACTGTATCTACGAAGGGCTCATGTAGAGCCCTGTAGTACCTCCCGTGGAGCTCCTTCTCCTTCCATACGGTCTCCCGGTCGGAAATGCTAAGCACTGCTGGGTCCCGCCATTGCTCGTTGGCCAAGGATAGAGGGGTAAGCCCTTTATCACTAGAAATGACGTCATTATAGAATGGATCATCCGATCTCGCCAGGAAGTAATGACGGAGGCTGCACACTTCACGATTATGCATAGTGAGCGCGCTTAGAAAGCCACGCCCACCATGCTTTCGCGGCAAGTACAGCCTCATTACCGACGATCTCGGATGATGCATCCTATAGGACGTCATGGTAGTGCGGACTTTTCTATCCAGGGCGTTAAGTTCAGTCTGAGTCTACCTGAGTATGCCAAAGGTATACATAAGGACAGGCATGACCCAACCGTTATATGCGTGTGTCTTATTCACACCGGACAAAAGGCTATTAAGCACTTTGGTCAAGCGTGCATAAAACACGTCGCAAACTGACTGTTTCACACCAGCCTCATCGATACCGATGTTCTGTGACATACCCAGGTATCGGTATGTTTCAGCCTCGGAAAGGGTCCTTAAGTTGACGGGCATAGATAAATCTATGCCCTCAGAGTTAGCAAACCTTCCCCTCTCAACATGGAGGACCGCACACTTATCCGTCCCCAGCTCCATTCCAATGGAACTGCTAAACTCACAAGTGATTTTTAGCAGTTCCACAAGATGGGAGCGACTGGAGGCGAATAACTTAAGGTCATCCATATAGAAAAGGTGGGTCACTTTTGTCCCTCCTTTTCGTAGCTGAAATCCTCTCCCGGATCCCTCCAGTAAGGTACTGAGAGGGTTCAGGGATTATTATTATTATTATTATATTATTATTTATTATGTTATATTACTAGTTTTAGTGCTTTTACTTCATTACAAATATATTTTAATTGTATTTTTATAGCAAAAAATTTACTTACCCAGCGCAGGACAGCTGCGTGATTTTCACAATTATTTCTATATATTACTCTAAATTATTATTATTAATTACGTAAAAAGATAAATTGTATTCACAGAAAAAACTTTTATAACAATTTTATAGTAAAACACAGTATAGTTTTATACTAAACACTAATAAAACATTAGAAAAATCCAAATATCAACACAATAACACGCCACACGAAATAGGCGTACGAAATGAAGGTAGATTATAAATAAAAAACCATAGACTAGCTACGTTTTATTGCATTAGAGGATAGGAAATTTCACATTGA
Organism: Parnassius apollo; assembly: GCA_907164705.1. NCBI lineage: Eukaryota > Metazoa > Arthropoda > Insecta > Lepidoptera > Papilionidae > Parnassius > Parnassius apollo. The sequence continues at coordinate 1,775,454 of CAJQZP010000963.1, read as the reverse complement.
GCCTATAATGACAAACTTCTTCTTAGACAAGTAGTCTCCAAATATAAGTTTTTATGGTTTAAAGTGCTGTGGGTGTGGCACAGTAAAAATTTACTAATGTAAAATAAGAGTTGTGTATGTCGATGATGGATACAAACAATGATCAATCATTCTGGCGTACATCTTATCGCGGATTTAAAGAAACTATTATGAAATTAAAACGTACATTCTTATGCAAAAACATGGATCTAACAGCTGCTACAGTAATTAATTCTTGTGGAACTTGTAAAAAAATGAAATACGATCTGAAATACGATGTGAATAACAATTCTACCGAAATAACACCACAAACGCCAACCAAAGCCTTTGCTGAACTCTAGCAGAGTTTTCTGAACTTTAGTAGATGCATTTAGCAAATTAGGTCAGACTTATGAATTTTCAAATCATTCTTCTCCTGAAGAAGTTCGTGTCTTAATTAAATATTTCTCCTTTTACGGTGTGGAAAATAAGATAAGTGCTGATCCTGGGACTTAGTTTAATAATACGTTACTAAAAGAAATTACAATTTTATAAAATATACTTACATATTGGTACCGCACATAATCCAAATTCAATGGGTTTAATAAAACGTTTCCAGTAAAAAAAATTGGAAATATATCGCATAGCTAAGTATGAACAAAAGATAACAGCCGCTGCTAGAGTAATGACATACGCTATCATTCATTCAGCTATATATAGGTTTTACACATTTAGAAATTGTCTTCGGGTGCACTGACTAAACTAGTAACAATATACACAACAATTAGTTCGTGATCATATGCAGCGGTCGAAATATTTATACGATTATAAAACATATATATTAATAGACAACAAAAAAAAGGTAAAAGATAAACACAGCGGCGAAACCTCCTTCGATTTATAAGAAGGTATATAATATTTATCAAAGGCGTTAATACAAGACGAAGTAAAGAAAAACTACGATAACAAGAAGCCCACGTATCAGGTGAAGTCAATAGGAATACTATATAATAGGAATACTACAAATCTAAAAATCAAATTAAAAACCGTGATAAGAAGGTTTAAGCTATTAAGGATACTAAACGACCTTTCAGGTACTCCTCATGCATCTGACATTGGTCATCATGACCCACGCCCTTCAACTTAAAGGATAAATAGGAATCCTGGCATATTACTTTTAAGAAAAGGTCAAGCTATCGTGATTATTGGATATTACTAAGGTTTCAGATATAATTGTAATGCATAAGGATTTAGAATTCAATATTAATAGATATGCGAACTTAAATAAGGGATTAAGGGGTTAAAAATATTTTAGCAAGGAAACTCCAAACATTCACTATTAATTGATATAAAAGTTCAAACCAATTTCGTAATGAATTCTTGAATTGAAATTTTTAAACAGTAATCATCCTCATTTAGAGTCAAACGAGGAATTCTGAACCCTCTTAGATCTATTATTAAGGTTATTACTGGTAACTTAGGTAACATTTAACTTATACTATTAATTATGAATAAAAATTCATCAAAATAGATTAGAAGCCAAATTTATCTTAATTTGTGAAATATCTGAATATCTTGTAAATACATGTAACACTAAAAGAAATAATTTAGTCTATATTGATGGAGAGCTATGGGTAAAGAGAAAATTAATAAATCAAACTAATAATAAAAATATATATGTGAGAAAAGACGATAATTCTTTAGCAGTACATATTAAAAGCAAAGATTACTTAGCTAAAATTAGTTAATTTATTTGTTATGTAGTAACTCACTTTTGGTTTTTGTTTATTTTGCGTTAAGGTTTGTATTATTTTAAAATCATTAATGTTAATTTACTATCAAAGTGTTAATTGTATGCGTTCCAAAACACATCATCTGTATATAAATATACTAAATAATGAATATGATATTATTTGCTTAACCGAAACTAAATAAGATGAAGGCATTTGTAATGAAGAAGTATTTGATGAGCATTATAATGTCGAATACATGATGAGACAGAAACGAAGGCGCTTATGACGAACGAAAATATGAAGGAAGAGGTGTGATTTTGGCCATAAAAATGTTTACTGTTACTTGTAGACAATCTTGGGACAGTAACTTTGAAGATGTTTGGGTTTCAATTATTTCTACAAATTGTCTGTCATTAAATATATGTGTTTGTTATCTTCCACCTTATTTTCAGTCCGACGACATCAATAAACTTATGAAACACTATCAAAGTATCATATCAATTCTGGACATTTCTTATTCGTAAGCGATTTTAACTTTTTGACATACACTGGGAGATCTCTAATTTAGAATTACGTTTAATTTCACATACTTCAGATGGCACTGAGGGTCGTTTACTTTTAGACACTATACCATTATGTGATGTGAAACAATATAATAATTATAAAACACAGAATGATCGTCTATTTCATCTCGTATTACCAACTATGGACGAACTAAGAGTAAAAGAAATAGAACCATTATTGAAAGTAGACGGTCATCATCCATCTATGGAAATAAAACTTAATTATATCAATAATAAACCAAATTTTTAAATTTGATCGTAAACTTTGAAACCAAATTATCATGAATGTAATTCTAAAGAGATTAACGAGAATTTAAGAAAAGTTAATTGGCATGACCTGTTGATGCTATGTATAAATAACGTAATTCAGCTATTTTGCTGTTTGCACCATTTAAAAAAATAATAATCCTAATCAATATCCATAGTAGTTTAACTATCCTGTTATTCGTTGCCTCCGAGAAAAGAAAAGTATATATATATATATATATATATATATATATATATATATATATATATATATATTAATGTATATATAATATGTTAGGAATTCGTAGTAAACACTTAATTGAAGCCATCTACAAATTGATGCTAAATGAAGTTGAGAATAGGTTAGGTAAAAACGTTAAACATTTCTTTAAGTTCGTTAATGATAAAAAATGTATTAAAGGTATCCTTGAGTCTACGACTCATGACGTTAATACTGCTACAGAAATCCAAGGACTGGTGAAAAATTTTAAGTGTATTTTATTTCCGTTTATGAAAAACCTGACAATTTTGAATCTAAATTTAATATACCGGTCAGGTTTAATCTTATGCTATCAAATATAGCCATAAGTAGAGATAATATTATTGGAAAGATTAAAACAATAGAGGCACACAAAAGTTTCGGCCCCGACGGAATTACATCATTATTTGTTAAGACGTGTTGAAAAGAACTTAATTTGCCATTATTTATAATGTTTAAGTGTATTAAGAGCGGCATATTTCTCTGTTTGGAAAAACGCCTATGAAATTTCCAATTCATAAGTCTGGTGATAAAACAAAATTTGTAAACTGTAGGCTAATTAGTATCTTATCCCGTATAACAAAATTTTTTGAATCGCTGGTTTATGACCATATTTACAACCACGTGAAACAAAGCATATCAAACTTACAACATGGTTTTGTCACTGGAATCTACCAGTTTTCAACCGTTAGTAACCTATTTGTCTACAAAAATTAGATCTGTCAAGCTTTTGCTACCAAACGCCAAGTAGAGTCGATTTATACTGATTTATCAAAGGCATTTGGCAAAGTTAACCATAGAATACTCTCGGCTAAGTTAGCAGCATACGGGATACATGGCAATTTGTTGCTTTGGATAATTTTATATCTTTCTAGACGTAGTCAAATCATTGCAATAAAAGGTTTCCTCTCCAAGCCTGTACATGTAACGTCCAGGGTTCCTCAAGGGTTCTATCTTGGCCCTCTGTTGTTCATTATATTTATTAATGACTTGGTAGACCATATCACAAGTGAAATTTGGCTATATGCAGACGATATAAAAGTTTTCCGTATAATCGATGATGGTAATGACTGCCTCTTGTTACATTATCATGATGGACACTCTTGTTACATAATCGATGTTGTTAATGATTGCCTCTTGTTACAACGCTAACTTAACAATATTCATACATGGTGTTCTCGAAATAAAATGTATTTTAATGTAGCTAAATCTTTTTTTGTAACTTTCATAACTAAGAAAACTCGTCTACAGTATACGTACCATATCAATGATCAACCTTTGTCTGAAAGTAATGTTGCTAAAGATTTGGGCATTATCTTCAAAATCTTTAGCAACATTAATTTTTTAAATATAAAAATTAAAAAAATGGTTTTAACCAAAACAATCAGTGAAATTAATCACCCTCTAATAATTTTGACTCTTAAGTTTAAGACAGGAGGAGTTATACAGTTTTAAAGTAGCCGTGACATCATAACAACCTATTGAACTCAAATTGTCCTGTCTAATCTTTTAATATTAGATTACTAGTAAACATTATAATTGCAATTAGCCATAATTTATAACAACATGTTGATCACGAATTATGCCGATTAAGCTTTTGATATTAGATAACACACACACACACACACAAACATACATGCTCGCACGCATTTGTACGCCTACGCATACACACATGCACATGCATTGCCATCCACCCACTTACATTAGGATGAACACATACACATTTATAATTACGCGCACGAACATGTTCAATTACAGGCACTCGCTCACGCACAAGCACACGCACACACAAACCCAACACACACACACCCGTCATAGAGACAGATACATACACACACTCAACTCGCTTGCGTACACTTATACACATAGCCACATGGAGTAGCATCCATGCACACACTCTCGCACACACATGCAAAGTCACACGAGCGCTAAACACACACACACAAACACACACACACACACACACACACACACACACACACACACATACACACACACACGCGCTGTCATATACATACAAACACACATAAGCACACGAGAACAAGCACGCGCGTGTGCACTCAGACAGATACGCACACGCCCAATTTCACATGCACACTCACACGCGCTCATGCAATTACACACACACACACACACACACACACACACACACACACACCACTCACCCGCACAAATACACGCACACACATAGTCACACGCACCTTCACATGCTTACACACACATACACACACACACACACACACACACACACACACACAAGACACACACACATACACACACTCACACACACACACACACACACACACACACACACACACACCCACGTACACACGCTCGTCACACGTCCACGCACACACACACCTTCAGTTGCACACGCACACGAATACACTGTTCACACGTACACGTACACGCTTAGCAACACGCCCTTTTACTGGAAACGAAGCATTCCATTTTAGTCCTCAAGGATCTGCATGTTTATTTATTTATTTATTTTTCAGGAGGATTGTGTGCTCATTTATCACCCTCATTCTATTTAAAAAATATGCGTGTGATATTTTGATAGTTCTCTTTTCGGGCTTACGACACTTCACAAAATAGCGTGATAGATTACGCCTACACGTTAATAAACAATCTTAAAAAGTAGGCACGCACTATGCGCGAGTTTTTGCAATTGTAGGTATCTGTGGTAGAGCCACGCTGCAGTTATATCGTGGTTTCATATGTGGTTAGAGTTTAAGCAGTTTAATAAAAGAAAAAAAAATCTGATCATAACTACAGAATTTATGCCCGAACACACATAAGACTTCTTATATGACTATGATCTTTCAAACTCTAAATACGACTTTGTTTTGTTTGTTACAAAACAAACACACGGGAAGGTCAAAAGAGGAAGGAAAAAAGGTTAACGTTGGAAAAAAGTTACTATACTCTTTTCAGAAAACATTCATAAAAAGAGAACCAAAAATACCACAAATACTACTTAAATGTTATAAATCTGGAAAATCTGCATATCAATTTACTAACGCAATAATATTATGTATGTATATAACGTTAATTATTAACATTATCAAATTAATTATGTGCAATATATACGCCATGAATTCAACTATTATAAATAAAAAAGTAACACATTATTATTTTATAAAATACGAACATTGGAGATTTGGAAACTTGACCGCCAGCGGTTTGTTGATCCTGTTTTATCGTTTAATGTGTAAAAGTGTAAAATTTCCAATGTTCTGGCGCCCAAGAAGTAAGAATAACTACAAGTTATTTTGTCCGCTAGGGCGCCTCAAGAACTATTGATAGTATCATCATCGACTATCCGTTGAGACAAGCTGTCGTCAAAATGTCCCAAGAACTTCACAATGTGCCGCACGGGCATAATATTGTGAATAAGATTTTTAAATCTAAAATTGTTACATAGGATAATTTCTTTTTCGTACTCAACACTGGCAAAAGTATAACCGTGCGAGTCTATAACTAAAGAAAAAATACAAAAGTAACACGGTTTTTAATATTTTCTAAATATTAAGGTAAAAAAACAGGTATGTAGTATGAAGAATGTAAAATTTATGCGTTATCGAAATATTAAAAAGTACTCTGTGAGTGCAAACTGCACTCACAAACAACTGAGGAGTAAAACTCAACAGGTTGAAGCGTATTAGTCCGGCGTCCCCTGAGTAGAGCGTACGTTTGGAGAGACAGTCGCTGATCGCGCGCATCTGCGTCGGAAAGTCCGATTAATTTCAATTTTGGGTAAGTTAAACAATATATTTTATTGATTATTTTTAATAAATTTTGTTAAGACCTAGACAGTAAATATAGTCCTCGTATTTATTATAATGAAAAAAGTTCGGTATGTACCATATGTTTGTTCGAAATCGTTTTTTATGGTTCTTTTAAAACTATTTATCATACCCGTCTATCAAAATCCCACTATTGATGATAAGCCTCTTCCACAAAATGCCTCATAAAGGGGATGTTATTTTCTTCTGTCGTATCTCCCACACCCATGGGACAATATGTGTTAGTGTATATGACTGCATTTATAAAAACCAAATTTTGAACTTAAACGTAGAAATTATTACTTTTATTTAAGTCATCATAAAAACGAATTAACAATATATGCAATAAATTAAAGCTTTAATAATTTTCAAATATTTCTACAACTCTAAATTCTAAAATAAATAATCTGATAAGGAGTTAATTATTTAAATACATATACGTTTGTAATTGAGGCTTAGCCCTTTCGAATATATTATGTTTTTAATGTGAATAACAATCCGAAAAACTTAAAGCGTGTGATCAATTTAAGTTTAAAATTACATTTTAATAACTTTATTATCTAATAATGAGTGTAGTAACCCAATAACCAGGATAAAAGAACAACTTTTTTCTTTATAAAACACCTGATGATAAGTGGTAACCGCGGACCATGGGCACTTGCAGCCCATGGATACCAACAGCCAGCTTCAAACAAAGAAGGCTACAGAGGCGTGGTTACCTCTGAGGATTATGGTGAAATGCCTTTCAGCCACACATAATGTAATTTTTTATGTAACTGTAGTGAAAAATGTATAACAGTTCACCTGATTAATTGTAATTGGCTAACCAACTTCAAACAAAGGAAACTGCTCATAAAAACACCAGATAACTAAGGTGGAATGCCTTACAGCCTATAATTATACTAGCTTTCTATACATTTTATCCCAGAACGCAACAGGTCAAGCTTTTCTATTTCACGGCAGAAATATTTTGGAGGGTGGTATAGTCTACCCTGAGTAAATTACCTATTTTTACTTATTTATAATTTAATAACTTTTCAGCTAAAACAAACAACACAATAGTTAACGTTAGTTTCGCTTTGAAAATAGCTAAATTATGTATTGAAAGTGTTACGACTTTTATATCTCTTTAAGCTTGTTAAATTTATATTTCATTGATTTTCTTTCTGAAGCCTTAGAACTATTCTAAGGTTTAATACACATATGTTCATAAACCTAAATTACTCTAGATAACTTAAAATTTCATTGGAGTACCTGTGGCAGCAGTTATCATGCATTTTTTTTTTGAAAACGTTACCCCTACACTAAGATTTTCTCTTGTATTGTGGGGGCAGTTTACAAACATAAATTGCACAAGGACGAACATCCAGACCCGGAACAACTACTTGTAGGCCATACAAATACTTGTTCCGTGCGGGATTCGAACCCGCGACCCCCAGCGCAGCCACTCATTGCTAAGCCACTGCGCCACGGAGTCGTCATTATTATGTATATTAATGAATTAATATAAAAATTTGACTAAAGATAATATTTAATATTCCTATTATATATATATATATATATATATATATATATATATAATAAGTAGTAAGAAGTATATATATATAAATATATATATAACGTATGCTATGTTCGTAACTAATTCTTCAAAATTATTTGACCCACAGGTTTGAAATTTGGTAGATATTTTACTTTTGCTGAGTATGTAGTATAAGTTAAAAAGAGTTACAAAAACATTTTGACAATGAGGATACAAGGCGACACACGCAGATATATATCGTGTTTCTTAATAATAAAACTACAGATTTAAAATCAAGCAGAAATATTTCTTTGGTCCCGTGTGTTTGGCTAAGAATAGTTTTCTCAGAAATTAATTTCCAGTTGCAAGGTTGACAGGGGGAAGGGGGATATAGGACTGACAATAATCAATATATTCAACTTTAAACTCTCTATGGATTTGAAAATTATCTAGTATCTATACTATTTTGATGTTTAATAAAAATTTATATCTATACAGGTAAAGCGAACCAGTATAATAATATACTGTGATGCATTCCATCTTAGTCCTCTGAGGTCGCATTCATGGGCCGCAGTATCCTCAGATGCTTACACCTGGACTTAGGACTTATCCTATCTGACACGTCATGTTTATAAAATAATCCAAGAGGGATTGCGGAAGCGTTATGTTAAAGTGAGTTACAGCCTATATACGTCCCACTACTGGGCACAAGCCGCCTCTCATTTTTGAGAGGGTTTTAGGGCAATGAATTGTCCGCCGCGCTGCCTCAATGCGCAATTCACATGTCTTCGAAATATTTTTTGTCTTATTTTTCACACATGCAGGTTTCCCCACGATGTTTTCCTTCACCGCCGAGCACTTGATAAATCAGCATTTAAAATTGCAACTAACAATTTGATTCGTGTCGCTGGGGATCAGAGAATGTTTGCTCGCGTACTGAGAAATTTACAGCGAGAGCTAACCATCTGAGCTACCTCCTCAATCTCTCAAGCGTTATGTAACTATTTAAGAATAAATGCTTTTAACTTAAATACCTACAAATATAAAATACTGATTGAATGTTATCTAATTGCCTTAATATTTATACAAACAATGTTTCGTTTTGTTTAAATGAAAGTTATAGTGTTAGGAAATGTTACCTTAAGAGTAATAAAAGGAATTTCAATGTTTTCTTTCATCATTCATTCATTGCAGCCTCTTAAAATCCACTCCCCTTAGACTCGTCGGAACCCAAAAGGGGAATATTGGCCGTAGTTGCCACGCTAGCCAGGCGAGTTGGCAAACGCAGTTTTATTTTTATTTTTTAGTTGTTGTGAAAGACTCTATTGCCTATCTCCTAGTTTGTTTCCCTCAGTGTGAGACTGAGCGAATGAGTGGATATTCTTACACTAGTCAATGAATACGTCATTGTAATTATTGGTAAATAAAAACTTAAAAGTGCTGTCAACAATTGCGCCGGTTCCGGCGGGGATCGGAAATCGGAAAAAAATTTATCCCATGATGGTAAGTGGTTGCTGTGGCCCATTAACATCTTACACCCAGACATTAACATCTATCCTCGATTACGAATCAAAATGCAGATGCGTCACCCGTGAGGACTAAGATTGAATGTCTCGTTTCCAGTAAAATGGGTCTCCGGTTCTCTACACTCACCACACGAAACACAGAAGCGCAGAGTTGCTATTATACGCTGGTATTCTGTGAGAGCGTGGTCCTTCCCCGGTCGAGCCAACCCGTTTGTGCTACAACTATACTACTAATGTAACTGCAGCATGGCTCTACGTAATCGTTTAATTATAACTAATGGTCGTCCAGTGGTCGAAATTCAAATTTAATTAAAATTTTGAAGTTTGTGTATTGTTAAGCAAACTGTATTTCACTTTCAACTCTCATTATATACGATTATATGTATTACTTTCAACTTTACAATTAATTTAAAAACACAGATATTTAATATAAAATATGTAAATAAAAAGCCGTGGTAGCTCTGATGGTTAGCGCTCGCTGTTAAGTTACATTACGCGAGCAACCAGCGTTAATGAAATTGTTAATTGCAATTTTAAGTGTTTATTTACCATGTGCTCGGCGGTGAAATAAAACACAGTGAGTAAACCTGCATATCTGTGATATAAATAAAAAATATTTCGAAGACGTGACGTTCGCCAATACGCATTGGGGCAGCGCAGCGGACACTTCCTTGCCCTAAAAGCATCTCAGAAATGAGAGGAGGCCTGTGCACAGCAGTGGGACGTATATATATATATATATATTATATATATATATATATATATATATATATATATATATATATATATATATATATATATATATATATAGGCTATAATTTTTAACTTTTATGTAAAATGAATGCTTTTTGCTTAATATACACTCCACAAGCTATTGAAAAAGGAACATTAGAAATTACGCTAAATTTGCTGTTCTTCTACATAAATTCAATCGCAAAATCTGTTTGTAATTATTTTAACAAAGGAAATGATAAGCTTTTCCTTTACGTAAAACTTTACCTATGTGAGATTTCACTCTCCCGTGCGTGCAATATGCTTAAAAAGGGTTGCAAAGTTTTTCATTCACGTATTAATTTTATGATGCTGACTTAGTGCATGAACCTATAGTTACTCTTTAATCATGGCTTACGGAGTCATGTATGGTCTAAAGCGTCCGTATGCTCGGAACTCTAAGTTACGATTCCAACTACGAAATACCTCACAGTCTCCTTCTTTTTATTATAATTGTAACGCCTGCTGAATTGACGATTGCGCCACGCTTAGTGTTTATAACATACTTAAATTAAAAAAAAAATCTTTTTTTCATAACTAAACATCGGCCTCCCTTAAAGATTGGCGTACTGGGAGGATATTTGCCATGATAGTTGCCACAGTTGGTAGGCGGGTTAGCAACTGCAGCTTTTTATAAAAAAATGAGTTGTTATGAGAAAAATGCTGTTGCCGATCTTCTGTTTCACTTTCCCTCTGTCGCCTCTTACGACACGGGACGTCTTTTTATTTATTTACGTAAAATTATAATACAATAAATGAATCTCCAATGTTTCCTCCTTATAGTTAGTTGTCTTAACTCGCAGATTTACAAAAAAAATCCTTGTAAGGAAAAATGAATATAGTAGCCTAGATACGGCCCAAAGCAGGCCATAGGCCCGCTCTCATTTCTGTATAAGCTGTGGAGTAATAAGGCCGCCGCACTGAACTAGTGTGTGTTCATCATCATCATCATCATCATACCAGACCTTCGCAAGTCCACTGCTAAACCTGGCCTTCCCCAAGGAACGCCACATAGCACGGTCCAGTACCACCTGCATCTATCCATTCCCTTATGAGCAGTATGTGCTAATCGTCTTGATTTTTTTTGAAATATTTCTTATTCCTTTTGCAATGGTGAAGGAAAAAGTCTTACTTCAGAGTCAAGCATGTGGTAAATCATATTGCACCACCTACCTAGTTCTCACTGTTCTAATCCTTACACCTTTGGTTGCCTGGAAGAGATCGCTATGTAGCGATAAGGCCGCCAAATTGTACTTACATGATATTATAATCTGCTTTGTTTTTGTTATCTGTATATTTGTTTGTGGTGTACAATAAAAGTATATTCATTCATTCATTCATAAATCAGCACTTCCGCAAAAATTGCTAAAAATATTTCATTAGGTTTGGCGGGGATCGAACTCGGGTTGCTTATGTACTGTTTTTTTCGAACTAGTGGTATATTAATAAAAGTGACTTTCAGTAATTATAGAGAGCAACATTATTATTTACATTTTATATTGATTAAAAAGTTTCTGTTTCTGTGAAAATCACGTCGAATGCAGGGAGCACGAATTTTTAGATGGGATGGAAATTCTATCTGTGAGAGTGTTTTATGTTTTATTTTCGGAACACGTGAAACCTACGGTTGTTATATTTCCATGGAAATTTTTAATGAAATATTCCGTTATTTTTATTGAAGGTGTAAGCTGCCTGTATTGATTTTTTTTAAATTCTCTTGTGAAATTTTTCTTTGTGGGATCACGTGGAATATGGGATTTGAATGCTATTTTAATCTTATGCGTAATAGATTGTTTGTTTTGGTAGCATTAGCATGGCTGGAGGTGTTAACATCGTGTTTTGTTGATTACGTTTTAAAAGTTACAAATTTCAAGCACAATATATGTTGTTATTGTTGTAACATATTATATAAACGTTCATATTTTAAATATTCACTTTTGTAAATTCCTTTGCTTTATATACCAATACATTTAAAGTACCAGCTAGAAACAACGTCACGTCGTACGTCACAAAATAAATATAATTAAGGAGTCCTTCAATCTTTGTCAAATTGGTAGCTTATAATAATTATTATCTGATGTTAGATATGATTTTTGTCTTGTCTAAAGTATTTTAAGACCAACCCGTTGGGAAACAACCCGAACGTCGGTGAAGAGTTGCGGGGATATAAGAATGTTACCATACCAATCGATCGACCGTCGATCGATGTCGACCGTTTGGTGTGTGTGACCGATAGCTTTAGCCGATCGATGGATACTGGTCGATAAAACGTTGTTCAATAATCGATAGAAATGTATTCCGAAGAGGACGCGTTATTGTTGGTCAGTACAGTACGCTCTTGCTCGTATTATTATTACGGAGACGCAAACGCAGAAGACTGAATGCGACCGTTTTTAAGACGACACATCGAAAAAGTGGCTCCGTCGAACGCTATATTGATCCATGTGAATACATAATTTCTATAAAAACTTAAAAAAAAACATCGCCATAAGGTCTAAATTTGCATAGCGCCCGTGACGATTACAACCGCTTAAAAATAATCAGAATCTTTTTTTAAATAAAGTTATTGATTTAAGTAGTCAAATAATGAGCAAGTAAATTATGAATATTGATGTTATGAATATGTTTGAGTTATTCAAATTAATATAAATTAAGTTGTTTCGTTGTAATTTCAACTATAGTGATTTTATAGGTGTTTTCTCAAATAATTATTATCGAGTCAAAATATTACAATCGTGTTTTTGAACATGCAAATTCAAGATAAAGACATGAATTTACCTATATCAAAATTTCACTTTCGTTAGTGGTGTCCTAGTCCTATACTATTCGAAGGAAAGGAGGTGCACTTTTTCGCGGTGTCGCCTTAAGGCCGGAGATCGCTTCATACATATTATATATATATATATATATATATATATATATATATATATATTTTTATATACAATATATATATATAATGTATATATTACATGTATCGGTAATCGGTGGTTAGACACTATTGGTCGACGTCGATTAATGTATTCCCCTATCGATCGATGCCATCGATCGCCGATCGATCGATTGGTGTAATAACACCCTAACGTCACCCCGTCTTACATTTCTCTGTAGTTAGACAGGTTGGAAAGATTTATCTATTCCTCACTACGCTGGGCAGACGGATAAATAAGCGTAGATACCCTTGCATTTACGATGCTGCCTGTAATCAATGAGATTTTAGTTCGGGATTTACGTATGGGTATCCCGCCATTTTTTTAAATATTCAGAATAGTTAGTTCGTTAGGTAGCATGGTTCACAATGTGCATTTTTATAGAAGAACTTTTGTAGAATATGTGACTAAAAACATACCTTTCACCTAATGGTAAAAGGATGATGTGCTCATTGACATCTATTCTCGATTAGAAATCAAAATGAAGATGCGTTGACACGCCTGAGGGCTAAAGTGTCGTTACCAGTAAATGGATCTCCGGTTCTACTCGGTCAACATATGAAACACAGCAGCACTATGATTTTATTTCACGTAAGTATTTTGTGCAAGCGTGGTTTTTCCCGGTCGAACCAACTTATCTGTACAGCGGAGGTTTGTCGGTGAGTTTGACATTTACGAATCTCAGTTACTATACTAATTTGTAACCATTATTTCCAATTTTCCTTCTGTAACATGCTTCTTATATTTCATACTATTATATGCGATTGTTTGTTAGGCTCGTTAATAGATATAAAAATTATCTTGAATATATAAAAAAATTTTACTTCCATATTTATTTTCAACGAGAAGGAGCACTAACACTTTTGTTTCAACTCACTCACACCTCCTTAATACTTAAACGAAGAACTCATAATGCGAGTATTGATTTAGAGTTTTTCATTTTATATCTCTATTTCTTATTACGCTATATTTTATATCGTAGTTATGAAAGAAATTTCTTTCTGATTTTCAAATAAAAATGTTCTAGGTGTCCGCTTTCGTTTGCAGTAGAGTTTTCCTAGAAACACTCGCCTGCGGAATTTCTTATTACAGGTTATATTGAATTACTGCAGTTTTTAGAAATGCTTCAAGATGAAAATAAATAAGATACCCCTGCATATTGGCAAAAACAATTCGCATCAAATGGCATCCTGTAGGATGCCATTTGATGCGAATTGTTTCTTTCTGATTTTCAAATAAAAATATTCTAGGTATCCGCTTTCGTTTGCAGTAGAGTTTTCCTAGAAACACTCGCCTGCGGAATTTCTTATTACAGGTTATATTGAATTACTGCAGTTTTTAGAAATGCTTCAAGATGAAAATAAATAAGATACCCCTGCATATTGGCAAAAACAATTCGCATCAAATGGCATCCTGTAGGATGCCATTTGGTGCGAATTGTTGAATGCCTTCGTTCATAAACTTACGTTTAAGTACGTGCGTCCAGCATTCTCTCAGAAAAAAAAGATTGATGTGCATACTATGTGACAAAATCGAATTATTGGTTTACAAAACATAAAACTTTAATTTCTCCACTTATTGACGGCACAGCATTATTTAACTTGAAGGTATATTTGAATTAACAAAGTTACGACTTTACGATTGAATCATCAGCGTCAATGACATAAATTTTTACCGAAATTTGGGTTATTGCTAATGTCATATGTTACTTTTATGAGTCAGTGAAAATTTTAAAAATATTTTGATGATGATTTCTTTAACGCAGAGAACGTTATTAAAAAATAACGTGACTGGACATTACCCATAAACATTACAACATAACACTCACATTATTATCTGGCAACAGGTTTTGAATCCCAGTGCAAATATAATTGTATGTAGGTAGGTACATACACGTGCAGTTTCAAAGAATTTTGAAGTAACTTTCTTTTTTCTTGGAATCTCCTTTAAAACCTTAATTTTAGTAGGTACTTAGGGACTACGTGTCATCCTTTATAATAGCATAATATTAATCATTTATTGTCTATTGTAGTTTCTATAATTATTATGTGTCAGATTATAAATATCGCGAAATTTGACGTAGGTTACTTTCAGTTATTTATTCGGACTGTTAAGACGATTACGCGTATAATGACAATATCGTCAAAATTGCCAAAACAAATGGAAAGGAAAATATAGATGTTCGATAACGTCGATGTTTAGGTGACTAAAAAAACAACTAATTGAGACAAAAAAAAAAACAAGTAATTATATAAAAATTAACTTTGTCACAAGTTTTCCTTTTAATCTGTTCCTTTGTTGATAGAGATGTTGATCAGGTTTTGAAAATAATGTTTTCGAAGCTGTCGAAGTTTGTTTGCTACTTTAACCGACTTTGGATAAGTGCATCATAGGGCACGCCATAAAAGTAATGGATCCTGATGGCCTGCAGTATATCGATGTGTCGATGTTTTCGAGGACTTAAGGGGAAATATAATCTCAAACGGCTTAGCAAGATCCTTCGTTATGCCGAAAATTTTGCAGCATTAATTTTGAAATAAATATATGGTAAAGTTGAGGATTAATGTTAAGGATTATGTTAGACAAAAACACGATTTCGTAAAATTTTCTCGATAGAAAAAAAATTCAAAGTTACCTCCAAAATAAACAATAAACCGCTGTTATTCATAAAATACTTTAAATAAGATCATGAAACTTTGCATACTAACTGAACCAACTATAAAGCAGTGCTTACGTTATTTACTTTTTTTAAAATACCATTATTTTCACTGTAAAAAGAAATTACCTAAACTATCGGCCTTTTGAAGCGTGATTCATGCCGCATGGTCACTTCACTTCGGCCGTTGAAGTAATAATATAATAAGGAAATAACCGTAATAAAATAAGAAGCGATTGGGTTGGCGTTAAGAAACAGGCATAAATATGATAAACCTAATGAAATAAGTGTCTAACGACCTTTCTACTTACAGTATTAGTGATTACAAACATGTCGGTACATAGCATACGACGCGCGGGCAAGTGGGGACGAAATTAGAATTTGAGCTGACTAACTCTATCCCCTTAATATTGTACAAACATTGATGTTTTCCCGCTATAAACCGATGTTTATCTATCATAGATGAGTTTCGATCATCCCTAGTCATCCCTGGTGGCAGCGTGACAGAATCTCCTAAATATCGTAAGAGGCAATTAAGGTAAAAGCTAGATAGAACTCATATCCTCCGATGGATCTAGTTTGACAGGTGTAAAAATCCAGGAAAAGAAACATTTGCTACTACAATCGTAAACCCCCTCATCAAAATTGACGATTACGGCTAATATTCCTGCGATGAGAGAGACAATTGTCCAATTGTGGGCTGACAAAGATTACCAAAAAAAGGTAATTATTATACGTATTTTATACTCATGCTGATTTATTTATTTCAAATATTTATCTTGCATTACCTTAGAAAAAAAATATAAAGGGCGGACTTAATGCCTAAAGACATTTTCTATCAGTTCACACATTCTTGATATGATCTTGCCATAAATAGCACTTTCATTTCTTTTGATTTACTCCGTAAGTTATTTGTACCATCAAAGTTCTAAAAAATTATTAAAATGAATGAAAAAGGTACCATATTATATGCATTTCAGTTTTTTATTACCTTGTATTGCGTAATAGGATACAAATAGACGTCTAACCGTAAAAAAGTATGTCTACCTATAGAAAAGTAGATCGTAAGAAATTGGAGAACATTGAGATATCTCTAGACTTGACTTGACTTGCTGACTGCTAGGTATAAATGACGAATAATAGGTACGTGTGTAGGTACTTTCCTTTAATTATTGTTAAAATATTAGTGTTACCTGCGGTCGAAATCCGATCAACTAAATAAAGGTTCGCTTAGTACTTGTGTCTATCACTTTTTTCAATATTTTTCGGTGCAGGAAAGCCAATTAATTAAACATCAAAATTACATGCCGTCATTAAATGAAAGCATGTTATTGTATATTCTGTAAGAGCCTACGTAATATTCTAAGAGGTATGTGTTTATTATATTTTTTTAGTCTTTAAATTATTTGTCAATGTCATGTACTGCTGTTGTTTAGGTAAAACTAATGATTTTATATATGTATATATTATATATACATACGAATAAACGAGTTAGATAATATGTTTCAATATACGCCTTATCCCCGCAAAGTTGTAATTAAGTCGTCCTTTGACGTATTGTACATAAATTGCTAAGATACGCTAGATAGTTGTCCCTCTTACTCTCGTACGTTTAGTATAATCATTATTTCATTCACGCCCATTAGTGCATATACGACGGGTTGCAGGCTGACAGAATTTTAAATGCCATTTTAATGACGGTAACGTACCTTTCATTGAGCTTACAGTATTATAGTAGCTAATTTTCTTCTAGCCATTCAAATCAATAGTAATTTTCAGATATTATTCTTCATCTTTTCAACAAAAAATATTATTACGACCGTAAACTTCTAGCCTGTGTAGATAAATTATTTGATATATAGTAAATAAAAATATATTAAATAAAATCATACAAAAACCACGATAATAAAATAAAGTTTCAGTCAATTTGAATTTATTTCAACTCACTCATGAAAGCCCAACGTATCTCACAAGTAATTAAATTGTTTAGTGCGATTGCCAAGTCAATCTATTTATTTAAAACATAAAAGATTTTAAACATTGATATGGTCACTATAAGATGTTGTTAGGTTAGCTAAATACGTAATAACTTAAAACAGAAGGACCATTAAGTAGGGACTGAATAAATTAACCGATATAGTATTACATGGATCTCACAACTTTTTAAGGTAGAAGAACTGAGTTGCGAGACTTGTTTTTTTTTTACAAGTTATGTTTTTGATGGCATTATGTTTTATCTAATTCACCTTGGTCAATTCGCCATCGCTTTGGCGTCAGTTTTGGATCCCTCACGGGACAGAGTGTTTTTTATAGGTTAAGGGTGACAAACAAGCACACAGTCCATCTGATGGAAAGTGGATGCTGTGGCCCATAGACATCTACATTTATCCTCGATTAAGAATGATAACGCAGATGAGTTGTCACCCCTGAGGACTGAGATGAAATGCCTCGTTTCCGGTAAAAAAGGGTCTCAGGATCTCTACACTCACCATATGAAACACAGCAGTAACAAGCTGCTATTTTACGCTGTTACCACACTCTCACAGAATGTGAGAGCGTGGTCCTTCTCCAGTCGAGCCCATCCATTCATGCTACAAACAGCCTCAGCTTGGCTCTACCACGTATAATTTTGTATGCAAATATAATGTGAGTAGGTTCACTTCATTTTTTTAAATTGAATTCTTACGTAATTTAATTCCTTCCTCCCTTTTCACCATCAGACAACCTGACAATTAGCGAACTTACACTCCTTTGTTGTCATTTGTCGATATTTCACGCATTCGAACCAAACGGTATCGCTTTTCGAAAAGAAAGGGAGTAAAATAATTTGTCGCTGTCTTTGTTTCGAATTACAATGGGAGTCTTCGAGAAAATGATGGTTTTGGTGCGATAAGATAATGCTGTTTACCATCTAAGATTTTATCACCGATTACCAGCGGGTCGGATTGTAGTCAGGTCATCGTCGTCATCATTACATCCCTTCATAAGTCCACTGCTGAACATAGGCTTCATCCAAGGAATACCACAAAGTACGGTTCTAAGCCACATGCATCCATTAATTTCCTGCATGTCATGCCAGGTCACCGACCCATCTAGTGAGCGGCCGCCCCACACTACGCCTACCGGTGCGAGGCTGTCACTCGAAAAACAGCTGAACATAGGCCTCATAGTTTAACATAGGCCAGAGCTGAATATAGGCCTCATCCAGGGAATGCCACAAATCACGGTCCTAAGCCACACGCATCCATCTATTTCTTGCATGTCTTACTAGGTCGTCAATCCATTTAGTGGGGGGTCGACCTACATTTCACCTACCGGTACGAGGTTACCACTTGAGAACCTTTCTTCCCTATCGGCTCTCGGTCCCTAGAGATATATGGCAGGCCCAATGCCTCCGCTGAAATGTGTCGGGGATATAACGTAACCCTGTCTCAAAGAAAGACCCATACCAACCGATACTTAAATGGTGAATCTTACCATCGTCCTTCACAGTTAGCTACCGTGGGTAAATCTTTGTTTCATAGAGCACGAGGGATCTGTGATAGAAAACATCTGGCCGCCGAGCTTCAGCATGTCAAGCAAGTGTTGCAAGACAACAAGCTTCGGATCCCGCGCCTACGTCACAGTGACCGAGTGAAGCCAGCCACGTCAAGTCGAGCGTGTGCCTGCTGTACTACCATATAGCAGAGGAGTCAGAGACAAGGTTTGCTACATCTTGAAGCGAGCTTCCATTAAAATATACTACAAGCCGCCGAAGAAGATTAGTCACTTTTTACCATCCGTCAAGTGTAATATCCCTCTACAAGATGCAGGAGTGTACAAGTTTGATTGTGAATGTGATCTCTTTTACATAGGTCAAACAAAAAGATCCATAAAAACCCGCGTGAAAGAACATATAGCTGACGTGAAGCACCGACGCTCCGGGAAGTCTGCAGTCTGTGAACATGTTCAAGATCGTCCCCACCATTTAGTGTTGCCCAAATGCAGGAACAAGACGAGACTTAGCCAGTCTTGGTCTTGGTCTTGCACCAATACACCTGGTCTTGTTCTTGGTCTTGGTATTGCGCTCTCAGTCTTGTTCTTGGTCTTGGCCTTGCAGCAAGAGTCTCGCAAGTCTCGCAATTACCTATTAGCCTATTGTTATTTATTAAACGTTACTTTAGATCTTAGAACAATTTAACAGAGTAGGCACATTTTGAGCTTGCATTCATTTAGCCATAGAAAGACCAACCATATTAATAAATGTCTAAACATTTAATGAGAAATTCGAAAAATCAACTAATACCGGGTGGGGTTTGAACCCACGACCTAAGCGATCCGTGCCGATGCTCTAACCAACTGAGCTGTCTACCAAGTCTCACGGCCACGGGAGTTAGTCTGTTTCTTAATAAACGTTTACATTTAATAAGCTTACATGTGCTAAAACTTAGTCAAAACATATAAAAAACAAATTAATGACATTAACTTGACTGTATTATAAAGAACATTATCTGTCTAGAAAGAGATTGATAGACCCTTATATGAAATGGAATAAAAGAGTTATACAATTTACCATTTATTCAAATAAAAAAATAAAAATACAATACAAATTAAATTACATAACAGTACACAACAGCTTTGACATTACTGTTACTTTATATTAATTCTTTTGACCAAGAATTAATACAAAGTAACTGACTCATCACTTAACCTATTTCTATGTTTTCTAATTACTAATGATGCTTTAGAAAATAATCTCTCAGCAGGTACTGAAGTTGCAGGTATTGAAAGAAAATCACGGGCCATCTTCGATAAAGTCGGATATTCTGTCTCATGCGTCCTCCACCACTCTAAAATGTCTTCCGAACTGGTGGTTCTGGGTTTACTTAGGTACTCCTCCAACTCGTCTATAACTAAGCCTTGATGAAAAGATCCTAGATCCAGATGACGTCGAGGGACATGCATACAATTTTTCAAAGTCTATTACGTCTTCATCATATTCACATACTTTCTTTTGCATGTCTTGGTGATTCTAGAGATGTATTCACTGAGTGTAAACTTTTATATTCTTTATAAAGTTCATTAAATTTGCGCAGGCTTTCTGTTTTGATTTGCTTCCCCCATAATGTCATGTCAAAAGTCTGAGTCTTATGCCTTGGGTCTAAAATTAAAGAGGTACAATAAATCCAGTTGCTCTTTTTATAATGTTTAAGCATTTTGTCTCGAGCTGCTTGAAAACCCAGAATTTCATCCACTTCGGATCGATTAGGTTTCTCATCTAATTGTTTTACCATGGATTCAATTTTATCGAGCAAGAGATTGAATGATACAATGACTAGCGGTAATGTAACATATTTTTCTCCACCAAGTTTCGTTGATAGAAGTTTAAAGTTTATTAGAAACTTATGTATTTTTTCGAGTGTTTGCCATTCACTATCTGTGATTTGAAAATCATTCAATTCGGTGACAGAAGTGCACAATATGTTAATGCCAGTTCTCACTTTTAAACCAAATCCAATCATATCATGTGTGGAATTCCATCTCGTTGGACAGTCGAGTATGGGTATGTCGAGTATGGACGACTGAAACTTCCTCTTCAATATCTCACTTCTTTTTATTTTACTGGAAATACTGCATAATTTTTTTATAGCTGTACGTGAGTCAGCAACATTTGGCGCATATTCTTCATCTTCCTCAGTTTCGTCTTCATTATCTTCATACTGCTGTTCTTGTCCCTTATTGTCAGTTTCACTGCGTAATGCCAAGGTCTTTAATAAATCTTGTACACCAAGGTTCAAAATGTGAGCAAAGCACCGGAAGTGTTGATTGTCTGAATCAAAGTGTGGCAGCTGTTTGTCCAATTCATACATAAATTTGGTGTTTGCAGTTGCGTTGGCGACCGTGATACCCTGTATTTTATCAATTATGTCATATTCGAATAAACATTCGTGGAAAATCGTTGCAATATCTTCCCCAGTATGTCGACCGCGTGATGGTATAAAATCAAGGACTATAGATTGATACTTCCATTCGTTGTCTATATAATAAATAGTGACCCCGTAGTAACTCCTACCAGCAATTGACGTCCATCCATCGATGGTAAATGACATTTTAGATGAAAATTGTTGTAGTCGTTTCTTAAGATTCAATTTAAGCTCTTCAAACCGTTCTTTGACCTTCCTTCTAAGTGTGGACCTTTTATGAAACACCATATTTGGGCAAATTGATCGAAAATATACTTGTGTAGCTTCGTCATCGAAAAATGAGAAGGGAAGATATTTTTTAACCACCCATCCACTGTAGCTGTCGTGATGTTGTCACTGCTATTTTCAGACTGAAATAAAACAGTAAATCATGTGTCTCGCCGATTATAAAAACAAATGAAAATATGAGTGAATTATAAATACATATTTAACACTATAATCTATATATATATATATATATATATACTACCACTCACTGACTGACTATAACGATATCTCAGGAACTATATATAGGTTCCTTTTATGGCATAGAGATCAGTTAAGAAACGGTTTTGAGAAAATCTATCCCTAAGGGAGTGAAATGGGAGTTGGAAGTTTGTATGAAAGTCCTACGTTTTTGAAGTTAGAGACACGAAAATCGGCATTAAAGTTATAAGTTTTCAATAATAAAATCCTGAATAAGCTGTTTTACGAAATCCTAACACTAAGGGGGTGAAATTGGGGTAAAATTGTTACATGCAAGTCCTATATTTTTAAAGTATAGATATGAAGATCGACATTTACTTTATTAGTTTTAAATAATAAATACTTGCATAGTTAAGCTTTATCTATATAGCCTCTTTATACTTAGGTAAGACTTTTGCAGCGAGAAAATTTCAAAATCTCATAGGAAATCAAATATTGTACGCGGACAAAGTCGCAGGCGGCTGCTAGTTACATAATATATGTGTTATGTTTGTGTGATAAGTATATTTTTTCTTACCTGTCCACTTTTCCGGTGGTTATTAAAAAGCTTGTGATATCTCCAATTTATTTTGGTTTTTCAGGAAGTAATATTTGTGATTCCTTTTTGTGGAAAGATATTAGATGCTTTTAAGCCTGAAGTGTTTCTGTTTTTCATTTTTATTTCAACCTTTTTATGTTGGCATAATTTACACAAAACAATTTGGGCTGCATGAATTATGTCGAAAAACTCATCAAATTTACTTTTAGGTCTTTTAGATCTATAACTCCAACTCTCACTACTCCTAGAACTATTCGACTCCTCGTCACTCATGTCAAATTGTAAACTTATCACTTCGAGAACAACAAGGATTAGAGTAAAAACAATTAATACATTAGACTCGAAACAAGCTCAATTGGGAATGACTGGAATTAAAATAAATACTACTATTTGTAAGTACACGCCGAAAGACCGTCAAAGGAAAGTTCGGCATCCTTTGATAAAATTAATGATTCTTCAGAAGGTTAATAAAGTAGATGCGTTGCCGGATAGGTATAGTGTGCCTACGTAAAAATGAAATGTAAATATGTAAATAAAATTGTGTATATTATGTTCTTCTTGTGATTGAATTAATCTACGTTAATTAAATTAAATTTGCCTTCACACGTTTGAAATTCAAAATTCAAATATGTTTTATTCAAGTAGGCATTAAAAATACACTTTTGAATAGTCATATAATCACTGTTTTCTCCAATTTTTTCTTTTCCATGTCCAGGGGTTCTGATTTTACTGAGAAGAATCATGGAAGACAGTAAGAAACTCAGTAGTTGCTCTTTTCAAAATATTTTTACAATAATTCTATAATTATGTAAAGCGATAAGTCAAACATAAAATGTCATGTCGGTTTAGAAATTTCTAGTTAGTCCTGTGTAGTACGAGAGGTCAGTTCCAAAATTTTTGTCTGAATTAAATTGAAAAGGTGAAAGATCTAACATTTCTTTTGGAATCTTATTATAAAAGCGTATATTGCTACCCAAGAACGCATTATATACTTTGTGTAACCGGAAAGCCGGTATTGTGATTTTATTTTTATTTCTACTATTAAAATTGTGCAAATCACTATTATTTACATCAATTCGATGCAATCAATTTCTTTAAACGGTTCTCTAAGAGATACTCGGGCTCCTAAAAAGTACATAGATCTTATTTTACGCTTTTTATTTAATATGCACACTTTTTATATTATTCGATTAGCATTGTACAAAATGTTTACTACAATATTTATCAAATGGGTGACGACATATTCGAACACTTTGTGTTCAAAAACACACACTTCCAAAAATCGAGATTTGCAGTGAACTTATTGAACGTGTTTATCTATTAGGTAATAATAATAATAGTAAGTAATTATTATAAACCCATATAGTTAATATTATAATAATTACTTACTAGAATAAATTATTATGGTATCTACCTATCCTTACCATTATCTAATTACAATATTCCTTGCGAGATCAGCATAATGTATTCGTGTCCATTCTGAGCACCCGGAAACTTATTTTATTCTTTGGAACATGTACTCTGTGGCGGCATTCAAACAGTGTCAAATGTAATGCGTGCGGCGCGGCGGCGACGATTGAATGCGATATCAATAGAAGCCACCGGCGCATGTATCTTGACCTTGTACTTCCGAATAGCTGCAAAATTTCTTTGACAGGTCAGTATTCGACCTTTGATGATGCCGACAACAAGACGCCGCGCACTATCAAAGTGCCGATGGTCAAAACTAGGGATGCACTGTTTTTTCTTTTAATGGATATTTTCATCCGCTATGTATGTTTATGGTATTGTTCGTAATGCGCATAAGTTCAATTTTCCAATTTTTTATATATTTTTACGTCTCATAGAGTCCCTAAGCGTATACCCGAACTCCTATACTCCCTGAAACGACACTCATTCCTAACTGCAAGACGCAAGAGTCTCGCAGGCTTAGTCTTGTTCTTGCTCAAATCTTGCACGGTCAGTCTTGGTCTTGGTCTTGCTAAAATTAGGTGGTCTTGTTCTTGGTATTGGTCTTACAAAAATGCAAGAACAAAACCAAGACTGCAAGACCGAGACCGATTTTGGGTAACACTACCACAATTACATCAGATTTGATAAACCACAAATCCTCGCAAAAGAACACCGATTCCTACCAAGGATGATACGTGAGGCTATTGAAATTAAAAAACATCCTAATTTCAATAGAGAAGATGGTTGGGTGCTGCCATCTGCTTGGGATCCTATAATTGACAAAATTAAACCCAAACCCAAACATACCACTGCAAGACTTCAAGATACTGTAAGTTCGTTTTGCGTAAATCGGACCAAAAATTAATATTCAAAAACTGAAGGTAGCCGGGCTAACAATAACATTGGGACGTATAACATCTCAGTCCCCCCCCCCCTGACCATGGGTGCTGTAAAGCACCCGAAATGTCGTGAATTAAAAATAAATAAAATCAGTTAAATAAACGCGATAGAATCCGTAAATTTAGTTTTATTCAATTTGTAGCGTTCGCGTAAATTTAAGAAATCATTATGCTCTTGGATCATTACTCACACTTGCGCGTGGCTCTAACGATGAAGTGTACAGATGCCCATAGAATCTCTCAACCTCACTCAAAATCTCAGGTGTCCCGGAAACGATGCTGCCACATTCGGTCTTTAGCATCGACAGTTGACAGCAGTAGCAGACAGATCTCTGGCAAAGACTGGAGCCTGATTTCGCTCGATAGCTTCTTCGGTTCTACGATGAAGTCAATCTCAATTATGTATTGGCTTAATATTAGTGAAAAAAAAATGCTTCATCGGCAGTATACACACATGATTTTTTTGTGCAGATCCGTAGCACAGTTGCTTTCTTATAAATAATACTATATTATATCTATACAAATAAATAAAAAATAAAGTGATTGTTCGTGATGTCAAATTAACAGCTTTTTACTAAATGTATTTGAAAGTATATACGGTACTTATAACAAAAAAATTGTTGTCTGTTTGTTCCGGCTAATCTCCAAAATTGCTGGACCGATTTTGACGGGATTTTCACCGGTAGGTAGCTCATGTTATAAGGAGTAACTTAGCTACTTTTACTTTAGAGAAAAGTTACGGCTCCGCGCAAAAAAAATAAACAAAATCGCGGGGAATAGCTTGTTTATAATAAATTAAATAAATAAATAAATAAATAAAATTAAAAAAGGTACTTAAAATTTCAGTATCATATTTATTTAATAATTCATATATTGATTAGGTATTTTGTTGACTGCCCTGTTGGTAAAGCGGTCGTAAAAAACATGACTGCTAGTAATGTGGTCCAGGTGTTTTTCTGTCAAAAAATTCTCAGAAGCTGCCAGGAGTCAGAAGTTAGCGGTATTACATCCATGTGCCTCGGATATGAAGACTCTCGGTCTCTCCTGCCATACCTGATTGCTGTCCAATCGAACTGTTGATGAGGGAATAGAACATCCGTGTTTTCAATTATTTTAAATGCTCACAGTATGATGAATGGAACCCTTAACTTTATTTTTTACTTATGCTGATATAATAATAATATAATATGTATAAATGGGTATTCAAGTTAACTCATCACCTAACGTTAATAGTACTTTTTCATTATTAATTCTTTATTTGTTTATAGTGTAAGTTTTATTGTTACGCGGCTGATGTTTTGAATGTTGAAGTATTAAAACCTATTACGATGTGATTCGATTCGATAATTGGCGGGTTGGGTTGGAACTTTTCAATACGAACCTGGTCGAATAACATAATTGCGCTGCTGCATTGATTTATAGTTTTTTATTTTCTATTTTTATTTATATAACTTTGAAAATACCATAAATGTGGATAAAATACAACAAAATAGCGCTTTCTTTATTTACAACTAAAATTAAATAATATCATAAAATACATTATTAGAGATAAGAAATGTTCAGTCCAGCGGAAGCGTACACAGCGCGTGTCCGAGCTCTTATCTTATTTTTAGAAATAGTAATTGTTTAGATTTTTTAGTTTTTGCCGTCGTCACCAGATAATAATTATATAAAAAACGTCACACATAGGATCGCTAACAATACCATGCTGCACTCACTGTACTCATTCTTTTTTTTTTTTTTTTTTTTTTTTTTTGGTATACAGTACAGTTTTTTTTGTTTTTTTTTTTTTTGGTGTTTTTTTTAAACATATTATATAGGGGGGGGGCCCTTTTTTTTTTTTTTTTTTTTTTTTTTTTTTTTTTTTTTTTTATATTTTTTTTTTATTTTTTTTTTTCGGGCCAACAATATTCCCAACCCTCTTATTTTATTTTAAAAATAGTTTATATATATTTGTTTTTTTTTAAAATATTTTTTTAATTTTAAATAATTTAAGGGGACAGTAGGTACATATAAACCTACTTACGTAAAACACACCTCTGAATCATTAAACTAATATGTACAAAAAAGCTTCATTAGTGACTTGTTAGATTCATTGTAAAAAGCTTGTAATATTAAAAAAATAAGAGTTTATATTTTGTTCTTGATACAAAGAGATATTACGTTTTAAAAATTGATAAAAGCCTTAATATTTTATATGATTCTTATCATACCTATATTCAATTCTAACTTTCATCTGTCATAAAAATAACATGATAATTTGAACTTCTCCATCTATAACTGCTTAAGCTGCTTTTAGGTACTATAATGAAAATACGTTAATATTTTTTGTTTTTGTTTTTCTTACTGTTCGAAAACACTTAGACAATTTAATGAGCCTCATTGTTACAGTTTATTTTGAGTTGTATTTTATTTTGACGAGGACATCTTAGCAAGATTTGATAATAAATAATTTGAAGACGAATAAATATATAATTTATTTCTTAGGAAAATATACATCTATACATACTAGTATATATAACATTAAAGTGTCCGTCCGTAATATTGAAGTAAATGGATTCTTTTAGGCTCAAAGGGAACGCTAAGACATCAATAAATATTTTCAAAAATTTTTAGATGTATGTCTGTCAGGCTGTCCAGGCTAATCTTGGTAACGGCTGCACCGATGGTGATGAAACTTTACGAACAGATAGCGAACCATACCAGGAGCGACCTACGTAAAATTTCATCCTAATAACTTAAAGAATTAAAAAAGAACGAAACATTGATAAAATAAATGGTCTGTGGTTATCATAAATCTAAATAACGCCACATTATTAGATCATCATAGATAGAACAGAGCTTTATCGTAAAAAGTTTCTTTATTTATATACCTATGTGATCTCTAGAGTATACATGAACAATGTCTCGTTAAAATCTTGTTGTAATACTAATTAGGTTACACGTTCAGTCATACAGCAACCCGGGCCACTGGCGGAGCGCAGGAGAGTAGCCATATCGTTTTTTTCCGATATAGAACAGCCTGTCATTTTATCCGGGAGGAAATCTGCGAACATGAAAACAATCGTCTGTCACTACAAAACTTACACCTAACAATCAAAACGATAAACTAACAATTATACATGCATATAAACTCTGATTTTTCATTCCGTAGAATTCTGACATTTCGTAAGTGTTGCTACTAAAAAAAGTTCTCCACCGAAAAAGAGACAAATTTGAACCATTTGAGGGCAATAAATAATAAAATGCTACGTATTTTTTATGTTTCACCTACAAAAAGGTAAATCTAAATATTTACTTATACAAGTCACCTAATACAAAAATAACAAATATTTCAATATCACGAACAATATATCTAATTAACTTTAATTACTTAATATTTTATTCTTTAGCTGGCATCACTGTCTACTAATTCCAGGTTTAAAAAACCTTTTAAAAAAATGTTAGCTGTCACGTCGCGTCTGTCACATTGATTGATTTTCATTCGACTTCTTTGAATGCTCGAATGCGCATGTGTTCTCGGTGTTTGCTGCTATTTGTTGTTATTATCTTGTTATATTTGTTAAGTTTCTGTTATTCTGTTAAGTTTTTTCTTGTTGACCTTTCGTTTTGTGATCGTTTGTTGATTTTTATAAACGTTATGGAGCCACAACCTGGCCCTTCCCGGGAAGCAGCCCCATCTGACAGAGCACAAGGCTTAGACTTTCTTTCTCCCAGAAAGAAGCGTCCTCGTGGTGCTTTTACGCCCAACGAAAAGACCATAATTCTAAATATTTACAAATATAATATAGAAAATTGGCCGCAAACAACTGATTGGAGTGCAACGGAATGTGCTAAAAAGACTTCTGAGATGACTGGCGTGGGTCTGTCAAGTGTCTATAAAATTACCAAAGAATATAAAGACACAAAAGAATTTCAAAAGCCGAAAAAGAGTGGACCTCAACTATCTTTCATACAAAAATTTGACGAATTCACTTTCGCCGCAACTCGACGAAAGGTTCACGCGTTTTTCTACAGGAACGAGATTCCGACTATTGAAAAGGTAAAGTTATTGCTAATTCTTTAACACCTCGTTGCTGACATCCCCCATTGTTTTAAAACTATACTTTAACCTGTGTTGCCTGTCTACATTTTAACTGTAATGTAAATGCTTATTTCAGATTCACCAAGAGATAACTGGTGATCCAGACATGCCTGTTATGTCGAAATCAACATTAAGAAAAGTATTGAAGCATTTAAATTTTAAATACACAAGTCGCAAACGTCGAAGTGCGCTAACAGATCGCAAGGAGATAGTACTATGGCGTCAAAAATACTTGCACCAAATTAAACAATATAGAAGAGAAGGCAGGCTTATATATTACCAGGATGAAACGTGGGTAAACGAAGGCAAGTATTGAATTATGTGGTAATTAACTTTTTATAACCTATCTTTTCTTCAAAGTATTAGTCGGAAATCGAATTCTGTACTTATGTAATACTTAAATTAACTTTGTTAATAAATTTTTGTTACCAAAATGAATAAATAAATAAAGAAATCCATGTTTACAGGTAATATTTTTCAATTTATATGCATATATAACTGTCCTCATGTATAAGTGAAATATTAAATATATTTTTATTTTCAGGACATACCGTCAATAAAGTGTGGTGTGATACCAACATTCAATCTTCACGACAAGCTTTCCTCGATGGCTTGACAACAGGGCTTAAGGCACCAACAGGCAAAGGGGGGCGACTTATAGTTAGCCATATAGGGAGCGAAGAAGGATTTTTGGAAGATGGTTTATTAGTTTTTGAGGCAAAAAAAGGCTTGGCAGATTACCACAAGGAGATGACTGGGGAAGTATTTGAGGAGTGGTTCACAAAAATACTTCCAAAATTAAAACCAAACTCGGTAGTAGTGTTGGATAATGCTCCCTATCATTCGAGGAAGGTCGAAAAAGTACCAACGAGTGCATGGAGAAAAGGCGATATCCAAGCGTGGTTGACTTCAAAAAATTTAAATTTTGAAGAAAAAATGCTAAAAGTTAATTTATTGGAAATTGTGGGTCAGGAGAAATACAAATATCAACAGTGTATTGTAGACGAGATGGCCACAGCACAAGGCATTACTGTGCTTAGACTGCCCCCATATCATTGTGAGCTCAACCCTATTGAATTGGTGTGGGCTCAAGTGAAGGGGCATGTCGCAAGACACAACAGAAGTTTTAAAATGGCGGAAGTTAAAAAACTATTACTGGAAAGTATAAGTAGTATTACTCCTGATAAATGGCAAGAATGTATCAGCCATACAATCAAAGAAGAAGATAAGATGTGCACTCTCGACGATTTCATTGACACAGTCGCAGACTCTTTAATAATTCATGTCAGCGATGATGACGATGATGAAGATAGTGATATAAGTATTAATGATGACTAAAGATTTTAATAAAAATATGTTATTTTTACTTGTGCATTTTTTACTGTTTGTAATGAAAAGGGACGTAATTATCACTCGCCGTAAAACCATGTAGAGTACCGCACTTAATAAAATGGATACATTTACTAACAAATAAAATGTATGTATAGACTCAGATGTTCAGACACGTATTGAAATTGAAAAATGTGCCCGGCCAAAAAGGTTTGTAATCTCTGACATGTCAAAAAATGATAGCTGTCAGAATTATACGGAATGAAAAATCAGAGTTTAGATACATTATAACAGTATCACTCGGTGACAGCGGAAACTCGTATACAGAATTGAATACGTCTCTTTAACATTGAGATATGGTACCTATAATATTTTGGGGAAATTCTCCAAAACGCGAACTAGTATTTAAAGCGCAAAAGAAATGTTTACGAGCAGTATGTCAGTTGCAGGTTACCGATAGTTGCAAACTGCATTTCATTGATCTTAACATTCTGACCCTACCATCTTTATATATATTCGAAGTAGCTAAGTTTGTAAGGAAACATTTTAGCATATTTGAAAACACTAATAATAAACTACATTGGAACAAACTATGTACAAAACCTCATAAAACAGCCCTGTATTCATAAAGTTTCCTGGGTATGGCTCCTAAAATTTTTAATAATCTCCCGAAACATCAAAGAAACTGATAATATAGACAAATTTAAGAAATTGCTTTCGAGTTTTTTGATATATAAAGCATACTACTCTATCAACGAATACTTTGAAGATAAAATGAATGGTTTTTAGTACCTACAATAATTAATGGACGGTTTATTTATTATATGTTTATATTTATGTAATAGATAATTAAGATAATAATTAATGTTATTTCTAAACATACTAATTATAATTGAAATTGTTATTTTATTAAAAATTAATTTTCATATTGCCAGGTGATAGTGATAAACAAATATTTGTATGCCTTTGTAAGCGAAACATAGTGTTACTTATCATACCTTTTCCACCAAGTTTGTAACTTTTTAACTATGTTTTACAAATAAATTATTTGATTTGATTTGATTCGAATTCGTCGCTCGACCGATCTGCATATTGGAAGAGGACGAGCGGCCTGTGTTGGTAAACATATCCGAAACAACACGACCGACGAATGGCAACACCATATTTTTTGTAAATTTGACGTGAAACATCTCCTTTTGTAGCTAAAAACCGAACAATTCCGCATTTTTGTAGGACTTCGATTCAGCCGCTCAAACTAGATTTAGTATAGTGAGCAGTGCAGCTACAGCTAGTTATATTGTATGCACGGGACCGCTTGTTCTTATACTTTGACAGAAATTTACTTCCCTTTGGTCAACAGGTGGTGCGTGTTGCTCAACGGTTTCCGTAAACAGTACACAACTGAGTTATGTAAAAAAAGACAAAGTTATATAGAAAACGTTATTCTCATTTAAAACAACGTGAGTTTAAACGCAGACGGCTTTGAAAAGAAATTAACAGTAACGCCCTTTCTTAGGTCAAGATATAAACTTGTTTGGTATGGTGACTATAAATAAAGTAAACGACAGCGCGTCGGGATTTCTAAAAAGCTTTTAAGGAACACGTCTGATAAAATGCTTTCTATACCTTAGAACATGGTTCTGAATGATAATTTGTCTACTTAAACGTTGTATTTCCAGTAATGTCAAAATCAATGAAACGTGTGCTTCACATTGAAACTTACCATTCCGTAATATAATTGTAATAATATTTTATATTAATTACTTTGGCATAAACTATAAAGTTTATTGCATCTGAAAAGCACATCGTAGCTTAAATGAATTCATTATACGTGGGTTTTCATTTAAAAGTCGAACGCTCAATGTAAGCGAGGTGTATTTTGTGCTAAGCCATCCTAGGTTCGATTTCACTTTTCACTTTTAGATCGCTGTGCATTATGATGGTTTACAATATATCCATATGTATTTGGAGTTTTTGCTTAAGATTAACAAAGTTCATAACAAGATAAGATTTATATTAAATACGGGGTTCTAAAACGATTTTTTTATTATTTTGCCTATGCTTGTTCTTAAAGCTTGAATACATCATTCACATTTATTATTTATATATTTTTAACAGGATGAGAAATTGCGTGATAAGAGATAAATGTGGTATGCAAGATGATGTTGTGACCAGGATTAAGAAAGGAATACTTCGGTGGTTTGGTCATCTGGAAAGCATGAATGAGCAAAGAGTGACAAAGCAAATTTATATGGTAGATGTCAACGGCAGAGTTGGAAAGGGACGCCCTAGAAGAAAGTTTATCGATTAAATTGGCGATATTTTGAAAATGAGCCACATTAGAAGTACCCTTAACCGACGAGCATGTATGCGTAGATATATGGATGTAAAGGAGGTGAAAGAGGTATGTCAGGATCGTGCCAAATGGAAGTCCGTAGTCTCTGCCTACCCCTCCGGGTGACAGGCGTGAGTGTTTATGTTGTGTTATGCTATATTTTTGATTGATAAACCCACATAATATGTTGCCGTAATTTGAACTGGCGAGTGTGTATTACCATTACGTAATTAAATGCCACCACAGTTTCGACCATGTGAGATGTAAAATTTTCTAGGTTAATACCTGGCTTCAACTTCAAGCGCCTTACGTTTTACTAGCCACCCGCACCGACTTCGCTTGAATACGATTTATTAATGTGGCTTTATTAACATTTAAGATCACCACGAAATAGAATTTATTTTAAATTTTTTTGATTTCTCAAAAGCAAGATTTTCGGATAAAATGTAGCCGAGATCACATCAGCCATTGCTCTATCCGTTCGTTAAGTTTCATTAAAATTGTATCGGCTGTTCCGAAAATTATCCCGATCAGATAGACAGAGAGATAAATAGACAGGCAGACAAAATTTTTAAAATGGTTTTTTATGTTTTAATGACATACAAATAATTCAGCTCAATAAAAGGCACTTATTTTGATAATACAGATTCAATTCTTCTTCTTCTTCTCTGAGAATTCAATTTTATTTATAAGTATCCATTTATGAAATAGGCATATACCTACTATAGAACGTGTTGATAATGACTGCAAGAAAGGTTATGACCAGGAGCAAAAAATATAGTATTGTATAGTCGTAAGTGCAGTAAGGATCTAACCTAGCTTCGGTTTAAAATTAATGGATATTTTCTATAAATTTTTATATTTTCTATTATTTATTTTTACTTTTATTTATTTAAGTAAAATTCTTCAAACAGTTAGACATCAAATTAGAAGTACGACAAGAAACTTTGAGGATCTTGTGTTTTTTTTAATGAAAATTACGTCTTTGTGAAAATATTATTTTTATTATTAATATTTACCGCAATATAAACATACGATGACGACGACGGTTTCGTTAATTTCGTACGTCGATTTTAATATTGATAGAGTACAAATTTTTATCTTTAATACTATTTCCTTTTTGCATAAGCATATTTTTAAAATTCAATTAAATAAAAAAAAATTAGATAACATTTGGTACAAGAAAAGTTTTTCAGCAGGTATTCGTAATCATAAATTAAAGCGAGTATTTAACAAACTTTTATAGCAGTAACGCATGATAAAATATTAGTAAAAATACTCTCGTTTAGTGTATTCATAATTATAATCTGAGCCCTCACTTTCGTTCTGAAAATGTTGACCTCGAAAGTGAGTCCTGTTCGTAACCAAAGACTTATGTTTTTAGTTGTTTTTAATAGATTTAACTTTTGTTTTCGGTCAAAAGCTAACTTGTGTCAAAACTTACCTTAATTTTTTTGAATAAGCAAGACATGAGAATTACCGAGTCTGATTCTTATTGCTAGTGAAAAGTAAAAGATCAAAAACTTTCGTTGCAATGTGAATGAATCTAGAATTATTGTTTTTTTTTCAGTTATTATGTCTACCAAAAGACAGATAATATTTAATTTAAACTTTTTTTTGCAAACTGAGTTATTTGAATCAGTTTCATTAAACAAGTTCAATAGGTATACTACCAAATTTTTTTTTAAAGTAGAAACGGTGGTAAAGTCAAGTAAACACAGTCTTCTGTGCGGACGTGACTCTTCCCCGGTTGAGTTTAATCCATGCGTGTTGCAGTCATTATGTCACAGAGTGGCTTTTTCACATGAAAATGCGAACGATGTTGGTAGTGGTTTCTACCAAACAACCAATCGCATTAATAAACTTCTACTAAAATAGCAAATGTGATTAAATAAATATGCGTCATAAAAACAAATTTAATATTAAACGACATTTCATTGGTAATAAACTACTACTTTAGCATATAGTTACTTGTTGCTTTAAAACGAAGAGCCAGTATTACAGACAGTAATTTAATATTAAATTATGGCAAAATGAAAATATTATTGCACGCTTTATTTTAGCTTTTTTTATTATATATATATATATACATATATATAGTACCCGGTTGACCTTTGCTTGCTTGCTTGTTGAGCTTTGCTCGGTATTTTTCGCTCGGTTTTTTTAATTCGTGTGTTTTGGAAATTATATTTAGATACAAATTACATACTGATGAAATACGAATAATATTTTTTGATCGTAGCGACATAATAGAAAAAACTGAACTAGTTATTTGAATAAAAAATCATGAATGCAATTCATCATCATCATCATCATTACAGCCCTTCACAAGTCCACTGCTGAACATAGGCCTCCCCCAAGTAATGCCACAAAGCACGGTCCTGAGCCACCTGCATCCATCGACTTCCTGCATAACTTACCAGGTCGTCACTCCATCTAGTGGGGGGTCGCCCTACACTACGCCTACCGGTACGAGGCTGCCACTCGAGAACCTTTATTCCCCATCGGTTATCGGTTCTTCGAGCTATATGGCCGGCCCCTTGCCACTTCAGCTTACTAATCCGTTGGGCTATGTCGGTCACTCTGGTTTTACTGCGGATATCTTCATTTCTGAGTCTATCACGCAGAGAAACTCCGAGCATAGCCCTCTCCATAGCTCGCTGAGCGACCTTGAGCGTCCTCATACGGCCAGCAGTGAAGGACCACGTCTCAGATCCGTAAGTCAAGACCCGCCGCAGAAGAACACAAAAACTCTCCGATCACACTCTTAATCTCATGGCTGTTAGACGGGAGATGAGGCTGCAATCGTCAACAGATTTGACAGCATACAGGCAACTGAACAGACAGATCTCCAAATGCATGCGGCGAGACTTACGCAACTTTAATACTGCTCGTATTAAAGAAGCGATCGAGCGGAACCAGGGCTCCAAAGTCTTTGCCAGAAATCTGTCTGCCAGTAAGAGCCAACTGTCAAAGCTGAAGACTGGGTGTGGCAGCATCGTTTCCGGGACACCTGAGATTTTGAGTGAGATTGAGAGGTTCTATGGGCAGCTGTACACATCATCGTTGGAGCCACACGCAAGTGTGAGTAACGATCCAAGAGCAAGTCTTATCCGACACTATTCCGATGATATCCCGGACGTCAGTCTAAGCGAGATTAGAATGACTCTCCAGCACCTTAAAAACGGCAGGGCCCCAGGCGAGGATGGAATTACAGCGGAGCTTCTGAAAGCGGGTGGAACACCGGTACTTGAAGTCCTTCAGAAGCTCTTCAATTCCGTCCTCCATGGTGGCACTACTCCAGAGGCGTGGAGCAGAAGTGCGGTGGTCTTGTTCTTCAAGAAAGGTGACAACACCCTCTTGAAGAACTACAGACCGAGCCCTTCTGAGCCGCGTCTACGTGCTGTTTTCGAGAGTCATTACGAATCGTCTCGCACGCAGACTCGACGACTTTCAGCCTCCCGAACAAGCCGGTTTCCGAAAAGGCTTCAGTACCATAGACCACATACATACCCTGCGGTAGATTGTACAGAAAACTGAAGAGTACAATCTGCCACTTTGCCTGGCGTATGTGAACTATGAGAAAGCCTTTGATTCCGTCGAAATTTGGTGCTACAGTCCCTTCAGCGGTGCCAAGTTGAGTGTCGGTATATCGAAGTGCTGAAGTGTTTGTACAGTAGGGCTACGATGGCTATCCGAGTACAGAACCAGAGCTCGAAACCTATCCAACTGCAGAGAGGTGTAAGGCAGGGTGACGTTATATCATCGAAACTCTTCACCGCTGCATTGGAAGACGTTTTCAAGCTACTGGACTGGAAAGGATACGGTATTAACATCAATGGCGAGTACATCACTCGCCTTCGATTCTTACGGATAGGTCTTAAGATGAACATGGACAAAACAAAGATCATGTTTAATGTTCATGTCACACCTATGCCGGTAGTTGTTGGGAGCACTATGCTTGAAGTTGTTGACGAGTACGTTTACCTGGGACAAATAGTCCGACTAGGTAAGTCCAACTTCGACCGAGAGGTCAATCAACGGATTCAACTCGGCTTGGCAGCGTTTGGGAAATTTCGACATATCTTCTCGTCAGGTATACCTCAATCTCTAAAAACTAGATTGTACAATCAGTGCGTGTTGCCAGTGATGACTTACGGATGAGTGCAATTAGTTTAATTTAAATTTTCGTGTTTTTAAAAAAATACTAAAAAAAGGGCTCGAAAAAATAAATTTTCTCAAAAAAGGGAAGGAACTTGAAAAAAAAAAATTAAAAAAAGTCGGTCGGTCGGTCTGGGCTCGAATCATGGTATTACGATTTTGTGACCGCCCAATATACCAATTAAGCTATTTGTAATCATTAATAAACTGTCAAAATTTACCTTCTTATTCTAACGATATTGTGGCAGTTTTTCATTGCCTAAAAATACGAATAAAAAGACATTGGAGCCGTTTCCGAGATTCCGGTTATATATATATGAATGTAATGGAATTTTGTAATACTCTTAACTATCTGTCAAATAACCGACATAACCCATCGGATCAGTACGCTGAAGGCAATACGCTGGGCATATAGTCTAACGAACCTTTAACTGATTCGAAAAAATTCTCGAGTGGCAGCCTAATATGCGAAGTTTAGTGACAACCTGGTGAAATGTAGGAAGTCGATAGATGCAGATGGCTCAGGACTGCTTTGCTGCATTCATTGGAGAGACCTATTGGAGAGTAATCATAGACTGTAATGATGATGCTGATGATCTGTCATAATTTTCTTATTCGCAAATAAGTTGTTTAAAATCTACGAGCATACTCCCTTATTTGGCTCAAATTATCGGGTTTTCGTGGTTCTATTACTACTACTGTTATTAGAAATGAGGCATTCCAGCCTCGTTTAAGAGTAAGAAGGGCCCCCGGTTCTCTACACTCACAATACAAAACACAGCGGCATTAAGTTGCTATTCTGTGAGAGTGATGTCCTTCTCCGGTTGTGCCGACTCATTCGTGCTACAACCAGTACAAAAAATATAGCTGCAGCATGGCTCTGCCACTTTGAAAAACAGTTCGCGAAAACTAAACTCAAGGGCAGTGGTATCACTAAGTCAGAGTTTATAACAAAGCCTCGGCATGATGTATTTCTGAAAGCTCAAAAGCACTATGGTGTGACTAAATATTAGACAAGCATTGGATACATATTCATTATAGGATCGGATAAGACCCGCCATCAAGTGGAATGTTTGCTCAAACTTGAGCGCATCTCCGCTGGGCCAACGTTTGCACATACACCAAAATCGCATGTTCAAAGCTCTGCAAGTCTCCTAAAACTCCGGGGACTGTATTGCTTCTCTCCTCTCCCGTTCTAAGCGAGTGGTAAATAAATAGTTGATTGCTTAGATCAGGTTTCAATTTGTAGTCACTCAATTTTCTTACAGTTTCGCACCATTATCGTTCACGAAATAAATGTCACTGAGATATAATAATTGATGCTTTTAAGGTTATTTACGAATAATTTGAAATGTGTCAAACTCGTCACGGCAGACTGTTAATATTGCAAGCTCAAATCTTGGACAAATTACGTTAAGAAAAATAATTTTATTGAAATGACGAGCATAGACTAACTTTAATTTTTGATTTTAAACTTTTGCTTTAAGTAGCTTTCTGTATTTCTAATAATTTATATTTTTAAGTAATCTTTATTTTTGAATATTACTTATTGTCTCTTTTAGCAGAATGCTTGTTAATATCTATAGGTACTTCTCGTGTAACTACATAATCTGTTATATATATGTATTGTCATGTTTTTTACACAACTTTTCGTGTAAGTATTATTATAAAAGTGGAGACTGCTTTCTGTTGCTCGTGGGTAGTGTGACTGGCTTTTATTATTTTATTATCTTTTTATTTAAGTATTTTGCATTTAAATTATTTATATTTTATAGCCCGTACGGATAAAGAATGGAATTAGATATGGAGTCATAGAATCCGTACGGTCAACATGTACATTCGAATAGCGAAAACCCACTATAAAGGATAGGATATTATAATTAGGATATAACGTTATATTATTCGACTAATTGGAAATTTTCAACTAATGAGAAAATATTTGAAAAAAAATTGTTCACCTTGCGTGTTATAGGTACATTAATTTTAAATGAAATTTATAATCTATTATCTATAAATATTATATTATAAATTACATTTATAACATAATATTTGTAACGTTGCTTAGACTTAGAATAATCATTAAAGTTCATTTATTTTATTATATCAATATCTCTATTGTAATAAAATCTCTAAGTTTTCCGGATAAATCTAGTCTAGATCACTCCTGGCATACACTCTATTTGTTCGTGGAGTTTTATTGCAATCGGGCACAAGGCAAACAGACAAACGAAAATTTAAGAAATGGTTACTTAATTCTCAATAACGTGTATTTTAAATATCATTAAATTATAAAGAAAATCTCCTTTGATTTCTTTTGTGGTGTATTGCGTTTTATTATTATTAATTCCAATTACAAGTTAGACTGAAGTTATAGAACGTACGAAAGTATAAAGTACGTAGGCATATAACACGGCATTTTTTGCAGTCTTTACCGGTGGGTGTGAGTATCGATAGCGACAGTGTGCGAGCAAGAAGTGAATAGAAGTGTCGCCATTTTCAGTCCCATTCTTTAACCGCACGGGTAATATAAGTATCAAATTTCTTTTCAAGATAAAAGCCTAGACGTCTCATTTTTTCACTTTCATCCTTTGATGGATTTAATAGTTTGAAAAAGTTTCTATAGTTATCCTTGATCCTTAATGAAACTTTAGATTTGCACTTATCAGATGTTCTAAAAAATTTCAACATTACTCATATTAATGCTCAGTGTATTTCTGCACATTATCAAGATATTATGCTTTCATCCATTGATAATAAAAATATGCATATATTATATACATGCTATTTCAGTCTCTGAATTTTGTCTTGTTTGTTCTCCACATCATATGCCCTTCCAGGCTTTCCACTTATCAAGAATGATCGTGAGTCGTGACACTGAGGTTGGAGGAGGTATTGCCATCTAAATTTGCTCTAACTTACAATTTGCGAATGTAAGTACGTCACTGTCTCTGTAACTGACCAGGATACTCCAGGAGTTAAACATTTAAATGTTGAGGTGTTTTGTTTTTGTACCAAGTATTACGGGCGTGTTTTAAAACCCTTGCCTTACTCCTTATTTTCTACGTTTGAAAGTATCATAGACAGATATATTCCATTGTATCGACACTCTATTATCAAGGGTGATTTTAACACACGGCTTCTAAAGAGTGACTTTCGCTCTTTGCTATTAAAATCCAATAGGGAGAATATATAAGTGTTAGTCAATAAGTAAGCTAAAACTGTTAAAGGAGAGCACTTGTATAACATTCTCCCTTTGTCTGCTACTCACTCTTTTCCATATTGTTCTCCTCTTTTTTTGGATCATATTTTTTGAAATAGAATAAGCGTGACACACACAATCCACCTGATGATAAGTGGATCCTGGGGCCCATAGACATTTTAATTTATCCTTGGTTATGAATCGAAATGCAGGTACGTTGCCACCCCTGAGAACTTAGATGGAATGCTTCGTAAAAAGTGTTCCTGGAGCTAAACAAAGCACAGTAGCATTCAGCTGCTATTTTACGCTGGTATTCTGTGAGAGCGAGGTCCCATCCCGAACTATTGGTGCTGTTACCGCAATATAGCTGCAGCATGGCTGTACTACGTTATATTTTTCTTTCTTCCTATCATGTTGCTAAACCAGTTGATGTTGTAT
Organism: Parnassius apollo; assembly: GCA_907164705.1. NCBI lineage: Eukaryota > Metazoa > Arthropoda > Insecta > Lepidoptera > Papilionidae > Parnassius > Parnassius apollo. Next base: position 1,734,606 of record CAJQZP010000963.1, on the reverse strand, counting down.
TTTCATATTACGACTTACTTTCATATAAATTACGACCGCCTAAACCCAAATCGTGAATACTGATTCGTTAGTTTGGTGGTATTGATTTATATTGTCTGAGAGATGATGTGGCGATGAACGACTGGACTTTTCACAAGTGCTAATAATATTGACGAAAGGGTGAAAAGTTTTAACTCTATTTCTCTCTCTCTCTCTCTCTCTCTCTGGCTTACTGAGAAGATCAAAATTTGAAGCATAGGAAAAATATTGCTAAAGCTAGATATAAATTTGACAATTCTGATGCCAATAAAGATAAATATAAAAATTATCGGAATCACTCCAACAGGAATTAAATAGCGCCGCTATATTCATAAACCAATATGCTGCAAGAAGATGATTCAGGTAGGGTATGCAAATTAATATTAAATCTCTTGGAGTTGGGAAAGCGCGTCAAAATATTAGCTCCATAAATATTGTCATGAACCAGCTTAATCAGCATTTCTCCGGTTTTCACTAAATTAACAAATAAGAATCAAATTTTGGCTTTACCCGACTCTGACAATCTTAATTTTATTTTTAGTTAAATCACTGATAACAATCAACCTATAGTTACTTTAAACAAATAATCAACCTATACTAATTTTACGAAACGAATCGTTGACTAACGCCGTGTGTACAGACAGCATTGGTCGTCAAATGATCCTATTTCGATATCCTGGCTGTGAATCTCCAAAGTAATGGACTAGTTTCATAGTTAATTCTTTAATCAGCGGCAAAGTATACATGTTGACTATTTGTTTTCTAACTGGTGATCGTGATCAGGACCGCTGGGTGAGTCAAGTGAGTCAAGCGAATGAGAGACAACACGTTATTTTGATACCTCAAACTAACGTGTTGACTCTCCTTTTATTTTCAGTTTTCATAAGTTCTATTACGCTTTCATTATCTTCTCACCTGTATGCAGATTTTTGATAGATATTTGAGATGATCTGCATACACAAATATATGTGCAGGCCAAATTGGTGGATTTACAGAAAATATAGACATATTAAATAAAGATTAACTCAATAGTGGAAAGGTGTATGTCATATGGTCTTAAAGTGAATACATAATAGGCAGTTAATAATTAATGACACGTATTGATTTTCCTAGTCTACGCTACCATTTCTCAGTCGTCATTATATTCTCTGTAATATAATTGCCTGGAAAAAGTCGCTTCTAAGCAATAAGGCCGTCAGTGGTACCTTTGTAGTGTTGTTTATTTTTTATTTTATTTTCACAATTATTAATGTACAAAAAGTATATATAAATATGATTGTAGATTATTTGAAGGCTAACAATAGGCTTTGAAGGGTAATTATGATTAGCAATTAAAAAAGTTGAAAAAAGTAAAATATTGTTTTTAATAAAAAATTTAAATTATGAAATTTCGTTTCATAGTATTTGTTACTTTAATAATTTTCAGAGTAAAGTATTTATTGATATGCGATCGAAAAACCTAATAATTAATACAAATTTTTGGGAGGATTATATTTTCATTAACTGATGTATATAAATATTTAATCTATAAAATAACTTTAGTTTTGTATTCTCATACATTATATAGTGTATTTCGATCCACACTGTGGTCGCCTTTTCTTAAGGTTTGAATTTAAATTACCTTTGTATTATATAACATGTTACATGTTATGTAGGTAATCATAATTATAAGCCCTTTTGATGATTCTCAATAAATAAATGAATAAACTTTCATTGTTAGGTAATTTAAACTATCTCAAGTCTAAAAATGAAAAGGTGTCTAGCACTTACGCATAAATACAACACATGAAATTAAAAGCGATGAGAATATTTTATTATAGAAAACGCAAGCCATGTGATATAATCGTGCGAGTACAATCTCCGGCGAGCTACCTTCCATATATGTGCAACTATTTGCTTCAACTGGAGTTTTGGTACCAGTGATAAGACACAGCGGTTTGATGAATATTTAACAGAGATAAATACAATAATGTGGCAAATATTTCTTCTAAAAGGCAATCTATTAGGAGCCTGTGTTCAGCAGTGCAGTTTGGATATGGTGTAATGAATTTAAAAAAAAAAACAATTTTACTAAAAGAATACTTACTACTTATAGCTATTATACTATAGTATATTAAAAATGGAAATAATTTATTTTTGTTCTAATGACAGATATAATTACGCACCTAAGTGGTGGATCGGTGATGGAAAAGGGCAGATTTTTCATGATAAATCTATTTAATTATAGGCGAAATAAATAATAACATGTACTTGTAAGATAAACCGAAGCAAAAGACGTAGGTAGATGTTGTAAAGGGGTCGTAACGATGACGACAAATTCTTTGACATCGGATTTTTCTCCAGGTAGCTATTTATTCTAAATCAATTTTAAAAATATTTCTACGAACTTAAGGTTATATTAAAAATAGTTTGCGTAAGCCGTCGTATTGTGTCAACTTATATTGCGACATTCAACCATGATGTAATAAAGTTCACTTTTATCGTTATTTATGTTTCTTTTAAGTTAAAAGATCACCTTTTGCTGTGTGGAAAACTTTCGACAATTGTTATTCTTTGTTTTGTACGCCATTACAGTTATGAATATTGAATGCATATGCAAGTCTCGACCTTAGAACAGTAACATTGATATTGAATCAATAATAAAAGTGACTTCAATACGTCGTTACTGACAATACGTCGTCGTGAAGAGGGGTTTCAAATACCTAAAATTCGTATTATATTATAATCGTGTCAGTGATTGAGATATTCAATCCTAAGGCGTTAAGTCTGCGATTTCTGATAATATTCTAAACCTTCAAGACCTTCTGAATAAGCACATAACCGTGTTCTTGTGTGTAGCATGAGCGAAGAGAAATGATGCCAACCCCGAACCGTACGTACTCGTATTTACAATCACATTTATAAAAAATCATTTATATATACGTGCTCATTTCGCGGTTTAACGTTATATACGACGCACCTATATCCGTGGTTGACCTCGGTGCTTGTGGTTGGTTTCTGGGTGTTAAGAGAATCGACTGACACGTTATAAGCCCTTATCCTACAATAACTGACATCAATAATCAGAAAATGTATAATATGGCTCTTAAAAAATATGATTGCCAAAAATATAGTGAAAACAAATTTTGCGGGAAAAATGATGGGACAGTGTTCTATAAAAATAGAATGCTACAAAGAAGAAATAAATATTCTCACACGAATATTAGATTTACATTTGCTTCCTTCAGCAAACCTTCCATCTTCTTCACCATGAAAGGTAGTTTGATGTTGTAGCTGATAGAGTGCAAAAGTATAATATAATTTTATCTCTTGTGTGTTTAGTAGAGTTAATATGTTTGAATTTTGAACCTTTCTTAAAGCTTACCTATAATTTGGTTCTAAATCGATCGATCAATAGCATTATATAGGCAGTAATGTGGTGGTATTCTTATAACTTTATACCTGTGCTCTTTGGTTAATTTACCAACAACGTACAAAGTTTTAAGCGAACATGATTTTTTGAAAGCAGAGCTAAAACAATTAGTAAAAAATAAATTTTGCTTTACTAATTGTTTTAGCTCTGCTTTCAAAAATTCATGTTCACTTCCATTCAATTTTGTTGCAGCTACGCTACTAAATCTAATTAGCGTGTTATTGGCAGGAATAGTTTGTAAAAGGATCTATCGCTACTTAAATATTTTTATTCAATATTTCATGATATTTTCATGTGCTCTTTGATTGGAAGGTTAGTAAACAATTTTCTTCAATGTCTTCTCTGGCGAATCCCGCATGGCAAATTATGAGGTGCCCACCTTTTCCCGCAGGCATCTTCGAGCAAGATGCTTTATTCCATAACTAGGTCACAGTGTGGTTAGAGTATAGCCATGTTTCATCAATGAATAAAATCTTGACTCATTTGGTTATATTTTAAATTTCTCTTAAAAATATCGTTCTTTGTAAGACTATGTCATACCTCTCCATAATTATTTATTGCTTGTCAATTTTGTTTTCTTATCGGAAGCCAATTTTTCAACCGAATTCAAAAAAAGAAGATTCTCAGTTCGACTGTATTTTTTGTGTGTTTTTTCTAGGTGAACCAATATTGATGATTATTTTTTTATTTGGAAACTGGTGCTTCTCATGTGGTCCCATATAAATTTGATTAAGACCTGATTAGTAGTTTCTGAGTTATCCGTAATAATGCGTATGTAATTGACTTCGACTACATTGATGATGTTCTCATTTTATTTACTTATATTAAAGTCGGTTGTACACAAGTGGTAAAATTAAAAATATTGTTATGTTAGACCTTTTTAATTTCTTATTGAGATTTTAACCGTGATAGCTCAGATGGTTAACGCTCGCTGTAAACATCACAGTACGCGAGGAACCCGAGTTCGATCTCCGCCGGCACCAATGAAATTATTAATTGCAATTGTACTCGTAAGTGCTGATTTATCATGTTCTCGGCGGTGAAGGAAAACATCGTGAGGAAACCTGCATGTCTGAAGAATAAGAATAAAAATATTTCCACGACACGTGAAGTTCACCACCAATTGGGGCAGCGCAGCGGACACTTCGTTGCCCTAAAACCCTCTCAGAAATGAGGGGAGGCCCGTGCCCAGCAGCGGTACGTATATAGACGGTAACTTTTATTGACAATTTAGAGTATCTTTATTAGGATCTGATTTCGTAGTTCTTTATTTATGTGTTTAAATAGCTTTTCAAACTTTTACTAATATTGACGTCAGAAATAGGGCTGATACACTACCATTGTTAAGCATAAACAAGTAATAACACTGATGGACTTTTTTAACATATTTCACTTTACAATAATTTATCTTGTACAATTTTTTAATTAATTTTTATAGAACCAGCATGGTAGCGATCAACTCATTCCCAGGGGCTATTTTCATTTATGTATTATTTGACATTTTAATAACCCTTTTTGTACAGTTTTTCTTTAATAAAACATTTAAACTTCTTTAATGACAATTTTTTTACATTTTCTGGGATTTTGTTGTAAAAGCGTTATACATCGCCTCATAAATGAATTAAATTTTTAAGTAGTTAGTTCCTTGTGTTTAAAGTATGAATATATTAATTTTTATGAAAGCTATTTATGTACACACATTACATTTTAATAAATATATTGCGATGCCAAAATTAATACAAAATATGTTTATTTCTTTTAAATTTTCTCTAAGGAACTCTTTACAATTTAAGTTATTAATCGACCGTACGGCTCTGTTTTGCAAAAGTAATATGACTTCAATGTCAGTCGTACTACCCCATAGTAAGATTCCATAAAATATAACGCTATGAAAGTAACTAAAATAAACTAATCTAGCTGTTTCAACATTGGTGGGAACGCGACTGAAGTACTCGATCTAGACTTCCCTGCATTTCAATTATTTTACATTCGGTCGAGATTCCCTTTACCGTGTACTCTCTTTCTTTTAGGGACTGAAAATCAATCAAAAGTTATTGTAGTCGGAAACTATCCACAGCGAGGGCTCAAAAGCCAGTTTAAGGTAATACTTCCAATATAATAACCAATAATGTTTATAAAACCATCGCCACTGACTACCGGAAAATAAACATACTTCGGTTATAAAACATAATAGAGTTATTTATTATAATAATTTGATGGAAACAATAAAAAAGAAATAATAAATTCAAATTAGGCACTAAATAAATAATAATAAGATTAAAAAACTTAATAAATTCTTCTTAATTATTAATCGTCAAATCTGATGAAGATAAATCAATACGTATATTTAAAAATATTCATTGTTAAATTTATTTTGTAAATTGAATCGAAAAGTTATTTGTTATAACACACTTAAGTCCTACGGGACAATATGGCCTAGTGGTTATACTTTAACCACGGTCATATAACATAAATGTGACAAATCAAACAAAATACACTTGATGACTTATGTTATGAGTAGAAAGCCAGCAATGTCTCACTACTAAAAACTAGAAAATAGAAAAAACTGTAGTTGCTCACCCGTCTGCCAAGAGTGGCAACTATGCCAAGTATTCTATTTATGAGGCAACATTTGGGGAAGCCTAAGCCTAACAGTGGACTCTAATGAATTAATGAATGAATTATTAATTTTGATGTGATTATAATAACTTATCAATATTTTTAGCTGGAACCGACTTGAATGTCAATCCCTAGGTTTATTATTTATGAAATTCCCCAGTAAAATTTTATTCGCCGCGAAAGAGAAAAGACTAAGTCAAACAGGCGTTGTTCGTTGTAAGTAACTTGAGCACAATTGTATTCAGTGTTTCGTCTAAATCAAATTACAAACAGATTAAAATTTTATAATTTGAATGTTCAGGAACTTGTTATATTAATTTCTCTTTCCGAAGTAAAAATTAAATACGATGGTAATTTCGAATCATTTATAGCAAATATAAATGATTCGATAATAGTTGATAGTACCTTTGAGAGCTCATGACTACTAATCAGTTAACTGAACATTGAACTTCCAACAAGTTACACTAAGAAAATCTAAAACATAAAATAACCAATAACGGTTATTTTATGTTTTAGATTTTCTTAGTGTAATTATATAAGAATTACTAAAATAATATACAAAATGTTAAAATGGTCATATCTTAGCGGCTCAGAAAAGAGAAAAAAGCTCTGAATATTAGAAAGAATTACTCCTTTCATTTATTCAGCTTTTTTCTCCAAATAAGTTACCAAAGTTAACATCATATTTTACACCAGGAGCTTCAGTGAGTAGCAATCAAATAATAAACCTTCCACAGAATAAGTTTTATCAACAGAAAATTGCGGAAACCTTAGAACCTACTTGCTCTGCGCTAACTTTTATTAATTTAGAAGAAAAGATTGAATCATATTGTACAGAATGCAATCGTCCGTATAGCAAAAATGCAACGACCGACAAATTTACCGACAACTATTTTATATTTTGGGCAACAATAGTAATCCCATTTAAGAACATTGAACATGACCCTGCCGATTTTTTTCAGAATGATTTTACGGATGAAAAAAATTGGATACTTAAGGGACTTGAATATTTTGAAAATAAAGATTGTGACTTTTCTGAAACGTTCATAGTCTACAAAGGTAAAGAAGTAAGTCAGTAACTAGATGTTTCAGTAAAAATATTTAATTATAAATTAAAGAACAATGAAAACGTTGAAAGAAAATTTTCGCCTTCAAAGAAATCTCTGATTTTTCATGTTTGATATTTAACACTTCTGATGTAAGCCTATTCTCTCTAGGTGATTGCAATGATTGAAAGCATATTCGTCACATAGTTTTAAATCAAGATAGCCTAGCACATATGTAGACAACCTATAGTTACTTATTTCACATGCAATAAAACTGTTGGTAAAGTAGATACTATCTCAATATCGGGTCGGACAAATATCAGTTATTGGATTTTTCGTCAAGAAATATACAGTAGCAGCTCGCAGTTAGGAAGTATGCGGTATTTGCCCCCGTGCCTGGGAAAGCGCGTAAAGCTATTGGCACTGCGTCTGATCTCTCTCCGGTAGTGTCGGATAAACGTCCCATCGGAATATGAGAGTGAAGAATAAGGCCGCCGTGACCTAAATTCGGTCTGGAGGACATTATTATTATAAAATCAAAAGAGTTATTAAGTGAATTCGATCAATTTCTTGCAGACCAGTTAAAAATTTTGGAATTCCTGGAAAAAGGGACACATTAAATATTTATCAGCTTACACTTGTAATCGAGTTTATTCACTTAACGGGAAAGCAGGTCCTAAGAAAAATTATAAGTGAATGAAATTAATATACACACACACACACACACACATTTTTATATATATATATATATATATATATATATATATATATATTTGTGTGTGTGTGTGTGTGTAATATAATAAGCAAAATATTTTTCTATTAGAGGCGATACCACACCAGATGTGTTTCATATTGAACAGTTGACATTTATAATTTGATATCTGAACGACAAAGATCCCAGTGAAAGTTTTTTGGCACTCATACATATCAAAGAGCATAAATCTGATGTTTTAGCGGAAGCGATTTTGAATTTTTTAGGAAATCGTGACAAATCAAAGATTGTAGAGTACAAAACTATGACAATGCTTCAAATATGTCGGAAATATACTGGTCTTCTAGCAAAAATCAAGAAGAAAAGGGAATTAGCTACACTACACCATGTGCGGCAAATTTTCTAAAGTTGGTAGCTCTTCATGCCGCTCGGTGCATAACAAAGGCAACAAGTTTTTTTTCTCAAATGATTTAGAAGCTGTACAACTTTTTTTTCGAGTTGTACTAACTAATACTTATTAATAACGAAATAATTTGATGAAATATTAAGGTTCAAAAAAGTTCTAAAAAATCTTTCTGAAACCAAATGGCCCGTGTGTGGTGATGCAGTAAGAGCCTTGCATCAATGCCATTAACAAATTATAACCTTGACGTTTGTCGCAAAGGATATAGAGCAATCACAGAGAGACTAGGCATGAAGCCTTTAGTTTGTCGAGAAAAATGGGGAACCTAGAATTTAATGGAATGATAGAAACTTGGATCACCATATTGGAAAGAATTTATAAACAAAACTAGTATTTATTTAACTTCATATACACATTAAATGTATATAGGCGGACTTAATGACTGAGGCGTTATCTGCTTGCTCACTTATACCATTAATTATATTACCAGTCTAACTTAGAGTCGTGCAGAGATAAAAGAGGTAGGTGTAATAATAAGTATAATTTATATATATATATATATATATATATATATATATATATATATATATATATTTCATAGATTTTAAATATAATATTATTAAACACGGCTAACTATGACTGCTAAGTTGATTCTGCAATTTTATTGACGAGAAGTATTTATCTTAAGAAGGTAACAATAAAAATAGATGTTGCAACTATTTTGTTCACCTCACTTCATGATTTTATTATTTAGCTCAGGGTTAAATTCGATTACTTAGAATCGTCTGTCAACGAGAAAAATCCGGAGTCTGAATACTATTCTATTTCTATTAATACATATGACCTATATTTTGATAGCTCCGCGCTGTCAGTCCAATTAAACGGGAAAGAAAAGTTCAAAGTTGAAACTTTCCTGTCCATAATTGGATACCCTAAGCGTGCATCTAAAACAACGATTGAATGGGTATAGGGAAATAAGTCATCATTTCGGTTCTTTGTCTCGTTTAAAACTTTAAAGTCCGAGTAGTTAAAACAAAGTTGCAAAGAATTTGCTAAAATCTATCATAAAGATGTTACCTACAAGGAGTTAGAAAGAATGTTTGCATTTAAAGGAATAGGTACTTAAAAAGTTATATTGTCGAAAATGAATAAATTAATAATATTTTAAGTTATATCGTCTTTTGACAAAAGACAAAATCGTTGACACGTTCCCAAGTGTAGAAATTGTAATGCGAATCTTTTGAAGCATGACACGGTAATTAACTGCAGCGGGGAATTTCCTATTCAAAATTGGAAAAAAAATGAATTAAGTAGAAGATTGGCCAGTTTATCAGTGACGTCCGTTAAATGTGATGTGCTCAAAGAAATAGACTTTGAAGAAACCTGCGTATATATGATAGAACTTCTTTTACGGATTATAAATACAATTCGTCCAATTCGACTTTGAATGTATAAAAATATTAGTTAATTACATTATCTAGGCACTTTTCTTGTCTACTTCTATTTTATTACCCGCTTACAAGTGCCTCTGTAAGGCTTCCATTTATCATAAAATATAATTTGGTTAAAGACGGCTCTGCGCATTTGTCTGAAAAGCTTCCTTTTTGCCTTCAAAATATATTTTTTATTTCTTTCTCTTTCTGTTTTATCATTGCTTTCTTGTTACATGCCATACGAAAAGCAACATCTTTGTAGGTCTATGCTAGCTGTTTCAAGCGTCTGTCCCAATGATTAATTTATGGTCATCGCGAAGCAAATTTCACCGACATTTAGTTAAATTGTAATGGGAGTTATTTGTTATCAGAACAATACGTAGAATAAATACTATATTTCCCTTTCCTCAACCTCACAGAATTTCCACTTCAATTATATTTCACTGAAGATTATTGACTTTCAATGGTAACATATTGCATAGGTTTGGTGAAAACAGGTTAATAAAGAGCATAAATAAAACACTAATCTTCAGCGAAATACTATGCGCTGGAACATCAGCCCTTCACATCACCCAAATTTACACAAAATCTACCAAATAATTCATGTAATCATCCTGATCAATTACAGAATTAATACAATTCATTCATTCATTCAACAGCACGGGGCCTGTGGTAACCTTTACAATTTTAGATATTTTTTTTCGTATTCAGTTTATTAAGATCTCTCATAAGGCTCTCATACCCAAAAGATTTCTTTTTTGTTTTATTGTGGATTTCCATTAACACGTTGTTCAAGCTCTTCGTCGTTAACAGCCACGAAACAAAGAGTGAGCGGGTAAGTTTATTTGACTTATTTGTGGAATGAAATAAGAGAAGTCTTGTACCAGAAACTTTCATATTCACTGTTAATGGAAATTTTACAGTATTATTTTTACAGTATAGAGCAGAACGTTTCATGTAGGCTTTCACTTCGTCAGCTATTGTGGATTTTTTACCACAAGTAACGTCTGGCCGAAATCCTCACAACAAGGACAGTGCTATGCTGAAGTTATCGTACTATGACTAGTTCATAACATGATCTTGTCTGCGTATATCCACTAGTACCTTTTCAATAGCTTCAATACCTTTTTTAGGAGATTTAAAGCACTCATCCTAGACGATAAGGTAAGGAATCCTTTGCCTTATTGCTGTTACGTGACACACCAAACACAGGTTTTGAACAATTAATAGTTAGTTAATTTAGTATATGTTATTATTATAACAGATAGACGAGACGATGGCAATAAAACTACTTTAAAGTTACAGCCTATATAAGTTCCACTGGTAGGCACGTTTTAGGGCAAGTAAGTGTTCTTCACTAAGGCAAGTAAGTGACTTCACATGTCTTCGTTTTTATCATTTGTCTTCGAAATATTTAATTTTAATTTTTTACTTCAAATATTTTTTAATTTCTTATGCACTGAGGTTTCCTAACGATACTTTCCTTCACCGCCGCAGTAGCATGTGGTAAATCCGTTTTTAAAATTGCAATTAACAATTTTATTGCTGCCGGCGGTGATCGGACACGGGTAGCTCGCGTACTGTGAATTTTACAAATTTACAGCGAGCATTAAACTCCTGAGATACCACGGCTTTCTTATATATATATATATATATATATATATATATATATATATATATATATATATATTACTTCTTGTATTATGTTGAATTACAACATGTATGAAATTTTTCGAAAACGAACCATTCAGCAATTTACCTACGCAATTTATTTACTAACCTTTACGCGATTTTACACAATGGAAGCATCATGCTGGAACTCATTATTCATTTAACCGATTCTAATAAAACATCAGTTTTTAAGTTGGGCTTAACTCAATAATCGAATTTCATTGAAATCCATGTAGACATTTTCTCGTGATAAAGTAACAAACAGACAGACTTATTTACTCACTTTTATGAAGTGGAGAAACTAAAAGTGGATGATACATAATTAATCCGTTACATAATTCTAATCTACCTAGCTAATTTTCTTTAAAAAGAACTCAGTGAACAGAATTTTCTTTATGATTTTATTATAACCAGAAAGAAAGTTTTAACCACTTATGTTATAAGAACATTTATAGTAGTGCTATAAACGTACGTATTTGTGTAGTATTTTATACTAGAGCTTCAAATGCCTACTCTGTACAGCAGACATAAAACAATTGCTTTGGGTCGTGCAGTCGTGGCCATTTTTTTACGTTCCACTGATGCACATTTGTCAGCAAAAGGCTTTTGAGTTAATAGTAAAAGCCACGATCATACGTAGGTACTGCGCGCCTGATAACAAATTACGTTTCCTTTTTCGCGTCACACAAAATTCGATTCTAGTGACATAACAATAAAACAAAAATCATATCATTGAAAGTTTTTATAATTTTGCTGTTTACTTTTCTTAAACTTATTAATGGTTGTCGATATTTACTGAATATTGGGTACCTTGCTTTGCATATTTAATATTATTTTATTATCATAAACAAGGGTTATTTATTATCTTAAACAAAGGTCTCCGAATGGTTACATATCTGGGTTATTTCACAGCGTTCCGTTACTAAGGTACTTTTACGTTTTCTTACGTGGCGCTCCTCGGCGTTAACACAGACATCGGGTTAGTAATAAATGAATTGATAATATTAATGCGCTTAAAATGTTATATAAAAACATCATAAGTGTTTGTTATAATATAGTTATTTAGTGACGAACGAGTCACGTATGATACTCATGAAAACCTTGGAACCTTGGGAATACTAGGCGGAGTCATAAGACGTTTTCAATCTTATATCTGTTTATCTATCTTTGTCTATTCCAGGGAGCCTAGCTACGAGGAAAAGAGATATTTCATATAAGATTGACAACTCCGCGCTGTCTGTCTTAATTATGTTGTCAGTTCTTTGCCGACTCATAGCGCAATGCGAGGCTCTGGCGGACCTGAGGCGAGAAGACATAGCGTTTTTCCCCCATACAAAACTGTCTGTAATTTTTTGCGCATGGGACACACACACACATAGATATAGTATAACAGAATGGCTCGGTGACAGCTACTATTCTGATACGGACTCAGATCAACCGTTTGAACAATCTGCATTTTGCATGAAGGCGAGCGGCTTGTGTTGGTAAACAAACCGACACAACACGACCGTAATTATTGTAATTTTCAAGTTTGAGAATCACCGTTTCAATATATATCTGTATGGGTCTTTTTTCTATACACAGGACAGTGTATAGGATTCGAATTATAACACATCTAGAAAAGCTAAAGAATTGTGTGCCTCTAACTCCATTGTATATAGAAAAAAGGCCCACACAGATTGATATTTAAACGGTGATTTTTACCACCATCCTTCACAGTTAGCTACTGTGGGTAAATCTTTGTTTCAGAGAGCACGAGGGTTCTGTGACAGTAAATGCCAGGCTGCCGAGCTCCAACACGTCAAGCAAGTTTTGCATGACGATAACCTTCGGGTTCCGCGCCTACGTCACAGTGAACGAGTGAAGCCGGCCACAGTCGAGCGTGTACCTGCTGTACTGCCATATGTTAGAGGAGTCATGACAAGATTGGCTACATCTTGAAGCACGCTTCCATTAAAACATACTTCAAGCCGCTGAAGAAGATTGGTCAGTTCGTACCATCAGTCAAGTGTAGCGTCCCTCTGCAAGATGCAGGAGTTACAAGCTTGATTGTGAATGTGGTCTCTGTCTCTCCTACATAAGACAAACTAAAAGATCAATTAAAACCCGCGTTAAAGATCATATAGCTGATGTGAAGAATCGACGCTCCGGGAAGTCTGCAGTCTGTGAACGCGTATAGGATCACCCCCGTCACTACATCAGATTTGATAGACCACAAATCCTCGCTAAAGAACACCGATTCCTTCCAAGGATGTTTTACGAGGCTAATGAAATCAAAAAATATCCTAAATTTAATAGAGAAGATGCCTGCGTGCTACCATCTGCTTGACCAACAATATCAATAAAAAAGATCAAGCATCCAACAGCACGACTTCAAGATACTATAAGTTCGAACTGCATAAATCGGAACAAAAATTAATAATTTGAATCTATGGTAACCGCGGTTAACTATGACATCTAGACGTTGAACATCTGTCTCCCCCGTGACCATAGGTGCTGTAAAGTGCTCGAAACGTCGGGTATCTAAAAAGTTAAATATACTCGATAAAAACCCTAAAAACTTGTATTATTCAAAAGAAGTAAATAGCAATAATATTTTAGCGTTACTTTCATAAATAAAAAATACTTTAATATGAAAGTAAGGCCATCTTTTTGTAAATTTGACTTGGCGAATTTCTTTTTGTTAGAATAAAACTTAACAATTCGGCATTTTTGTAGGACATCGATTCGGCCGCACAACTAGATTTAGTCTAGTGAATAGTGCAGCTGCGACTAGTTGTATTTTACGTGTGGACTAATACCTACTTTGACAGACGTTTGCATTGGCTACTCTCGTCGGACTCGGATCCGCCGGTGGCCCGTGTTGCTATGTATGTGAACGGATAGTCCGACAAAACATTGAGGTAAACTGTCACGAAATCGTTAAAAATTTCCGTGGTTAGCTAACGTTGATTTAAAAAAAGGGAAAACATGTCGAGTTCCGCTGTGCCTTGTACATCAATAACAACAAAAGGAGGCGTAAAAGATCAGAAACTGTTATTTAATACGTATGTCTTATACAATATTTTGTATCATTTTAAATACTTGAATGAGTTTTTTTTTACCAGAAAACTTGTAGTAATTACATTTTGTTGATGTTGTTGTGATGATGATAAAAATTACATGTACCGTGTGTTGTTATCGTTTTTAACCGATTTCAAAAAAGGAGGAGGTACCCAATTGGATTGTATTTTTTACCTCAAAACTTTTTCTAGGTGATCCAATTTTTCATTTATTTTTTTATTTGAAAGTTGATGTTTCTCATGCGGATTATGAGATATTTTTAATCATGCATATCTAATTGACTTCGATTACGTTGATGATGATTACATTTTATTTATATTAAAGTCGGTTGTACAAAATTTTTTATTTTACAACTTCGTAATTACAACAATTGTGTTTTAAACTTCGAAAATACCCAGAAATAAGATGCGAATGAATTTACGTGATAATCTACTTAAAAACACGTGATAACTGGGAGCCCAATAAATATTCACGTCCCAGAAATTAAAAAGAAGGCATTCTAAGCATTTCCATAAACACTGTTTTATTATCGGCTAATCGATCTAAGATAGAATAAAAATAAAAAATGATATAGTTCCCACAATTTTTCAAGAATGTCTATAAAGGTCGGGAAAAAGATTTCTTTGTATTTGGTTTGTATAAAATTGACGAAAAATCTCTTTGGCTGTTTGTATCTGGTTGGTTTTAATATCAATACATATAGGATGTATAGAAAAATAAAAATAAAAAGTAAAAAACTCTATCCCGCCATTTTTTAATTGTTTTTCTGTACGCCATAATGAGTGAAACTAACGAAGAAATCCGATCCATTCTGAAGTTTACACAATAAGATGATGCTGTGTGTACGGTGGGATTGGAAGGGCATTGTTTGTTACGAGCTCTTGCCGCCGGGCAAACCATCGATTCGGATCTCTACTGCCAAGAATGTTTTCTTTTTCAAATATTAGTAGTCTTATTTAATAAACGTTACTAACATTCCTTTTAACAGCTCATGGTAAGCTTGAAACGCTTGTGTTAGGAGTGGTTCACGACAGTAGTCAAATGGCGGATTCGAACCCACGACCGTTTGGGTTCGGGGTCCGCATCCTGCCGTTAAGCGACTGTCGCTTTTAAATTTTTTAAATAATTAATGAGGCTCAAGCAATAAGTTGAGAAAAAACGACTGGAATTGATCAACGGAAAAGGAGTGGTCTTTCACCATGATAACGCCAGACCACACATATCTTTTTCCAC
Source organism: Parnassius apollo (assembly GCA_907164705.1). NCBI lineage: Eukaryota > Metazoa > Arthropoda > Insecta > Lepidoptera > Papilionidae > Parnassius > Parnassius apollo. The sequence goes on along the minus strand of CAJQZP010000963.1, from coordinate 1,718,996 downwards.
TCAGTAAAAATTGAGAGAGCTTGGTTGGGAAATGTTAACGCCGTTAACGTGTTAGTATAGATACTATCAACCAGTATGTACTGGCGGTGCAAGAATATCTACCACCCCATATCGTATATACGCCGCGCTCCTGGCAGGCCTCTTCTCATTTTTGAGGGGTTTTAGTGCAAGGAATAAAAAGAAAAAAAAGAAAAAGAAAGAAAAGAACCGTGCTGCCCCAACGCGTGATGGCGGACATTTTTTCAATTTCTCAGACATGTAGGTTTCCTCACTATGTTCCCTTTATCCCCGAGGACTTGGTAAATCAACACTTATAATTGAAATTAACAATGTCATTTTTTGCCGGCGGGAATCAAATCTAGTTGTTCATGTATTATTAAATTTGTATTTAAAATTATTTTAATTTTTACCATGCACATGTACATTTCACTTACTAACCAATTTTCACATAAATTACATAGTGAAAGACTGAATTCTTCAGCGTAGGAATTTATTTATTATTTTTCTGTTAATTTTGATAATTTTTTACTTTAAGAAAGTGACTCCGATGTACAGGAGGCTAAAAAGTCTATATCTAATCTGCATCAAGTTTAGTTCAGTCATGTGAACAATGTTTTTATTTAATACGTATACACATACATATAAACAATAATTCAAATGTTAGGTACATTTTCAGCAAATATACTTTTTGTTTGCTCTCTAGTCTCCACGATATTTTCATATATTATGTACTTACTTAAGTCAGCTCCTTACAATTTTATTATGTACGGGTTCGAAATATGAACTACTTAATATTAAAAAGTACAAATGTGTTATCTACCGGACACTTACGTACGTATTAGCAGACCTTAGAGGAGCCTGTAAGTCGCGATCACTAAGTCAGCCTGTTTTGCCATTTATAATAGTCTAGTAGAATAAACTCGTTAACAAATACCCTAAGAGATTATACATTTAAAGCTGCTATTCCGAGTCTTATTAAGACGTAAATCAAACGAAAAGACATCTTAACTACATACGTGCACACATGTTTTAAAATTGGGTAAATTATGTTATCTTCTTATTTAAGAAATATCAGGATAGAATTGTGAATAAAGTGGCACTGTGTGAGCCTAATTTTTCGATAAGTTACTACTACGTACAATTCGATTTAAAACATCGCAGTCTTCATTCAAATTATTACATTGAAACGTTTATTTTACAAGTTATTGCATCTACAGTGCATATTATGTATACGCAATACAGTATAGGATCTGAGAGGAGTTAAAAGTAGAAAGGGTCACAGGTGTTTTTTTATTGTTCAATCAAAAACAATCATTCAAGATTTACCTACAGCTTAGGCGGATATGTATACTTAACAGTACCTACTTAGCACATGTTCTTGTTTTCGCTTTTTTATTTAAGTGACACTGTTTTAGTTTTGAAAGTTAAAAATGTCCCCGAAAAACGTCCTTCATTATATGTCTGTCAATTGTGAATGTCAATTGTGAAACAGAAAAAATATAGACCTTAAAATAGCGGATAGCAAAAAAGTTCTTAACAACAGTCACAATAAGATCCATTATATGTATATTGTGATTGTGGTTATTATATGTGTTGCGTTTTGTATCTTAGTTGCTTAGTAAAATAGGGTGTGTAAGTAGACGTTTGTTTTTGGAGTTGTCCGGCTAGTGTACGTCACCTTGCGCGACCTTATACAAGGCATGACTCACCGCAGTTATGACCGACATACATTGGACCATACTGACCATAGTGATGTTAAAGCAGACATGGGCAAAATTTTTAAATCTTTGAACGTGAACAAAACTTTTGTTAAGCTTATTAAAATATACTCACTCACGTGAGACAGGTGAGACGACCCACTACGGTGTGAAAATAGAATTGGTGAGATTATGAGAGCGAGTTGTTAAGTCTTAAGATTAGCCTAGGTGTTAAGTCTTAAGATTAGACTAGGTTTAAAATAGTTAAATTAAAAAAAAATATATAGCCGTTTTCATGTTTTGCTCAAGAGTTAAGTGCTGGCCGTAAATCTCGCAAGATCCTGGCTTCAATCTCGCGGGCACGATGAGCGTTAACAATAACAATAAAAAAACAATGACAATAATAAGTTTGTGAAGAATCGACGCTCCGGGAAATCTGCAGTCTGTGAACACGTACAGGATCGCCCCCGTCACTACATCAGATTTGATAGACCGCAGATCCTTGCTAAAGAACACCGATTCCTTCCAAGGATGATTCGCGAGGCTATTGAAATCAAAAAACATCGTAATTTCAATAGAGAAGATGGCTGGGTGCTACCATCTGCTTGGGATCCTATAATAAATAAAATTAAATCCCAACCCAAGCATACAACTGCAAGACTTCAAGATACCATAAGTTCTATGCATAGATCGGAACAAAAGTTAAAATTTTAATCTATGGTAACCGCGGTTAACTATGACATATGGACGTTGAACATCTCAGTCCTGCCCGTGACCATGAGTGCTGTAAAGCGTTCGAAACGTCGGGTATTTAAAAGTTAAATATACGCGATAAATTCCGTAAAAACTAGTATTATTTCAATGTGTAGTGTTCGCGTAAATATAAGAAATCATTAGACAATAATAAGTGTTAAAAAGTTTAAACTACATTGATAACTTTGATGATTCTAGTGATAATATCGGGTCACAATCATAAAACTATTGTATTGTCGTTGGTTCTTTCTACGTCTGCAAAATGTCAGATTAATGAAGGAGTGAATAAAAACTGGTTTAAAACTATTAAAACAAAAAATACAATAAGCTAATAAAAGCGTAAATGTTTGAAAATACCTTTTTGTATAAAATTGATTTACGTTGTATAAGAACTAACGATCTAAATTCACCGTACTTCATTAATTTTTTTAGTTTGTTTTTAAGCAAGCTGTATTTTGTTTTCGACTGCACGATAATAAATAATAAGCACAGATACCTATTTTACAAAATATAAAGTAAACGCTTTTTTGCCTTGACATAAATTCCACCGACTATTGAAAAAGGAACATTTTGAGATCACACTAATTTCACAGCCCATTCAATCAATCTGTGAGTAATTATTTGTCAATAATTACTCACAGATTGATTGAAAAAAAATAATAATCCATGGATTAATGTGTTTGACATTGGCAGTACGAAAGTAGTCAATAAATGTTTTATTTAAAGAAATTTATTGTATTTGTAACACATAGTATTTTAAGTTTTGCTTTCTGCACTCTATCTTCGTATGAACTTAAAATAATATGCCAAATCTCACACTCCGTGCTCTCGGTTATTCCTTTTATGATCCACACTGTCGTTTCAGAGTATCCACCCACAAGGATAGATACTCGGATCGTACCTATTATCTACTTACTAGGGTATAGACGGGATGAATTATCGGAACTCACTTTTAATTGTTCTTCTGACGTTTCCCCCATTCAATTCTACAATAAATATACTCATAAGCTTTGATTATTATTAATTAACATTTATTAACCACAAACTAAAATAAAAATCTTATTTCATATTATATTAAAATCAAATTAAATTTAAAATAATTATATAATAATATTATTTAAAACGAGAAGTTTTAAATAATATTATTACGTAATGGATAAATTACCAACACTAATTTCATTATTAAGTAGACGCAATTTTATATCCTGAATAAATTCTTCTCTTTTAATGTACATTTGCAATTGTTTTCTTTGCGTTTTGCGCAAGAATTCTGAATTTTTTAAAAGCAATTTTACTGAATTTGGATGATTGTCTTTAACTTCATTTGAAATTGTTTCATATCAGGATTTTAATTTTAAAATGAATTAATAAATTTTATAATGTTTTACTAAACAGCCGATGGAGAAAATCGAAGGAAGAATAATTAAATAGTTCTGATTATCCTCCCCGTCTGGGGTGGATTGACGAACACGCGTTTCCGAGTATCCACCCTAGGGTGGATTGGGCTCGATAAACGGAATAACGGTTAAAAACAGATATTCTCATAGTAATTACTTGACTAGCGTATTATGTATAACAACAAGCTACGATATTACCTCTAGTTACTGCCGTTAATCCAAATGTTCTTGTTTTGAATGTGTTTAATTTATCATGTAATTTACGAGATAGATAGATAGGATACGAGAGATTGAGTAAGAATAGCTATTACCCTATATCATCCCGTGGGTGTCCTAAGAGGCTACAAAGAAAAACAAACCAGGAGATGATTAGCAACATCTTAATAACAAGTAGAACATTAAAAAAACTGCGTTTGACAACCCACTTGTTATTTATGGCAAAATCCTTATGAGGTACTATGGGAAGTCCTATGTTGAACGGTGGACTAGTTTAAATCGTTGGCTAAATAATATCTTTTTTTTATAGAATAAGGATGACAAACGAGCACACAATCCATCTGATGGCAAGTGGATGCTGTGGCCCATAGACATCTACATTTATTCTCAATTAAGAATAAAAGTGCAGATGCGTTTTCACCCCCTAGGTAGGTGAAATGCTTCAATAAAAAGAATCTCCGGTTTTCTACACTCAGCATACGAAACACAGCAACACTAAACTGTTATTTCACACTGGTAATCTGTGAGAGCGTGGTCATACCCCGATTAGGCTGACCCATTCATGCTACAAACATAATGTAGCTGCAGCGAAGATCTACCACGTAAATCCTATCGTACCTACGTAATCCATTGTATATTGCAACCATAGAAACACGTCATATTGCACATTCCAATTTCTACCTAGATATACGTTAAAAAGACGCTTTTGGTATCAATAATGTTACATATTATTTATTCTAACAAAATTTTAATTGCTGTTTTTTTTTTCAGAATTTACAGAACGAATAATATAAGAAAGGACGTAAAAAGACAAAAAACGATTTAGTTTTTGTTACTCGCAATAAAAATGGCAACAAATTACCGTTTAAATTTTGATTTACCTATGTTTCAATTACATATAGAGGTTCCGCTTCAGGATATTATTGTTGACGAATTTTCTGTTGCTCTATTAGAATGTAAAATATCAGCGCAGAAAATACCGTCGTTCACCTGGTATAAGGATGGGCAAGTAATAAGCCCTTCCGAGCGTATAAAAATTACTAGCAACAACGAATGGTATCGACTTGAAATTAAATCAGTTGCAGCACATGATTATGGTGTTTATACCATTATATGTTCGGACGGCATTAGACAAAGAATGTCAAAAGCTAACTTATATGTGCGACCTGTCAGGAACTTTTATGACAACTACGGAATTGTTTACATGAATCCTTGTCCACGGGAAAGCGTCGCAGTATTTCGTCATTTAATAGATTTATCATTACAAATAGGAGAACGCATCGAACTGGAAATAGAACTGAAGTCAGCGTGTGCCGAAGATTTCTTGTGGTATAAAAGCAATAATCTCATCGATCAAGATCCACGAACAATTATTCTTAAAGACAGTAAAACTTCAACTCTCTCGATACTTCGAGCTCGAAAAAGTGACACTGGACTCTATCATGTAGTTGCTAAAACTAATCGCGGTATAACGTCTAGCTTCGCCGAGGTTATCGTAACTAATGTCTTAGGTATAAAAGGGTCTATACCTAGTGTTATAGAACATTTTCCCGATGAGTTGGAAATATATGTTAAGGAGAATACTAGGATCATGTGCAAAGCCAAAATTGATTCTCATACTCTGACACGAATAAGTAAAGACGGTTTAGATATTTACGATCGTTTTAAAATTACGATAGAAGAATACGGTGGTGGATATATTGGCTTGGAAATAGTTGATCCATGTCTGCACGATGCTGGAGAATACACTCTTACGCTTCACCATTTAGTAACGGGTCTAACTCATTCGTCTAGTTGTTTTCTATCCATTCAAAGTAAGTTTCTTTTGATTGCAATTTTAACTTGCTTTTTGTACTATATTTATTTATTTTTTCATACGTAATATCTATGGTATTTTTGATTTCAGAACTTCCTGCGATAATCTTGCCGTTTATAAGGTTACTTAAACCGATGGATTCAGTGGTAGCGTGTTTTGGTTCAAAGCTAATTTTGAAATGTAGCTTCGATCTTCAAGGCTACGATTACTACTTCGTAAATTGGACCGTAGGCCACTTCAGAGTTGAGCGCTCCAATTATCGCTTTAACGTGAGTAACAATTTTTACAAAATTCCGTGAATGTCGTATTTTCATACGTTAAAAATAGCTTATTCGTAATATAAAACAGATAGTACTTTCGAATTTTTAACATAATAATTACTATGAACATTTGGAATCTGTTCCATTGGATCCGACATTTAAAAGCCTAATTTGCACACCAAGTTTGAGATTAGCGAACTCATTCATTTTAATTCCAATGAAAAGAATTTATAGTATTGTCACCAAATCAATTTCATTCGACGCTTGATAGCATTATAAATATCTGGTAAAATTAATACGATAAATTCAAAAACTGACGTATATTTAAAGATATTTTGACACTCGCTTATATTTTATCGAGCCTTTGATTTTTTAAAGCAAGGATCAAACTAACAATTTTGTTACCATGTGGAAAATTTATAGTGACGGTAGACCAAATATCACTCATAAAAAATAAAATTATAATATAATATAATTAAATGCTATGGGCCTTGCAGGTTGTATGCAACGGTGGAGACTTCTATCTAGTCATTAAACAACTGGAACCTGATATGGGAGGATTGGTTGCCTGCGAACTTCGTCGGCTCCTACCAAATCGGAGATCCATTTTAGACGTTACAATTTCCTCGAATATAATAATAGTCCCTCCAGCATTTTTTGACCATGAAATAACACTGTATAAAGCACGCAAAACAAAGTTTTATTATAGAACGTGTTCAAACATTACACACGCTGGTGTCGTCGAAGCTCCTTCAAGAAATTCAGAACGTGAAACACCAGGGGTTGTAAGTACCTACATCTCTCTTAAGTTATTTTTTTTTCATTCGTGTTGGTGTTAATACTATTGGGTAATGTACTTGTTATCTCTGAAGCGATTGCTATGCGAGTTTCGTCGCTTTGAGTAATAATTTAAGAGCTTAGCGATAAAAATTATGGCCAGGCTACTACATAACGAATATTGTCCTGCAAGCTTAAAATAATTACTTTCTAAAAATGAAAACAATTGTTACCGAATATTTAATAATAATAAGGGAAATTGATAGCGTGCGTTTTGTTACGTATTGTATCTGATTAGAACTCATATAAGTGTAGAAGTTAGTTATCAACGAGTAACGAAGCAGATCGAATGCATTCGCTACGCCATGCTTTCTGAAACATAGGTATTATAAAAGCACTCGTAAACGGGCTAGTTTTGTGGCAATCTCTACTTGCAATTGTATATATCAAGTTGTCGTCTGTATCACGTAACGCAGTTCAATGTTGCTTCACGTTTATGGACACAATCGCTCGGTGATTTAGTTGAATAAACATTGCTGGATATACTCCGTAAGGTGTTGTTCAACAACATTGTAGCAGAATTTGTCTCTGGCGATATTACCATGCCGAGCAAGGTTTCCCGCAAGATGCAATGTTTATGATTAATTTTAATATCGTTTATTTTATTTTGGTGTATGGATGTGTAAGGCCACACAGAAAGTTTTGCATGAGACGCTGACCAATTATAATTTATTTAAAAAAATACGATTCAAAATTATAAGTAAAATTACGAATGTTTCGATTTCATACTTCCCTCCACACTTTATAAGCTATATTGAAATATCGTGTTTCATTAAAAATGGACCTGCGTCGGAAACATTATTTTTAATTTATTATAATTTGAAAAACTCCGTTGTTCATCTTGTACTAGTTGTTTGTAGGAATGGCTCGAAATGAAACAAAACAAGTGCCATATGTTAGTAAACGTTTTCCTGCAATCTTGTCTAGAGGTGATTACGCCAATGATGATAGTTAGTGTCCTCTTCCGCAACTAGTATTTGTTTTATATCAGCTAATATACAGATTCTATGAGTACGACAACGAATAATTAAATTCTTAAGTCTTGTTGTAAGGGTGATTGTGGTTCAACCAGTGAACTCATCATTCAATGCTGTTCCATTAGATGGTTGCGCAACTCTTATATTAGTCACAGTGCTGGACTCCCTTATTACTGCGTGTGCGTGGTGTGATAAAAGATATTGTGTTTGAGTTTTTTCCTAGGATCTACATCTTCCATATAATTTAGATTTTGATACTGGTCTATAAAATCTTTGTAATCTTGTCGAAATTTAGGTTTTCTTTTGAACCTTTGCTCCTTGTGATAAAGTCTAATGAGTGCTATTTGTTTTGAATCACCTATATTCTTCACAGTTGAACCTTTGAATAGTAAGCACTCTATACACCGCCCGTCATTGTTTCTTGTTGTTGATCAAGTTGTGCTAAAGGTTTCTCAAATGGTTTGTATTCTTCTATCTCCCAAAACTTGCATAATATTTGATCAACCTCTACTAAATTTGTTGTAACTACCACTGTGTGTGCAAGTTGATAAAATTATGTTTGAGTAGCGCCTAACTGTACGTGTACACCAAAACCGATTTTGTCGGCCTATGGTGGACTGAACTACTCAGATGAGTAACTCGGACGAGTATGTGCTTACACTGTAATAGTGTACCACTTATCTCGACATTTGACTTTACCTGTATTCTTTTATATATTTATATTTTCAATATCCATAGTCGTTTAGATAGATAACAACACTGACAGAAAAAACAGAATGAAGACAAAATGATTAAATTAAACTATAAACACACTCAATTTGCACTGTAGACGCCGGCAGTCGGTCGAGAAATCCTAACAACTTTGGACTCCACGGATGATCTGCCGTTCTCGGGTATTATCGTCCGATCGATCTATCCTAAATAATTCACTGAATTCTGCTTTTTTCCCTTCAGCTTGGAAAGACGCATTTGTAGTTCCTCTGCCGAAAAAGTCGAATCCTTCTAGTTTTTCTGATTATAGACCTATCTCTATTTTGCCTTTCTTTTCCAAATTTATAGAACGTCTTGTGCACGATCAATTAAGCACCTATCTTTTAAAACACAATCTTTTAAATCCGTCCTGGCCATAGTAAGACTACTGCACTTTTACAAATCGCTGATGATATTCGGTATGGTATGGAGAAACAAAAGCTTACCATTCTCACGTTGCTTGATTTTAGTAACGCATTTAATAACATAAACACTCACGCCTGTCACCCAGAGGGGTAGGCAGAGACTACGGACTTCCATTTGGCACGATCCTGACATATCTCTTTCGCCTCCTTTACATCCATATATCTACGCATACATGCTCGTCGGTTAAGGGTACTTCTAACGTGGCCCCTTTTCAAAATATCGCCAATTTGGTCGATAAACTTTTTTCTAGGGCGTCCCTTCCCGACTCGGCCGTTCACATCTGCCATATAATTTTGCTTTGTCACTCTTTCCTCATTCATTCTTTCTACATGACCAAACCACCGAAGCATTCCTTTCTTAATCCTGGTCACAACATCATCTTGCGTACCACATTTATCTCTTATTACGCAATTTCTCACCCTGTCATTCAGATTCAACCCTAGCATATTTCTTAAAGACCGCATTTCTACAGCATTTATTCTACTTTCGTGCTTCTTCTGCCACACCCAGCTTTCACTACCATACATTAAAGTAGGGACTAACACAGCATTATGAATTACCATACGTGCCTTTTTTGACACATTCTGGTTCTTCACAATAGAGTGTAGTGCCCCATTCACTCTATTCCCTGCATTTACTCGTCGTTCTATATCCCTATCATATCTACCATCCCTGCTAAATACACATCCCAAATACACAAACTCATCCCCTTGCTCAATTAACTCTCCTTCTATTCTTATTTCACATACCGTTTTGCTTTCTTCTCTTTCAAAAACCATCACTTTCGTCTTACTTGCGTTCACTTTCATTCCCCTTTCTTTTAATTCCCAGTTTATTAATGTAACCATCATTTGCAACTCAGCCGCCGATGACGCAAATATGACTTGATCATCGGCATACAGAAGGCATTTGACGGTTAACTCGCCCATTCTTAACCCACATTCTTCATCTTTCAAAGTTTGCAAACACCTGTCCATAAATAGGTTGAACAGCTAACGGGAAGCTACACAGCCCTGTCTGACACCTTTTTGGATGCCAAACCAGTCCGAGTAGACCCCATTGATCCAGACACAAGCACTAGAGTCCCTATAAAGAGATCTTAATGCCTGTATCAAACCAGCGCTCAACCTATATGAGTTCAGTGTTTGCCATAACACATTCCTGTCCACTCTGTCATAAGCCTTTTCCAAGTCCATAAACGCACAAAAAACTTTCTGGTTTTTGGCCAAAAACTTCTCCGCAATCATGCGCATGGAAAAGACTTGATCTGTACACCCCATTCCCTTTCTAAAACCCGCTTGCACATCCCAAATAATTAACTGTAGATTTTGATATCTTGTGAGGCATCCTGCGCTCTCTAAACATATCTCCAACTGTAGTTGACTGGTTTCGAAGTTACTTGTTTGGTCACCGACAGCGAGTTCAGGTGCAAGAGGTTTTTCCACCTGGATTACTACAGCTGCTGGTGTACCACAATGTGGCGTGTTGTCTCCTCTCCTGTTAGCAATTTTCATTAACTCTATAAGTCATAATTTGTCCTCTTCCTACCACTCGTATGCCGATGATCTCCAAATCTATATTCAGTCCTTTCTTGAAGACCTGTCTAAAGCATTTGACATTATTAACGCTGATCTGACTTATATTTCGAACTGGAGTAAATGTTATGTTAACGATTAATCCTAAGAAAACTCAGGTCATTGTCATCGGTAGTTCTAGATTAATTGGAAAAATTGACGGGTCTTCCCTACCTCCTATTATACTAGACTGCACTCTAATCCCTTACAGTAGCAAGGTTAAAAACCTGGGGTTGTATCTCGACTCCTGTATGTCTTGGACCTCACAGGTTATTGAGGTCAGTAGAAAAATGTTTGCTGCGTTAAGCTCTTTATGTAGATTACGTAATTTTCTTTTCACAGCAACTAAAGTTACGCTGGCCTAGTCTTTACTTCTGCCTATCCTTGACTATGCTGATATTTGCTATCTTGACATTACCGAGGAGCAGCTTAATAAGCTTGAGCGCATTAAAAATTTATGCATTAGATTTATATTTGGGCTTCGCAAATATGACCATATCTTCGAATTTTGCAAGCAGCTCAAATGGCTCCCGATCCGCCTTCACAGGAATACTCACATTCTCTCCACGTTGTATCCGTGCTGTTTAATCCTTTCACTCCTTTTTATTTAAAAAACCGTTTCCAGTATCTTTCCCTTACCTATAATCGGTTCCTTCAATCCTCCGTCAATCTTTCTCTCTCTACACCTTTGCACTCTTCTTCCTTTTTTAAGAAATCCTTTACCGTAACTGCTGTGCGATTGTGGAACTTTTTACCTCTCTATATTCGTCGTGCTAAATCGCTTCACTCTTTCAAAAGTCTTGTTAAATCGTATTACTTAGAACGCTATTAGATAAATTTACTTTACCTTTCTCGTACTCTTTTCATTTAATCTATTATATGATATTTTATGTATAATGTTCACTTATCTTTGTATGCATTTTTATATTTTTTACTATTATTTTTTATGCCCCCCTCTGTTTTAACTTTTGTTTGCATCATTTCTCTACGCAAAGCTTGTCTGGAATAAATCACTTTCAGAGTGATAAGACCGCCTATTATATGTACAATATTCTAATTTAGTTTTAACTGTACTTGATGTTTTTGTATTGTGGTGTACAATAAAGAGTAAATAAATGCATAAAATAAATAACGGTCGTGTTTGTGTAGCGCTCTCTTTGTTTTGCAAGTATTATCCGAGTTCGGCCGTCATCGCCCGAGCAAACTTTGGCCGATGACGGATTAGGTGTATGCGAAGCGTAACACTAACTATCCCAATAGCGAGTTTTGTGCAATGAGCGATGTAGATTATTGTATACCTTATAGAATGATTGAAGTAGATTTGTGTCAGTCTGTGTTCAGTTTCTCGACTCCACAGAGGCAGTAATTCATTCTTGGGGCGATATGTACGCTATTACAACAAAGTCCCAGAAAATATGCAAGGTCTCTCTATTACCAAGTTTAAATATTTAATTAAACAAAAACTCTATAAAAAGGATTATTATAATATAAATTAATACATGATTAAAGTGGGGTGATTGCCTCCAAGCTGTTTCTAAAATAAATTATGTAAATATTTTGTGACCACATTGTAAAATTTATTTTAAAAAAAGTCCCTCTAGGTTCCTTGCTGGTTCTTCCCAGGATAGAGGTTTTTTCGAACCAGTGGTAAAGTAAAATTGACTTTAAATAAGAATTAAAACATGTAATCTATATTGAATAAAAATTATTTATTTTATTCTATCCTGCATAAACCTTCTAATATGATATAAGATTATCAATGGGTCTTGGCTTTTGTAATCGTGGGTGTGCTAATTTTAATTTACATACGTGGTAGAGCCACACTGCAGTTATATTAGTAGTATAGTTGTAGCGCGAATAGGTCGGTTCGACTGGGGAAGGACCACGCTCTCACAGAATACCAGCGTCAAATAGCAGTCTAATGCTGCTGTGTTTCGTATGGTGAGTGTAGAGAACCGGAGATCCTTTTTTTTACTGGAAACGAGGCACTCCATCTTTGTCCTTACGGATGACAACGCATCTGCATTTTCACTCATTTGCAATCGAGGATAGATGTAGATGTCTATGGGCCGCAGCAACCACTTACCATCAGGTGGCCTGTGTGCTCGTTTGTCACCCTATCCTATAAAAAAATAAGATCCGGTTATTGTGAAATACTTAATTTATGTGAAGGCAATAATGGTATCAATATCGGTAGTACATGAGCTTTAACTTGTAGTACATACTTCGATGGCAATATTGAGTGAATATCAAAATGAACTATCTTGTTTGCTTTACCTTGTTTCTATCTTGTTTGCTTGTTTGCTTTACCTGTAATATTTGTATCATATAGTGTCTTCATATTAGTTGTACAGCAGATTCCGTAATAAATGACCCTCGAGCTTATATTACCCTTTCTGTTTTTCACACTAATCAATGTTGTAGCTAGAACAACTTGGTTGTCATTAATGGATACTCTTCAACTCGTGACATTTTGTCTTTCTTCAATATGTTTTATTTCTTCGGATATACTCGAAATTGTATCAGCAGCGTATGATGATGTATGATGTGGTAACCGCGGTTAACTATGACATATGGACGTTGAACATCTCAGTCCTGCCCGTGACCATGAGTGCTGTAAAGCGTTCGAAACGTCGGATAATTAAAAAGTTAAATATACGCGATAAATTTCGTAAAAACTAGTATTATTTCAGCAGCGTATGATGTAATCGAGTGCAATAAACAGTGATGTCCTTTGTTGCATTTAAAACAAGCTAGTTATGGTTACACCAGCACCACCCATACTACGTATAAAGCGTCCATCAGCATAAATACATAAACGCTGAGTATGTAGTAATTTAAGTAGACTGTAAGCCAGTGGCGTAGCAAAGGAGGGGCGGCGGGGGCGGGTCGCACCGGGTGTCACCTTTTTTGGGGTGACACCCACCCGGTCTCTCAACTTTAAGAACAATGTACAAACAAAAAAAAATCGCTTGCACTGTCGTTGGGCATTCCCTGTCGAAACCGAATTACTTTTGGAGATACCAAGACTTCGAAGACACTTAAAAGCTTAAAAAAAATGGTACGGTTACTGATTGGGTGTCTCTAGATTTTTTAAAGTTTAAGAATGGGATTTTACAGAATCTCTTCCAAATCTTATGATTGCACTGAAATTGTTCATGACGGTTTGCGTGTCCGTAGCTTCATGTGAGAGGAGTTTCAGTAAATTTAAATTAATAAAAAGCTATTTGCGGGCAACAATGACCCAATCGCGGCTTAGCAATCTTGGTATATTAGCCATCGAACACGAGGCAATACAAAATATAAATTTCGATGAAGTTATTGCTGAGTTTGCAGCTGTCAAAGCTAGACAGAAGAAATTTTAATTATATAACAATTTCTTTCCTGTCTTAGTTATTATTGTGTTTTGTTATTTCTTAAATATTATAAATAATAAATAATCCATGTCCTTTATCATATAAAATTTATTGCTTTTTACTTTCGATGGGGTGAAACCACCAACTTCCGCACCGAGTGCCACCTAAGGTAGCTACCTTAGGTGGCACTTAAGGTAGCTACGCTACTGCTGTAAGCATAGGATTAAGAAGTGTAAAAGACAATGGTCAGAATAAATTCACATCTCTCTCTGTGAATACGTAGTCTTAATTAGTTGTAATTAGTTTTTAAAAAAGCTCTCGGCAGCTCCCGCAACTTGACTAGCTTGTATCTTGTCTACAAAATTTGATAGAATGTCCTTCCACTACGCAATTGAAACAAAATAAACTATTCTTAAGGAGTTATCAACGTTGATTGTGTAAATTTTGTGCACAATGTTACAATAAGCGCATTTAGCATTAACTCCAGCAAAAGAGGCCTTATAGACAGACTTCGTGCTACCTTTCATGTGTGCATTTATTTGTGATGATTCCTCTTTTTCCTTTTTCGAAACATTTTGTACCATCTTAATCGCTCTAAAGCGTTCTTCCAAATAAAAAAAATTACGCGTTACAATTAGGTAACTCCGAAGTGGACCCCAATGACTATTTACAACTTTCGTGAGTTTCAGTATATAATTTACATCAGACAATATGGTACTATCATAGGGTCTCAAGTGGTAGTATCGATATCCATATTAGCCATACTGTTGAGATATTCATTAGCGGTGTCTGGATATACGACTTAAAAGAGTTCTTTTAAGTCGTATATCCTTTTATCCATTATCCATTAAGTCATAAGCATTCTACGGTGAGTTTTTTTTGACTCGTTAGTCGTGTTATTATATAGTGTTGACATTTATCCTCCCATTACTATACTGATGGACTAAGGATCCCTGCCTGCCTTCTGTTAATTGATAGAGGTGGTATAGAAATGATGAAGTAGTTGCTCACATTCATCGATAAGCTTGATCTTAAATTGTGATGTTTTCGAATTTTACTTAGTCCCTTTTCATTATGTATCAATGAAGGAATAAATCTTAAAAATAATCAAATCTCGATATTAACCATAGAACGTAGGAAGATTTATGGGTGGCAACATTGTTTGTGGAAATAGTAAAGTAGAAGAAGCAGCTGTACTTAGTAGGTGAACTAAATATTGATATGGAATTATGTGACGAGATATTTTCTTTTAATTTTTTTTAATTCTAAGTATAATACTTCAGTTTAAAATTCGGCTTTATGCTTAAGCTTTATGCTTTAGGAATCAGTGGCAATTTAATTTCGATACTAAATTTAAATTGTTATACCTCATCATGGGTAAGTATTCCCTCTGTCGTTCCTCAAAGATCTTTACTCGGTCCCTTTTTGCTTTAAATTTTAATAAATGATATTGGTACTTGTTTTTCTTACTCACATTTTGTTTTATTTGCAGGCGATATGAAATTTGTAGTTATAAAAATGTCTCGGATTCATGACTTTCACAGGATGATTAGATATAGGTTAATTATTTACTGTAGGAATAATAAGTTAGACTTAAATGTGTCAAAATGTTTTTGCGTTACGCTTTTGTCAGTGGGCGAATTAATTTATATTTTAAATATAAACTTAACTCAACGTATTCCCGCCAAGGCGTGATAGTTGAGGTCATAACCTATCAAATGAACCATAAAATGCATTATTCAAATGTGGACCACTTTCGAGATATTTAGGTTTAATAATTTTTTTCAAAAATCCCAAAAGTCTGGTGTCAAAAATTTCTAAAAAAAACTTACAGCTGTATTATTTTCATTTTACTATTTTTACTTAATGAAAACCTGGATACTTATTTATCAATACTACAGTGTGCAAAAAGTCACATCATTTTCGAAGTAACGCTACTAAAAGTACAACTTTTTCCAAACAGAAGATAAGTTATTAAAAATAAAAATGATTTTGTGAAAAATTATTGTATGTGACCAATTGTGCAAATCATGTTAAAAACATCTCTACTTATCTAGGCTACCTAACGAAGTATCAATTTTTTTTTGCGCCCGAAGCAATTAAAGGGCTACCCTATACGTAGGGAGGCGGAAAATGCATTACGCATACCACGATAGCCGGTCTATCGTGGTTATGAGGGACTCACATCCTACCGGGGACCCTAAGTGATACCCTCTAAAAACCGCCTTTGGGGACAGGAAACCGGCTGATTAAGCTTTATTGTGCCTTATCATGAGCGACCCTCTTTTGGGAAAAGAGGGCGCAGGCGGTTACGAGCCGCTGAGGGAGTGCCTACGAAGGCAAATTAATTATGAGTAATAATTTAATTACTATATACATTACTATTACTATTACTATATAATTTAATTTAATTAGAGTTGGAGCTGTCCTGCGTGGGGCTGCGTAAGTAGCTGCCTTACGAATTAAATGGTTTGAGTGCGACTCTGAGGCTTTGAAGAAGTTCTCAGAGAGTTTTTTGAGAAATTGTTGAATTGTGGGGAAGCTCTAGGTCCCGATGAAGGTCGGCATTACGGACGTACCAAGGTGCGTTCGCAGCTCGACGACAGAAAAGGTTTTGAACTATTTGGAGTTCATTAATAATTTTAGGGTCGGCGTGAGCAAAAACGGGGCCCGCGTAGGACATGACTGGTCGTATACAGACCTTATAAAGGGTACGCTTGTTTCTAAGGGACATTTCACTGTGTCGGCCCAACATGCTGTTGAGCCTACTCAGATAAAAACGTGCGTGACGGGTTACTCTTTTGACGTGGGGCCTGGAAGTGAGCCCTGTGTCTAGAGTGACACCTAAATATTTGGCGGACGTATGCCAGGGGACAGGGGTCCCTAGCACACGTATTGGTGAAGTGTTTTTGAGACGGCGTCGTTTATAATCGAAGTGAACGGCGGAGCTCTTCTCCGGGTTCACATCGATGAGCCATTTTTTGAACCAAGCTCTTAGGTCGTCAACTGACTTTTGAATCTTGTTCCGTATGAAAGGTAGTGAGATACCTTTGCAGTAGATGGCAGTGTCGTCTGCGAAGAGGGAGAGCTGAACACCTTTCGACGAGATGGGAATGTCGTTGGTGAACAGGATGTACAGCAGAGGAGCAAGTACTGAGCCCTGAGGGACACCAGCTTTGATAGTTCGCTGTGAAGATAGCGTGCCTTCGTGTCTAAAACTTCGTCATACTTTATTTGTGGCGTCGACTGTTCTATGTTATAGAAACTAAATTTAATAGTCTAGTCATAAAGAACCAATAACGAATTTCTGTACGGTATATAACTTTGTATATGGTCTGGTCGCTGGTAGCCCCTTGACGCCTGTAACGTATAAAGAGATTCATATACAGCTTTCATCACATGTAGATTCAGAGCGTGCAAATTTAATTGGAAAGCGTTCAAAAGATTTCATATGAACATCTTTGCATGATGAAGATAGTTGACGCTGGTGGCGAGTTATTTGAAAACATTTAATAATAAAATCTTAGCAATAGTATTTTTTCGTTTCACAAATCTTTCTGAGTGGCCCACGTCTATCGATCATCTATGCGATTACGTTTGCGAAAATCTTTTATAATACACTAATTTTCAAATATTAGTCACATATCCTTAGATTTTTTTTCCTTAGATTCGACCTTATTAACTTTAAATCACGTACTTTATGTACCTAATATGCGGTGCCAAATTCGTTATTTTCTACAAGGTGTTGCGCAACGCTGTTAAATATTGGAAATTTTACTAAATCTATTATATTTTTATCAAACCAGAGCTCTTGGAGAGATGAAACACAGAAGAAGGAAGTTAAAAAGAACCCAGCTCCCGGTGACGTTATAATGGAGTTCCAGTATTGCAGGTGATTTAAAGCATTATTTTATTGGTTTTAGTTTAGGTTAGCAAAAAGACCGTGTGACCATTTTATGCACATGGTAAATTAGCCAAAAGATCATAATGATGATAATGACTGCCAGGGTTATATCCTATCGACATCTGCTATCGCCCCAATGCGTGTTGAAATAGACAGAGTCCTCGAAATACATAATATATTATATATTTGCAGATGATTTTTACATTGATATAAAACCTGACCTTTCCTCATACTTTGATACCTCAGATTATGATACAAATAACATTTTTGAATATCCAAAATAAATAAAAAGAAATAAAGTTTTTTCAAAGATGGAAATAATGGTAAAATCGTGAAAGAATTTGTAAGTTTACGATCTAAAATGTACGCTTTTAACTAGAGATTAAGACTATAAGAAGATGACAATGAATAGTTATAAGTCTTCTCTATTTAATAAAATGTTAGTGCAAAGCAAAGTGCAATATTATAGTATACTTAGATTTAAATAAATTAAGCACACAATTTTCACACAAAAATTTAATAAGATTGGTTTATCATATAACGATACAAAGAGGCATATTTTAGATAATAATATTGTTACGAACTTAGGGGTGGTAACAACAAAAACTGTCATTGAATTACCAAAATTGACACTTTAATTTCGGAACACCAATTAAAACTTAAATCACACTAATAATTAATCACACTTAATACTTTAGTTCACTTTATTTCGCTCCGTAATCTTCGCTCGTAGCGCCAATTCAATACTGTTCCGGTCGCTTTTTTTTTTTGCGCCCGAAGCAAATATGGGCAACCCTCCGGAAAGCGGGGGGAGGGAGGTTGGGAATGCTCATAGCATACCACGCAGCCGGCTGCGTGGTTATGTGGTGACTTTTACCCACTAAACCCAACCTTTTAGGAATTGGCTTAACGATCTGACTAGAGATCTCTAAGCCGTATACGAACGCGACCCTCCTTGGCAGAAAGGAGGGCGCAATTCCGGTCGCTGATCCTAACGGCTTTATATAGACCTTTTCCACCGAAACATCTAGAATATTCCAGCAAATATTGGTCCTGACCGACTAGGTGTAATAAAGTTCGAGTGTGGTGTTTTCTAGAAAGCTTAGTTCTTATATTTGATACTAGATGGCGCTGGAGGTGGAATGTTCTAGTATGGCATTTCTAGAAAGCTCTCCTTGCTCTGCTATCCGACACTAGATGGCGCTACGGGCTTAATTATGGCTTGCAACACTGCCCCCACCTAAGACATGCTCGTCTCGAGCATTATCTGCCCCTTAATAACGCGCCAGCCGATCCAGATGGACGATCTTAGAAGTACCTCTCGCACCTTTCTGAAACGGCTCCGCAACTTCAAGAACTGTCCTCTCCCATGGTGTACCTACATTTTACAATTTCAATGCACCTCTAGTACGAGTCTGAGGTCCCTTCACAGCCGCACAACTTGCGACGCCAATCCTCGACATCGTCACAATAATGGACCCAGTAAAACCGTTCTCGGGATCTTCAGTAGAGTTCGTTTAACTCCCAGATATACTCCTGAACAACCATTATAGTACAGCTGTAGAACATCTGGCACGTTAGCTTTAGGGAAAACCATTTGCAAACGACATCTGTCTCCTCGACCATTTTCCCATTTACGGCATAGGACTCCATGCTGAATCAGCAAGCTGCCTCATTAGGCCCAATAGCTTTACGTGGTCGAACTCATCGCTCAGACGTCGCTCCACTTGGGCTTGAGAGCACTGGCCTTCATTCATTCTAGAATCGGCTTGATGTCGGAATCTTTCTGCTGTACATGTCGTAGGCTGTCCCTCCATTCGTTGCTGAGGTGGTCCGTCTTGAGAATCCTCACTTCCTTACCCTCTTGCCTAGTACTATTTTTGCAATCATCAGGATAAGGTCTTCTTGACAATGCATCCGTGTTTCCTGCTGCAGTATTCGATAGTAAATTCGTATTCCCGCTGCTGCTGGGTGGTGCTATGAGCCGCACTACCCTCTCGTGATCGATCACTTTCCCTTTTTATAGTTCGCTTACGGCAGCGGGATCGAAGATGGCCCCTTTCCCCACATCCGTAGCACCTTGGGCTATAACTTGTATTGTGGTCGCGAACTGTAGCTGCTACAACCTCCCAAACGTGAGGGGAACGATGATCCTGCCGCTGCTGGGCGGTGCCGTTAGCCGCTCTACCACCTTAGGTTCGATTACCTTCCCTTTCTACAGTTCGCTTAGGGCAGATGGATCGAGAATGGCGCCTTTCCCTACAGCCATAGCACCTAGGGCTGTATCCTTTATTGCGGTCGCAAACTGTAGCTGTCGCTACCTCCGTAACGCGATGGGAACGAAGATACTGCCGCACGGCTTCCACCTCCAGTGCATGGACCAAGGCGTCCTTAAGCACCTCGTGGTGCTCGAGCCTCACAGCATCTCTGACTTCAAGGTCGTGGATGCTAACGATTAATGTCTGCACCAGGTTCCCTTCAATGAGCGCAGGTATAGATCGATATGCTTTTTGAACCAGCTTCTCTACCTCAAGGGCCCACTGCTGCAGGTTTTCGTTGATGCGTTGCACACGATCTCGAAGCTGCACACGAAAGACATATTCCAGGTGAGGAAAACAAGAAATATGTAGGAAGGTAGTTAAATAGAATTAATTTACAATCACAAAATACACGGATCACAGGTAATCAACTATAAATTGTACTGAGACTAATTTAATAGCTGATAATAATAATTAATTCGTTTCCACGAATTAATTATCCGAATATTCTAGGATGAGCTAGTAGCGGGATACAACAAGTGAACTGTGCCACGCCAGAGCCATGACTCCTTTAACGGCGGCCGCTCCGTCCTTTTTATACAATCGAGACAAGTAGCTACACGAGCGCCACTACAGGTGCAATGCGCGGGTGTGCAGTGCACTTGTTGTTTACAATAATTCCGACTACCCACAGAGGCGCTGCGACACGGCCATACTGACATGCGTGCGTCCTCGCACGTGCTGTATCACAATCTTAGTTATCTGTAGGCAGAAAAACATCGTTCGATTATACTGACAAAAGTCATAAACTTTTACACATTCAACAATACGTTCTGGTACGGTCTATATTGAACCTTCAGGTGTTAAAAATCAGCTCTGGTCCGGTCTACATCGACCCTTCAGGCAATTAGTATTGGACCGGATCCTTTGAACCCTGCAACACTAATCAGTTTTGGTCCGGCAACATGCCCTTCAAAACTCTCTTTACGCTAGTCCGGAATCACTATTCTCTGTAGCCATATCATTGGTCCGGCATAAGCCCTTCAATGATAGCAAGAACTACTTTTTTCATACTTAGTTTCTCTTTTTTTCTCTATATATTTTTTCAACTTTTTTTTCGATTAAGTTTAATAGTAAGAACCACTTTTTTCTTCACTTTTCCACTCTTTTTTTTTCTATTTTTTATATTCTTTTTTCTCTGCAGGAGCAATATAGCCCGACCAAACCACAATAATTCCTTATCACAATCACACAGTAGTGTAACGTGAGGGATGCAATAACACAACAATACCAAAGTATAAAAACCAACAGCAACACCACAAATATTATTCTGCATTAGAAGAACCACTACAATGGCGGAACCATAATTCTTTCATTCCACGAGTCCCGGGACTCGTTGAATGACCTTGTCGGAATCCCTTGCGCACGACAACCACAGTGAACTCCACACTGCACAAGTCACTTTTTCATTTTTATACCACCATGAATATGATCATTCCTCCATAATGATGCAACCTCTCTATAATTTGTAGACGCGCCGGCACGGCCACTTCCGACTGTCGCACGTCCTCGTTCGGTTGGCAGTAAACATTTGATCTATCAGTTATCACCGCCTGTAAACAGATATTGACACTTGTTAAATATTACAAAGCTCGACCATCCCTGCCTTCATTTAGGTCGTAGACAGCAGATTTATCCGGGCGCACAAGGCTCTTTCAATTGGTAACCGTTGTAGCGACTTCTGCCAATTCCTCGATAGCAAACCCCAATCTTGTCGACTACACAATATTCGGAGTAAGCTGATACGCTTATCAACACAAAATACAAAAGGCCACTTATTATTTTCAGCTCATAGCACGTGAAGGTTAATCCTTAATTTTGGCACATCGCTTAAAGATTTCTGATTTCAATACGCAGCCCATGTAAATCGTATTTTGCACGAACTATCAAATTATAACAAATCTCGAATAAGTTAATTTTTCACTGAACGTAAACTATAACTCATCTAAAATGCTCCCTACATTTCCATTATAAGAATTTTACATTTTAAGAAGTACTCGAGGGTACTTTTAACATAAATCAAACAAAATAATTAAAATTTAGGATTAAGACTTCACTTTTAACTTTCACTATACTTTAATGATAAACTTTATATCGTAAGTAGGATAGCGATTTCATTAAACTTATTACAAAAAAAACAAAGGCATCAACGCTAAGCGCATTATGATCTTTCACAAACGTAATAACCCTCGTACTATTTAAAACTTAAATTTGGGACTTTATCCTATGTGAGCGATTACAGGCAAATTACACACACACACACACACACACACACACACACACACACATGCGCGCGCGCGCGCGCGCACGCACGCACGCACGCACGCACGCACGCACGCACGCACGCACGCCCGCACACACACACACACACACACACACACACACACACACACACACCTTTAACCGGAGTATGGTTTTATTTATAAATTTACGATAGTAAATTTTTTTGTTTAATGTGTTCAACGATTTAAATATTTTTCATAACATTTATTAATATTACCCATGTGTGTTACTTAGAGGAGTAGGCAGAGACTTCGGTCTTCCCTTTCGCACGATCATTAGTTAAGGGTACTCTTAATTTAGCTCACCTTCAATATATCGCTAATTTGGTCTATGGACTTCTGTCTAGGGTGTCCCTTGTCGACTCAGCTACTCACTTCTGTAGCATAAATTTGCTTTATCATTCTTTCCTCATCCATTCTTTATATGTGTCCAAACCATCGATACAATCCTTTTTTAATCGTGGTCGAAACATATACTTGCAAATACCACACTTTTCTCTTATCACACAATTTCTCACCCCATCGTTCAAAGACTCGTGTACTATAAACAATTTGTTACGTAATTTAGCAGGGAGATGGGGTTAATAGTACGAAACTCTTATTGTAATTTGATTCATTTAATATCATGATATTATAGAATTTTGATTTTATATTAAAGGTCTCAACTATATTAATATTAGGTTTTCTTTTAATTTTACCTGTCTTGTATAGACAAAGAAAATAAAAAAGAAAATCAAATGATTTCATCTCCGTAATTTTCTCATTTATAGGATATTACCGTTGTTGAATATTTTAAACAATACCCTTACTATAAATAGTGATCGATAAAGATATATCTTCATATTATTATAAGAACAATGCCTATTATCCTTAACATAATGAAATTTCTCACGAAAAATAATGTAGTTATATAAAAAAAATATTTGAACTCGACTCGTCTTAAATACACGTCATGACTACTGGTCTACATGTAAATAAACAATTATGTCATGTTGTGTAATCGTACGTTTCCCGTAGGGGCAAATATTAGTACGACGTACAAATAAGGCGGCACTGAAAATTTCGGGAATCAAGGAAGTTACACAACATTACTATTTAAAAATGTATTTATTGCTTTTCGAAGTATTCTCCGCGAAATTTGACACATTTTTCCATACGATGGAACCAATCATTGAAGCAACCATTCCATTCTGAAGTTGGGGTCTCCAAAATGGCCGTTTTGTCGGCGTCCACAGCTTCTTCAGGTGATGAAAATCTCTGTCCACGCAATTTATTCTTTATTTTAGGGAAAGTAAAGAAATCATTAGGGCTTAGGTCGGGGCTGTACGGCGGATGGTCTAATAATTCTATGTTTTCTTGCTCTAAAAACTCTTTTGTTCTGTGTGCGGTGTGAGAACTTTTCATTGTCGTGACGGAGGATGATGAGGCGGTTGCAGTTCTCTTTACGGAGTTCAGAAACAACCTGTGGCAAACAAATGCTAGCATACCATTCCGAATTAACCGTTCTTTGTCCCTCAAGAGGAATAGTCGCCGGTAACATGGCCGGTTTTGGAGACAAACGTGGCCACCATTTTTTTGAAACACTCCGTGAATGAACAATTTTTGTTGGCTTTAACTCATTTTCGAACACTCAAACTCGTGACTGGTTTTTTGTTTCGGGTTCCTACGTGATATCCAGGATTCGTCACCTGATACGATGTTGTATACAGCATTTGAGGATCTTGCGTGGAATCTTTCAAGAGTTCTGACGCACCAAGTAACGCGAGCCGCTTTTTGCTCTTCACAGTGCGAATGCGGTATCCATCGGGAAAACAACTTTTTTACACATAATTGTTCATGCAAGATTATTTCTATTTGACTCATGCCAATGTCTAAAGTTGCCTGAATTTCGCGGTATGTCACATGTCGATCTTCCTCAATCAGCTTAAGCACAGCATCAACGTTTTCTTGCTTGACTGCAGTTTTTGGACGACCTTGACGGGGATCATCACTGAGCTTGACACGTCCACGTTGAAATTCAGCAAACCAGCGATAAGTTGTGGTTTTGGATGGGGCTTCATCACCAAATGTAGAAATCATCCGGTCAACACACTGTTTTTGTGTTAAACCACTTCGAAAGTCATAATAAATCATCGCTCTTGAATTTTCTCGAGTCAATTCCATTTTCTCAACGACTAAACAAGTTTGACAAAACCTTGTGACAAGACCGAGAATCTTTTTTATAGTCCACCAAATCTGAGGAATACCTTTTGACGTTTCACAATAATCATTCCGCAATAACTTTGCACCAGCGTACTCACAAGATTTAAAATAACCTTTTACGTAAATCCGAAGAATTATGAAGTTATTTATATTTCATTACAACGTGTATAATTTTTTATCACTAATTTAAATTTGAATTTTTCAAACAAAGCAAAATATTAAAAAATAACTAGTATTAACTTTTTTACTTGACGTCGTTTCAATGATATGTCGCTATGTATATTACCGTATAAAAATGTTTTATTGTATGATAAATTAAATAATAATAAATGGTATTGGATGATTAAAATTAATTGTTATGCGAATGATCGCCAAAATATTCAAATAATCGGTAAAAAATTTCAAATAATGAAATCATTAATTTTTTAATTTATTATTTGTTTAATTTAATTTTTATTTCCAAAATTCCTCAAATTACATGAATCATGAATAAAACAAGTTTTTTTTTACTTTGTCAAAGTAAATTTGTGTAGGCAAAAAAATCATATACAAGGCCGTGCTAAAATAACCACCACATAATTTCAATATCCCGCCATTTCGGTACCAGTTACTCGACTCCACAGAGTCGTTAATTCATTCTTGGGCGATGTATACGCTTTTACAACAAAATCCCAGAAAATATACGAAATTTGACGTCAGTACACATAGTTTAAAAACTTTATTAAACTAAGTTTGTATAAAAAGGGTTATTTTAATATTAAGGAATTTATGGATGATATAACTCCTGGGAAGGGTGATCGCTACCAAGCTATTTCTAATTTGTTTGTGCTGTTAATTGTAACACGCATGATTGTAAGTTCTTTTTTTTTTAACTAGTCCCGTTGCGTTAATTGCTGGTTCTTCCCAGGACAAAGGTTTTTTTTGTGAACCAGTGGTAAATGAAAAAAGTGACTTTCAATAAGTATTATTCATAATCTATATTGAATAAAAAAGTTTATGTTTCTGTTTCCAGAGCTTACTGTGCGTAATTTTGTGATTTTTTTGTTTGTCTTTTTATTTTGTGACTATGTGACTAACTTTTTGGACTGTTTCTTCTATAATAACTTTTTGTACGTGGTAGAGCCACGCTACATCTATATTATAGTTGTAGCACGAATAGGTCGGCTCAACCGGGGCAGGACCACGCTCTCACAGAATACCAGCGTAAAATAGTAGAGTAATGCTGCTTTGTTTCGTATAGTAAGTGTAGAGAACCGGAGACTCTTTTTTACTATAGTGGAATCAGAATCAGAATAGTTTATTTGTCAAACATAGGTAGGTTTAAACATTGAAGGTCTTGCGAGGGTTACAATTATTAGTACGCTATGTTTTGTCTTAAAGACATACAAATATAAGTGTGTATTCGTATGAGAATCATGCCATAAAAATAAAATAGAATAAAAATTAATGAAATTGTAACACCAATTAAGATTCTACATTGATAAAATTAAATAGATGACAAAAACAAAATAATATAATTAGTCAATATAATTAGTCAAAATTATCATTCAAGAAATCGAATAAAACTAAATTTACGGATTGTATCGCGTTTATTTCACTACTTTTACTTATTTTTAATTCCTGACGTTTCGGGTGCTTTACAGCAGCCATGGTCACAGGGGTGAATTAAAAATAAGTAAAAGTAGTGAAATAAACGCGATAAAATCCGTAAATTTAGTTTTATTCAATGTGTAATGTTCGCGTAAATTTAAGAAATCATTATTCAAGAAATCGTCAATTTTATAATAACATTTGTCTATTTAAGTACTTTCTAAATTTAAATAACTTCATATGTTTTATTGTATCAAGTAGTTTATAATAAATTAGTGGGTTGGAGGAATCGAGGCATTCCATCTTAAGCCTCTGGGGTGACAACGCATTTGCATTTTGATTCTGAATTGAGAATAAATATGTATGTCTATGGGCCATAGCATCCACTTAACATCAGGTGGACTGTGTGGTCGTTTGTCACCCAATGCTATAAAAAATATTCTTTGAAGCATGTGCTCATGTCACAAAGGATGATTGGGCAAAAGTGGTTGAAAAAACAAAAAAAAAATATTATGGATGACTGAAAGAGACTTTAATTTTGTCTGCATTATTAAAAATCTAATAATAATTAATATAAACAACGACATAATCTACTAGTTTTACTGAAAATGATTGAATAAATTTATTTTTAATCTAGTTTCAATCTTACATTTTTGTAACCGTGCCTTTAGAAATAAGCAGTAACAACAAATACGAAGAAACTGATAAATCTTGTGTTTTAAATTATCCGTTTTAAATTTATTCTGGTATTATTCAAACCAGAATAATTTTTTAAAAATTTAAACGGCTCGACCGGGGAAGGACCACGCTCTCACAGAATACCAGCGTAAATTAGCAGCTTAATACTGCTGTATTTTGTATGGTGAGTGTAGAGTTCCGGAGGCATTCCATTATAGTCCTCAGGGGTGACAACGCATCAGCGTTTTGATTCTTAATCAAGGAAAAATGCAGATGTCTATAGGCCACAGCATAGAGCCACGCTGCAGCTATATTATACATATTTGTAGCACGAATGAGTCGGCTCGACCAGGGAAGGACCACGCTATCACAGAATACCAGCGTAAAATAGCAGCCGTGTTTCGTATGGTGAGTGTAGAGTTCCGGAGGCCCTCTTTTACTGGAAACGAGGCATTCCATCTATGGACCACAGCATACACTTCCCATCAGGTGAACTGTGTGCTCGTTTGTCACCCTTATTTTATTAAAAAAATATAACATCCGTAAATACAAGTTATAGTGATTAGAGATTTTCCATGTATTACAGCGATAAAGAATCCCATACGACACCAACAGTATGACTGCTGGTGTCGCAAGGGGCGATTTTGATAACGGGGCAGCCGTTTGATTTACGAGTGACCGTAATCATGACTGATGATCATTGGGTCCCGGGTTCGAACCTCAGGTCGGAACAAAATCAATTGTTGGGTTTTTATGTCAAGAAATTCTCAGGAGCAATTCAAAGTTAACAAAATGGCGGTGCTATAACCCTGTGTCTCGGAAACCACGTAAACCGTTTGTTCTTGCGCCTGATCTCTCTCAGGTCGTGTCGGTTTACAGTCCCATCGGACTATGAGAGTGAAGGAGTAGAGAGTGCCCCCGTGCTTGTGGACTATATACACTTGGCACTGTAATCCTAACATGCGCAGATGACTAGTCTACGTTAAGACAGGCCGCCGAAATCGAAATTTGATCTAGAGGACCTTATTAAGAAGCGGCAGAGGAAAACAGAAATAGGAGATGAGCAGTACCTTTTTTCTGATAAAAACTCAATAATATCAAAATAATCTGGCCAACCTCCCAGTTAAGTATAGCAACAAATAGGAAGGATGTGGTATTGATATTTACAGCAGCGGACTTTTGACGTTGACTGCAACACACACAAAAACATTAGCGACATCGCTCACTCATGATAAAGGAACTGATCACTCCCGCTGTGCGCTGCCTTTGTCTCTAGTGCCCTTATAATGCAAACGCTGACAGAAAATTGCACACGCCAAAAGCGGAGAAAAAATTCGTTAGGTGTACAGTATGAGTACAGTTACCATTATAAAGTTCCACCGCTAAGACGGTATTCTAAGTCGGGTGCCGTTGCATTACTTGGTGGGTTATGTTTATCCATAGTATTATATGAGCACACCGACTTTTAAAATAAGTTTGAGTTTGTTGCAGTATAAGTTTATGAGAGAACCGTTAACAACGTCTGACCCTCAAGCATCTCTCAGCTGCGTTTGGGCTGTTCTCTTCTTCGATGTTTCTTTCCCAGGCTCCCGGCTCGCGTGAAGTTCTTCTTTCTCTCTAATACGGTTCTCTACGTTTCCTAATTTCTATACTTTTTTTAATATATTCTGTTATTTATATTCTATATTCATTCATTCGATTAAATGTGGATAAACCAAATTATGGATAGTAGGTACCTACTAAAAGAAAGGTAAAATAAAAGAAGATTAAAATGTGTTAAAATTAAAGAACACGCCACTGAGGCATTTTCTTTTTGTATACTATATACATACACTAGAAACGGGAAAGCTTTTTAAATCGCAACTTTTAAATGATGACGACACCGTGTGACCAGCTCAGTTCAGTTCAGACAATCAAGTTCACCCCAGTCCCAACTAGTGACATCTAGTTAAGCATACGATTATTAGCCCTCATTGCGGGATGGAATGCGGTGATGGATTCTCTTTTGTCGCCACAACTAGGCAAAATCAATTACCTAAACAAAACTTTTTTTATAGAATAAGGGCGACAAAAGACCTAACTACAGTCCACCTGATGGTACGTGAATGATATGGCCCATAGTTATATACATTTATCATGGATTAAGCATCATAAAAGCAAATGTGTTGTGACCCCCGAGGAATACGATGGAATGCCTCATTTCTAGTATAAGGGGTCTCCGGTTCTCTACACTCACCATACGAAAACAGCAACATTTAGTAGCTATTTTACTCTGGTATTTTGTGAGGGCGTCCTCTTTGTGAGCCGACCCATTCGTGATACAACCGTAAAATAGCAGCATTATGGCTCTACCAACAACATATTTAAATTTTTATATTATTTTTACTATATTATTTCTCGTGTCTTGTCTATCTAGACATTTTGTTTGCGACCCATTTGTTTTTTTTTTCATCTAATAGAGATTTAGCTCTACGAGTACAGCGAGGCCTTTAGACTTTAGATTATATGTTTTTTATGGTATAAGTCCATTGTTTTTGGTGTTTATTTAATACTTGTTTGTTAATCGTAAGTCTTAGATTAGTTACAACTGTGGACAATTGATATATTTAAAAGAGTACAGGAATGTTTTAGTAGTATCAGGTTTGTCAAAATCAATTTTGTTTATAATACGATTACATGGTATATTTTTTATAATAAATAAATAATACGATTAGTTTAACTTTTTATGGAGATAAAGGTTTTTAACGTTGTACCTAGCTATATTTTATAAATACACTTATAGTTTTATTACAAAATATAATTTAGATTTAGACTGTCTCTTGAACTAGTAGGTACCTACGTGTTTGACGAAGGAATTCCCGCAACATACGCAAACAAAATAAACAGTAAATGTCAGATTTCATGAACGTGATGAGACTTTGCATGAGAAAGATTATTTTTAATCCATTGTTTAAACCCAAAACTATCAAAAAATTGTAAAAAGACATTCTTTGTTTTATCCGAATGACTAGAAGGTTTTGTACTTGGGGTGTCAAAATTACGTATGTTTGACTGTTCCTCTGTGACCTCATATAGCCTAGCATTGACAGACCTACAAGTACGAGGTACAAGTAAATTCATCTTGTTAGGCTAAACCCATAGACATATAATATAATACAAAAATGAAGTAAAATAAAGTAGAGTACTTAGCAATAGGACTTAGTATCCTTGATATTTTTTTCAGATTGGAAAACAATAACTCATGCTTTATAGAAATCATAAAGCAGTGCGGGGCAGTTGACTGCAGTACACTGACGGTCCATAAAAAAGTTGTGGCAGATGTAGCACCAGCAGCGGCAGATGATCAACCACAAAAAGCTTCGAACATAGTTGTGATTAAATGGTAAGTTTTGAATTTATAAATGTACCAGTATTTCTATTAAATTAATAATATATTATATTCTTATGTATAATTTCAAACTATGACAGATCTAATGGAAGACTTAAGTATTATATAAAAGACATGGATAGGACGAAGATAATATCGATGGTCTAGAAGAAAATCGTGCTAATTAGGTATAAACGTAGTACTATTATTTATTCTGTGGTATAAGTTTTGTAATGTTTCAGTAGAGTAGGTTTAAGTTGGACAAGTTGCATCACTAGTTATAGTTTAGATTATTTATTTATTTATAACTTAAATTTAATACGGCGGGAAAAGGAGTTCAGATTTTCAGTGCTATTTTTAATCGAACTGCTTTTTTAGAAAGTATCTTCAGTATTCTTCATTTGTTGTTTAAAAATAAAACAAATATGTATACAAAATAATTTTTTAATAAATTTCACTGAACGTTTTTCCTAGCCGTTTTAAAAATCAAAAAATAATGTAATCGATTTGAGTAATTTAAGGATATCATATTGGGGGCTTACTTAAGATTTTTTGAAGTTAAGTATAAATCGCACTTCATCAACTTATTCTGGTCAAGTTTCAACCCGCTTTTATTTATGTTTTGGTAATAAATAAATAAATAAATATTTCAATATGTATGACATTATTATATAAAAAAAATGGAAAAAGGAGCACAATACGATGACCTTCCCATATTGGTATACCTAAATGTGAGACCTATTATCCTCGTGTATAACAAAGAGTTTCATTTAATTTTTCCTTTTATTAGTGCTGTGTAGTGGCGGTTGAGAATATCCACTACCCCATATCTTCCCGTGGGTGTCGTAAGAGGCGACAGAGGGAGACAGGCTGGAGATGAGCAGCAGCATCTTCCTGATAACAACTGTGATATAATAAAAAACTGCGGTTGCCAACCCGCTCGCCAAGTTGACAACTATGGCAAATATCCCCCCATGAATAACGCAAATTCATGGGGGCTATTCCTGGCTACGGTGGCGACCATGGTAACGGCGGGGCAAGGGGGTGCTAAGAATTTCCGGTGGAGGTTCGGTTGCCACCTACGACGACTCGACCTGGCAACATATAACGCACGCACCCTGAGGACTGACGAGAGATACTGGAGCTGGAAGAAAAGGTAGACAAGTTGCACTGGCATATTATTGGATTATCCGAGGTCCGAAGAGAGGGGGAGGACACGGTAATCCTCGAGTCCGGCAACTTGTTCTATCACCGGGAGGGCGACCATCTGTCCCAAGGAGGTGTCGGATTTGACATGTCTCTCGTCAACAACGTTGTAAAGATTGGGAGTGTGTCGAAGAGGATCGCGTACCTGATACTCAGAAACACCAAACGGTATTCGCTGAAGGTCATACAGGCGCACCAACCTCGAAATGTATGAGGATATTTCCAGAGCCATGCATTCCTCCAAAATCGACTACACGGTGTTGATGGGTGACTTCAACGCAAAACTAGGCACAAGAGAAAGCGGTGAGCTGAAGTTAAGGAAATATGGAGTAGGTCAACGGAACCGAAGGAGCCAGCAACTGGCCGACTTCATGGAGAAAGAGGGATTCTTTATGATGAACTGTTTCTTCCAGAAACCCCACAGGAAGTGGACATGGTCGAGCCCCGACGGTTCGACAAAAAATGAGATTGACTTTATTATGACGACCAGACGCCAACTGTTCAGTGATGTCTCAGTGATCGCAAGGGTGAAAACTGGCAGCGATCACCGAATGGTTAGACACTGAACCTAAGCGTTAAGTTGGATAGGTCTCGTCCAAAGGCGGCGTAAGGCGTGGGCAACGTGGGCCATCGCCTACGGCCTCGCGATACGGGGGGCCTCGCGCCCTGGAGGTTTATGCGTTACTTAAAACCGTGAACGCACAGAAAAAATTTACATGTCATGAATCGATATTATTGACATAACTAAATATGTTTTTATTCAGTCTAGCAACATTAGTTACCTAGGTACCTAGTACCTATTGATCGATCGATTATGGATTTTTTGTTTGTGATGTAAAGAAAAACTGTACCTGCGTTTAAGGTAGGATATAATAAGGTAAGGAATAATTATACATTACGTTTTTTTTTCTACAAAATTAGACGTTAGGTATTTATGTATTATTTGTTCTTTAGTTTCTAAATTTGGAAGCTAGAATTGGGAGTTAACTTTCTTATTTAAGTGTTTCTGCTTACGTATGGCTCGATATAATAAATTATTTAAGTTGATTTTGTAGGTTTACAATGTTCGTATGTGAAATTTAACAAAATTTATTAATTTTAACATTTTGTATGCTTAAAATGTGTGCATTATGTAAGTATTAGGTATTATAGTAAATACGTATGATATGTATCAGGTATCGAGTAGTTTATTATTTAGATTATTTCTAGTTATAAGTATATTTATAATTAATTGTATTTACACGACAGGAGAACATTTGAATAATGAAATACTTGGGGAGTTAACAAAAATGGCTTGAATATTCAAGACTGTTGTGGTCAAGGATACGACAGTGGTGCGAATTGGTGCGAATATGGTAGGTAGGCGTACATAGTGGAATTTTTACACCTTGCGGTTGCCATAGCTTGAACCTGATGTTAGTAGTTGCAGCTAATTCTTCTGTGGCAGCTAAAATATTTTTGGTTTTATTCAAGAAATGTATTTGCTCATTTCGTGTTCTAGCAAACGCTGGCAATCTATCGAAGGTCGATTAATGCTCACAATGAAGCCTTTATCAGACACGAGGTGGGAAAGCAGAATCGAGGCAGTCAAGTCTATACTGTTGCAATTTGACGATCTTGTTGGATGCATCGAAAGCTTAAAAAATCACACAGAACAGTCAGACACATTCAGTGATTGTGATTCGTCGGTATTAAACGAAATGCTCAGTTTGGAATTTATAATATCGTTACATGTATGGTAGGAGTTATTATCGCGTGTTACTATAATAAGTCAATTAGGTATAGCAATCTGTACAAGTCCATTTAAACATTGCTCTAGAACATATGCGTACATTTTGTGAGTGGATTAAAGAATATCGACAATCAGGTTTCGAAAAATGCTTGTCTGATGCTCACCAGTTTACTGAAAAAGCTGTTATAATTTGCCATAAGACTTTAAAAATAAAAGAGTAGCCAAAAAGAAAAAGATGTTGGATTATGAAGGCAAGGATTAACCTATACAGTCTCCCAAAAGGTGGTATGAAACAGATTTTTTTCAACACCATGCTTGATTCAATTATAACACGATGGATTTGAGATTTATGGCTTTAAACCAACATTATGAAAGTTTTGGTTTCCTTTATGATTTAAACAAGTTAAAAAATATTCCAAGCCATCTCATATTAAAAAACTGTCAAGATGTACACACAGCACTGCGTGTGGGTGAAAGCAGTGACTTTTAACCTTACGAATTATATGAAGAATTACAATTAATGATTCCTTATTTACCTAACTTCGTAACAGATGTGAAACAGCTGCTCCAATACGTTACACAAAATAATTTAAAAGAAATATACCCAAACATTTACACCGTCATTAGAACATTATTAACAATACCGATCAGTACTTACAGCCTCCGCTGAAGGAAGCTTCTCAAAATTAAAACGCATTAAAATTATCTCAGGAATTCAATGTCACAGGAAAGACTTTCAGCGTTGGCAGTTTTGTCTATCGAGGCAGAAATATAGCATCCAAGCTGTAATATGAGGCTATAATTAAACAATTCAGGATAAAAAGCAGAAAATTTCCATTCATTCAATTTTTTGATATAGTTTATTGTTGGTACTTAATGATTTTTCATGAATAAAAATTTTATAATGTCAAGTGTTTTGTTTTACATTTTTAATAATCCGTCTTTTTGCGCGAGCAGAGGGCCTCGCAAAATGTATCTTGCCCACATAAAATTTAGGTCTTGCGCCACCACTGGTCTCGTCTAATGAAGTCAACGCTCCGTCTCCCTCATGCTCTAATCCAGAATCCCGAAACCGCTTTCAGTGCCTAGAAGATTGCAATGCAGTGGTCGATATGAATGAGAAGCTCGTGGAAACTGTCCATGCGGTCGGAGCTAAGTTTTGAAAGACCCGCCGCAGAAGAACACAAAAACTCTCCGATCACACTCTTAATCTCATGGCTGTTAGACGGGAGATGAGGCTGCAATCGTCAACAGATTTGACAGCATACAGGCAACTGAACAGACAGATCTCCAAATGCATGCGGCGAGACTTACGCAACTATAATACTACTCGTATTAAAGAAGCGATCGAGCGGAACCAGGGCTCCAAGTCTTTGCCAGAGATCTTTCTGCCAGAAAGAGCCAACTGTCAAAGCTGAAGACTGAATGTGGCAGCATCGTTTCCATGGGCAGCTGTACACATCATCGTTGGAGCCACACGCAAGTGTGAGTAACGATCCAAGAGCAAGTCTTATCCGACACTATTCCGATGATATCCCGGACGGACGTCAGTCTAAGCGAGATTAGAATGGCTCTCCAGCACCTTAAAAACGGCAGGGCCTCAGGCGAGGATGGAATTACAGCGGAGCTTCTGAAAGCGGGTGGAACACCGGTACTTGAAGTCCTTCAGAAGCTCTTCAATTCCGTCCTCCATGGTGGCACTGCTCCGGAGGCGTGGAGCAGAAGTGCGGTGGTCTTGTTCTTTAAGAAAGGCGACAACGCTCTCTTGAGGAACTACAGACCGATTTCCCTTCTGAGCCGCGTCTACGTGCTACGTGCTGTTTTCGAGAGTCATTACGAATCGTCTCGCACGCAGACTCGACGACTTCCAGCATCCCGAACAAGCCGGTTTCCGAAAAGGCTTCAGTACCATAGACCACATACATACCCTGCGGCAGATTGTACAGAAGACCGAAGAGTACAATCTGCCACTTTGCCTGGCATATGTGGACTATGAGAAAGCCTTTGATGCCGTCGAAATTTGGGTGGTGCCACAGTCCTTTCAGCGGTGCCAAGTTGACTGTCGGTATACCGATGTGCTGAAAAGTTTGTACAGTAGCACTACGATGGCTATCCAAGTACAGAAGCAAGTTCGAAATCTATCTAACTGCAGAGGGATGGATGGAAAACAGGGTGACGTTATATCCCCGAAAATCTTCACCGCTGCGTTGGAAGACGTTTTCAAGCTACTGGACTGGAAAGGATACGGTATTAACATCAATAGCGAGTACATCACTCACCTTCTTCCGGCGATATAGTCCTTATGGCAGAATCGCTGGAGGACCTTAGCACTATGCTTCATAACCTCAATGGTGTCTCCCAACGGATAGGTCATAAGATGAACGTGGACAAAACAAAGATCATGTTTAATTTCCATGTCACACTTATGCCGGTAGTTGTTGGGAGCACTATGCTCGAAGTTGTTGACGAGTACGTTTACCTGGGACAAATAGTCCGACTAGGTAAGTCCAACTTCGACCGAGAGGTCAATCGAAGGATTCAACTCGGCTGGGTAGCATTCGGGAAATTACGATACATCTTCTCGTCAGGTATACCTCAATCTCTGAAAACTAAAGTGTACAACCAGTGCGTGTTTCCAGTGATGACTTACGGATCTGAGACGCGGTCCTTTACTACTGGCCGTATAAGGATGCTCAAGGTCGCTCAGCGAGCTATGGCTATGCTCGGAGTTTCTCTGCGTGATAGACTCAGAAATGAGGATATCTGCAGTAAAACCAGAGTGACCGACATAGCCCAACGGATTAGTAAGCTGAAGTGGTAATGGGCCGGCCATATAGCTCGAAGAACCGATAACCGATGAGGAAGAAAGGTTCTCGAGTGGCAGCCTCGTACCTGTGGGCGTAGTGTAGGGTGACCCCCCACTAGATGGAGTGACGACCTGGTAAGACATGCAGGAAGTCGATGGATGCAGGTGGCTCAGGACCGTGCTTTGAGTCATTACTTGGGGGAGGCCTATGTTCAGTGGTGGACTTGTGAAGGGCTGTAATGATGATGATGATGAATACTTATTAACGAAAATATAGGCTGTCCAGAAACTCAACGTCAAGCAGGTACGGGCAAGGTTGTACCAGTTCTGCCAAAAATGAAAAAAAAAACCATGTTACTTGGTTAAGTGACAATAGGTAATACTTTTGAAAATGTTAAAAATCAACATTTTGACACATTAGATCACATATTTAGGTACTGTGATCACCAATTTTAATATGTTTCAGTGATTTTTAATGTAACCCTAAATAACTATACTTTTGAATGCAGTCACAACTCCAATAATTAATATTGTAAGTTTAGTACAAAAAATAAAGTTTAATTAAGTCATGGTTAAAAACGTTCTAACACATAACTTTGACCCCTTATCTTTAAAAAATGTACTATACTACCATAGGTAAGTTGTTTTAAAAATGTTCCATTTAATTATGATTTCAAAATGGTGCAACACTTGATATTATCTCCCAAAAAATATTATCACGATTATCAACAATTTAGAACATAAAAAACTAGAACAACAAAATATCAAAGAATGATGCGCTATTGTCGTATTATAGCAAAAGTTTACAATATTGAAACACTACGAAATACGAGTATCGTAATTGTTTGCCTTCGGCACAAATACAGGCTCTGCATCGCCTTAGAAACGATCTTTTCACTAATCGTGCGTATCGTTTTGAGTATAATATTTCCTCTGCTGTTTCAGCTATTTCGCAGCGTAGTTCGGTTAGATTTTACATTAGTTTCAAGTACACTTTTTCTTTTATGCAGCCTAAGTAAAAGAAGTTAAGTGGATTTAGGCCCGGAGAACGAGGAAGTCATAAAAGCCAAGGTGTCCGATCCATTTACCAGGATATTCTGTGTTCAGATGATCCCGTACTGGATGAGCATAATGCGCTAAGCGTCCATCTTGTTGAAACCACATATCCTGGTAGATTTTAAGTGGTACGTCAGTCTTCTAATAAATTCGGCAAACGATTTTGTAAAAAATTAAGGTGGTTGTCGGCATATAAATTTTAAGGCAGCTCAAATTGTGTATGTGTTGAACTGCAACTTAGGGTAAAAACTCGGAAGTAGAAATGAAAGTGAATTCCGATTATCTATCATAGGGTGGATTTCTTATGGTGGATAAACGGGGTAACCCGTCAATAATGTTTTATTAATTACAGGCAATCCGATCTTGATACATGGTACGCTGTCGACTTTTATCAACCTGACGGCACGTTTTTTGAAGCGGGATTGACCAGTTTGCCGATGTTTGAAGTTAACGATCCACCCATTGAGAAGATACTTAAATTTCAGATTAGAGCTACACCTCGTATGGCTGCCTTAACGGATTCACAGGTTGTTTGTATATGTGAGTATAATATATTTTTCTTTTATTATTTGTACATTTAATTTCTTCATTTACCCAAAATAATATATCTATCTCTTCTTTGAATATTCAATAAAGTTATTTGAAGTAGTTTCACTTTTACTTTAATACGGTTACTAGCGCAATAACTAAACGTTTATTTTAAGTACGGCTTGGTCAAGATAGTTGGTCAAGTAGTTTCGAGCCTATTACTAGACAAAATATGTATAGCAGATGGGCAAAAAAGGGTTGTTTCGATAAATGGTAGTAGCAAACCGGTAAGATCGGTAGGAAATTGTGCGATGCCGTTGACTCGGTACCATGTTTTGTGGTATTACTTAAGAGAGGACTATGTTCAGCAGTGAATTTATGAAAGGCTGTATTGTTAATGACGTTTCATATTGATATTTCCATAATTAAAAGGAGTTGTATAGATCAATATTTAAGATTATAATGAATTCAACTGTAACTAGCAAACGTTTTTGCCACTTTATTACCAGCCTCACGCCGTATTATGCCTTCTTTATAATATAGTAGCTTTACCTACTAATATTATATATTTTAGAAACATAGTACTTGGACTCTTAGTATATCAAGATAGATAGATAATAATAATAATGTCATCTAGACCGAAATTCAGATTAGTTATCTGTGCAGGACAGGATAATATTACACAAGTGTACGGGGACACTCTATTTCACCACTCTCATAGTCCGATAAGACGACCTGAGAGAGATCAGGCGCAGGATTAACTTGGCTTTAGGTGCTTTTTTTTCGAGATTTTATTGACAGAAAAACTAAAGAACTGATTTCTTTCATCCGACCCGGGACTCGAACTCAAAACCTTATGATCAGCAGCATCATTTACGTACCTCCGAGGCAGACAAAATATAAGGCACACTGAAAGTTTTGCGCTCCTTGACACTGTACCATGACAACGCCGAAATACACAACGCGAATAAGACAGTCATATTAGTTTCTAAGAGATGGGGTTCGTGACTAATCACGCACACCAAACCTCGCACCATGCAATTTCTTTGTTTTTCCAAAAATCAAAGATTTCATAAGAGGTTTGATATCCAGAATGCAACATATTTGCTTACCAGCACGTGAGAAAAATGCCCTCAGGCCAATGGTATCTACGTTTCCAAAAATAATTTGAATAGATGAAAAAGTGTTTTAAATGTAAAGGAGAATACTTTGTACAGCAGTAAATATGTTAGTTTACAAATAGATTGTGTTATTTATGAGTGAAGTAGGATAGATAGGTACTACAAGGGAAATGGGTATCTGTTCTGCTTCTTTGTTTGCGTCAGTACAAAAATTGATACTTTTAAATCGTTTGTTACATTCTATCTTTTCATTTTGTTTCAGCACCATTTCAGGACGAACCAACGAGTTCAGGCACATGCGAATTAAAAGAAATGAAACTTTTTGATCATTCTTACAGAAAAACTGATAATTTAATCGGTTCAGGCGCATTTGGCAGCGTAGTCCTAGTTAAGGACAAGAGGGGAAAATATTACGCTGCGAAAATTCTCAAAACGAGAACACAGAAGAAAAGAGACAATGCACTAAGGGAATTCGACATCATGAAGCAGTTGACGCATCCAAAAGTAGTGGAATTAATAGAGGCTTTCTCCTCGAAAGATACTTTTGTTCTCGTAATGAATTAGTAAGTAGATACAGAAATTTAAATAAGTACATGCAAGTTTACCTTCTAGTCTTAGATTTTTATCATCCTTCGCGTTTGATTATATACATTTATTCATTGGTCATATTCATGATAAGTTGATAAGTTAAGAAAACAAATTATAAGATTTCAAAACATTATAATAAAAAGCAATAATGAATTGAGTGACTAATCATAAAGGAGTCTTAGGCCATATCCAAAGACAATCTTGAGTTTAAACTCAAACTCTACAATGTTAAAGTTAGAGTCTAGGCCATATATTAACACAAATTTTGTCATTTTGTAGTTTAAATGTATACTCGAAAACTTCTCTGCATAGCAAGTATACATACCCGTATATATGCTTAATGTGTCATACTATTTATGACAAATGCCCTACCATGAGAGGTTTATGTCCAGCAGTAGACTTTAAGAATTGATGAAGAAGAAGAAATGGAAGAAGTTTATGCATATTCATAATTGTGATTTTTTATGATATTCTATTATTAATTAAGCATCATTACAAGCCCTTCAAAAGTCTGCCCTGCTGAACATATGCCTCCCAAAAGAAATGCCTCAAAACTCGTTTCGGAGCCATCGACTTCTTTTTATAAGAAAAAAATGTATCACCATGTCGGTTCATCTAGCGTGGGCCGCCCTACTCTTCGTTTATATTTTGTAGTTATATACTCTTTTTTCCTACTCATTGGACATTTAAACCTCTCGAATGAACCGTACATAATGGTGGAACCTGCGAGTTTCACAAAACCCGTTCTGTAGTTACGAAGATAAACGTAGACAGACTAGCGCAGCGTCGAATTTTATTTTATATAAAGCCTATGTAAGCCTATGTAAGCCTAAGCATAAGTTGTATTAATTGATACATTTATTTATTCTATGGTACTATATTAAAATCATACATAAATTGAGTAGACGTTACCTGTAGGTCTGGGTATAGAACTTTTATGGATACATTTTATCACATTGTTCTATCATTTTTATTAATTCCGCAGACGCTCACTACTGCTATCAGCGCCAAAAAGGCGAAAATGAAATCGCCTCGCTGTTAGCAGTGCCTGTACAGATATTAATCTATAAATTTTGTATGAAATAAGTTAACGTAATATTTTTCAGTATTTTTTAATTCTTTTAATAAAAGTAATCGTCCATGCAATCGATGCATCTTTGCCAATCTTTATAAATGTCAGTTTATTGATGCCCTTCTTGAAGAAATCAGCATTTTGTACTGCCTCTGGAGTATAAAATTTTTCTTCCCGCCAAAAGTTATCCAAATTCTGTAAAAAATAGAAGTCTGTAGGTGCAAACTCTGGTGAGTACGGCGGATGATGGAGAGCTTCTAACCCCAGCTGTTGTAACTTGGAGACCGTATGTCGTGCAGTATGAGGTCGCGCGTTGTCGTGTAGGAGCAGTGCAACGTGTGATAGACTAAAGCTGGTTGAAGACGTGCGATCTGCTCCACCATTGTGTTCAGTTCTTCACAGTACACATCTGCAGTAATGCTCATCCCGTTAGATAGGAAGCTATGATAAATCACACCGGCGCTAGGCCACTAAACAGTGACCACCACTTTTCAGGGGTTAGTTATCGTTTAGGTATGCCCTAGGTGCTGAACCAAGATCCAACCAACTTGCTCAGCGCTTCAGATTGTCGAACAGAATCCTTTTTTCGTCGCAGATAACATATCTGTTCAAAATTCCCTCATTTGAGTGTCTGTTGAGCAGTGCAAGGCACGTCGCGACACACACTCACGCTGGCGATCATTGAATTCATCGGGCACCCATTTGTTAAACTTTTTTTACCTTGCCAATTTGACGCAATGGGCACAGAGTAAAGACCAGAGGGGAAGCTTCCTAACAACTTCGTAAATGTTTACCTATATATTGGTTGTGTTGGGTTTTTTTTTTTTTTTTTTTTTTTTTTTTTTTTGTTTGATATATATATATATATATATATATATATATATATATATATATATATATATATATATATATATATATAATTTAATAGGGTTGTCACCTAATGAATGTGAAAAATTTAAGGAAAACAAAACAATATTATATGTATAGTATAAAACAACATGTGATTACATTGTAACTTAAATTAATAAATCTTTATTAAACTGCAAATATTGTATATTTTGCTAATTGTCATAGTATTATGGCTTTTGGAATCTTGCTGTAGGATAAAGTAACGAATATTGAGAAAATACGTGAAATTTATAATTTTAAAACCGCGCGGACCCCTTCGAGAGAATTTTAAGAAAATAGGTATTCTCACAGAAGCTTCATATTATATAATATTTTTATTAATATTATTTTCGTAAGACAACGTATTTATGAGTAAAAAAAATTGGGTGGTACCACCACCTGATCTTTTGTTTTCTTTTTGTATGTGAAGTGAACAGTGGTGGTGGTTGTGATGTTGATAGTGGTAGTGCTGGTGATAATGACTGTGGTGGTGATGCTAGTTGATGTGATGGTATTGGTGGCAGCGGTGTTGATGGTGGTCCACTACCCACCACCACCAACGATACTACAAGCACCACCATCAACACCAGCACCACTACCACCAACACAAGCACTTCTACCACTAACACCACCTGTGACCACCTTCACAACTGTCTAGCAATTGTATTATTTTCTCTCGAATTTTTATACATACTGTACAACTGTTAAGCATTAACAGAACACTAATTAATTACTTATATAATTTATAATGTCTTATTTTATAATTAATAATCTCTAAACATAACTCTAAAATTAAATAAAAATTAAAATATAATTGATTTATAAAATCACGAAATATTGTTCTTCCATATATTTAAATGTGCACGACTAACATCCCTTTCATGGATACTTTGACTGAGCCGGCGTAAACCGGACTGTATCCCGACGAACCGTCGGTGAACCTGTCGGTCAGAGCTCACGCACACATCGCTGCGCTATGTATTGGTATAGTCGCAGCGAGCCGTTTGTATGTAGCTTCCCTTCTGGTCCGTTTGTTTACCCATGTGCAAAAGGATTAAAGGACCACTTTTGTTTTGACGCTAACGTCGAAAGCTGCAGCTTATTCAACCGTAGATATGATATCATCAGCTTTCACAATCGCCTTTAATTCGTCAATGTCGACCAAAGTTTTCGGACAACCACGGGGTTAATTTTTCTGGTTTTTCTTGTTGGAAATTTTGTTCCAGAATGGAAGCGGGCAAACCAATAACAGGTAGTGCGTTCGTTTGTAGTATTCGCTTCGTAAAACGTCGTTGATGTTGTGTGGCCACTTGAACAGCTTTGCTGCCACGACGGTACTCATATTCCATAATTACTCTAATTTCAAACGTATCCATGACGACGAAAAAGATTTCAAAAAAGCATAAGGCTAATCAATAAAAAACGAGTAATATTGAAAAAAAAATTCCATGTTTTTAAAATAAAATTAATCTGAAATTAGTATTCTCAGCCATACAAAAAATATTTTGATTCGAAATGGCTAGTAGGTACTGCAGAACGGTAATTTCATAGGTAAAGACCTATTATATAGCGGTCAGTGGTGCATTATGAGAGTAATATCTTTCACAACCACTATTAAAATATTATTTGCTGATATTAGACCACCTACCTCGTATAACACAGGATATTGATGGGTTTCTGTTACAGAGTTAAGTTACAGAGACGTGGTCAGAGCTGTATGTAGCAAGCGCGGGGGCTGTGGCAAATTCTATAGAAGGGCCCTAGATCTGCTATGGGTTCTTAAGTATAAAGTGGTAAAAACAAATATTCAAAACTGTGATTTACTATCTATAGGTAAAAATTTTGTTGGTGTTCAGTAATACAGTAGTTTACTATAGGCTCTGTTATACTCTAGTCCTTTCAATTTAGAATGATTTTTGATATGAAACTAATATTTTAAAACTGAAGATGGGTACTACATAAATAACTGCAAATCTTTTTTTAGTATATATATATATATATATATATATATATATATATATATATATATATATATATATATATATATATATATATATATATATATATATATTTTTTATTATATATGCTAATGTTATATTTTATCAATGGTGTACTGAAATCGAGGAGATACGATAGAGGACTTCTTTTTAGCGGTAAACACGAAGGCTTGTGTCTTTTGTGGGTTAAACTGGTCTAGATTTAGTTGCCCCCAATCTGAGATATTGTTCAACAAAAACTCGCAGCCGGTGTCGGCGTATGTCGTCTGCGTAACAATTAATGTTGCTAGTATGCAACGTGTCATTGATATGCAGAAGGAACAGGGTATGCAACAGCACGCAGCCTAGTGGAAAACCAGCATTCACAGGTTTGGAGTCGAAGCATGCACCGTCGGCTGCTACCTTAATACGCCGATCTGTAAGAAAGCTGGTGACCCAATTGCGTAATTTTTATTATTATAGTCATATATTTAAGGGAAATTATTGTAATTTATGTTTAGATTAAATATATTTAAGGGAAACCCATAAGAGGGAAGCTTTGAAAGAAGCTAAACTCGATGAAGTACTTCGCTATGTCCAAACTAACCGCCAGGGCCTATCTTTTGGTCTCGACTATCTCCGCCCATCGGTGAGTCAAGTACACAAGAAGATCGGCAGCTGAGCGACCTCGACGCACATCACTTGATGCTCTTCAAGGTACCGCATGAGCCGGCAGTTAATAATGGATGCCATTATTTTAGAGAATAAGGTGATAGCCATAGGCCTGTAGTTGGACGGGTGCTGAGCGGTCACCTTTTTTAGAGATCAGGTGCACTAAGGCTGTCTTCTATAAACCTGGAACGACGCCTGA
Organism: Parnassius apollo; assembly: GCA_907164705.1. NCBI lineage: Eukaryota > Metazoa > Arthropoda > Insecta > Lepidoptera > Papilionidae > Parnassius > Parnassius apollo. The sequence goes on along the minus strand of CAJQZP010000963.1, from coordinate 1,674,752 downwards.
AGAGTAAGAGAATCAGAAAAGATGTGTAAGAACCGGTACCAACTCTGGAGCACATGTCTTCAGCCCATTTGGGGGATTCCATCAGGCCCACTCGACTTGTTGACGTCTAGGGACATGAACGTTTTACGCACTAAGTATTGTGTAAACAGCACATCCAGCGTTGAGCACTTACACCGCGGGATGGTAGAAGGTATGTTCCTCCGTCGTCGAGAACTGAAGTGGATGCAAAAAGAGAAACTTAAAGATCGGATTTCTTTTTTACGGCGTGGGTTAGCGAGTCATATTCTCTCTGCAAATATGGTAATGATGGCTTATAGAAATTCCCCCGCAGTCTTGACGAGGGATCAGAACGCACGAGTTCCCGAAGGAAGGCGAACTAGTTTCTCGCCAATTCTCGCAATGTACGCCAACTTTGACGTAGCGATAACTTTTTTGAAGGCCCTGGAGACAGAGTTATACTTCTTTTTGAGCGCACTAGTGTTTGCATTCCGGGACACCGATGCGTCAGCTCAGGTCTTGTAGCACTCCTGCTTTTGGCGCGACGCAAATTTCCAGGAGCGTCCAAATCAAGGCTGGTATCTGCCGCCAATAAACACTACAGCTGACGAGATGAAAAGTACCCTCACTTGCATCACATCCAGAGTGAAGCAAATACGTTTATGCGAAAAAAAGCCCGCATCCAATCCCAATCCGCTGACCTATAGTACCACACACGGCGGCAGCCACCTGATCGGCACTGTACTCCGGATCCGACAATGATCCGAAGAGCCAAGAGGGGCTGCTGAGAGACGGAGACTTGATAGCCGTCCGGATGAGGGGTCAGCAGAAGGTTCAACAGGAAGGTGTAAGATCCTTCACATCTGGGATCCGGGTGGGCGAAGTGACCAGTTGGATCAGTCATTCGGCGTGGTGGGTGTTGAAACTTGTACGTTTACCATATGAAATTTTGTGTTTAATTTTCGCCAACGAAATAATCGGTTACCGATTGTCTCACGTGGATTTCCCTACACGAAAAAGGCGCAACGTTTCACATTTTTGTGACATCAAGTGATTCAATATACTACGTTTTCATAAGTTTCATTCAAAAATTATGCTGAGGCGGTGATGGGCAGGTATGGATGCGCAGGGTTCCATTTTGCGCGGGGCACGTAGCAATTGCTACTCTTGCTACGTGGTTCATCCGGCAATGGACGTGATAGCTTATCACGAAGCGTGCGCCTTAAAAATTGCCTCAAATCATCAAACTGAGTGTGTTTCCTGACGGCAGCAGTTTAGTTGTAAATTACAATTATTTCAAGTGTTTTTCCCACATGCTAGGAGGTGAGAAGTTAAATAAAAATTGCGAAGAAGTTAACCAACACGCATGGAAGCAACGCGTTCCGGACAGTTCCTATTCAAAAAACTTTTCTAACTAAATTAGAAGAGTCCAGTAAACCAGTCTATTAACTAAAAACTTTAATTATATTATTTTTACTGTTTGTTTCCAGTTTGTGGGGTGCTGAACTATTTGAAAGGATTGTTGAAGAGGAGCACATAAAGGAAGTGGACGTGGTTCCCTACGTGCGACAAACTTGTGAAGCTTTGGAGTACCTACACGCACTAAAAATAGTGCATCTCGATATTAAACCCGAGAATATCATCTGTCTGAGTCCAAATTCTCGACAGATAAAGCTAATCGACTTTGGTCTCGCCAGAATCTTGAAAGATGATTACGTAACTAGAGCTATTTATGGAACTAGGGACTATGTGGCACCAGAAGTGCTTAATTATGAACAATTGACATTAGCTTGTGATATGTGGAGTTTCGGTGTCGTGACTTATATGTTGTGAGTATTATTACATGTTTTTTTTTTATATAAAATAGGGTGACAAACGAGCACACAGTCCACCTGATGGCAAGTGGTTGCTGCGGCCCATAAACATCTACATCTATCTTCGATCACGAATCAAAATGCAGATGCGTTGTCGCCCCGTTAGGACTAAGATGGAATGCCTCGTTTTCAGCAAAAAGGGTATCTGGTCCTCTACACTCACCATACGAAACACCAAAGCATTAAGCTACTATTTCACGCCGGTATGCTGTGAGAACGTGGTCCTTTCCCGGTCGAGCCGAACCAATTTTTTTGACTTTTTGTTGATTGGTTATATTACAATTTTACCTATATTTTAAACACTGCATTCTCGTATGACTTAAATCATATAGAACAACAATACATGGGAATCAAGAAAATGTAATAGAATTTAATGTACTGCTATAATGAAAACTACGCAGTCTGATCGTTGCTCGATGTTAATTATTTATGTTATTATTATTATTATTATTACAGATTGTCGGGAGTCATGCCATTTGCTGGCGAGGGTTGGCCCCAACGTTCGGCAAACATTACCCGAGCCAATTACAACTATCGCGACCCAGCTTTCGAGGAGATTTCTGATCTAGCGAAAGACTTTGTAGATCGCCTTTTAGTTCTTAATCCCGCTGGAAGAATGACCGCTTCAATGGCTCTAAATCACCAGTGGATACTTGACGGCCCGCCGAAAGGAACAAAGGCTGGACATATGAAGCAAGCTAGACAGAACTTAAAATCTTATCTTGCTAACTATAAAGCGCGTTGGCAGGTAAAAAACTTTACACTTTACATTTTAAAAAAACATTTATCAGTTGATAATACTCGCTTGCACCTTAAACAGAAATATATTTTTTATTAATAAAATTGTAAATAAATGAAGATGTTACGTCCAACTGTGAAATTATGACGAGTTTTTTTTTAAGATGAAGAATTAAATTTCTCTGTAACAAAAGTTAATGTTAATATGCTTTATATTATGTTTGTTTTCAATCAATGTATTAATACCTACAACAGCGTGCGGGCAACGTGATGATAGCGGCACACCGCTTAAGGAATCAAGTAGGGCAACGGAGTGCGGACGCGGAGAGAGCCCCGCTGCAAGTTACTTAAAATGTATTATTCGTGTTTCTTCTATGGACAGGTAATTTGGTTTGCTTATTTTATTATTTTAATTTCCCATTTAGAAACTGCCGTTTTTGTTCCGATATCTTAAGCCCAAATTTCAACATATCTCTACTTTGTAGTTCATAGACAACGAATCTCGTTTTTTTAAGGATGTGTGTGTGTGTGTGTGTGTGTTTGTGTGTGTGTGTGTGTGTGTGTTTGTGTGTGTCTGTGTGTGTGTGTGTGTGTGTGTGTGTGTGTGTGTGTGTGTGTGTGTGTGTGTGTGTGTGTGTGTGTTAATTTGTGCGTTCGTGCGTGAGTTCATATATGAGTTCATGCGTGCGTTCGTGCACAAGTGAGTGCGTAGGTGCGTCAGTACGTGGTTGCGTACGTGCGTACTTTCGAGCGTGATGATTTCGTGCGTGCGTGGGTGCATGAGCGCGTGCATGCGTGCGTGTGTGCATGCGTCCTTCTGTGCGTGAGTGCGCGCGTATGTGTATGCTTTCGTGCGCGCATGCGTTCGCGCGTACATGGGTGCGTGAGCGTTTGCTTTTGTACGTGTGCAAGTAGCTGCGTTCGTACGTGTGTGTGTGCGTGAGCATTTGCTTGCGTACGTGCGTACTTGAGTGCGTTCGTATGTGCATGGGTGCGTGAATGCTTACATACAAGTCGTGCATGCGTGCGTTAGTGCGTGTATGCGTTCGAGCATGCGTGGGTACGTTTGTTGGTACGTTCGTACGAGCGTGGGGGCATTCGTGAGTGCGTTCGTGAATGTGTGAGTGGGTTCGTGAATGTGTGGATGCATGAGCGTGTGCGTGCGTAGGTGCATGCGTGGTTGCGTGAACGTGTGCTTTCGTAAGCACGTGCGTGGGTGCGCCCTTGAACTTCCTTCCTTCCGTCCTCCAGTGAAGAACCATCTCTCTGATCCATATGTCATCACCGGCAAAGATGTGTCGCAATCTACCGAACGCTGCCCATCCGAGTCGGATCCGCCAATAGACCTACCTATATTACGTGGTAGAGCCATGCTTCAGTTATATTAGTGGCATAGTTGTAGCACAAATGGGTCGGCTCGGCCGGGGAAGGACCATGCTCTTACAGAATACCAGCGTAAAATAGTAGCTTAATGCTGCTGTGCTTCTTATGGTGAGTGAAGAGAACCGGAGACCCTTTTTTACTGAAAACGAGGTATTCCATCTTAGTCCTCACGGGTGACAACGAATCTGCAATTTGATTCGTAATCGAGGATAAATAGTCTAAGGGCCGCAGCAACCACTTACCATCAGGTGGAGTGTGTGCTCGTTTAACATCCTATCCTATAAAAAAACCTCTTTGTCGAAGTTAGACTTACCTAGTCGGATAATTTGTCCCAGGTTATAATAACTTGCCAACAACTTTGAGCCTAATGCTCCTAACAACTACCGGTATAGATATAACATGGACGTTACATATATCCTTCGTTTTATCCATGTTCATTTTAAGACATATCCATTGAGAGACACTTTTGAGTTTATTGATCATAATTCCAAGGTCCTCCACCAATTCTGTATTAGGGTTTATATCGTTGGCGAAATAAAGGTAAGTGATGTGTATACCTACTCGACCAGTAACACATGAGTAAAGAAACCGACCAGAGGGGCACTATACTAACGGCTCGCAGCGACTACGTAGCACACTCAATAAGTTTTGAGATACACAAAAAGTATTCTAGATACTATTAATATTTATTTTACATCTTTTCAAAATATTCTCCATCATATTCTGTACAAAGTTTCATTCGCCTATCGCCTAAACCAACTCTGAAAACACTTTTGCCAGTCTTGATCTGACAGGTCGGAAATCGCTTCTTCGTAAGCAGCCACGGCTTCTTCGGTGCTTGAAAAAAACTTGGCTTTTATTTTTTCTTTGACTCTTGGGAACAAAAAGGAATCACAAGGAGCTAAGACAGGGCTGTAGGTTGGGAGATGGAGAGCTTCAACACCAGATTCCTCAATAATTGCTTTTGTTCTAAGGGAGGTATGTGAAGAGGCGTTATCGTGATGCAGCATGATTCCCCGAAGCCCAGTCTTTGGTCTTCTTTCCCTCACATCTTGAAAAGCTTTGGGTAATGCAATTTTAGTATACCATTCAAAATTGACTGATCTACAATTTTCCAGCACTGACGTAGAGAAATGTCCGTTCCGCGAAAAAAAAACTAGCCACCATTATTTTGCCGACGTTCCGAGGTCTTTGCAGTTTTGTCGGTAACTGTACTTCTGAGTAGACCCATACCGATGCTTGCCCTTTATTTTCCGGATCATACTGATAGATCCATGTCTCATCACCAGTAACGATTTCTGAAACACACCTAGATGCCCCGTTTTCAAAACGTAGACGCATTACATGGCACCTATCCATACGAGTCTGTTTTTCGCTTTCGGAGAGCAAACGAGGGATCCATCGACAACAAAGCTTCCGCACTGCAACATGTTGATGTAGGATGGTATGAATGCCTCCAAACTAATGCCTACAATCTTTTCGATGTCTGTATATGTGATACGTGGGTCTTCTCGCACTAATATTTCAGTAGTCCATACATTTTCTGCCGTTACTGCTGTTTGCGGGGCCCCAGTTCATCATCTTTAAGGTTACGCTAAGGTTTAAGGTTTCTTTACTTTAAGGTTAATTTTACTCCTTTTGAATTTAGCAAACCACCAAAAAGATATTGCGCGTGAAGGGGATGAGTCGCTTAATGCTGATTGTAACAGTTGTAAACTTAATTGTCTGGTTAAACCAAATTTAAAATCATAATAGATCATAGCGCGCAAATGTTCACGGTTAGCATCATCGTTAAAAACGCAGGAAGCGTTGCAGGAAAATTAATAGAACTTTTTTTAATATAGAGCAATTATGAAAATATGGCTTATGGAGTTCTATTTTTATATAAATTTACTTTTTAGAAACTATAACACGGGTGCGTTCCATTTTTAAATTTTGAGCATCTCAAAACTTCTTGAGTAACTTATATATAACCCGTACATAGCGTAGCGATATATAGCCCTCACCGACAGGTTCACCGATGCTCCGTTGGGATACAAACCGGTTTGCGTCGGCTCACTCAGAGTATTCATGTTAGTCGTGCGCATTTAAATAAATGGAATAAAAATATTTCGAGATTTTATATTTATACAACACAATTTATTTTTTACTATTAGAGATGGTTTATTATAAAATAAGACATTATAGATTTATATAAGTAATTATTTAGTGTTCTGTATAAATTAATACCTAACAGTTGTACAGTATGTACATACATTCGAGAGAAAATAATACATTTACGAGACAGTGGTGAAGGTGGTGTTAGTGGTAGTGGTGCTGGTGTTGGTTGTGCTGGTTTTGGTGCTTCTAGTATCGTTGGTGTTGGTCCGCCAACATGACTAGCATCACCACTAGTCATTATCACCACCACTACCATTATCAACACCACAAAACTCCCACTATCACAACCGTTACTACCACTACCTCATTTTTGTGCGTGAAAGTACCTATTTCCTTAAAATTCTCTCGAAGGGATTTGCGCGATTTTTAATTATAAATTGCACGCATTTTCTCAATACTCTCCGCATTACCCTTCATCAAGATTTCGTAAGACACTAAGAAAATTAGCAAAATATACTATTTTTGCAGTTTCAATTTAAGTTACAATAAATAGACATGTTGCTATATTAACATACAATAAAATCGCATATTGTTATCTTTTCCTTAAATTTCTTAAATTAATCAGGTGACAACCCTATCAAAATAAGTAGGTATACATTTTCGAAGTTGTTAGGAAGCTTCCCCTCTGGTCCTTACTCCTTACTCTGTGCCAGCAGCTTGGTAAGTCGTCCAATGCAACAGCGAATACTTTCGAGGATATACTTATAACGTCACCCAGTCTTCCACTTTTCAGTTGGATCGGTTTCGTACTCGGATAGCCATAGTAGCATGAACATAACACTTACCATGGAACATTAAATATTAAAATTAGTCGTGCGTCGTGACCGAGCAGTGTCATAGTTATAGCCAGGTGGAGAGTAATAATGTTTTGTAATTTAGCTTAATCGATTGTTATCAAAAATTATTACAATATGCACACGGCATGATTAACGATTAGCTAATGAAAATCAGCCTTTGAATATTCTCCTGCAATATAATCTTTTAAAAATAAAGCGAATCGTTTGTAATCGACGCGCTTGAGCTTGACCTATTCATGTGAAGACTCGTTAGGACAAGGTTACCAAAAATGCCCGAAATACAGTAATGTTGTCATTTTAGAATTATTATTTCCTTTTGATTTTGAAGAACACCAAACTTATAATTTTTAAATAAAGCAGATTACTAACCTTACTTATTACATTTTTCAGCTCACGTCCAACTTAAGGAAGATATCTGAAAACAGTTTACGTAGAACAATGAGTAGTAGATGTGCTTATTTGATTTATCTGCGTAAAAATAAATGATTTCACTCATTTGCATTTATTAGGAAACGCATTTTGAATGATTGTTCATGTAGATTGTTCAAGTAGATTGTTCAAGTAGATTGTTCATGTAGAAGTTTTTTCGTGAAATTTTAAAGAAATTTCAAGTAATGTATGTTATTTAAAAAGAATAATAAACGTATACGTCGCAAACACATCTTTCATTGCTGTTATTGTATTATATTGTTTTTTGTTATATTTTAAGATACTGTAACTTAATATTAAAGTGACAATGAAAGTAACAGTCCACCTAGTGGAAGGTGGTTACAATGGAAAGCTGCAGTTAACAACCTACAACCTAAAATTAAGTATACATATTTTTATACATTGCTTAGCGATATAATATGCAAGAGTTGATACCTATACAGGTAAACTCTGGGGGTAGGAATGGGCTCAAATTTCAAATGATGTACAGGATATTACCTATATCTAATCTAATTTTTGGTATATAATTATACAGCGTGTATAAAAAAATTATTTACGGTAAAAGGTCTATCTAAAAGAAAATCGAAAAAAAGTGAGAAATATACAATTTAGTCTACAGATTTTACTAACAATCATTGGCTTAGTACAGTTTCTATAAAGTATGAACGAAAGTTTGTAACATTTGCCATTAAGAAAAACAAAATTAAATATTGCTAATAATCTTTCTTGTAGGCCTTATTTTACTATGGTAGGTAATGACTAATGAGGCCTACTGCTTTAACGAATTCAAATAATAAAACTATACGTAACATATTTAATATTTGTGATCAATAATCACATGAATGCAGCAATTAAGCCTTAAAGTTCTAAAAATATAAATTTACTCGCCTAAAGAAAGCAAACGCACTTCCCGTGATTATCATCAATGCGTCGGTTGTCTCGAGTTGAGATGAGTGCTAGTTTGAGTCGAGATTTGGGTTGATTGTTGGGTTAAGTATCATTCCAACCGAATTTTTGTCACAGCGGCCAGTTTCCACGGAGACTAGCCTATCTTCGCAGTAGAGAATTATGGTATCCGAATGTATGCACAACACAGGTACACCCCTCACAGTAATCAAATTGCAATACGACATGGTCCGAGAGAGCTTAGACGACGGACCAATAATTTACACATAATTTAATAGCATCTAATGTTAATTAGGTTAAAGCTTTAATTCTTCGACGAACTTTGTACTGTTTGGACAACTGAAAACAAATCGTTTTCTGACTACGACATTAGATTACTAATACAAGCTTACGATTTATTTCAATTTATAACAGATATGAGAGTGAGGGAATAGAGAGTGCACCTGTGCTTGCGCATACACTTGGCCACTATAATCCTTTCCTGCGCCGATGGCTAGTCACCGTTATAGCTGGCTGCCGTGACCGAAATTTGGTCTGGAGGACATTATTATTACATTATATAGTCTTTCTTAAATAATAAAAACCAAAATATAAAAAATTGGCGACGATACATTATTCAAATCATCAAGGTCAGCAAAGCATTTATTCACAAAGATAAAGATTACGATTTTAGATAGCTTAGTAATATTACAAAACATATCTAAGATTTATTTGGACTGATTTTTATTATTGGTGCCTTCGATCAATATATATAATTGATCGAAGATTGGTGCAGTTAGGTCGTATCTTATGGTAGATAATGCAACTCCGGTGGCAGGACGCGGGGTAGCGCGTCTCTGCAAACTTGTAGAGCCATTGTCGTGTAATAGCAGTATGTCGTTATCTCCTTGAGCTAGAGGGGTTATTATAAATACGATTTTTGTTATTACCTGCAGGTACCTGACTTTACTTTTATTTAAACCCAGCTTAGCTGCATGTCTATTATATAAGATCTTCCGTGAGTTACATAAATACTTATCCACTGATTTTTAATTAGGTATCTGACTAAGGAAGCAGGAAGCAAATAGGTCTAATTTATAAAAAACATTTGGCATTTATGGCAAATTCTTTTACAAATCATGCAGAAATCGTCACCTTTTTCAAGCAGATTACCGACCAGACGTCTTACACATACGACGCTGCTTTTCATTTCGATATTACAGTATTTGACTCGAACTTTGAAATATATCTGTGAAAATGAGGATGAGAGGTCACAAAAACTTTCAGGCATTTCCCTAAGTCGAACCCACATGGTCCCGGGGCGCCGTAGGAGGCGACGAAGGAAATAAAACAGGAGATGGACTTCAACATATTCCTGATAAAAAGTCAAAAGAACAAAAGAAACTGTGATTTATAAGCTGCCATCCAAGCGTGGCAAATGTGGAGGGCTTTGTGCCATACAAAGCCTTCATCGAGGCAATCTATGAGGGAGGCCTCTATTCAGGAGCGAACTTCTAGCTTGGTATAACGATGATGATGACCTAAGTTGTGACCTTCCACCACAAAGGGATGACATTGTCATCTTACAATCGTGAGCTAACCCAGGAAGGACACGGGAGCTCGATACCTCCTATAAAATCGAATCCCCCTGAAAAATTGATGTCCTCAACTGGAAAAACTCTGTCAACAATCTCCATTAACGTTTCAATAGGATAGGATAGGCGTTTAAAATATTGGTTACATTCATGAGTTTAACTTAATCGCAATCTTCTTTCATTTCACATAAGAATTCAAATATGGTATTATTCGTTAGCTTTTTTATAAATGCTAACTTCTTAAAAATATCAAGGAGATCAATAAAACAATGAGAAATTCGTAATAAAATGTATTCTACATAGCCCGAAGGTGTACGCTAATTACTTTGGACAATGTTGGTAACAGATTAGCTTCAAAATATTATTTTACATTGCATTGTTTATGTATTAGAGTTTAACAAAACATTATTAACTTGTCAGTGTAAATTAAGCCTAAGTTAAACTAGACAATTACAAAGGTACAACACGCTTTATTCCTAAATGTTGTAACAAACAAGAAGTTTTTGAAGATTGCTGATTCATATTAAATTCGGATAGTTCAAATTTCGTTTGATATCTTTCAGTTTGCACGGATGAATGCTAGTCTATTTATAAGTGCTTATAAAAACAAAATATTGCTACACACAGAACAATCAAATTACAATCACTAGTCTCTAAACGGATTTTAATATTTTCGTTGGTAATCATTTCGAAGTGGCATGTTTCATGAATTACAATCTCCAGTCACTTGACGGACTTTAAGCACTTGACGAAATAGCCATTACGACATGGCTAATTATATAATTTTTTTTCTATCTCTTCATGTTATTTTTTAATATTTCTATGCTCTGTGGTCCTAATAATAAAATCAAACATCTGTTGAAGATGTGCAAACGACTTAAATATATCATTGTGACGTAAAATTCATATAAATAAACAGAATAAAACAAACAAACATTACTCTTACGGGGGCGGCTCTTCCCCTTCTTATCTGAAATAAACATATATAATTATACAAACGCTATATTAAAATAACTACTACTACACTTTCCGATAAGCACTTGAAACACTAAGATATTTCGCATATAAATTAATCAAATTGTAAAAATTACAAATTTAGTTAACGCAAATTCATGTTAGCAGAACATTCGCTGAGCTCTTAAATATATACTTAATATAATGAGTGCGAGTGGGTACCCAATTCGCTGTTGCATAAGAAAATATCACAATAATCTTTTGTAGTCGTACTTACATCTCAAATATGAAATCGATTCGGCAGCCGGCGGACTTCGGTGACCTTTTGGAGAATTTTCTCTATCAGTCTTGTCTTGGAAGTGGGGAGTACCTACTTCTCCTGTATGACAGTGACTTCCTCGGAGAAGCACTAAAAGATCGACCGCCAGTATAGAACTTTCCTCTTTGAGACATCACCTCCAGCCTCGCAGAAGCTTCTGCTCTACCATAATCATTTTCCAATGTCACTCTATATAGACCAACGTCTTCGCTCGTAACCTCTTCTATTTCTAAAATTCTTAAAATCTCGTCCTTTTCTTTAATATTAATTCTAGATGATGGCGTTATCACGACGCCATCTTTATCCCATGTGGTCCAAGGTGCAGGGAGGCCTTTAACAGCGCATTGAAAAACTACAGTGTCCCCTTCTTCGGCAACTTTGTTAAACGGGTACGTATAGAATTTGGGGGCAACTTCTCGAGCCGGGCTGCAGAGGCTGCGCATGTCTGGACCTAAGAATCGAAGTAAACAATATTGAACTATTTGAAAAGTTAAATTTATGTGTAGATTATTTAGCTGCAAATTATTGAGCCATGAATTCGAATTCCAGCATGAATAATTGTCCTGGATCTGAATATTGGTCTAGGTGCAATTTATTTATGTAAAACGCCTCTACGAAACAAGAGAAAATGATAATGAGGGTAAATATATTGAAAAAAAAACTTATTCACATTTTCAATAAAGCATTTAAATTAAAAAAGTAGTCCTTAGTTATCAAACATTGCACGATAGATACGTTCGCAATATGCTAAAGCGATCCGCCCAGGCTTCTCACGGGTAATATCTGAATCTCGACAACAGCTTCACCTACCGGGACTATTTGAGTTTTTAAACCATCCAGGGAAATAATCATATAATAATCATCAAATTCGGTCGAGCCAATTCCGAGGTTTTGCGAGACCAACGGACAGAACTGATTTTTATATAGAAGAAGAAGAAGGTGTTTAAAAAGCAGTAAAATGTAATTGTTATGTATATATTTTGTAAAACAATAAACTCAAATAAAACTTCGTGTTTCTCAATGTTTGAACGCTAAAAATCTTTATACTGACCAGGGGTTCTGTTTCTGGAGAGCGATCTGGCGGGTGTACTGCGTGGCGTGGAGCGTGGCGTGGACGTGGTTGACAACAGCGCGGGTGGGCGCCTCAACCGCTGACTTAAAGTGTTCGGTTCACCGGGAGCTTCAAATAAAAATCGTTATTCTATTAAGTGTTCCCTGTTGATTACTATGATGGATACATAGAAAACATAGAGACAAAGGTCTTTACTCATTTTTTGAACAAATTTACTTTTTTATCCATAGATAGGTAATAATAAAGTTAAAGCGTCTGTCTGTAATATAAAATAACTGGTTTCTATTGAGCTCAGGGGGTTAATCTTACGAATTGTTGAACTAATTGTGTCGAAGCCTAACGAACAGGATAGCGAGCAATGTCGAGAGGGACCAATCTAAGTTTTTTTTAAACCAAAAATGTATAACATTAATGGTCTTGAATTATCTTAAATCTAAAAACGCTACATCAATAGATTCTGTACAGGTGTAGCCAAGGTAAGTCGATATTTATAGAATAAGGATGACAAACGAGCACGCAGTCCACCTAATGATCAGTGGATATGTGGCCCATAGACAGATAGATAGAGCCTCGGCTAGAAATCAAAATGCAGATCATAAATAAAAATCCAAATCAAAAAAGGGGGATGAGTCGCTCGCGTCCGTAGGCTTCGACCACCAAACCTTAGGCCCACCCTACACGTGTCCCCCGGGTGGTGCTAAACGAGCGACAAAGCCGAAAAAAAAATAGACTAGGCTTCCCGCCGTGTGGTAGCGGCGTAAAATCTACCACCACCCCTTGTATGCACCATGAGTCAGGAGATAAAAGAAATGGCCCCGAGTTCCCGGCGCCCCTTTAATGGGGCAGGGGTGCGAAGAATCTCCGGGAGAAAAACCGGCGACGAGGTTCGCCACCCGTCACGTTCTGTCTCCCGGAAGGGGCGAAAAGTGGATTGCGGAAGCCCGTCTGGCTACGCTGAATGTATGTGGAGCAATGAATGATAAGATGGATGAAGTATGCGAAATGATGAATGACAGAGGAATAGACGTGTTATGTGTAAATGAGACGAAACGAAAGGGAAAAGGATGCCACTGCACATGGCACGTATACCGCGTATTGGTCTGGTGTAGACGAGACCGAACGGGCATGCCAGGGAGTCGGTTTCATCCTTTCAGAAAGAATGGGTCAATGTGTGAAAGAGTATGAATGTGTAAGCCCGAGGCTGCTATGGATACGAATAAAAGTGGGCTTAAAGAAGCTGTTCTTGCTAGGGGTGTACGCCCCAGACATGTCTAAGCCCACTTACATCCGAGAGCAGTTTTGAGACATAAGTTTGGGAAGTAAGGATGGTGTTTACAAAATGTAAGGAAAATAAAAATATTATTATGTTAGGAGACTTTAATGGAAGGGTTGGCGTGAAGAGGTCTGGTTATGAAAGGATATTGGGAACGTTTGGTGATGAAAGTATAAATGAGAATGGTGAAGAACTCCTCACCGTATGTGTTGAAAAGAATCTGACGAATACTTTTTTTCGTCATAAGAAGATTCACATGTATACATGGGAAAGAGGTGATGATAGAAGCATGAGAGATTTCGTAATTATGGATGAAAAAATGAGGAGCGCAGTCGTAGATACAAGGGTTTACCGGGGGTCCAACGTAGGGACGGATCATTACTTGGTCTTATGTCGAATTAATGGTCTTTTCAAGCGTTGGCGGCATCGGACATCTGTGTCTACCACTGCGTTACAGCGTATAAGAATAGAGAAGTTACAAGATGAAGATGTGAAGGAGAAGTATAAATGTAGACTGAGAGAAAATATTAGGTGTTTGAATGAGTTTTGTATGAATGATTTAGACTTGAATACTGTGTGGGATAATATTAAGAAAGTATTATATTGGTGGATGCAGTCACCGAAGTATGTGGTGTAAGTAAGAGAACAAATGAAAGGAAAAGGAATACGTTGTGGTGGGATGATGAGGTGCGGGTGGAAGTTGAATCAAAGAAGAAAGCATGGTTAGATTTACTAGCAACTAAAAGTGGTAATTCTGGTGGTATGAATGATGAGATTTAAAGAAAAAAGGCAGAATTTAGACGTCTAAATAAGAGAGTAAAAGAAGTTGTTGAAAGGAAAAAGAAAGAAAGAACGGATAAGAATGATAGAAGGATATCTGATATATTCCAGGCTAACATAAAAATGTTCTGGAAACTCGTAAGAACTGCCAGGTGAAATACAAAACAGCCTATAATGAATGCTATAAGAGACGAGAATTGATGTATTCTGAATGATGAAAGCGTGTTTATGAGTGAAGAGTCGTCTGAATTAAATGAACAAGAAATTCCGAAAGAAGTGGAAAGGGGTATGGAGATAAGTGTAGATGAAATAATGAAAGCAACGAAAAGCATGAAAGCAAGTAAGGCAGCTGGATATGATAGAGTATCACTCGAGATGCTAAGGGCTGGAGAGGGAGTGGTGGCAGGCCTGCTGTACACCTTGTTTAATTTATGTTGGGAATTAAAACGGGTACCGGATGACCGGTGTAAAGCAGTTATAGTACCAATATATAAAGGAAAAGGGTCACAGCAGGACTGCAAAAACTACCGTGGTATCAGCTTGCTTAGTATTGTGGGTAAACTGTATGCTAAGGTGTTAATTGAAAGAGTTATGAAAGAAACTGATGGAAACATTTGGGATGCGCAAGCGGGTTTTAGGAAGGGAATGGGGTGTACAGATCAAGTCTTTTCCATGCGCATGATTGCGGAGAAGTTTTTGGCTAAAAACCAGAAAGTGTTTTGTGCGTTCATGGATTTGGAAAAGGCTTATGACAGAGTGGACAGGAATGTGTTATGGCAAACACTGAACTCATATGGGTTGAGCGCTGGTTTGATACAGGCATTGAGGTCTCTTTATAGGGATTCTAGTGCTTGTGTCAGGATCAATGGGGTCTACTCGGACTGGTTTGGCATCCGAAAGGGTGTCAGACAGGGCTGTGTGGCTTCCCCTTGGCTGTTCAACCTATTTATGGACAGGTGTTTGCAAACTTTGAAAGATGAAGAATGTGGGTTAAGAATGGGCGAGTTAACCGTCAAATGCCTTTTGTACGCCGATGATCAAGTCATATTTGCGTCATCGGCGGCTGAGTTGCAAATGATGGTTTCATTAATGAACTGGGCATTAAAAGAAAGGGGAATGAAAGTGAACGCAAGTAAGATGAAAGTGATGGTTTTTGAAAGAGAGGAAAGCGAAACGGTATGTGAAATAAGAATAGAAGGAGAGTTAATTGAGCAAGTGGATGAGTTTGTGTATTTGGATGTGTATTTAGCAGGGATGGTAGATATGATAAGGATATAGAACGACGAGTAAATGCAGGGAATAGAGTGATGGGGCACTACACTCTATTGTGAAGAATGTATCAAAAAAGGCACGTATGGTAATTCATAATGCTGTGTTAGTCCCTACTTTAATGTATGGTAGTTAAAGCTGGGTGTGGCAGAAGCAGCACGAAAGTAGAATAAATGCTGTAGAAATGCGGTCTTTAAGGAGTATGCTAGGGTTGAATCTGAATGACAGGATGAGAAATTGCATGATAAAAGATAAATGTGGTATGCAAGATGATGTTGTGACCAGGATTAAGATAGGAATGCTTCGGTGGTTTGGTCATGTAGAAAGAATGAATGAGGAAAGGGTGACAAAACAAATTTATATGGCAGATGTGAACGGCAGAGTCGGGAAGGGACGCCCTAGAAAAAAGTTTATCGACCAAATTGGTGATATTTTGAAAATGGGCCACGTTAAAAGTACCCTTAACCGACGAGCATGTATGCGTAGATATATGGATGTAAAGGAGGCGAAAGAGGTATGTCAGGATCGTGTCAAATGGAAGTCCGTGGTCTCTGCCTACCCCTCTGGGTGACAGGCGTGAGTGTTTATGCTATTTATGCTATGCTAAATAAAAATCCCTGAAGACTAAGTTGGAATGCCTGGTTTGCAGTGAAAAGGGCCTTTGGTTCTTTACACTCGCCATACAAAAAACGGTAGCATTAAACTGTGTATATTCGCTGGTATTTCGTGAGAGCGTATTCCTACGCCGGTCGAGCCGACCCATTCGTGGTGCAACCATGATACAGCTGCTACATGGCTCTACTACGTACTCTTTTGATGCGTAAACTATTTTGATTACATGAATAGAACGGGAAATGCCCAAATGCTCAAACGCAACACAACTTTAAAATGCCGTTGAGTCTCGTGCTGTCTATATCACTTTAAGCCAAGTGACTGTGACCCCACGGGGCTTAGCGGCATCTTAAAATATAAGTAAAATTTAGTCAACATTATGTATAGAGAATAAACGGGAATATAACTGAGCTTTAAAGTAAACAGAAATTAGGATCTGCAAGCTGCATCTGGGGGTTTATTACTTAAAACAAGTGTCTGATTTATATTACATCTGGTTTTACACAAAGATGATGATGATTGGACATCTCTCGGTAGCTATAATATTTGACGCACATTTCTCTAAGATGAACTTTAGTATACCCACGAAATAGGGTAGGATGACAGATTGTCTACTACCGCCTTTACACGACTTGATGTACCACAATCATTGACTTGTTTTAATTTTGAACTTTATCAAGTTCATAATATTATTGTACAATCATACTTACGATAAACAACTAGGCAAGCGCTGGACTTGGCTTTGCCGAGGCTGTTGTACGCTTCGCAGGTGTAGGTGCCTTCATCGTCAGCCGCAACCTGTTTAATCTTCAGCCGCGCCGTGCCGAGCTCATAAGTCGTTTCGAAGTCAGAATTGTCGCGTATTATCTGTGCCAACATAATTTCTCGTTAACTAAATAGTCCAAAATGACCCGACTAGATTTAAAATACTTTATATTCAAACTAAATTGTAGGTAATAACTATAGTGACGAACAATTTTACCGTTTAATTGCAGGAAGAACTCTAGAAGACCCTAGAATTTCTATACGCTCACAGTCGGTCATAGCCTTAAGAGAAAACTGGTGACAGCAATTGTTCGGGCGCTAAAAAGTTTTCCATACCACCTCTAATTTTTTCTTTCGTCGCTAAACATTCAAAATCTAGGTAAGTATACAGTGGCGAAGCTTCCATTAAAGCCGAAAAGCCGGGCTTGCCTTATTAAACCTGAATCAATCAATAATATCAACTAATAAAATAACTCGTAAAATGTTTCAAGCTATTTCAAATTTCCCGCGCACTCCACTGTTCGACACATGTCGACCGATGACCTCGTATTGCCTTAGCGATACTGCTGCTGTCATAAAAAATGAGTTTTAATAGAGCTAATAGTTGTCTCCCTCGCTCGCGTGGGCTTTTTACGGGGCTTTCGAGAAGACGATCGCTCTCTTTCTAACCTATGGCAAAATATTCTATAGTGAAATGTAACTACGATTGTATATATAGCAATTAGTATAGAGATTTAAAGCCAGGCTTTTGGGAATAAATTTGTTAAAAGTGAAGGCGCGCGGGCAATACGTTTGCATGTTCATTTCACGTTTCAATGTTTATTTACTCTGTGTGCTTATCTTAAGCGATTTAATATTACGAGTTCAAAATTTATGCTTTTTTAAAGATTTTTAATGAAAATGGAGGATAATAGTGTTCATTGTGATGAAGTGTGTTAAAGTGATAATCGGAGAGGAAATCTTTAAATTTTGTTGAGATAATACACAAGGTTAAGAGTGTATTTCAGACTTATCAATTATCGCAATTAAAAACAGTTATTGGTACAATTAAAACGTTCACCAACATTTTACGTGGACGTAATTAAATCTTTCCATAAGAAAGCGAGACGATTCCACTTATCTTATCTTATCTTATCTTATCTTATCTTTTCTCTTATCCATTAGAATGTAAATAATTTTTTTTTTAATTTTGTACATTGTTTGTACTTTGTTCGTGTTTTACATGTATTGTATTGGATGTAAATATTTTTTTTCTTTCGCTTAAACAAACACAAAAGGCTTTCTTCAAAGCCACCAAAGCTATGCAATTGCTGATATGTAATACAATCTATCTAGCAGTAGTATGCCTTCTGTGTGCTTTGTTAAACACGTCCTTGACAGCACTGAATATGAAACTGAAGCGTGGAGACAGATCAAGTTTGGTGTATTTTTATAAAACTGCTAAAAACAACAATCTATATTTTTATCAATTTATATCTTGGGCTTGCCCTAGCTTGGAGCTCTAGCTTCGCCACTGTAAGTATAACTAAAAACAGCTTTTTTTTTACGAGTCTGCCCTAAAAGTTTATCGAGGAGGCGTTTCGTCAAAATAAATGTATTCCTGTATTTTCGCAATGGATGGACATTTGAGATAAATATTTTTAAGATACAATCTATATCTACCACTAGCATGTTCCCGTTTTATTTTATTTAGTAAATTAATTATTTTAAAAACTAGAAACGGTTTAAAATTACCAAAAGTACGCAGTTATATTATATCACTGTTACAACATTGCTTCCAAAGTCTACAAAAGATTACTAATGAAAGCAATCTAACGTAGGCGTTCTTTTAAAGAATAAGACTAACAAACGAGCATACAGTCCACCTAATGGTAAGTGGATGCTATAGCCCTTTGACATCTATCTTCGATCAGAATTAAAATGCAGATGGGGTAAAACACACAGAGGCCTAAGAAGAAATGCCTCGTTTCTAGTAGAAAAGGTCTCCGTTCTCTACATTCACCATACGAAACACAGCAATACTAGGCTGCTATTTTACGCTGATATTCTGTATGAACGTTGTTCTACCCCGGTCGAGCCGATGTATTAGTGCTGCAACCAGAATATAGCTGCAGTGTGACTCTATCACGTAAAAACCATTGTACCACAGCAATTACAAGTTTACAAGAGTATATTAAAAGAATTTTTAACACTTACGTCGGTGTAATGGTACCACTTGATATCGGGCTCGGGGTTTCCTGTCACTCGACACTCGAACTCGATAGCATCGCCATCATGCGACAGCAAATCTGTCAACTCTTTTTCAAAACATGGAATCACCTCAACCCGTCTGCAATGATTTAAAAGTGTGTTCAAATATACATATATATTTATCTTTTTTTACATTATTTCTTTCATCTAGGCAATACTTATTTTTGATGTATTTATTATTATTTTTTATTATTTTATATTTTTACATTTTTGCATACATTTAAACAATTAATTATTGTCTTAAATTATCATAATATATTTAGTATAATTAATATGCTATCCTTTTATCTGTTAAGGTAAGGAGATTATTCGGCAAATAGTATAAAGGTATACCTATATATACCCTCAATCAAGAATAAAATACGGAATACGTTGTCACCCCTGAGATCAAAGAAAGAGTGTATCGTAACTAGTAAAAAGGGTCTTCGGTTCTCATCACTAGGCTTACGATACGCAGTAACATTATTCTGCGATGTCTCACTAGTATTCTTCCGTGAGAGCTTCCTTTTCGGTCGAGTCAATTTATTCGTTTGACAGTCATAATCATAGACTTGAATATACTTACGCCAGTAAATTCTAAGTTCATAATCATAACATAATACAACTGCGGCGTGATTACCACAAATACCTACTCGTAATGAATTGATCGAAAATTTTAAGTTTTAACTTCAATTCTATAATATATATAAACATTCATGAATTTTTAATGCATATGAATGAATAAACTTACCCATATTTAATGTTGTGTGTTTCTTCAGAAGAAGTGGGGTCTGAAAGGATAAGAAACGAAAAATATTCATTAAAACTGCAACGGAGTAAAAATTTGATAAACGCAGATATACACAGACAAGGATAGTACTTATCAATCGTCTCACTTTTACGGTGAAAATAAATAATTACATTGTAAAATTATTGTTTATGTTTTATAATTGTAATAGATAATTCCTACAATATTTGATAACATTAAAATATCGCTTTATATCATATGTTTTTAATGAAAGCGAAAAAAGAAAGACTAAAAAGCGAAAGCTGTTGCCAGGCTCGCAGTACTCAAGTGTAGTGTACCTTTGGCCAATATTTGCAAGGATATAATCGCTTTCGCTTCACCATATATATTTCTGGCCACAACCGAATACGTCCCAGTGTAATCGAGCTTCGCGTGTGGTATCTCAAACCGGTATTCGGGACCAGCGCCGACACGTTTAAAGTGCGATGCGTCACGATAATAGTCGGGCTGAAAAATAATAAAAACTACATCATTAACAGACAATAAAGCTCCATAAATATATTTGATTAGGTATCACAGTCACAAAAAGTACAACTTGATAGAGTAATTTTTTATTGAAAGTAGTACAACCTGTGTACGTCCCACTGCTGGACACAGGCTTCCTCTCATTTCTGAGAGTTATGGAGCAATTGGACCGCAGCACTGCTCCAGTGCATGTTGACGGACTATTCATGTCCTACACGATGTTTTTCTTTACTGCTAAGCATGTCGTCAATCCGTACTTAAAATTTCGACTAACAATTTCATTGGTGTCGCCAGGGACCGAAACCGAATTGCACGCGTACCATAAAACGTACGGCGGACGCTTGGTACAGTAGTCAGTAGTGCTCAGAGTACCAAATTAACGCGTCTTAATTTTTAACCGGAGCCAACTTCATGAAAAATCAAAAATCGATGACTTTACTTTATTTGGATTACATAACGTAACAGGGCGTAACGTTCCAGGACAGTTTGATAAAAATACTAACGAACATGGATAATAATAACCCACGGGAAAATCACTAATCAATAATCACTAACAATCTATTTTTAATATGATTTGCATAGCATATTATTCAATATAATATTATATAATTTTAAATTTTAATATATTTAAAAAAAGTCAGGATAGAGGTATTTGTGTTTGAATGATTAATATTGTTTGTAACTATAGAATAAAAAACAATTTCTATTTAAAAATGCTGCATTGGGTACCAGTAGAAATTTTGTTTGTTGTGTGTTTTACATAATATCTTTTGAATAGTCAGAAGTTAAAGATTTCTGAAATTTACGGGAACACTACACATTGAATAAAACTATATATACGGATTTTATTGCGTTAAATTTGCTTTAGTCAGAAGTTGTCACTAATTAAAAATCGACTATCAAGTATATTTAAACTTTGGTGTTCTCAAAACACTCTTCACAGTCTCAGTCACTTAGTATGTTTAGCATTGACTTATATATTACTAGCTTTTTTGCAGTCTACGAAATCAGTCCTAAGACATATAGAAAAATTAAATCCCCGACTTCAGAAGATATTATGTGGAAATTATTTATTCTTTTTAATTTTTAAGTTAGTTTTTACTTTTTATCACAAGCTCAAGGAAAAACAAAAATATCTTCTAAATAGTTTCATTTAAAGTTTTTCTTATTTGTCTATTATTATATTATAATATAATATTATAAAGTAACTTATTTTTAAAAGAAAAGTCCCGCTAGGTTTTTTGTTGATTTTTCCCAGAATAGAGGTATTTTTCAGAAGCAATGGCTTTCAATAAGAATTCTTGTAAACTATATTGAAAAAAATTCTATTCTGTTGGTTCAGAACTACATTGAGTTAAATATAGGACCATCTTGTTTTATGAACTCTAAGAGACGATTAATAATAATGATATTTACCCGTAAAAAGTCTCTAAGCCAGTAAACTTCAGGTTTAGGGTCACCTATAACCTCGCATTCAATAATAACTGTGTCGCCTTCGCGAGCTTCGCTCGATCTTGGTTTTCGTGTAAACATCGGTTCCTTTGAATATCTGCAAATTATGGTCATCATTATTTTTAGAATCCACATTATAATATATTTATTCTGTCCGTGTGTATGTGACTGAACTCCTTGGCTGGACCGACCTTGATGAAATTTTGTGTGTGTGTGTGTGTGTGTGTGTGTGTGTGTGTGTGTGTGTTTTGATTAACTTGATTCGACAATGGTTTAGATTTATAATTAGACCCGGTAGGTGGCGCTATTATCGGGATCCAGAAATGAACCGTGCAAAGCCGGGCGGATCGCCCGGCTTTGCACTGGTATTGTTATAATATAAAAAAATAAATAAGCAATAAGCGAACAGAAAACAAAATACCGGAAGTAAACATCAATCAAACATATTCTAGAAATAATATTCCCAATAAAGTTAATTTTTTAATAAAAGCATTAGTGTTTAGCAATACATTCAATGTAATTTGCATGTGAAGTGCATCAAAATTGTCACGTTAATTCTGAACACTTAAATTAATCATTACTACCAAATCCTTCTTGTACTTATTGTACAGGGCAGAAACTGAATTTTAAGCCACTAAACTTACGGAACATTAGGACATATCACAGTTGGAATAGTTTGATTCCTCTCTTCTGTGCTGTTACCCAATACTTCGACCTTGCCCGAGGTAGATGCCTTCCCAACTTCATTGGAGGCAGTGCATGTATAAATACCGGCGTCACGTTGGGTGATGGGCGCTACCGCCAATTCGATCTGACCATCGTGATCCAGTGTCATAACCGCGCGCCGACTGGGTCGGAGCCGGATTCCGTCTCGGAACCAAGTCACTCCAACGGAAGGATACGCTTCCACCACAGCTGATATTCTCAATTCGTCACCTGGAAATGTTTAATTAACTATTTATATTTTTTTATTATTGTTAGTACATACAGGCATTTACATAATACATTAAGCCTGTTAGAATAACAATTCAATCTAGTTCCATGTCAATAACAGGTTTTTTGCAATAACAATATTTATCGGTATTATTAATCAAAAACACAATTAAACAAGTATTAACTGATAGGTTGTATATTAACTAGGAAAGATTTGCCCCAATCGCCGCGTAGACAAATTGATGATTGGCAACAACCTTGACCAACATAAATCTGTCTCCGTTATTACTATTACGAAAGGAAGTGATATACATATATATATATATATATATATATATATATATATATATATATATATATATATAATCATCCTTTCACGGTAAATGTTGATCCAGTGAGAAGTTAGAACAATTGTTGATCCACCTATTTGACGTGTTTGCTCAGCTCCTCGTCGCACAAACTGATATACTTTGATCCATTCTTGATGCGCTTGTGACGTCGGTGGATCTGCACTAACAGGATTTCAATATACTCGTCAGCGATTTGACCAACATTTGTTGATCTACCAACGGTCGAAAAAATCATACTGAATATGATTTTTTAGATCCCGAGTACATTTAATTTATATGCGACATTTACTTAGACTAAGTGGATCCGGAGCCATAATTGACGATTAGGTACTGGAACACGAAGCGGCAACGTCGCGTTCTGTGTGTTACAGAGAACCCAGTAGGCTACTTCGTTATAGTAATAAGGTAAGAAAATACGTTATCTGCTGATTTTGTGGATCAAACTTTGGCAGGTTTTATTGTGGAAAGACGTTTGTTCGAGTTTTTGTTATCGTGTGAGTGAATTTGTGTTATTTTATTTATTTGTCATAGATCACTTAGAAGATGATGGATAGTACTTTATTACAAATTAATTTGTCACTCGAGTGTGTGTGTGTGTGTGCTATGCGAGTTTGTGTGTGCACGTGCGTGTGGGTGTATGTGCGTTCATGTGTGTTCGTGTGAACGCATGCGCGTGCGCGTGTGTGTGAGTGTATGTGTGCGAGTGTGCACTGTTGTGTTTTTAGTTCGTGTGCGTGTGTGTGTTAGTATGTGCGCACGCCTGTGTGTGTGTATGTGTGTGTGTGTGTGCGGTCGTGCGTGTGTTTGCTTTTGTGTGTGGGTACGAGTGTGTGCGTGTGTGCGTGCGTGTGTCCACTGTTGTTTTGTGTTTGTGTATGTGCTTATGCGTG
This sequence comes from Parnassius apollo, assembly GCA_907164705.1. Classification (NCBI taxonomy): domain Eukaryota; kingdom Metazoa; phylum Arthropoda; class Insecta; order Lepidoptera; family Papilionidae; genus Parnassius; species Parnassius apollo. Next base: position 1,650,723 of record CAJQZP010000963.1, on the reverse strand, counting down.
TATGTGTGTTCGTTCGTGCGCGCGCGTGTGTGTGAGTGTATGTGCGGGTGTGTGTGTGTGTGTGTGTGTGTGTGTGTGTGTGTGTGTGTGTGTGTGTGCGCGCGCACGCGTATGTGTATGTGTGAGCGTGCGCGCTCTTGTATGTATGTGTGCGTGCGCGTGTGTTTGTATGTGTGTGTGTGTGTGTGTGTTTGTGGTCTGTGTTTGTGTATGTGTGTGTGTGTGTGTGCGTGTGTGTGTAGATGTGCGTGTGTGTGTGTGTGTGTGTGTGTGTGTGTGTGTGTGTGTGTATGTGTGTGTGTCAGGTGAATGCAGCGTAGTATGTGGCGAAGGAGGAGGAGAGGAATTTGTGGTGAAGTCGGAGATAGTGGAAACGGGGAATTGTGTTGGAGGCGGAAAGAATAGTGACGGCGCGTGGTTGTGGCGGCGGAGGGAGCGGAGTTTATTGTTGAGGCGTATGGAGCAGAGTTTATGGTGGAGGCAGAGGTAGCGGAGGTGGAGAACGAAGGCTTAGAGAGGGGTGTGGTGGTTGATGTGAAGGTGTAGGTGGCAGAGGTGGTGGCAAGTGAGGCTCATATAAAGGACAGTTGGTTACAGCGAAAAACAGTGTGGCTGGTAAGTGGATATCGATACTGCCCCTAAAGATGTTACTACGAGGTTATTCATTTTTCCGAATATCAGCTTGGATACTTATTGGTACTAGAGACAAAGTGAAAAGAACTTTTATTTTGTGACGGTTTCATCATAACTAACAAAACAAACCCAAACTCGGCATACCTAGTTCTACTAGTCCAGGTGTTACAGTGTTAGTTACCGAAGTACACCTTCAGGTCACTTGAGCAAGTCCGGAGGTAAGGACTCATCATAACTAACAAAACGAGCCCAAACTCAGCACACCCAGTTCTACTAGTCCAGGAGTTCCACTAGTAATCCCGAATTACATTTTCAGGTCACTCCATCAAGACCGGAGGTAAGGTCTATACCTATCAATTTTGTAAAAGCGTCCTTAAAAATCTTGATTATGAAGATGTAGAAAACATGTTAACTGGTTTATGGTAAACACACATACACACACAAACACGCAAGCGCGCGCAAACATGCACACATACGCACACGCACAAACGCATACACACACTCACACACGCACACCCATTCACACACACACACACACACACACGTACACATACGCACACATACGCACACGCACACGCACACATATGCACACAAACACACACACACACACACACACACCGCACGCACGCACGCAAACATGCACTCAGACGAATACCTTATGTCGCCGTTGCCACCACTTCCGCTACAAGAAGGGGCGTTGCCGAGTAATTCGTTAAAAAAAGTCGTTAATTTCGACCACAAGGATCATAGATGTTAGTAATAATACAAATCTTAAAACTAATTTTCGTAAAACTTAAAACTATTTACCTAATTTTAAAACTATATATAAGACAGGCCCGATTAGTCAGCGCGTGCACCATATGACAATGGTTCAGGTACTGACCTCAAACCTGTCAGAAAATGCCCTCAGGATACCATTGGAACTGGCCCGCACCCTGCGCACCAGGGATGTGCATCGTTTACCCATGGTGGTCTAGAAACAATCCACACGCGCATCCGCGAATATACCCGGCGCATTAAAATAACGAGGTAGACCAAACAGCACCCTGAATGCATTACATAACACGCATTTAATCTGTAGATTGTACCGCCAAAGATAACGGCAACGTCGCAGCTGCATTCGGCCAATCCGATCGTTTATCTTATCGTTTGCTGTGCTCTGATTGGCTCATTTAAATCGGATCAACATTTTGCGTAACCATCGCAAGGTGGATTTGTATATCGGATCAACTTCGGCCAACGCTAGCAAACAGTCTCGTGAGTGCAGATGTTGATCCGGTCGGAGCCACATTAGTTACCAGAGATGCATATTGGATCAAAAAAAGGCGCCGGATCAACATGCGTTTTCGGATCAACAAAGTGCTCGCGTGAAGTCGCGTCTGATCAACATTTACCGTAAAGAGATCTATATATATATATATATATATATATATATATATATATATATATATATATATATATATATATATATATATATATATATACCTATATATATATATATATATATATATATATATATATATATATATATATATATATATATATATATATATATATATATATATATATATATATATATATATATATATATATATATATATATATATATATAAATAATTCAATTACTTAAATATATATATATATATATATATATATAAATATATATATATATATATATATAAATATATATATATATATATATATATATATATATATATATATATATATATATATATATATATATATATATATATATATATATAAAAATATATATATATATATAAATATATATATATATATAAAAATATATATATATATAAATATATATATATATATATATATATATATATATATATATATATATATATAAATATATATATATATATATATATATATATATATATATATATATATATATAAATATATATATATATATATATATATATTTATATATATATATATATATATATATATATATATAAATATATATATATATATATATATATATATATATATATATATATATATAAAAATATATATATATATATATATATATATATATATATATATATATATATATATATAAATATATATATATATATATATATATATATATATATATATATATATATATATATATATATATATATAAATATATATATATATATATATATATATATATATATATATATATATATATAAATATATATATATATATATATATATATATATATATATATATATATATATATATATATAAATATATATATATATATATATATATATATATATATATATATATATATATATATATATATATATATATATATATATATATATATATATATATATATATATATATATATATATATATATATATATATATAAAATAGATATATATATATATATATATATATATATATATATATATATATATATATATATATATATATATATATATATATATATATATATATATATATATATATATATATATATATATATATATATATATATATATAAATTTAAGTAATTGAATTATTTAAATAGTTCAATCTTATTTTTCTTATTCTCAATCTTATCTTATTTTTTGAATACTTTCAGAAGGCAATCATGATTTTGAATGATAACCATCACAGTCAACAGACGGCCACTTGCAGAGTACAGGCCATCTGCCATTTTTGATAGGTTAATGGAGTAGGAAAGCTTTGGACGTAATGCAAGTCAAACAGCTTACTTTCTTGTTAAAATCTACAAATTTAATTGTATTTTTAACTACATTTATTACTTTTTTTTAATTGAAGTGACGAATGAACTTGTGGTAAGTGCAATTCTTAGCATCTGGAACCAACTTTAAACTAAGAATGCCACAGAGATTTGTCGCCTCTTATCTCTATTATTAAACATTCATTCCTTACCAACAGAAACTTCATAAAGTGGTTCTAGACCGCAACAGAACTCCGGCGCTACGTAAGCTCTAATGCCTTTGTCCACTACCAAGTTGCAGTGGCAGCTAATAGCACCACTGTTGTTGCGTGCCGTCGCCTCGTACACACCTCCGTCTTCAAGGTTTGTGGGCGCAATTTCCAATGTGTAGAAGAGCTCGTCTTGGAATTTCGTATGGCGTGCTATAAAATACAGATGTAATAAAAAAAAGTTAGTGTAATTTATCAAATCTACAAACCACGGTCGTGAGCCGACTGCACCCATCGATTGAGTAATGACTAATGACCTGGTATTACGAGGGCGACAGTGAAAAATTTTAGAACTGGCCACTTGTAAACAATATAATAAAAAAATAAGTTCAAATTTTGTAAAAATGGAACTATTTGCTAATGTTATTGTGTATAATACGTATTTTATTAATTTGTCATTTATGTACCATTTGGCAGCAAATTGAAAATTATCTGTTTCACGTCAGCATGAATTTAACGTGAAAAATATTAGTTCAATGATTTTTAATGACTTTAGATGTCATTTAAGTCAACAAGAAAGTTATGATAAACTTCGCTTTTCACGATAAAGCCCCATTTCGTGCCACAGTTCACAACTGGTTTAATGAGTTTAAACGTGGTCGGACTAATCTCACCGATGATCTGCGTGAGAGACGGCCCTCTGCAGCGACGATAGAGATTAACAAAAGAATGACTTATCAGCAGATTCGGACAAGCTTACGCATCGATTAGAGTCAAGTGCACAAAATCCACTATGAACATTTAGCGGTCAGGAAGCTTTGTGCCCGGTAGATACCTCATAATTTGACAGAGGCCCAATTACTCCGGCGTATTGATTGGTGTCGTGAAATGGTTCAAACATTTAACGGAGGTGACTCAAATGCTGTGTTCGACATACTTACAGGCGACGAAAGCCGGATTTATTGTTATGATCCTGAAACTAAGAGACAGTCTGCTATCTGGGTGTTTCCTTCCGTGGAGTTGCCAACTAAAGTGAAGAGAGGTCGAAACGTGGGAAAACGTTCTTCGGAAGGACAGGTAATGACCTGTCGCACAATTATTTTATTTATATATTATTTAACATTTGACAATTATTTAACAATTATTTTAGAGTATCGAAAAACAGTTAATGCAGAGTTGTACACTAATAATAAATATTTATTTAATAATTTGCAGTAGGATTCTCCTTCACCACGACAACGCCTCGTCGCACACCGCCAAGTAAACAATCGACTACTTGGCGACGTCAGACGTGGAATTACTGGGTCACCCACCCTATAGCCCCGACTTCACACCTTGCGATTTTTATTTCCGCAAATAGTAGAAAAACTTCGAGGAAAATGTGTTATGGACGCCGAGGAAGCAATCGCTGCGTTTGAAAATGCCGTCGAAGAGACTCCTAAATACGAGTGGTGCTTTTCTTAGTGGTTTCATCGGATGCAGCGATGATGATTGATGTAAATGCACACTATTTTGAGAAGACATAATAAAACGAACAACTCTTTAGTTTGTTCACTTTTAGATTTTTTAAGAACTTTCAGTGTCACCCTCGTATATACATGTTAATCGTTTAGATGAATAAATTTAACTCGGATTAATATTTTCGTTTTTTGACAAAATCGCAAGATTTAAAGTAAGTACCTAGATTAAGTCCTAAAATGCACTTTAAATAATCTATTTTATTATTTTTATGTGCATTATATATAGTGGCGTATTATCCTCAAGGCGAACTAGGCACGTGCTTATGTGCGCAAGGTTAAAAAGGAGTGCGCGCGGAAGTTTTAAATTACTAAAAATTCGCCTATTTGATTAGATACTCCTATATTGTCCTTACTTTCTCATCACATATTTCATTTTCGTCCACCATATATAAGCTACGAATAAATCATAAGAGAGGAAAGGTTTGTGTGTACGTTTGAAGATCATCAAAGAAGATATACAAATACGCAATATATCACCAGTTACCACCAGGTAGTGTTGTGTTCAAGCACTGACTTATAGTAAGTAAAAAAAAATATGACAAATATTGTTCAGCAAGTAACTTATCGTCAATACTTTAATATTACCATCATTCGTCACTTCCTCTCCATCTTTAAACCAGGTAACTATAGGGGGTGGTCTTCCAACAACTTGACACGTTAACCGGACTGGATACGTGGCTTGAACTCGACGATCACGTAATCTCATTGTGAACTGCGGAGGATATTCTCCTATTTCGACGTCTGCTGATCTCTCTCTACAAAAAACGGAGATGAAAGGCTAATATTATTTAATTGTATCCGTCAATATATCATTATTTTTTATGAAGTTAAAAAGTATTACAATTAATTTAAATAATAAAAAACATCAACAACGAAGTAGCGTTTAAAGATTTTTTCTCTCGCGATATGCTTATAATAATCGTAAATCAAGAGTTAAAAATTAAGGTCACATTTGCAAAAGTAAACCAGTGAAAACGACGTTACCTCTTAAGTTTAGCATCTGCTTCCCATATAAGTCGGTCCGTGATAACTGCAATTCTCGCGTAGGTTGATGACCTTCCATGTACATTTGTGGCCTCACAACTGTACCTTGCTTCATCTTCTATTCTAACATCGTTAATGGTCAGGCAACAGTTAGTTCCATTTAAAGAAGTCTTTAACCGACTGTCTTCTTCATCAATTTCGTGTCCATTCTTCATCCATACAATTTCCGGAATCGGTTTACCTTTAAAACTGCACTTTAGAGTTACCGTTTCGCCAACCAATACTTTTAACTGTCCGGGTAGAATATCAACAAACTCGGGTCTATCGCCAGCTAGACCGACGCCGATTGGTGACGTTGTTTGCACTGATTCTCCCCAACCGTACCTATTTCTTGGAGTTACTCTAAAATGGTACTCTTCTCCTTGCTTAATGTTGAAAACATCGAAGGAGTTCAACGGTGTTACACCAAGTTCTGTCCAACGAGCCCCACCTTCTTTACCAAGTAACCAACTCTCAACTTTGTACGCTATCACAGATGACCCACTTTGAGAATCAGGCTTTGGCCAAGCAAGGGATACCCAGTTATTTCCACCGTCTACTACGCTCGGCTCTCCCGGGATTCGGTTAGGCACAGCTGAAAACAAATCTAATTATTGACACGGTAATGACCTTAATAGCACTTGATGTATTGCCAAGCGATACTTTGAACTATATAGGTATGAATAGAGATATATTTTAAATTAATACGAACGTATTAAACGGAAATAAGTATGTATTGTAAGTAATACGATATAAATGTAAATATAAAAACCAGACCTATATGTGTATACATTTTATATGCTTTCCATATAAAATTTTACAACCTAAATATACCTAATTGAACATAGGACATAGGGATCAGATCCGTGAATAAAAACAGATAAAGTGTGTTACTGTAATTATCTTCAAACATACATTTAAACCGTTGTTTAGCAACCGTCATCGCTGAATCATCGGTAGGATAAGTCCAATCAGATATCAAACTTTCAGATGAAGCGCGCTGCCTCACCTAAAAATAAAAAAATGAATTTTTAAAATGTAAAATTTTCTAGAAAAAGTAACATATTATAACATAGTACGTACCGCAACGGTTACAAACGCCCTATCACAACCATAGGCGTTTCTAGCAAATATACAGTACGTGCCAGCGTCCGAAACAACAGATCTTTTTAAGGTGAACTTGACGTAATCATCAGACGTCATTTTACAAACACGTTGACTATTTGTTATGTCACGAATACCTTTCATGAAAGTCACTGCATGGCAAACAAAATTAAAATGCAATAATGTATTAATTATTATTTAAAAATGTCTCAAGGGAGACTCATCATCAGCGTAAGATAGAATTACAGTACCAAAGCAAACACATGTGTACTCTCTGTTCCCTCACTTTTATAGCTCATGGAACGGAACGCTCACAGAAAGAGATTAGAAATAGCATAGGACCAACGAAATTACATGTTTTCAGAAGGAAGGAACACCACCCATTTCCTGACTTTGGGCTACTATTAATAATTTTTGACAGAAAAACCCAATCACTCATCTTGGTCCGACTCGGGATTCAAGCCAGCAGCCTGATCAGCAGTCCCTTGCTACCACTAGACCTACGTGGCAGTTAATTTAACAAAGTTAATAAACATTATATAAATAAATGAAGTAGTACCTTCATTTTTATCCTCACCAGTCCATAAACAGTCCATTGCTTCACGTAGAACTCTCATAGTACAGAGAATTTTCTGTATTCGCCAGTCTTAGAGGTGGATCGGTGATCTTAATATAATAGTTTACTTATCTCTAACACTGCTTTTGTCTCCGTTATTGGTTTTATTATCTGCTTTATGGTATATAAATAGAGATGATTATACCGATATCTACAAGGTTTTCGGTATTTGTCGCCTCTTACGAAACCTGCGGAACGATGCTTTCTCTCATGCCACCACCACAGGGCGAGTATTACGGCAACTTAGTATCAACTCAGAATAAAGTTACTACAAGTAATCACAATTTGATTTGTTTAATTGACCATATGTGTGTGTGAGCGTATGTATGAATAAATCACTCACTAGTGAATTTACAATTAAATTTAAAAAAATCTTTTAATTTCGGTAGTTTTAAATATTTCTGAAAGGTACCAAAGTTTTACCACAATATTCTTCATATAAAGTTGCTAAAAGTATTGGTAAATATAATAAAAATATTATTGGAAATAATTTGTTTTGTTTATCGTATGACATCTTACCCTATCTATAATCTATATCACACTAAAACTTTATATACTAGTAATATTCTAAGTAGAAGAAATCATACGTAAGTTACCTTTTGGCTTGGGCTCGCCGTTGACTCGAAAAGATATATTTATATCTGCACCAACCGATATGACAATATCCTTTTGAGGTCTGCCAATAATGACCGCAGGTTTGCCCTCAATTTCATTTGGTTGGACAACTGTTATGGCAGCATTCATGTCAACTTTGTCGTTCTTACTCCACGCTCTGCATGTATAGACACCAGATTCTTTCTCAGTTACATCAGATAATGCTAATGTATATAAACCATGGTCAACAAATGTCTCAGCATTTCTGTAAATTTCAGTTATCGAACGTCCCTCACGTAACCATTCCACTCTTGTTGGAGATCCCTTAATTTCAACTTGCAATCCAATCGTTCCTCCCTTAGACACTTTGTAATCAGTTAAAACGTTAGTAAAATGAGGTCGTCGTCCTTCTATAACTTGATGATCAATTCTAGATTTTCCCCATGTCGTTAAATTAGATCCCGATTGCATTAAGCCTGTAATCGAATAAAAAAATCGATTTCGAAGTTAATAATTCATTTATATTAATTTAAATACAAAATAATGCAATACCTGAAAAATTTACTATATGACTTATTTGGTCAGTCCAAATTGAATTTTCAGCTTTGCATGTGAATTTCCCACTATCTTCGGGACAGGGAGAATTAATAACCAATCTACAAACACCATCTGCTAAATAATATGCTTGGTATCGTTCATATAAAGATATAGGTCTATCGTCTTTTAACCAAGTAATAGTAGGTAATGGTTGTCCTCTAATTCTGCATTCTAAGATTAATTCATTTTCCGCTAAATGATATGTATCTAAAATGATTTTTTATATAGATTAATTATATAACTCAGTTTCTTAAGTTGCGGTTATACGTATAACCACATACCACCAGTATGTAGTTATACGTGATGATGTACATAAAAAAATAATTACGTTATAGTTTATAATAAACTCTTACCTCTTATTGAGCGTGTAAACGTAGGTGGTATAGGAGATGCTTCAAAACTAGGATAAACCTTTAGGTTTGCACAAGTAGTAACTGATCCATTTTCTGTTTCTACTGTACATCTATATTCTGCAGAGTCACTTGGCACTGCATTAAGAACTTCCATTGTTATTAATCCATCTATGTACTTAGTTCTATATTTTAATTTATTATTGAGCGGTACACCATTCTTATACCATAATATGATTGGTTCCGATGAAGCTAAAACACTGCAAGTAAGTTTAACTCTAGAACCTTCCACTGCTGTTCTATCTGTAAGGTGTGTTGAAAAAACAGGTTTTCTTTTAACATCTCGTAAAGGCCGCTTTTGGGTGGTAATACTTGGAGCTTCACTTTGAGCTTTAGACTTTTGATTATATTTTGAATTGCTTTCCGCAGTCTCATTATTTTTGGTATTTTCATAGCTCGGAGGTAATGATGATCGTAATTGCGAATCATATGCAATTGTCTCAACTTTATAAAATGTCTGAATCTGTCCCATATTTATTACTGACATAGAATAATCGCAGACCGGTTCAGAAGCGCTCTTAGAACGGTCGATCAATACTTTTTTTTCTTTTGATTCGCATTCTACCATGGTACTTAAGAACTCATTACTCCGAGAATATTGATCTAAATTAAATTCAGTTTGTTTATTTTGGCTTACATTTATTAGATCATTCAAAGGTTTTTCCAATTCTTTAATGGAATCCTTGTGATCATTTATTTCTTCTTCAACATTTTCTGGTTTAATCTTCGGCTCATTTAAAGACGAGTCATTAATAGTTTCAGTACGAAATGCATTTTTTTCACGTTGATCTTTAATTTTTTTCTCAGAAAGATCTACCTTTTCTTCCGATGATTGCTTTTTGTCGAAAATTTGTATCTTATCACATTTTTTCGATTTGATTGTATTATTCAATACTTCAATCTTACTATTTTGCCTTTCTGTGCTTCCTTGTTTTTCTTCAGTAGCAACTTCATACGCTTTATTTAATTTCTTTTCCTCTGCGCCGTAAACTTTTCGAAAGTTTTCTGCATGATCATTTGCGATATGTTTTTCAGTGAGCTCTGTTATATTATTATCTGTAAATAAGCTTGTGGCATCTTCCAGTTGCGTCTTATCACCACTTTTATCCCGTTGAAATCCTCCCTCAAAATCTATATCTGAATCAGTATTTTCTATGTTAACTGATTTACTCTTAATTGTTTCTTGGTCTGGAGATTCTTGAACTTCTTTTAGCTCATCCAAATTAGTTAAAAACTTAGGTGAAGTATTTTTAATACCCAAGGTTTCATTAATTTTATCAATCTCTTGTAAGTTCAAGTCATGTTGAGGCAACTGTATCGATTGTACCATGTTCGATATTGCTTCATTTTGTAAATTTAAATAGGTTTCTTCACTTCCCACAGAATCAAAATAACTCTTTTTATTTTCTAATTCTTTTACCAAAATTGTATCTTTCATTAATTCTTTTTCCAATATACTGACCTCTTTAATGCTAACATTATTCGTTAATTCCATAGTATCACACTTTTTTTCTTGTGATTTGTTTAAACTATTACCATCTAACATCTGTGTATTTTCTTTACTTTGATCTAAGATATCCAAGATATGTGACTGCCCAGTTGCTTGACTTTTTGTTTCAGTTTCATATTTTGAGATATCTTGTTTTTTCTCATTCATATTTTGGTTTTTATGTTTTGTAATCATTTTCACTGGTTTTTCTAAACAATTTTGTTGGAAATCTTTCTTGTCTTCTTCATCACTCTTTTCTTTTTGTTTGTTGATAATTAGCCCTTCAGAAGCTATTTTATTGACTTCTTGCAAATTCATTGTTTCTAAATCGCTTTTTATGTTATTTGATTCAAAAGCTTTAGATTCACGTCCTTCCTTTGTAATTTCTTCTCTTTCTTTTTTATTATAATTTACTTCTTTATTATTATCTTGCCTTTGTTCCTGTTTTGATAATTTTAAAGTATTGTTTATTAAAAATTTATTTGTTATTTCGTTCTCCTCTAAAAGAAGTTTATCTTCACTTTCTTTTTCCTTTTCAGTATTTGTTACAACTTTATCTGTATGTTTGTCATTCGTTTTGATTTTATCATTTTGTTGATTTATGTTAGTACTCTCTTTTTCTATTTCTTTTTGATGTAGTGTCGTGTTGACGCTTAGAATTGAATTTTTCAATTTACTAAGCATTTCAGTTTCTTCTTTTTTCACAAGTAGTTTATGACTATCCATTTCTTCACTAATATAGCTTTTATTTATCGTATCTTCTTCAATCTCATTTTTCAAAATATTTTCAGTTTTTTCCTTTTCGTTAGTCCAATTATAAATATCATTCTCGCTGGAAACAGCTGTGCTCGACTGGCTTTCTTTCAATTGTATACTTTCACATGTTTTTAGGTCACTTAGATCAATCAATAGCTCAACATTTTTATTAGTTTCAACATTCAAGATTCCAACATTTTCGATATTTTGGTCCAACGTTTTATTATTAATTACTACAATATCCTGTGGATGTTCTATTGGTCCATTTACTGTTTTCTGTTCTATTACCTTTTCTTTTGATTTCTCCTCAATTCCTTTATCATTAAAATATTCATCTTCCTTTACTTTTCTTGTCATATTGTCATCTTGTATATCTTGTTCTTGATCAATCATGCCTTGTGATAGGTCAATTGATTGAATTACTTTTGATTGCATTATTGACTCACTTGTTGCCAAGTCATTCTGTGATTGCACTTCATTTCTATTAACTTCAAGATACTTGAGGGTGTCACCGTCTTCGGTGAGATTGGTACTTTCTTTATTTTTTTCTATTATATTATTGTCAGTTTCTATTGTGATTTGAGACTTACCTATTGCTTGTATTTTTGTTTCATTTTCTTTTTCTTTGAAATTTTCCGCAATTCCTTTTGATTTATCTAAAGCAATTTCATCGTCATCTTTCAACATTCTTTTATCTTGTCTTTGATCCATCATATCGGTTGGTAGATCGTTTGTTTGATTTCTTTTTACTTGCATTATCTCTGAACTTATTGCAATGGCATTATTTGTTTGTGATTCACATTTATTTATTTCGACGTGCCTAATGGTATCACTATTTAAAGTGATATCGATGTTTTCCTTATTCTGTTCCATTATACTACTATTGATTTCAAAAGTTTCTTGTAGTTGCTCTGGTACTAGTACTTTTGTTTCATATACTTTGTCTTCTTCTTTTATTACTTTCTCGATTACTATTGACTTATCTAAAATAGTTTCATCATCATTTTTCGACTTTGTTTTATCTAGTTCTTGTTTAATCTTATCTTCACATGGTTCGATCGACTGACTTCTTGCCAACGGCATTTTTGCTTCATTCGTGGCTAATTCATTTATTGATTGCGTGGCATTTTTATTAATTTCAATATGCTTTACAGTTTCACTGTCTATAGTGATTTCGGTATTTACTTTTTTTTGTTCTTCTATATTACTATCCGTTTCTATAGTAACTTGTGGCTGCCCTGTTACTTGTAATTTACTTTCTTCTTCTATTTCTTTTTCTATGATTTTTTCCTCGATTAATTTTGATTTATCTAAAACAATGTCAACATCGTCTTCCAACATTCTTTTATCTTGTTTTTTATCCATCGTGTCATTTTGTAGATTGTGTGATTGATCTCTTTTTACTTGTATGATTTCTTCACTTATCCTTATGCTATAATTTGGTTGTGATTCACTTTCATTTATTTCAATGTCCTTAATGGTATCACTGTCTACAGTTACATCGATATTTTCGTTATTTGGTTCTATTAAATTACTAACGATTTCAACAGTGTCTTGTGGTTGCTCTAGTACTAGTATTCTAGTATCATATACTTTGTCTTCTTCTTTTACTACTTTCTCGATTACTATTGATTTATCTAAAATAACTTCACCATCATCTTTTGACTTTCTTTTATATAGTTCTTGTTTAACCTTATCTTCACATGGTTCGATCGACTGACTTCTTTCCAACGGCATTTTTGATCCATTCGTAGCTAATTCATTTATTGATTGCATGGCATTTTTATTAATTTCAATATGCTTTACAGTTTCACTGTCTATAGTGATTACGGGATTTACTTTGTATTGTTCTTCTATATTACTGGTTTCTATAGCGAGTTGTGACTGACCTGTTATTTGCATTCTTGTTTCATGTTCTATTTCTTTTTCTTTGAATTTACCCTCGATTATTTTTGATTTATCTAAAATTATTTCAGCGTCATCTTTCACAATTATTTTATTTTGTTTTTTATCCATCGTATCAACTGGTCGATCGTTTGATTTATCTCTTTTTACTTGTATGATTGTTTCACTTATACCTATGCCATTATTTGTTTGTAATTTACTTTTATTTATTTCAATGTCTTTACTGGTATCACTGTCTAAAGTTACATCAAAATTTTCCTTATTTTGTTCTTTTAAATTAATATTGAATTCAACAGCGTCTTGTAGTTGATCTGTTACTAATATTTTTGTTTCACATACTTTGTTTTGTTTTTCTTCTTTTACTACTTTATCGGTTACTTTATCTATAATAGTTTCATCATCATCCTTCGGTGATTGGATTGATTGACTTATTTCCAACTGCATTATTGCTTGATTTGTGGCTAAGTCATTTATTGATTGCAAGTCATTTTTATTAATTTCAACTTGCTTTATAGTATCAACGTCTATAGTGATATGTACTTTATTTTGTTCTTCTATATTACTATTAGTTTCTATAGTGGATTGTGACTGTTTTGTTTCTTGTATCTTCACATCAGATTTAATTTCTTTCTCTTGTAAAGATTCATGTTTTTCAGGGATATTCAAAACATTTTGATTATTTTCATTTGTTTGTATTTTACCTCGTTCACGATTAAGTATGCCTTGGCATAGATCGCTAGACTGTATGTCATTTGACGTAAGATCATCATTTTTGTCAATGTGAACATGCACACTTTTATGATTGTCCACCGTTATTTCAGTAATTACTTTGTCTTGCTCTTGCACAAAATTATTAATTTCTGAAGAATCCTGTGATTGCTTAGCTAACTGTTTTATTGATTCTGGTTTCACTTCCATCACCATCTTTAGTTTTTTGTTTTCTTTTGATTTTCTAAAGACATTTCGGTCTCCTTCGTCTGGTTTTTCTTGATCAATCGTATCTTGAGATGGATTCATTGATTCACTACTTTTCGAATCTATTTTTATATCATTTGTTAAGACGTCAATTGTTTGCATTACATTTGCATTAATTTCACTATGCATCATAGTATCACACTCTTCAGAAATTTGTTTATCTCCTTTGTTTAGTTCTAACTCTAAATTTCTTTCTTCCGATTTCATTTCTTTTACTTGTATTTCTTTCTCTTCTTTTTCTAAAATATCTTGACCATCGCTTGATTTTCTTTTTTGATATTCATTAAAAGTGATTTGGGGCTCACTTTTATTTAATTGTACTCGTTCATTTTCACTTACCAAATCATTACCTAATTGATCCAAATCTTTTTTCTCCTTGTCCTCTTCAAAGTTCTCATTGTTTTCAATTTTATCATTGTCTTGAGTAATTAAACTTGTTTGTGATTGTAATGTCAAAGCACTTTCCCTAATATTATTTTCTAAAATTTCTTTAGATTCTGCCAGTTTATTACACGGTACTTCTATTGTTACAGATACTTGAGTGTTATCAGAAGGTATATATTCTTGTTGTATAATTCGCTTACTATCCATCATTTCCATTTTCTCCTTATAGCTTTGATTATTTACAAGATCAGTAACAGTGTCAGAATTTTGTGTAAATTCATTTTCATTGCATGTTGATAATTGATTTTTTTTATTAGCACAAATTTCTAGCTTATCAGATTCATATGGGGCTTCTGCCTTTTGATCAAACTCAATTAATTGATCTGACACAGCCACAGCAGTTTGAGCTTCGTATAAAACACGAGTTTCTACAACATGCAATGGAGAAGCCTCCAGCGGTTTCGGTTCTTCTATTTTTAAAAGTGATTGTTCTAATATATTTTCCGACATGACAGATTCAGGAACAATCTCTAAAGCAAAGTTTGGTATACTTGTGTCTAGTTTTCCAAAATACATTTTAGTATTCTCGTGGGAATCATTTACTAGGCAAGTATCAAGTTTTATACTATTTTCATTATTAATTTCACTATAGTTTTGGCTTTTATTGCTTTCATTTTCTAGTACATTTATCTTAGATTTAATTGTTTCTGCTTCAGAATTCCATAAATCACTTAAATTTTTCGTATCACATTCATAGTATTCTTCTTTATTTTCCTCTAAAGATTTTGTTTTTAAAGGATCAGCGATAGTAGACTGTTCAGATAAATCTGTATTTGTTGTTTCTGTGTTTGGTACATCTTGATCTAATATGTTAATATCCCTCTTTTTTGTAATTGTTTTATTTTTATTTAATGTTTTTCCTTCCTTGTCTTGACTAGATGTATTGACGATTAAATAATCTTTGATAGATTCTGTCAATAAATGTAACTGATATGCTATAGATTGAAATATAGGTATTTTCTCTTTAACTTCCAAATGTGATTGATTTTCTATATCAAGTAATCTCGATTCTAAACAAACAGCAGTATTTTTAGCGATAGCAATAATTTCTGGACTCAATTGAGTTTCATTTGCTAAAATAACTTCAGTAATTACAGATTTAAGGTCAAAAAGAATAATCTTTGTAAATGCAGCATCACTAGGAAGCCTTGCAGTTTTGTCGAAATTAATGTAAAATTTGATGTCTTCGAAGTGGTTTAACACTTTTCGTAAAGATTTTGCTATTTTTTTCCAGTTACTTTCACCGGTGGTTTGAACAATTAAGGCAATATTCTTCAAAGCATTTAAAAAAAGTGTTGAGGGTTTCCCATAATTTTCAAACATATATTGCTTTTGTACACTTGTTATTGCACCCCTCATATTTGAGATACTACCATAAACAGAATGAATAACAGTGATAATTGTATCCCTATCATTAGAACTTAAGTTTTTGTTTAAATCAACATCTTTTTCTAATGTGAATACTCGATCCTCGACAAGATCAAGGTTTTGATTTATTTCAATTCCCATTTCTATTAATGTTTCCATTTTTTGATCAAAATTAGATTTTAATGTTTTTATTAAGCATTTTAATGTATTTAGATCAGCAATAAAAATACTAAATTCACTCGGACCACTTGTCTTCAACTCTAATGTTGCATCTAACAAAGTAACGATGGCTGCAGTATCATTAGAGCACGTTTGAAGAATGTTATCTAATTTTATTTCAGTAGACATATTGTGAGATAGATGAAGTTCTTGGAGTCCACACATGTTAGTTACCAACAACTGCAGTGCTGCACAAGCTTCCTTAAGCAGTTCTGGTGGACTACCTTCGTGTATTTGGAGTTGAACACTCCTCACACTACACTCTAAGTCTTCAAGAGTTTCATTAAAAGCGTCACTTACAGATCCATCGTAATCGCATTTTAATTCAATAATTACCGCTTGAATCTCATCCAATGTATTCTGAAGAATTTCAATATCATCAGCAGTCTCAACAGTAGCTAAGATATCAATTTTATTGCAAACTTCTTGGAGTAAAGATTTTAATCTATATAAAGAATCTTTTTGTTTAATATCTGAAATAAATCAAAAACTTATTTTAATAAATTTCGATAAAATAACGACTTTAATTTAACAGAAGGAAAGTAAGTAATGAGAAGTAAATACAATGTAACTGATCGATTGACCGATGACTATAACGGAATGACCACAAAAAGAAACCACGACAAACAAGATTGACAACTATTCGACTTTAGTGGAATGGCTATATGAGAAGCAGAACCTTTATAGTGACTGAAAAACAACTCTGTAGTAGGGAGTCGAGGAGGTAAGGAGTACTCCTGCAAAAGCTGTATTGAAACTTAGTGTTTAGGCGAGGGGAATTTTTCATTAAGATCACTATAGCATGTAACGTCATTAGAAGAGAATTATTGCGGAAATTTCAATATTTAAACTTGTACAAACTCAGTTTCACCCCGCAATCTTTATTTAATAGAAGTCACTTACTGTGCCAAAATGTTTAACATTTAAATTCACATACATACAAAGAGGGTTAGTTGAATACTGATATTAACTTTTATTTTTAGTTTGGTATCTTTAGTTTAAAATCATAACTAACTTACCGGTAGAAGATGGTAGACTTTTTTTATTGTTATCATTGAAACTCTGGTCTAAGGTATCCTCGTAAAAGAAAATGGAATCAAGATTTTTAGTTACAATTAAATCGTTTTCCTCATTACAAACAGTGCTCGTAGCAACTATTTGGGTCAACTCAACTTGAAGTTGCTGTAAGTTCTCTTGTGTTGATTCCATTTGTTCTAATACTTCAGAACAAATTGGCAGTTTTGAAATATATTTAAGACAATTTTTTTCCATGTTATCTGATATTTCTTTTGTCGAAAGCCCTTGTTGAGAGGCATTCGATGATATAATGTCAGTTTCTTGGGATGTTTTAGAGTCATACACGGATTTTTCAGAATATAATTTCTCATCAATATTTTTTGCAAAGGTCTCTACTACAAACTCCGATGCTGTTGTAATATTGAAGTTCCTGTTGTTATTTAGTTCTTCAAAGTTGGTTTTTTCAGAAATAAATACAGCGTGTATTTTCAAGACTAGGTTAGTTAAGACATTATTCATACGTTGCAGACTAACATCACCAAACTCAACTGAGAGTTCTTTTGTCTTATTATGCATTTGTTTTTGCAAAAATTTAAGGGTTTCATAAAAGTCTTGAGGCAAACTTGCATAGTTTTTATCAATATATCCTTTTTGAAAAAAATTTCTAACTGTGTTTTCTGGACTTAACAGCGACTCAGTAATTTTCTCCTTTAAGGCCTTTGCTGTTTTCATACAATCTTCCAGATGAGTGATGTTTGTCAATAAAACTAATCGACTAACTACATCGCTGCAAGAAGCAAATTCTTCAAGGTGATTAACTAATTCACCTAAAACAAAATATATTATTAGCTTAGTAAGTCGTATTTTATAAGTACAAAATATTTTCTAACGCTTAAAATGTATACTAATTTTATTAAAAAATCAATTCCAGTACCCAAAATTATTGCCACATTTGCAGTATTCTTCTCTGACGTATCTACATTTTCTTTTTTATCTAAATTAGTTATAACAGTTTCGCTAGCTTGTGTATGAGTCTTATCGCTTAAGATTTCACATTCCTGTAAATATTCTGTATTAGTATTTCCGTTATCAAATTGAGTACCTAAGTTGATTTCATCTCTTTGTACGTTGTTCATTTTAGGTTGGACTTCACTGTCTTTATATACTAATAGTTTAAACTCATTTTTAAACTTTTCATCTACAGCACCCTCCAATATTGGAGATATTTCTTTGTCTTTTATTGCTTTATCATTAAACAATCTAGCTTGAAGATTATCTATAATAGCAGTGTCTTTATTTAACTCGTTATTATCGATACCATTATTAGAGATGTTTATAATAGTTTGTCCCGCTGATATAACTAACAAATCTTTCTGTAGATCCGAAACCACTTCCATAGCGTGCTGAAAATCATCTTTTTCAAAATTTAACGTAGCATTACTACAGTGTTCAAGCAATTGAACCTGAAGCATAGACAATGATTCTTGTAAACTGTGTATTTGCTTATCTGCATTTTTAACCATATCATTTAAACTATTTACATCGTTTACTTTTTCACTAATACTGATACTTTTCACGAATGTCGTACGTAATTCTTTTGCTAAATTCATAGACGGTACTAAGTTATCAATCTTGATTACTTCAGGTATTTTTTGTAAATTTTCAATTAAATCAATATACTGAACAAGGTGATTCAAAAGCTTTTCGAAGTTAGCTGAAAAAAGAAACGAAAATTGTAAAATATTTTGTAAAAATTACATTAAAACTGCAATAGCTCTGTACTGTTCATTTTACTTTTTTTATTATAAGTTACGAAAAGCCTTATTTTTTAGTAAGTAATTTTATGAATAAGGAAATATTTGACATGAAAGTGTTTGATATTTACTTTAATATTACTCCACATATAGTAAGGAAATCTGTCAATGCAGCACTTTGATATTATTAGCTTGATTACACGTGTAAACTAATAGAAGCAACGTTACATACCATCGCATAGTGGACCCAGTTTGAACTTTCTGTGAGCATGGTAAGCTCATCTTAATGGGCAATGATAGGTTGCGGAGTTGCCGTGGTTAAGTATTACGTAGTAGTATATGTTGTATTACTCTTTTTTTATCAAACTGAAGTGACAAAAATGACTTTTAGACAATGATGAAACATTAAAGAACTCACCTTTTAAAATATATTTGTCATTTTCTTCTTTCTCCGAAGACAAAATGATATTAAGCGACTTTCCTATTGTATTTAAAGTCTTTATCATATCTTTTACTCTCTTTTCATCTAAAGATTGCAAATTGTTTTGAATTAACTCTATTTCTTTACATATTTCAGACATTAAACTTTTATCTACCTCAGTTACTGCAAATGCTTCTATTTGTATTTCATGTTTTAAATCTTCACAGATTACATTCAAAGTTTCAAAGGAAGGTTCTGTAGATTCTAAGTTCATGGAATTTATTATATTAATTTCCAAAATACTACTTTTTTCAGAATCTCCCATTTGCTTATTAAAAGCTTTAAGCGAAATTATCATTCTTGTTAAGATTTCATTGAGTGGAGTTTTTCTACTAAAGTCATGCGCTTTTAGTTCCTTCATTTGTTTTAACATTTGCGAACATTCCGCCATACACATAAGTAAAATTAGTTGTTTTCCAGACCCAGGCGCATCCTTTATATAATTATACTGCTGTATACAACAAAGCATATTTTCTAATTTTTGATTGTATTCTATACCTAATGATTTAGTTAAAGATGTTTGTTCAGTTAATTTAACAAATTTATCCCACTCATCTAAAATTTCTTTTTCATTTGCATCCGTTTCAGTAAAATTACTTAATTCGTTAATAACGTTAATACGTACATTTTCTATCGTTGGTAATACAATCTCTGCAACCTTTAAAAATGTTTTTATAATGTCAGCTAATTCGGATGATATATTTTTTTCTGATGTATTGCTTAGATATTTTGAGTTATCAGAAAGAATTGCCAAAGGTGTTGTATAAATTATATCAGTATGAAATTCAAAGATTTTATTAAGAGAAATTTGTGCACTATTCAAACATGTATTAGCTTTTGATATAAAATTTAATAAAGAGCTTTTTGTTTCATATGATAAATTAAATTTCGACACATTTGCATCAAAAGCAGTAATAGCATTACGTAGAAAATATATTTTTTGATATATTCTCATAATTCGTTTGAACGTAAGTTGTTTTGTTATCAAGGATCGCAGGATGATAAATTCACTTTTGCACGTTCTGATAAATTTTTCAACTTCAACTAAATGATCTCTTTTTCCTTTATTTTCTAAATTTTCTAAAACATCTGTAGTACTAACAACAATATCTTCCACTTGATAAAGTGGTTCCAATTTTAATTCAATTACATTAAAAGGAGTACTATAACGGCACTCTAAAGATTCTGAAAGTTCAACAAAATTAAATTGTTCTAAGATAACGATGTTTGCTTCGATGTCATTTAATGTTTGTATTAATAGAAATTTTTCCGGTTCTTTTGTTTCCGATGATATAAGTGGTACGATTTCTTCTTGAATGATCAAAAGATTTTCATAAATATCTTCAACAATAGTCTTAATATTTTTAACATTAATCCCTTTTAAAATATCAAAAGAATGCAAAAAATTTACAAGGTCCACTTCTAAGGACTCTATATTTTTGGCAATGAGACTAGTATTAGAGTTAATTTTAGCAGATATTAATAGATCACTTAATAGTACACATGACTCCTTTAGTGTTTCAATGTGATAAGATATGTTTACTGTCTTATCTGCAATTTCCAAAGCAGGAAGTAAAATTTGAATACTTGCTTCTAAATGGGTTTTAAATTCGGTTATGCCTTGAAAAACGGAATGTATTGTGTCTGGTGAAATATCTAAAATATCCTCAAAAATTGGAATGTTACTAGTATCTACTAAAGATAAACACTGTTGAAGCTCAAGCATAAGTTCTGCTATGGGGACTAACGTGGAGGTATTTGTATTATTTATAAAGTCTTGTGAAACATTTATTTCTATAGGACTTAAATTTTCTTGAATCTTAGCGTGCAAATTCGATAAGCCCTCCACAAATGACCTCAAATTAGAATATTGGCTTTTTTTCGACAGAGCTTCCAGTGTATTCATTACCTCATGATTTTGAATTTTTATAATGTGTTTATTAAGTATGTGCAACGCTTGAGCAGCAGCAGACGTCTTGAATTTATCCATGAATTCTAAGGATTGTTGAACCTTAGTTTTATTTACAATTGGTAATAAGAGAACATCAGAAAGATTAGTTTCTGCCATAGTTTTTATACCCGAAATATCTTCAAGAGTTGATATTTCATCAACAGCTTCCATCCCAATATTTTCATGTATCATCAGCGTTGTATTATATAAATTTTGAACTGCATTTGCAACGTTTTTATTTAAGTCATAAGGTGACAAATCATACCCAATTTGCGAAATAGTATTGTGTTGCAATGTTTCTAGAGATTTATATAATTCGTTAAGTGGCTGAGCAAATGCGGAAATTTGCTGAATACTTTCAGAAAAACTTTCAGGATTTTCTAATATAATTTCATTGAGAATTGAAATATGTCGATTTAGTTCGCAAAGAGGTTTCGCTAAGGTTTCCGTTGCTTGAGAAGAATTTTCAGTAATCTCTGAAATATGTTCTTCGCGTTCAATTCCACTTAGTCCTACACAAGCCACACTGTGTTTAAGTTCTTCTAAAAGTGGACAAATACTTTCTATAACAGGCAAAAGTGGCCCTTGTTCTTCCAAAGCATGATGAGATGTAACCACGGCAATAGCTGCTAGAGTTTTATCAATTTGTTCCATCACAATATCAGCTTTCATTTTATCAAACTCACGTTCAGATGCTTGTTGAATATATTCAGATTTAATATTTAAACTTTCATTTTCAGCTTGGTTTAACACTTCTTGAATACAAATGAGAATATCAGACATATTAGTAATTATAGACTTGTTTAGTTCCGATTCAAAAAGATTTCTATCTACACAGTCTTTTATTATTTTCAGTGAGTTACTCATACTAGCTAAACATAATTCGCTTTGAGAGTCTATGTCATATATTGAACTATTAACCCTCTTAAGTGCGTCCCATATTTCCATAAGGACAAAATACTTTTCTGCGTCGTTACTTTCAATAACGTTTTCCAATATCCTTGTCAATTGTTTGTGAAATAAATTCATGGAAACTTTTAAATTAGGGATTACTTCTAGTCTAGGTAAATTATTCTCCAATGCAATTAAAACCTGAGCCATTTTTTGTAGTGCTTCTAACTTATTTTCACTTTGCAATATATCAAAACACCCAATATTATTTTCAATCAGCTTTAATTGCGAAAAAATGTCATTGAGATTACTTTTTACTAAAGTTAGATTTTGCTTTAACATAAGACTATCATCAATATTTTTACTTTCCAGCGAAAGATGTTCAAAAGAACTTCTTAATTTTAGTACAGAATTCATAACAGCATCTATTATTTCCGTGTTGTATTTTGTAATTACTGTTGCTGATTCCTTTATTGATAAAGATTCTATTTGTTCTAGCGCCGATTGCAAATCTTGAATTGACGCAGACATATCAGCAAGGATAACAGAACTACTGTTTACCGTCAAAATACCTGTTTCACACTTCTCCGCATTTTCTACAATGTTAAGTAGTGACATGACAGGTCTTTTTAATTCATATATACCTTTTTGAGTATCCTTTAAATGTTTAACATCACTGGATAATTCATCAACACGCAATTCACTTGCTTCGATTAGTAACTTCCTAGTTTTAATAGTATCAGCTGTAAAATTAAGGATATTATTTATTTCATATGTTAGAGATTGTATGTCACACAACGTTTTGTCCTCCATTTTAAAACAGTTATTAGAGGTAACAGATGTAATTTTTGACATTAAATTTTGCATTTGGTCCCCACATTTTTCCATTAACGATATGCAAGTCTTCTTTACAAGGGTTTTATTTTCACTTTCAATGTCGATACATTTTTCTATTACTGTAAGAGATTGTTGAAGCGATCTTAATGATTCTGGCATAGTTTTAAAGATATTATTATTCTCATTATTAATTTCATTTATTGATTCAATGGCTGCTTCGGTTAAAGTGTGTATTTCAGATAGAGGAGTCAACAAACTATTTATAATTTCTAAGCTTTTTGATGCTGTAGCAACTGAAGACATTAACTCAGATTTTAAAATAATATCTTTTTCTAAAATTTGTAAATCATTCTTGATAATACCTAAAGTTGATTTTATAGCGATTACTTTTTCTTCGAAGTCCTTGTGTCGGGATAATGATTGGCTTACACTCTCGCATTTTTGTAAAAACTGTCCTTTTGACTTTGTATGTGATATTTCACTCCCTGAACTAGATGTTTTAGAACTACAGCTGCTTCTTCTTTCACGTTTCAATTTACGTGATTCCTGATCTGTGTAATTTTTTCCAATTTCACCCTTGTATATAGTGGTCTTAGTAACCTCTGATGATTCAGGGCCCTCATCTGGAGATGGTTTAAATGATTTTGGTTTTTCAGAACTATGGGCACTTGCAAAACTCTGTAGGTCACTTTCAGATAATAGTTGGGTATCATCGTCTCTTTTTTCATCTGAGAGCGAGTGATCATGGGAAAAACTAAAGTAATCACCACTTCTTTGTGAATCAGATTTTTTCCTACTCAAATGTTGATGATCATCAACTTGTTCATCTGATACTAATACATTCCTTTTTTCTAAATTGCCCTCTTCATTAAGTTCGTGATCTAAAGATAGTTGAGGGGGGCCGTTTTCATCAGCTATAGAAATATCTTCAATATCCGCTTCAGTTCTAAGATCTTCTTCAGGAGTTGTAAAATATTCAGGAGAAACATCTATAATTATTGCCTCCATTAACAAATTACCAGAGGTAGACGTTTCTTTTACGAACCTTAGTGGAGGAAGCTCAACAACGTTATGCTCCGTTATATTTTCAGAAAGTTGATCGGCATACATTTCAACAATTTGTAGTGCTTCTTCTTCTGTTAAATCAGGAGTCTCATAGAGTGACACAGACACCTCCTTTCCATCAAAAGAAAATGAAATTTCTCCTTTGTCGTCTAAAGTTATATCTCCTACTGGTGTATCATACATTTGAGATGTTCGTTCTTCGTGAATAGTACTGAGAGAAAGATTTCTTTGTAAAGGTTGTTCGTCAGTTTTTTTCTTTCCTTTCATCTTCATAGAATCGTCAAATCCTAACAGTGAAGCTGAACTTGCTGCAATACCCATACAGTTTTGCGCTTCACATGTGTAAGTTCCAAGACAACACGTACCATCTTGACCAGATATAATTCTATGAATATCGCCTGGCTTAAGTTCTTCTCCATCTTTATACCATTTTAAAACCGGTTGAGGCACTCCTATGACTTTACATTCTAAGTTAACAGCCCCTTCGTCAGATAAAATGGCCTGTAAATTTTCCAAAAAACGGGGTTTCTTGTAATGCCGAGGTATAATCAGCTTTAAAAAGCATGATGTAACACTGTGTCCAAAGTCATTCATAGCAACACACTTCCATTCAGCCTGATCCAAAAATTCCAGAGTTTGAATGTCAAGGTAGAATATTCCACGTTCTTCTTTGCCAAGATAACAGCGCTTAGAATCATCTACCGGTTGGTCATCTCTGTACCAGAGTACTGATGGTTCAGGTGGAATAGCAACTAAAACAAAAAATAACACAAGAACGATGTTACAAAATGTTTCGAAGGGCAAATATACAAAAATGGTAAATCTAATTGCATTACAAGTGATGCAAACAAGCCACCGATATTTGTAATGCTGCATTTCTATCGGTTACTTTAAATACCTTGACACTTAGCATTTTAAAGTCACTCATCAATTTGAAAAAAAGTTGTGAATCACTAAAAGATTAAAACCTACATTTTATTACATAATTTTAAACAAAATAAAAAAAGCACGAGAGTAGAATAATGCTATAGAGATGCGATCATTAAGGACTATGCTAGAGCTGAATCTGGATGGCAGGGTGAGAAATATTATGATAAGAAAAAAGTGTGGTTTGCAAGATGATGTTGTTAACCAGGATTAAGAAAGGAATGCTTTTGTTGTTTGATCAATTAGAAAGAATGAACCAGAAAGAGTGATAAATTTATATTGCAGATGTGAACCGTAGAGTCGAGAAAGGACGCCCTAGATGAAGGTTTATCGACCAAATTGGCGATATATTAAAAAGTAGCCAGATTAGGAGTACCCTTCACCGACGGGCGTGTATGCGTTAATATATGAATGTAAAGGAGGCGAGAGAGGTGTGTCAGGTTCATGCCAAATGGAAGTTCGTAGTCTCTGCATACCCCTCTGGGTGAGAGGCGTAAGTGTTTATGTATGTTAAAAAAGTTACCACTACACTAGGATTTTAACAAGTATCATGAAGGTATTTTACAAACATAAAATTACACATTTACAACATTGAGACTCGTAACAATTTATTGCAAGCGATCAAATGATGCAAACACCGCAGCGCCGCATACATACCTACCTATACACCACCGAATCGAGATTCGATTACACGAGTATGACAGATATTTAATTTGCAAATTAAAGATTACATTTAATTAATTATCAAAAAAATGTGAACTTAAACTATACTACAGTAGTCGCACGAATAGAACGCAGTCGGAGTCTGAGGTAAAGGGCGAGAGCGTGCCCTCCAAGCATAGCACTTTCCATAGCTCGCTGAGCGCCGTTGAGCTTCCTCATACGGCCAGCAGTAAAGGACGACGTCTCATATCATCATGACAACACGCACTGATTGTACAGTCTCGTTTTCAGGTTTTGAGGTTTGGTAATTACCCGAACGCTGCCCAGCCGAGTTGAATCTGTCGATTGACCTGTTAGTTGGATTTACGTAGTCGGGCTATTTATCCCGAGTAAACATACTCGTCAACAACTTCGAGCTTGTGGAGTGCACCCAACACCTACCGGTATAGTTGCGACATGTACAATACACATGATCTTTGTTATGTTCATATTCATCTTAAGACCTAGCCGTTGGGAGGCACTATTGAGGTCATTGAGTGCTTAGGTCCCCCACCGATTCTGCCATAAGGACCATATCGTCGGCAAATCGAAGGTGAGTGATCTACTCGTCACATCACTAATGAATTACCAATTAGGTTACAACACTAGAGCATTCCTAAGCTCTGAACTCAACTCGCGCGCCTATTGTACTTCTTCCACAGTTAAAATTAGTCTCGCCTGAGTCCTGGCAAGTTAAATTTACTATTTTATGATTACACAACACACGGTAATGAAAACAGCGCGTAAGATTTCGTGGATTAAACCTATTCTTTATATCGGTTTTTGTGTTTATCTTACGATACAAACTAGGTATAGGTCCACCACTTTTTTTCGTAAATTATTTTAAAACCTTCTAAAATGACTTACACTTCCGAACCATTATTAGACATCGAGCAAACAAATTTAAATCCTTCATATATTGTTCTTAAAAAAAAAACAGGGTAATACGGGTATAATGCTTTCATCGTTCGCGTTCCTGTTATACCACGTAAGTAAATAGCTTACTTGCATAGCATATTGTAATTTTCTTTAAAAAGAGGTCCCAGGACTCTGACATTTCTCGGTAAATGAGAATAAGCAACAAAAATTCTTTAAATAGAGTAATTTAAATTTAAGTTATATTATGTAAAAGAAACCTAAAAACCGAATTTAAATTTATCTATGCGTTTTACTGTGCGGCGCTGACGGGTTTGTATCTTACAAGAAATACGTACCTATTTATATATTGGGTCCTTACATATGAAATTAGCGTTTTGTCGTACTGACCCACTTTGATCTGAAATATCTCCTCTTTGGTTAAGAATTACAAATTCAAATTTATAAATTCATTTAGCTGGTACATTTGAGTTTTGAAAACTGTGCTACAGAAACAGCTCGAAGGATTAATGATATTTACGGCGCTGGTATCGTAAAAGAAAGCACGGTACGTTTTTGGTTTACACGTTTACGTTCTGAAAATTTCGACCTTCAGGACCAACCCCGTGGACGGCCGGAGATCAAAGTGGAAAGTGAAGAATTAAAGTCCATCACAAAACACTAAAACACACAAAAATGAAGGGGTTTTAAATCGAATCATTACTTGTGATGAAAAGTGGATACTTTACGATAATCGGAAGCGTTCGTCGCAATGGTTGAACCCTGGAGACCCAGCCAAATCCTGCCCTAAACGAAAATTCACTCACAAAAATTACTTGTGAGTGTTTGGTGGACTAGCACCGGTGTCGTTCACTACAGATTTCTAAAATCTGGCCAAATGATTACAGCAGATATCTATTGTCAGCAACTGCAAACCATGAAGGAAGAACTAGCTGCTAAACAACCGAGATTGGTCAATCGCTCTATGCAACTGCTGCTTCACGACAACGCAAGACCACACACTGCACCACAAACAACCACTTAGTTAGATGAACTACAATTGGAATGTCTGCGACATCCACCGTACTTCGTGGACCTTGCTCCACCGGATTACAATTTTTTCCGGAATTTAGACAACTTCTTACAAGGAAAAAAATTCAACTCCGATGCGACAGTTCAAACCGCCTTCAAAAAGTTTAATGATCTTCGCCCCCATGGTTTTTTTTAGTAAAGGAACCAATGAACTACCTATGAGATGGCAAAAGTGCATAGATAGCAACAGTGCATACTTTGATTAATTAAATATATTTTACAAAAAAAAATACTTTATATTCCTCCCGTACAAAACGCCAATTTAATAAGTAAGGGCCTATTATTAAACACCAATGTTCAATTTACGCCCGAAAAAGGCCTTCGCGATACTAAAGAATTTCTTAATGTGAGAAAACTTTTTAAATACTTACATTTTTTAAATTGTATACACATATGCTTTTTACTTAATCTACGGAAACATGTAACACCGATTTTTCTAGCCATTTTTGTATATAAAGAACATAATGTAAACTATACTTTGCGTTATATACATTGTAGTTTAAAGATTTTATCGTACCTTTAACAGTAAAACGGAATGGTTCGTCGATTTTCGCTTCAACACTCTTTAACCCCTGGAGAAACTTCGGTGCTTGATTTTTCGAGAATAACTGAAGCTTTTCTTCTTCGTTAAGTTGATTCTGAATATCTTCCACCGTAAGTTCCGCCGAACTGTTCGCTTGTCCCATACAATTTCTGGCTATGCAACAATAAGAACCCAAGGAGTTTGTACCAGTCAACTGATATACATCTCCTGGCTTTAATTCTTGACCGTCTTTAAACCAGCTTAAAACTGGAGTAGGAAAACCAACAACCTTGCATTCAAATGACACAAGTCCTTCTTCCGTGAGCACGGCCTGTAAATTCTCCATAAAACGAGGTTTTCGAAAGTTCTTTGGTACTGAAAACAATATAAATACACACTATATTAAACACATTATAGAAATCGGCAAAATCTTAACACATTTTCTGAGTGGCCATTTGATTATTTGTCCGAATTTGTAGTATTTGAAATAATGATAATATAATACATCGCTTATAAGGTGTGGTGCAGGAGTAAGAATATATATATCAAAAATTTAAAAAAAAAACACTTGATGGTGAACAGTTATTGTGGGCTATCAGAAGTATTAGAGAATGTACACGAAAACAAAAAGTACCGTCCATAGTGACGTAGCAGGTGGATATACCGACGCGGCCCCCCGTACTAGTTGCGACACATTTCCACTCGCCTTCATCCGGCCACTCTGCAGAGGGTACTTCTAATAAATATCCCCCAACACCATCCTCTATCACATGATATCTGTAATTAAAAGTCGCATACAATATCTATTATTAAACACTTATTTTTACATTATAAAATACACTTGACTTGCCTTTCACTTGGTTCAATTTTTCCTTCTTTATTGTACCACACTACACTACGTGGCCATGGCGGCACCACGATGTGGCAACTCATTGTCAGGGGCTCGCAAATTTTCACAAATTGGTCCTGTAACTCTTTCGTAAATATCGGAGGCGGCTCTGGAGACACTCCCCTGTATCACAACATACGTATACTTTATGTGGTATGTATATATATATATATATATATATATATATATATTGTATGGCAGATAATATCATTTTAAGTTATTATGAGTCAATATAACATAAGATTATACAACACGGCATTACGTGCTTTTCCGAGGCACGCGGCTGAAAATTTCTTGAAAGAAAAGCCTAACAATTAATTTTGGCACGACCCGGAATTCGAACCCTTGATGAATATGATCAACAGTCGCCCGAGGCAGCCAACATTATTCAAAGTTGTGTATAAAAAAATGTGATGCAAATCTTTCAAGTTGCATAGTTCTAGTTGTTGAAGCCTGACCATTCATAGAATATCCAACAGTAGGTTTACAAAGACTGAGGATCACATCGTTTATAGTTCAATATACTGGACTTTCGGTTTTCGAGTACTATATGTTAGAACCGAAACCATTTTTATCCCAAAACACAAGTTTATTACTTTCCTTGTCTGACTGTATCGTGATTAAATGAGAAAGACAAGAGAATGCTTATTTTTCTGTTTTTGTGTGCACACCAATGTCAACGTTACTGCATTTGAAAAGCAGATCAGAGTCGAGCAAGAATGTCAATATATCATTTAAAGAACTAACTTTTTCTTTCTTTGGTAATGGGCTCGTAAGGTTTTACTTTGGCCAGTGTCATCATCATCATCACACCCTGTAAAATTCCACTGCTGAACATAGACGCCTTCCATAGATTGCCTCATATGGGGTATTTTGACATAAGATACGGATTTTGACAAACAGATAAATATCACACATAGACATATAGATAAATATTAATATCAAGGAATTAAGTATCTACTAATTAAATGTTGAGCGATTATCGAGACCCAATACTGATTAAGATATTATTCTGGGAATATTATCTGGACCCTATGTCCACGACCACCATTACCTTATCAATAGAACAAAAAATGCCGTTCACACCTGTGCCTAAGAATTAAGTGTTAATTAAGTGCTGAAAATTTATAGGGAGAAAAGAATGTTTGATGTTAGTTTTTTTTATATATATAAATAGCAAGTATTTACACTGTTTTAAAAGTTATTTGCTTGTTTTCCGTCTCATAAAAATTTATACAATTTGCATTTCAAATACTGTGTCGTTCACGTAAGAAATAGAGTAGTCAGAAGCAACTGAAAATGAAATGTAAAGTGTAATGAAAGAGATTACTTAAATAAATCAAGTAAAAAGAGAGTTAAATAATATACACACAAATACCTGTGTAGGAAAATGTTCTATTAACAATGACTGTATTTTTATGGTAACTAAATTAGTCAGTATAAAGAGAAATATTTCAATTTATGTTTATCTTTGTATCGGTGTCTTTGCATATGTCCCGTTCCTACTATCGAATTTTGCTGTCACATCAATACAATTTTTGTATTGGACATCAATATTATTTTCTAATATGATCTAATAATACTTATTTATTATCGAAGGTACATTGTTACTGTATAATAAGTTACGTGTACTGGAACGGTACACCGACTAATCGCCGAAGTTTGGTGGTTACATTGATTTTCAAAAGATGTTATTTTTGCATCTGCTTTGATTTGAATAACGACATTATTTTTATTAGGGACGCCCTGGCATTGCCCATACTTGCAGCACCTAATTAACACTTCATTATTGGGTTTTAATATTTATCGTATATCTATTACCGTCACTGCTTTGCTAGCGATACAATATTATGTGTTTCAAAATAAGAATGTGTTAGTATTACATAAATATCAACGCACCCCGAGCTTGATCGTAGGGTTCCATCCTTGCTGCCGCGGCCAATAACGTGTACCTTAGACGAGGAATAGGCTCTACCCATGCAATTGACGGCTTCACACGTGTAAGTGCCGAGCGACGTCGGATCTTCCGCATTAGCCGTCAAGGCGAACACGTCACCAGCTTTAATCTCGCGGCTATCCTGTAATTTTTGATAACTTATTGTTAATTCAGTAAAATAAAGAGTCGTGTCTTTTACAATACCCGAGGGTTCGAGTCCCGGCGACACTCATGAAAATCTTAATTGCAATTTTATGTGCTGATTTACCACGTACTCGCCATAAAGGAAAACATCATGAGTTAACCTGCAGGTCTGAGTAACAAAATATTTCGTGGACAAGTGAAGTCCGCCAACACGCACTGCAATCGCACGGCTGAATAATCACCCACAACTCTCAGTTAAGAGAACTGTTAAGAAACTTAATGGACGACACACACGGTCAGTTCAACTGATCATTCCAATTGATCGGTTCAAACTAAGACTGCTGATATTTTTTTAAAATATCATATTTTTGATATATCGATAAATATAAATATATCAATATCGGAGTTTTATATATAAGTTTATTTATCGATATATCGAAAATCCGATATTTTAGAAAATATCAACAGACCTAGTTTGAACTGATCAGTTGGAATGATCGGTTGAACTGACCGCGTTTGTCGTCCATAATTCGTTTCTTCCCCATCCAACATTGGACAACTAGACAAATTTGGTAGAGCTATGTTACAGTTACCGGTTGTGGCAGCTATGGGTCGGTTAGACCGAGTAAGGACGTCCCGCTCACATAATACCAGCATAAAAAAGCAGCCTAGTGCTGCTGTGTTTCGTATGGGAAGTACCTATAGACAGTACCGTCTTTACCATAAGGGCACACGGGGCCCGTGCCCAGGGCCCCTATCGTGAAGGGGGGCCCATTGACGAAAGGCACCAACCTTATCCGCTTACACTATCCAATATTTTGTCTATTTTGTCAATTAACTATAATAAATGTATGATCATAGCAGAAAAATATTTTTGTCATTTACTTTTTTACTTTCCAACAGGGCCCCAAATTCTTGTGTGCCCAAGGGCCCTGGTATGGCCTAAGACGGCGTTGCCTATAGAGAACCTATTTTTTACTAGAAACGAGACCTAGTATATATGCAGTACCTAATCTATGAACAAGCTTGCGCCCTCCTTTCTGCCAAGGAGGGTCGCGTTCGTATACGGCTTAGAGATCTCTAGTCAGATCGTTAAGCCATTTCCTAAAAGGCGGTGTTTAGTGGGTAAAAGTCTCCACATAACCACGCAGCCGGCTGCGTGGTATGCTATGAGCATTCACCGCCTCCCTCCCCCGCTTTCCGGAGGGTTGCCCATATTTGCTTCGGGCGCAAAAAAAAAATGAAGAAGACATTCCATCTTAGTCCGTAGGGGTGACAACACATCTGCACTGTGATTAGAGTGAGAGAGTAGTCGTCTATGGGTCACAGCATCTTCTTACCATCAGGTGCACAGCTCATTTATCACCCTTGTTCTATAAAAAATACAATAAAGGAGTGGAATAATTTCCATCCGTTTACAATGTGTATGTATCTTTAACGCAAAAGAAGATAGACGTTGATTAAGTTTAGTCAACGCGTACAGTTAGTGCAGTGGGATAGAAATCAAACGCTGGCTTAATATTAGGTTAAAAAAGTTGTCTTAATATTAAAAACGACACCAGTGGCAATAGTGGAACGTATTAGACAAATACTATACTATTTTATTGTAAACTGCCGTGAGGAGGCGGCGTTAGAGAATTTATCATCGCACATTAGCCCGTTGGTATCGTAAGAGGCAGCTATACAAAAAATAGCAAGATCTCGTGACTTCCGATAGAATATATTCGGTATAATACCAGACATAGAACATCGAGTTACGTAACGTAACATATTACGGTAAGTGATGAGAACTGGGGATACATTCTAAGAGTTGATTCATAATCGAGAATTGATATACCTGGTTGTCTATAGGCCACAGTATCAATTACCGTCTAATGGACTGCGAACAACATTGACAAAAATAAACTATTGAATAATAAATGTTATACTTAATAAAGTTTGAAAATTTGGTTGACTTGTTTACCAATCTTTGGCTGCGGCGCATTTATTTAATTGTAAGGTATTGCCCATATAACGCATTTAAAGAGTCTTTACGATGCAGAATTTAGAGGAAAAATGAAAAATTGTGTGGTTTTGTTATGATGCATAATGAATATAGGATGATACTGCTGGAAGAAGCCTAATGATAGATATGTTGCAGGTTTACGATAAAATCAGGTTTTTGATCAAAAACCTAGGCTTTGATCAAAAAAAAAAGAAGACAAAATTATTACTTAATCTTATCAGTAACCTGAAAAAATCCTATTTTTTGATCAAAAACCTGAACTTGTATAGGTTTATAATAAAATTTAAGCATAGGTTAGGTTTGGTTACTTTAACTTAGATTAGGTAGATTTTATCATAAAAGTAAATCAGTCCAGGTTTTCGATCAAAAAACTGGATTTTATCAGGATTACGATAACATAAAGCTCAGGTTTATGACGATCAAAAGCCTATGTTTTTAATCAAAACCCAGGTTTTATCATAAAACTGCAACAGATACATTTACTTTTATTGTGTACACCACACGCAAAATAATAAATAAAAGCTGGAATCTCACAATATGTTCAACAATCTGAGATCGATCTTCATCGACCCAACGTTAATAGTTCATCGTAATTTGAAGAACTAGTGCTTTGAAATGACGGTTTACTAACATAAGCGTGCTGAATGCTATATATTTACTTACTATGTTTCGTAAAATATGAATATATCACCTTATATACTGATAAGGAATTTAAAAAAGATTTGGAGTACCTTAAACCAACGCAGAACAGGCGTTGGAACCCCCACCACCTTGCATTCCAATGATACTGTTCCTTGCTCTGTGAGTAATGCACGAAGCTCCTCGACAAACTCCGGACGCTTGTACGCTTTTGGTACTGGAAATATAGAAAACAGATAATTATAAATCTTATTTTATCTATATTGTATTATTATTTTCAAATCATGCGTTCATCCCCGGCATCCCGCAACCCGATCGTTAATTAATTTACGATTTATTAAGCGTTTAGGATATAATTGTTGACCTAATCAGGATACTGCGTAAGTAATTAAAAGGAAAATTAAGGACAGGCCACAGTAACCTACACTGCGACTATACTTTCACATTTATATAGAATTACGTATAATATAGTATAAAAAGACGTTTGCTGAGGAGTTTACGTCCTTTCTTCCCATTCCTAAGATTATGTTAGCACAATCTTTACTCCTCTCTATTCTCGATTATGCAAGAATCTGAATACGCTCAAGTTAGTTTAGTAAACTAACTTGAGCGTATTCAAAATCCGGCTATTAGTGTCATATTTGGTTTAAAGCTATTCAGATTACAACAAACGAATTACAATTACATACAAATTAAATATATTTTAATAAGACCGTGTTTTCGTGTAATAAGACGGCAATAAATTATAGAAAGACAACGTGTATAAATTATTGATACAAACCTTTAGCGAACCCGTAAATTGAAGTTGCAATGATCCGCCGTACAACTCGAAAAGTTGACAAGTGATTAGGAAAAATGGTTCACCAAATAGAATCGTTTTTGTTCAATATAGATTAATAATAA
This sequence comes from Parnassius apollo, assembly GCA_907164705.1. Lineage (NCBI taxonomy): Eukaryota > Metazoa > Arthropoda > Insecta > Lepidoptera > Papilionidae > Parnassius > Parnassius apollo. Next base: position 1,615,544 of record CAJQZP010000963.1, on the reverse strand, counting down.
TAATAATGTCCTTCAGACCGAATTTTGGCCACGGCGGCCCGCCTCAACGGAGGCTAGCCATCGGCACAGGACAGGTTTATAGTGCCCAAGTGTATGCGCAAGCACAGGAGCACTCTCTATTCCTTCACTCTCGTAATCCGATGGGACGGTAAAGCGACACGACCGGGAGAGATATCAGGCGCAGGACCAACAGCTTTACGTGCTTTCCGAGGCACGGAGGTGAGACACCGCCAACTTCCTAACTCCGGGCAGCTACTGAGAATTTCTTGACAGAAAAATTCATTTTTTGGCCCGACCCGGGATTCGAACCCAGGACCTCATGATCAGCAATTGTGCTACTACAACCAGTAGATATAATAGGGACTTTCAATAAGTATTCTTATAAGCAATATAGATTATAAGAATACTTATTGAAAGTCATTTAAGGTTACCACTGGTTCGGAAAAAAACCCCTATCCAGGGAAGAACCAGCAAGAAAACCAGCAGGACTAGTACTAATGGCAGCCTACTAGGTTTGTATAATATAATAATACTTCATGGACATCCTTGTACCAGTAAGCATGTAGAAAATTGATGGATGCATTGCGCTCAGGCCAATGTTTGTGACATTCATTTAGGAAAATCCACGTTCAGCAGTGAACTTGGGATAAGTCCATCACTAGACCACACTAATGATGATGAAGTTGATATTTAAATGCCATATAATAAATAAAATATGCGTAATAATATGTAGTAGAAAAATGTCAGAGCCTGTTGGACACAGGACTTTAATTTCTGAGAGTTATGGAAGCATTAAGTCCGTGTCAACTCAAAATGTTCTAGAAATACTTTACGATTATTCCACACGATGTTTTCCTTTACCGGCGAGCACGTGGTAAATCACCTCATAAAATTGCAATTAATAACCAATGCTTATATACATATAACTTTAGGATATAGTCAAAACATACATAAATAAGTATAGAAGAGATATACAAAATAGGATGACAACAAAATTATAACAGTAAATTCTCACCAAGGACATTGAGGTGAGCGGAGCAACTGGCCCTACCACCGGCGTTCTCAGCAGTGCAGGTCCATCGTCCTGCATCATCGACACTCACAGTGGCAACATCTGCACACCAGAAATTTCCATCCCTTACCAACGCCACTCGCTCGGCCTCCATCAGCCGACGCTCATTGCGATACCATGTCACCTGTAAAAAAATTGATTAAGGGGGAATATAACCTCAAATGGCTTAGCAAGATCCTCCGTTATACCGAAAATATTGCAGCATTAATTTTTAAATAAATATATGGTAAAGTTGAGGATTAATGTTAAGTACTATGTTAGACGAAAACATGGTTCCGTGAAATTTTCTCGATAGAAAAAAGTCCAAAGTTACCTCCAAACTGAACAATAAACCGCTGTTATTCATAAAATACTTTAAATACGATGATGAAACTTTGCATACTAACTGAACTAACTATAAAGCAGGGCTTATGTTTTTTTTTTAAATTACCATTATTTTCACTGTAAAAAGCAATTACCTGAACTATAGGCGTCCTGAAGCTTGGAACCGGGCGGCAGGAAACAAGCTTCAGGACGCCGATAGTTTTTTGGAGAGGAAAACTCCTTCGATTCCTTCTCAGATGTATGCTAAACTACATCCGACCATGTCGTATTAGCGTGACATCGAATACGGTTAGGTTAGAACGAGTTGATAACTCTCTGTTTTCGGGAGCACGGCGCTAAAATAATCCAGGTTATATAGGATCCAGTCAAACATACGGAGACATTGGAGCATTACTGCGATGAACTAAGCTTCAAGATTTTAATTATAGTGTCCTTAAGCAGATTATTTGTAATAAAAACCTTTGAATATTTTTCTCCGAGTTATGGAATGTTACGCCATTATTTATACCTCGTTAAAAACGTTTAAATAACGCGTTTGCAGTCTAAACGGTTCATTTCTAAGAATCTATGTATAAAACTCCCAACATCCATTTCAAGTAAGAGCATAGCAATTAGCATCTGAATACAATTGTCTACTTTTATTCATTTTGAGTGAATACTTTAATTTTAAATATTACATTTGAGAAACTTATGTAAATTGGTCAAAAATAAAATACCGTGAATACCTTTATTCAGCTCAACCATAAACCTCCTTAACAAGCCTAGTAACTAATCATAACTTCATAAATATATGCATAGATTTAAATGTATCATAATGTTTAGAGCATTGCTGCCAGATAAATATAGTAGAATAATAAATGTAGCTATTATGTCTTTTTTTAATAAAAGGAATGTGAACACTCATCACAAATTTAAGCGCCATCTTGTTTACACACACACACACACACACACCCACGTTGAAATGTTTACAATATAAACACGGCAGAGAATGTAGAGTAATAAGAGTAGTAGAGTAGTTCACTAAAAACCATTATAAATACGACAACAGATTTGAAGTTTGAAAATAGAAAAATTATGTCATTGAAAACGATATACGCATTCCTACTGCCTGTATATACTTTTTATACTCTTTGAATACGAGTGTAAGTGAGATAGTGAATAAAATAAGGAAATATAGCGAAATATCGATCACCCCTCCCCCCGCCCCCTACCGTGACCATGGGTGCGGTAAAGTGCCTGAGACGAAAGAAATAGTCGGGAAATTAATATAAGGAAACTTCCTTTTTAATTAATAATAAAGTAGGTATCCTATTGCTATATAAATAAATTACTTATTTATCACGCCTCATCGGTGAAGAAAAAAATCAATAGTTTTTCTTGTATCATACATCCTCCAGACGTCTTTCAGACGTTTTTCGGTCACGGCGGCCTGTCTACGGTGTCCAACCGTCTGTTCAGAACAGGATTATAGTGCCCCAGAGTTGCATCACAGACATAGGTGTAGGTACATTTTATTCCCTCAATGTCATAGTCCGATGAAATGGTAATCCGACACGATCGGAGAGAGATCAGGAGCAGGACTTTCCGTACTTTCCGAGGCACGGGGGTGATACACCGCCAACTTCCTGGCTCCGGGCTGCCACTGAGAATTATTTTTTGACAGAAAAACCCAATAACTGATTTTGGTCCAACCCGGGATTCGAAATAAGTGGGTATCTCATGATCAGCAATCGTTTCCGACCACTCGACTAACGAGGCAGTAAAGGCAGTATCAACTAACAAGGCAGTATCATATATATCAATGTGTACAAAAAGCCCGTCCTATCCGTGAGGGTACTTTTAAGTTTCGTGAAGTAATTGTGTTCCGTGTAATTTTTTGATAAACAAAAAAATTACCCCACAAAAATTAATTAAATGGGGAAACTTACATGGTAATACATGCAGGAATAATACTGTCACACGTGCAAAGACTCAGAATAATAACTAAAGCATAGAAGTGAGGCTAAAACAAAAATTGTGTAACTCCGTTAATTACGATGATTCCGTTCGATAATATGACGATAAAAAGACGCGGGAGTAACAAAAATTATTGTTATTTAATAAATAAATAGCATAATGATTTCTTATATTTACGCGAACACTATACATTGAAATAATACTAGTTTTTACGGAATTTATCGCGTATATTTAACTTTTTAAATACCCGACGTTTCGAACGCTTTACAGCACTAAGTGCTCGGGTATTTCGGTATATAAAAAGTTAAATATACGCGATAAATTCCGTAAAAACTAGTATTATTTCAATAAATAAATAGCAGCTTAAAGCTGCTGTGTTTCGTATGGTGAGTGTAGAGAAGCAGAGACCGTTGTCACAGAAAACGGGGCATTCCATCTTAGTCCTCAAGGGTGACAATGTATCTGCACTGTTATTTTTTAATTGAGAATAGATGTAGATATCTATGAGCCACAGCATCTACTTACCATCAAGTGGACTGTGTGTTCTCAACAAACTTGTATTCTATAAAAAAATATACTTTGTTTTACTTTTTTTGGCGTGTCACAAGTGGAACTGTGTTTTTCAACCACGAATTCAACCCGATCAAATGCGATTGAACTTTCAGTTCATTGCATGTTCATTATTTATACATTTGTCGTAAACTCGTATGATTATTATGATATTTAAATAATAGTTCCATGATTATATTGGTACTTTGGATTAATACAAATAGTAAGTGTGTGGTCTTTGTGGTACATTATTATGTAACTGTGGGTTGCCCAAGTCCCATTCTTTACGAAAACAAAATAGTCAATGTCTAGTTTCCGCCGGAAAGCTTTCGTTATATTATGTATGTATTAAATGTGATTTTTTTATTGAAACATTATTTAGCGAATAGGTAACCGTGGGTATGTTTATTTTAATAGTGAATTTAGCGATTTTTAGGGATTAACTTGGATGGCTCCGTAGAGCAGTGGCTTAGCAATGAGTTGCAGCGCTTAAGGGCCGCGGGTTCGAATCCCGCACTGAATAAGTATTTGTTTCTACAAGTAATTGTTCTGGATCTGGATGTCCTTTTGAAATTTATTTATGTAAATTACCCCCACAATACAGAAGAATATCCTAGTGTGGGGGTAACGTTTTTTAAATAAAAAAACTGAATACGTGTAATGTTGTCGACACCTTTATTTTGCAGATTTGCTAAAGATAGAGGAAAAATGAGTGGCTAAATCGTATTGGTCTTCAAAGTTGAATTTCAGGGGCAGTCTATTTGTTCTGAGCATTTTACTTTGGATTCATATGTAATTGGCCTGAAACCGTCTCAGAAATGAGAGGAGGCCTGTTAGTAAGAAGTATTAGGCTGTATGTTTATCTACTTTACTTTTCCATTGTTATTTAGGTAAAATTTGAAATGGAAAAGATTTAGAAAAGATGCAGTTCCTACATTATTTAAGGATGGATCAGATGAGAATATTAATACTTCAAAAATGGATTTTTCTCAGGAACATTTTCGTACGATAATTTTTTACGATTTAAATTATCCTTAAATTGGACGTATCGTTTGATACAACTTACAATTCTGGATAAAGGCCCTTCAAATGTACTATAACCAAATTCAACACGGACTACTCTTGAGAGATGAAAAAAGAAGTGGTTGCTATTTGACGCCTGAAGAAATTAATTTAAAGAGAATAGGCTAAATTCTTATGAAGTGATTTAGCACATATTGCAGGTTGGATAGGAAAGTGTTCACAAGTTTTTAAAAGAACACCTTCCCGTGAGGAGGATAGTTTTGTGTTGGGTCCCAACGCTTATAAGAGAAGCGTTCAATACCATAAGCATTAATCACCGCAGGCTACTGCTTCAACATAACTCTAAGCGCTCAAAACAAGAGAATTCTTGGCGAGGACACCGGTGAATCTTTTGAGTTACACTCTTTACTAATTTAACGCCTTATGACTTCTTTATGTTCCCCACAAAAAAATTGCTGGAAAGAATGGTCTTCAACGCCAGAAAATGCGCTAGAGGCGGTAGAACAGACCGTAGAAAAGGTGTCTGAGGTAGACTGGCAAAAATATTTCTGAGAAGTTCTTTAACTTCTCTAGAAAAATATTTCTTAGAAGTTCTTGAAGTTCTCTAGAAGTTATTTAAAAGGATTTCGTAAGAAGAAACTTTAACTATAAATTTTTTAGTTTTTTACTTTCTGAGTGTGGGCTACTCAGTACTTCTACAAGTATAACGAAATATTAAAAATAATCTGGTTTTAAGTACCTACCGTTTTATTACGATAATTTCTATATTTTAAGACATTAATGTTATTTCTATGATATTCTATTTCGAACTCATAGAAGAAACCTAAGTATCACGGAGCGTTTTATCACGTCTGACACTTAGCGGCACTGAAAATTTCGGGACTCAAGGAAGTGACACAATTACTATTTAAAAATGTATTTATTGCTTTTGAAGTATTCTCCGCGAAATTTGACACATTTTTCCACACGATGGAACCAATCATTGAAGCAACAATTCCATTCGGAAGTTGGGGTCTCCAAAATGGCCGTTTTGTAGGCGTCCACAGCTTCTTCGGATGATGAAAATCTCTATCCACGCAATTTATTCTTTATTTTATGAAAAGTATAGAAATCATTAGGGCTTAGGTCGGGGCTGTACGGCGGATGGTCTAATAATTCTGTGTTACACGTCGACGTTGAAATTCAGCAAACCAGCGATAAATTGTGGTTTTGGATGGGGCTTCATTACCAAATGCAGAAATCATCCGGTCAACACACTGTTTTTGTGTTAAACCACTTCGAAAGTCATAATAAATCATCACTCTTGAATTTTCTCGAGTCAATTCCATTTTCTCAACGACTAAACAAGTTTGACAAAACCTTGTGACAAGACCGAGAATCTTTTTTTAAATAAATAAATGGTATTCGATTTTTAAAACCAAGGAGTTTTCAATTAAAAAGATTTCAATATGACAGGAACAGTGGAAATATTCCATTCCCGATACTTTTAGTGCAGCCTAGTAAGAAACAATCTTATATATTGCAGTAAGAAATTTATGTAATTGGTGAACAGAGTACTTAGCAAGTCGCAAAGCACAGTGAGTAGTATATCACAAACTACATCCCACTTGGGGAATTTGTAGGTAAAGGTAACTAACCTTGCACTCTGTAGAACTAACGATTTCAACCAGGAAACGTGTCCGAGTGCCAACTTTAACAGTGAGGTCCTGCAAGCGCCGCAGAAACGTCGGTGGATCATCGCCACTTGGCGTCTCCTCCGCAGACACTTCCAGTCGCAAGCGGTGTGAGTCCTTCCCGGCAGCATTGCTGGCCTTCATAAACAGAAGCGAAAGTTCATTTATATTAAAATAAAGTAAAATCAGTAGAAGCTATAAAACCTTTTTTCATTGGTTTTTTTATTAACCGGAACTAATTTTTTTTTTAATTTACCATGAAACAATTACTTAATACATAAATATAAAAACTCTAACAATAATATACAATATGTAACGTAATTAACGCACACCTTTAGACACCCCAATTAGTATATTATGTTAAAATCATAATGCATACACTGAATTTTTAGTTAAACATTTTTATGCACTGATTATTTATCAAATTAGTTATACTAATTCCAGAAGAATGTTGTGGTCACAGTACAAATCCACGAACGCAAAGACGTTTAACCTGCTTGAAATAAAGTTCATTTTTCTTTATTTTTATTGAATGACAGAATTAGTAATAATACAAATAAAACTGCACTCTTAAAAGTCTTATTGCCTTAAGTTACGGTCCATTTCAGTTTGTTTTGACTGTACAGATTTAGTGTGACTGTAATTTACGAAGTTTTAATTATTTTTGGGATAAAAAATTACCTAAGTATATTAAAAATGATAGGAATCGATTCAGTAACCGATTCTGAACAAACTACTTTCTCAAAGTGCGTTAATTATGTTACATGTAGTATATTGTTGTAGAAATACTATTTAATACGGAAATTGTAGACTGCGAATGTTACTATTCTGTTATGTGTTATATTATTATGTTTCATATAACGTATTATATATATATATATATATATATATATATATATATATATATATATATATATATATATATATATATATTGTGTGTGAGTGTGTGTATGTGTGTGTGTGTGTGTGTGTGTGTGTGTGTGTGTGTGATATGTACATATATGTATGATGTTTCAAGGCACTCACTTGCAGCGTGTATATGCCGCTGTCACCAGTCTGAGCAGCGGAGACGGTCAAGCGGATGCCGCTTGCGTCCTCTGATGTAGTGAAGCGGTCATCCAAGGACGCTCCCGCACGACTCCTGTATAACAATAGGCCTGTATAGCAGAACCATTATACAACTAACAATGTTTAAATTAAAGTTGAATAAAGGAATAATATAACAAAAACATTGACGACTCTGTGGCAAAGTAGCTTAGAATTGACTTGCGACGCTTGGGCCGCGGGTTCTACTCAAGCACAGAACACTTATTTTTTATGGCCCCACGATATTGGATAAAAACTTAGTGTAGCTAGCTATAGGTATAACTAGTAACGTTTAAAGCAAATTAGGTAGCTTGTAAATACAAAATCGAGTAAAACAACGATAAGACCGTGACGTTAACGTTAAGAAACACATAACACCTACAAATAGATTAATCATTGACGTCGTAATTGCATTCCAATACGATATATTCAGCCGAGCCGTGGTAGCTCAGATGGTTAACGCTCGCTGAAAATATAACAGAACGCAAATAACCCGGGTTCGATCCCCGCCGGCACCAATGAAATTGTTAATTGCAATTTTAAGTGCTGATTTACTACATGGTCGGCGGTGAAGGAAAACATCGTAAGGAAACCTGCATGTCTGAGGATACATAATACATAAACACTCACGCCTGTCACCCAGAGGGGTAAGCAGAGACTACAGACTTCCATTTGGCACGATCCTGACACACCTCTCTTGCCTCCTTCACATCCATACACCTACGCATACATGCTCGTCGGTTAAGGGTACTCCTAATTTGGCCCGTTTTCAATAAATCGCCAATTTGGTCGATAAATTTTCGCCTAGGACGTCCCTTTCCGACTCTGCCATTCACTTCTGCACCATAAATTTTCTTTCTCACTCTTTCCTCATTCATTCTTTCCACATGACCAAACCACCGAAGCATTCCTTTCTTAATCCTGGTCACAACATCATCTTGCAAAGCACACTCTTCTCTTATTACACAATTTCTTACCCTGTCATTCAGATTCAGCCCTACCATACTCCTTAACGACCGCATTTCTACTGCGTTTATTCTACTCTCGTGCTTCTTCTGCCACACCCAACTTTCACTACCATACGTTAAAGTAGGGACCAACACAGCATTGTGAATTGCCATACGTGCCTTTTTCGACACATTTTGAATCTTCACAATAGAGTGCAAGGCCCCATTTACTCTATTTCCCTATTGTCTTCCCTATTGTCTGTATTCCTATGTCTGAGGAATAAGAAAAAAATATTTCTAAGACATGTGAAGTTCGCCAACACGTATTGGGGCAGCGCGGCGGATACTTCCTTGCACTAAAACCCTCTCAGAAATGAGGGGAGGCCTGTGCCCAGCAGTGAGACGTATACAATATGTAACGTAATTAACGCGCACTCTCAGACACCCCAATTAGTATTATGTTATAATCATAATACATACACTGAATTTTTAGTTAAACATTTTTATGCACTGATTATTTATCAAATTAGTCATACTAATTCCGGAAGAATGTTGTGGTCACAGTACAAATCCACGAACGCAAAGACTTTCACGTGCTTGAAATAAAGATCATTTTTCTTTATTTTTATTGAATGACAGAATTATTAATAATACAAATAAAACTGCACTCTTAAAAGTCTTATTGCCTATTATAAAGGTACGGTCCGTTTCAGTTTGTTTTGACTGTACAGATTTAGTGTGACTGTAATTTACGTAGTTTTAATTATTATTGGGATAAAAAATTACCTAAGTATATTAAAATGATAGGAATCAATTCAGTAAACGATTCTGAACAAACTACGTTCTCAAAGTGCGTTAATTACGTTACATATTGTATAGGCTGTAACTTTTACGATATATTCATAATATATAGACTTCCTACTACTTTCACTATTTGTACTTAAGTATTATATTTTCAGATTCAATAATTTCTTCCACTACAATGTCCACTACTGGGCATGAGTTTCCTCACTTGTAGAGAAAATTTACCATAATCACCAGAATTGACAGGCAAATTAACGATCGCATTACCACACATTTCCCGATTTTGAACTTCTTCCGTAACCATTCTGGCACAGATTAAAGTTCTCGGTATTTTACGTTTGCCGTAAACGAGATAGTTATACCAGGTCTATCGAAGTGTACGAAATATTTCTGGCATTTTTCACAATTGCCTCTCATGACTCCCTCGGATAGAAATGTGACGGTGGATTCGGTGAAACCACCATCGCATGGCATTTTCAGAATCCTGATATTTTGGATTTTTTTATATTAAATGGTAACAATTAATATTGTCCGAATTTAGTTTAATCAAATAATAATAGCCCAAAATTATTAATGTAATATTTAAGAAGATTATAAATATCACACAGCTCTCAACAGACAGTTGATGACAACGGTATGAAATACCTGATATTATACTGACTTACACTATATAGGGAATAGGTTTAATTTCAAAACCGGTGTGCAGAGATATACAGTATTATTTATTCTACACACACTCAAAATCCTTTAAATCAGTTTACGCCAAAATTAATTAATAAAGAGATCTGTTAAAATACTAATAATCAGTTTATTTATTTAGGTACTACTTTTAAAAAAATAGGAATAGAATAAAATTGTAGGTTTACTCTACCAAAAACTACAACGTTTTGACGATTACATAATAGACATTCTTATAACAGTACTATTTTTAATCGTTCCACTTTCAATCAAAATATACGGGCTAAATGTAAGATTTTCATCGTGAATAGATAACGATAAACAAAAGACACATTTGATGAAGTCATTCACGCTATAAGAAACAAGGAAGGCGTAATTCTTTACCATAAATAAACTGGGCGCTACGAATTTATTTTGGGTCACTTTATCCCAGGTTGGATGGAATGCATGCTTTGTGCGTTGTTACAAAAAGAATTAATGTTGTTTACTAAGTGATGAGATATGTATAATAAATAATAAGTATATGAATAAATTAAAATGAATCATTAGAATAATACCACTGAACAAAAGTTGAAGAATTTATGTTTAAAGCGTCGTCAGCGTTGGTTATGCACAACAATGCAATAAAGTAATTTAGGTAAATGTTTTAGATACTTCGTTATGTTTTAAACCTTTACTTTAAAAAAGGAAAAGGAAAAAAGGAGCAGGTTTTCAATTCGTCATCGTAATCTTTTTCATGTATGTTCAGAGATTACTCGAATGCGCCTGAACCGATATTGAAAAATCTTTTTTTTTTTAAAAGATATAGTTCTCATTTATCTCATTTTAATCAACAATAAATTATTGAAGTCGGTTGTACATTTTTTTTATTTTACCAGTTATTAAAGTTGACAACCTTAAATATAACTTGAAACGCAAAACAAGAAGGTATCAACAAATACAGGCCTAGAATACAAGAAGACAATGGTTTCAGAAAGTATACGGTTTCAATGAGGTCACTACCTTGTACTGTTTGTCTACTGGAGAAACAAAAGCATCATTGCATGAAGTTGTGCAACTTATTTGTTCTTGAGTATAAACTTAAAGTCAAGTAACATTTGTATATGTTCATTGGTCTAGAAAGTTTTATTTATATTATATTAATTCTGTGACCGTTGCTAAAAGGGCAAAGTACGTTTTTATCAAACAGTACAGTACTGTACAGTAGCACATATTTTATTTTATTAATCAGTATGTAAGTACTCATTACATTGGCCTTTCTTACATAGTATCTTCTGAAAGACTATCAATAAACGTACGCCCTTTTAGCACCAGGTCAAAGAATTATAATATTAGAGTCCGTACTGATAAAGAATGGGATTATAAATGGCGACTCCGCCAGCCCGTACCATCAACACGCTAATAACGGTAAATCGTTATATTATTTGGAAATTTTCCATTAATGTGCAAAATTTTTGGAAAGAATTGTATATGCACCTATTTGCGTAGGTACACAATTATTTTTAAATACGTTTCCATTAATTTTAAAATAGCATTTATAATTAGTGAATCGATTTAGCTTCTCCTGGTATGCCATTTATTTTATCTTATCAGTATTTCTATTTAAAAAAATCTCTAAATATTTCAGATAAAATTTAGTATTACATCACTCCTGGCACCACTCTCTATTTTTTCGTGAAGTTTTATTACAATCGGTTCAACCATTTCAAAGGTTAGCTACGACATACAGACGATCCATTTTTTTTAAATGATTACTCATGTCTCAATGGAATGTAAATATTTTATAACAAACAAAATTAACAATAAACAGGTATGAAGAAAGCTCTCAGAATGCGTCGTAGCTCATAAATTAGCAAAACCGGACTGAATTTTTGTAGTTTATGGGAATTTATTATCATTGATTCCAATGACAAGTTGGACTGTACCTATAGAACGTACCGGAAAACGCATATCGCAAAAAAAATTTTTGCAGTCTTTACCAGTGGGTGTGAGTATAGATAACGACAGTGTGCGAGCGAGAGGTGAATAGAGACGCCACTTTAATCCCATTCTTTATCCGCATGGGTAGTATATTAATTCATTCATTCATTCATTGCAGCCTATCAAGGGCCTATTATTAAGTATAGGCCTTCCTCATAGTTTTTCTTATAGAGTAAATTCAGTCACAGTTACCACGCTTGGTGGACTGGTTGGCAACCACAGTTCTTTTTTATTTTAAATTGATCCAAGTAAGCATTATCTCGTGAATATATTTAACATTTATGAACCGATACTCTTTCTTATTCTCTTGGCAAAGATATCGTAATTCCATGTAATGTATATTAGGCACACATGTCACATGTAAGTGCAACGTGTCACAAATGAGTTATCATATAGGTAGGCATGCGTATTTTGAACAGAGTAAATCTAATAATAGTATTTAAAAATACATTCAACTCGTACATTACATTCAGCTGGGGGCGTCTCCTTCAATGCAAAAACATACAATATATACATAACTTGTACTATCCTCATCCTGATACCTGGGCGGTTTTCGCCGCCCAGACTCTCTGCACTCCCCACTCGAACAGCGGTTAGGTAGCTCAAAAACTACCACAGTAGCAACATGATGATTCGCAACAGTACCAAATCATAATCCATTTTCATCTTCATCCTCATCACTATTGCATTTTCCTTTTTAATGAGTACTGAGTCGGTACTGAAGCTCTAAGAGCCGTTTGGGCTAATAGCATAAAAATCGCAGAAAATATATCCCCATCCTTATAAGCCTGTAAGCAGTTTACAGTTGGACTTTGACCATGACCATAGTTGATAGGAAATATTATGTATTACAACTCTTCGAAGGAACAAAACTTCCCTAACTATTGACCTACATAAATCCGTCCGCCTACGTGCGATAGATCAATCGGTTGAAGCGGCAGATTATGCATAGTTTTATAGTAACTCTAAATAACCGCGTTATAAGTCACTGTGATGAATAAAATTGGTAGGCATTTCGGTAGGGTAAGCTAGTAAATCTGAATTCATTTTATACTTGATATGTTACATAATATGTAGTAAACCAGTCAAAATTTAAATAAACCAAATGAAAGTAAATTAGAAACTTAAAACAGACAAAGAGTTATACATGGGCAGAAAAAGTTTACTCCAAATACCACCAGCTTATTGCGTTTTCTTTGCTAAGCTCACACCGTCGGAAGAGAAATTATGTACACAGGACTGCATACATTTGTTCTGGTCTAAATATAAAATAGCCAAATAGTAAAAATTAACATCATGGGATCTTGATGGGAGCTACTTAGACTGACAATGTCAATTTTAACATTATACTTATATAGATTTTTAAGATATATTTTTTGGTTAAGTAAGCAAGTTTACAGAACAGAGTGACCATTCAAATCTACGTCACTGCAAAAAAATTAAGTGCCGATTACAAAAAATTCAAATATGCCATCCCTACTCCCTACGTCCTAGTTCTGGTTATTTATTTCTGCTCAGCCGCGCACATGTGCAACAGCAACAATACAGCTGATTTATGTGTCGGTTGAGTTGCGCGTGAAAATTGGTTCATGAATCAAATTGTATGTAGAATTAAAATAGTCTTAAACTTTTTAAGAAGTTTAAACATATTAACTTTGGCATCGCAATATATTTATGAAAATGTAATGTATGTACATAAAAACATAAATAGCTTTCATAAGAACAAGAATGTTCTAACTTTAAACACTAGGAACAAACATAAGATTGTGTGTCAGTTACTAGATTCCACAGAATTAGTAATTTATTTATGGGGCAATGTATACACTTTTACAACAAAATCCCAGAAAATGTACAAAATTTGTCATTGAACAAGTTTTTAATGTTTTATTAAAGAAAAATGGTACAAAAAGGGTTATTATAACATAAATGAATACATAAATGAAAATAAACCCTGGGAATGAGGTGATCGCCACCCTGCCGGTTCTATAAAAATTCATACAAAAATTGTACAAAATAAATTTACTGTAAATTGAAATATGTTTTAAAAAAGTCCCGCTGGGTTTGTTGTTGGTTCTTCCCAGGACAGAGGTTTTTTTGCGAACAAGTGGTAAATAAAAAAATGACTTTCAATCATTGAAGTAATATGTACTTACGTACTAGAACAGCTATCTCAAACAAAAAATGTGCGCTACTCTGTGTTCGCGCGGTTGGTTTTTTATCATAGAATACATAGGTAGAATGATCCGTAGGTAATAGTAGATTGTATTGTTAAATAGCTAAATTATACCGAGAACAATATTTAAATTTTGTCATTTATTTTGTATATTATATTTGTTTATTTAATATAATATTACATAATATTATATCACAATTACATTTTAATGATATTTTTATCTGAATATTTTAAAAGGTATCTATGTCAAATATAAAAAAAACATTCTAAATGTATGTTTAACAAAACTTATTAACATAAAATTTAAATTACAAACATATTTATTTAAATTAAAATCATAAATGCTGTAAATAATCGTTCATAAATGCTGGGCACGCGAGAGTTAAAAATGGACGAATTTATTCCACTTTGACTTTGAAGTGGAAACCTAAAAATAAAATAAAAGAAATGTAAGCAGATTTAACCATGAAAAATTTAGCCTAATTATAATATCTTATATGTTTCTACAAAAAAAATGTGTATAATAATATATTATTCGTCCTATACTTAAGTACCCACAGAAATGTCGCATCTGAACATATTAATTTCATAATCTATATTAAATGATACGAGATGGCGGCTTAGAAATAATTTTTTTTATTATTAATTTATAATACTTTTTTATTGAATAAGTATCTTATTAACCGATGAAAAGTAATTCCTTGGTTTTTACTAACATTTCTTGAATTATTTGTGCAATATCTAAGTACACAAGACGGCATATTTTTATCAAGAGATTTTTTTTAAATCAACACAACACGTGACAACTCTACAGGCGCCTAGCGAGTGACTGAGTAAAGTGCAGTGCATGCACCGCAGTTGAGTGGAACAGAGTAGCTGAATGCAGTGTCTCCTCTAGTACGTAGTACATAATAGCTCAATGCTTTCAATGAGTATTATACAATAATCTATATCGAATATAAATCATTCATTTCATTTTATTACGGAATAATCCACATAAATTATATTCTTCAATTTATTTACACACATGTCAATGTAAATAAAGATTATAAATCGAAATGTGGGAAGCAGATTTTATTTTTATCCATACTATCCATACTAGTCCATACTAATATTATAAGAGAAAGTGTGTTTGTTTGTTTGTTTGTTTGTCCTTCTTTCACGTCGCAGCAGAGCGTCGGCATGGCATGAATTTTGGTATGGGGATAGTTCGGTGGCTGTAGAGTGACATAAGTTACTTTTTTCCGCGGAAAAACATCTCATTCCCGTGGGAAAATAGAATATGTTACAAAAGTTTGTCCTTCTTTCATGTCGCAATAGAGCGTCGGCATGGCATGAATTTTGGTATGGGGATAGTTCGGTGGCTGTAGAGTGACATAGGCTACTTTTTTCCGCGGAAAAACATCTCAGTCCCGTTCCCGTGGGAAATATTCTATTTTCCCACGGGAATGAGTTGTTTTCCGCAGAAAAAAGTACACTATGTCACTCTACAGCCTCGTTCCCGTGGGAAAATAGAATATGTTGCGAAAGTTTGTCCTTCTTTCACGTCGCAACAGAGCGTCGGCATGGCATGATTTTTATATGGGGATAGTTCGGTGGCTGTAGAGTGACATAGGCTACTTTTTTCAGCGGAAAAACATTATTCCCGTGGGAAAATCGAATATGTTGCAAAATTAAATTCAGCTAGGTGGCGCCACCGTGATTCTACAAGACGGACGACGGTACGATGGACGAACGCAGAAGATCAGAATATCTGGATTATTATGTCCTTTTACCAAAATTAAAATAAAAAATTTATGGATCTGTATTTTTCCACGCAGGTGGGAAGAGAACGATAAAAAACATAAAATTCACTAGCTGATTTTCTTCAAACGTTTTAGTGCATTGCACTGTGAATTACACAGAATAGACGATAACCTCGCAGACGATATTAAGTAATCCGTAGATGCTCTGCCTACCCCGCAAGGGTTACAGGCGTGATTATAATTATGGATCAGAAATACTATCACCACCTGTCACGCTTTCACCCTTACCTATTACTTAACTGTGGTAGAAACAGTTCTTAGTAAGCCTTATTAATAAGCCTTACTAATATTTATTGAACGGAAATGAATACAGTTCTTATATGTCGTTATGAACGAATCGGTATTACAATAAGAAAAATTGTGCAAAATTATAAGAAAAATATTTTAGAGAGTTCTTATTAACTAGCGTATACATAGTTTAAAATAATTCAGCTAGATGTCGTTACTAGGTTTTTAAAACGCGATAACGAAATGTTTCCTGACATGTACTTAACTCAAGCCGTTGAGCCGCGCGTCAACTTATAGTGCATACGGTACCTATACGCTTAAATTGTTTCTATTTCGTAGCTTATTCGACTACCTGCTTTCGATTTCGGTTGTTTGTTATTTGCTTTGTGATTTGGTTAAGGTTGAATGGATTTATATTGGCTTTCATTTTCGGGTTTGTGTATTTTCTTGGATCGGTTTTGTTGATTTGGTTGGTATTCCTTTATAAATAATTTAGTCTGTTTGATTTTTGGATTTTGTTTATTTAGGTAATCGTTAATTAGTTTTCGTTTTTGTTAGGTTGTTTAACAATATTTCAAAGGAATATGAATAGATAGTGTATACTGTACCTATACACTTACTTCTTTTTTCGTTTGTTATATTTATATTGACTACTGCTTTCGATTTCAGTTTTCTGCGATTTGTTTTGTGATTTGGTTTAAGTAGATTCGATTTTTTTTGGCTATCGTTTTCGGATTCGTTTTGTGTCTTGAATTGATTTTGTTGTTTTGATTTTAAAAAAATATTTAAAAGGAATTTTTATTGCTTTTAGATATTTTGGATTTGCTTTTAAAAAAAATATTTAAAAGGAAATTTAATTCCTTTAAGGTATTTTAACGTTTTTTTATAAATAGGTTTTTTGTTACTTCATAATGCCTCGCAAAAGTAAGTCCAGCCTTTCAAGAGTATCTTCTCAAAGACAAGCGAAAAGATTAGCTCGATCGCTAGAATCTTTAGAAGATGCTGAACTGAGAAGGCAAAGCAGAGCGTCATGCTGCTTTTAGAGCATCTGAGACACCTTCTCAACGTCAGCAAAGGCGTCTTGAACAGACAGAGCGTCAGGCTGCTTTAAGAGCTTCTGAAACATCTTCTCAAAGTCAGGAAAGGCGTCTTGAACAGGCAGAGCGTCAAGCTACTTTAAGAGCTTCTGAAACACCTCAAAGTCAACGAGGGCGTCTTGAACAGGCAGAGCGTCAAGCTACTTTAAGAGCTACTGAAACACCTGTTCAAAGTCAGCAAAGGCGTCTTGAACAGGCAGAGCGTCATGCTACTTTAAGAGCTACTGAAACACCTGCAAAGTCAGCGAAGGCGTCTTGAACAGGCAGAGCGTCAATCTACTTTAAGAGCTACTGAAACACCTGCTCAAAGTCAGCAAAGATTATTCGAACAAGCGGAACGTCAGACCGCCTTAAGAGCCGCGGAAACACCTGATGAAACTCAACACAGACTCATTGAGCAAGCTGAACATCAATCTACTATAAGGGCATCTGAAAGACCAGAACAGACACAGGCACACAGAGATGCAAATGCACAGCTCCAAGCTGAACGTCGACAAAATTTTCAAAGAAACAATTGGTCGGTTTTTAATTACGCAGCATTCAATTATGATCCGTTGATTGATTATAAAAATCACAGGTTAGTTGTTATCGGACTGATGGACAAGGCTTTAAAATGGAAAGATTAGACCGCAGGCATGTGCTGTTCCAATGGCAAAGTGTCTCTTCCGTTACTTGGGGAACCAGAAGAACCTTTGAAAAAATGAGTCACGGCGCTTTTTAAACAAGATCCAGAAATATAACACATGCTTTCAAATGACGTCCTTCGGAGTTGACCGGGAAATAATAATGCCGGGATTTTCGCCTACATTTACGGTGCAAGGGCAAATTTATCATAGAATAGGTTCACTTTTTCCAGCTGAAAACGAACAGCATAAATTGTTACAAGTATATTTTATGGGTGACGAAGAAATTGAGGTAGACCGTCGCTGCCAATTTATCCAGGGAGTTGAGGGAGACACAGTGTTCAAAATTCAAAGATTCTTGCATGAACGTAACATTTTAGTCAAAACATTTAAAACTGCTTTAGAAAACCTATCTGAAGAGGATTATAAAGTCGTCATTCATGCAGATCGGACCCCTCGAGGAGAGCATGAAAGGCGCTACAATGCACCTTTGATAAACGAAATAGCAGCCGTAATTAGTGGTGATCAATTTTCTTCACGAGACATTGTCTTGCGAGCACGTGGATGATACGTTGCAACGGGTAGCCGATACACACAAGTTTTATGACACTCTGCAATACCCATTGATTTGTTACAAAGGACAAGAGGGTTATCATTTTCAAATTCCACTCATTAACCCGGTCACAAAGGAGCCTACTCCGGACAAAAAAAGTATCATGTATGGATTTTTATGCGTATCATATGATGTTGCGATAATATGATTTTAACCTCTTAGCCCGGTGTAGACAATTATTTCAACAATTTTTGGTAGACATGTATGTGAAGATAGTAAAGTGAACGTCTCCGTTATATATCTTTAAATCAAAAAAAGTTGCGCGTTGAGAATTATATACATTTACAAGATGCAGTTTCTAGCGACGCCAATGTAAACCCCAGAGATTTAGGTAAAATGGTAATTCTGCCCTCATCATTCGTTAACAGTCCCCGCTACCTACATGAGTACACACAAGACGCATTCGCCTATGTACGAACTTACGGAAGACCTGATCTTTTTGTTACTTGTACTTGCAATCCCACATGGAAAAAAAATAACCGAGGAGCTAATGCCGGGCCAATAAAGTACTGACAGACACGATTTAGTTGCTAGAGTATTTAGATTAAAAGTACAAAAATTAATGTATGTAATTAACAAAGGGAAAATTTTCGGAGAGGTGCAGTGCTTCATGTATTCAATTGAATGGCAAAAAAGAGGATTATCACATGCCCACATTCTAATATGGCTTAAAGACAAGTTGCGGCCCAGCCAAATAGACGACATAATAAGCGTCGAGATTCCGGATCCTGAGCAAGATAAAGAATTGTATGATACCATCGTCCGAAATATGATTCACGGTCCATGTGGAGCACGAAATTCAATATCGCCATGTATGAAAGAAGGAAAATGTACAAAGAAATTCCCTAAATAGCTATTAAAAGATACAGTGCACAATGACAATGGCTACCCTTTATACAGGCGCAGAGCTCCCGAAGATGGTGGCAGGAAAGTTACAATAAAATCTCGCTCTGGAGCGTTCGCAACCTTAGATAACAGCTGGATTGTCCCGTATTCGCCCATTCAATGAAATTTTTTTAATTCCCACATTAATGTAGAAGCATGTGGCTCTATCCGTGCAATCAAGTTTATCTGTTAGTACATAAATAAAGGAAACGACCAAGCAATATTTAATCTCAGGAGTGAAGGTGAGGCAAATCCCGTTAATGAAGTACAGACATTTTAAGCAGGGCGTTATGTCAGCAGTAACGAGGCAGCGTGGCGTCTCCTTGGCTTCCCTTTAACGAAAGGCACCCAACAGTTACTCACCTTGCTGTGCACTTAGAAAATGGAGAGCGTGTATATTTCACCGAAAGAAATTTCCAAGAAAGAATTGCATAATCGCCAAAAACTACACTAACAGCCTTCTTTCAACTTTGTCAAACCGACCCCTTTGCAAAAACGTTGTTATATTCTGAAATCCCCCGCTATTATACTTGGAACACATCTAGGAAGGAGTGGAAACGCCGTATTCAAGGCGCGCCTGTTGCAAATTGGCCCGGTGTAAAGTCATCACATGCCCTTGGTCGTGTGTATACCGTCCGTGTAACTAATTTTGTTAATGTTTCTGTTTACGATTGCTGCTGCACCATGTTCGGGGTCCTACAGGATATAAAGACCTTAAAAGTGTCAACGGTCAGGAATGCGCAACTTATAGAGAAGCATGTGAAGCTCTGCATCTTTTAGAAAACGATAATCACTGGGATGAAACCATGGAGGAAGCTGTGCAGTGCCAGTCACCAGCCAAAATTAGGGAGCTTTATGCAACTCTCATATCATCTTGCGGGCTATCTATTGCACATGAATTGTGGGACAAATATAAAGAGTACATGGCGGAAGATATTTTGCGAAGGTTACAGCAGACACACGCGAACATGACATACAATGAACAAATTTATAATGAAGCACTTGGAAAAATTGAAGATAAAGTAATGGCAATGGTAGGCAAAAAATTAAGCGACTTTGGAATGATAAGCCCTCAGCGAACAACCGAAAATGAACTAAGTGATGAAATTATATGTGAAACAAACTACGATATACCAGCTTTGCAGTAGCAAGTAGCCGAATTTGTACCCCGCTTGCTTCCCGAACAAAAACGAGTTTTTGACAAAGTATTAGGACAAATTGAATCTGGAAATTGTGCACTTTTCTTTTTAGATACCCCTGGAGGAACTGGGAAGACTTTTTTGTTAAATTTATTATTAGCGCAAGTACGGAAAGATAAAAACATTGCTGTGGCCGTAGCTTCCTCCGGTATAGCCGCCACGCTGCTAAGCGGAGGCCGCACTGCACATTCTGTATTAAAACTCCCTCTAAATCTAACCCAGGAAGAATCGCCGATCTGCAACTTTAGCAAAAATAGTGCACAAGATATAATGCTACGACAATACAATCTTTTAGTGTGGGACGAAAGTACAATGTCGCATAAAAACGCTGTAGAAGCACTAAATCGAACGCTCCAGGATTTGCGCAGCAATACCGATGGGAGGAATGGTGGTTTTACTGGCTGGTGACTTTCGCAAAACTTTACCTGTCATTCAATAGGGTACACCTGCAGATGAAATTAAATCATGCCCCAAGTCGTCTATTTTATGGAACAAGGTGACAAAATTCAGTTTAACTACGAATATGAGAGTGCATTTGTATCAATGCTGGAAACTACGCTGACACACTATTAAAAATTGGCGATGGGCGGTTGTAAACGGATGATGAGGGCTGCGTTAAATTGACGAGAGATTTTTTTATATTACAGTCATTCCGAATTAATTGCGAGCGTTTATTCAGATTTAACGAACAACATGCATGAAGACAAATGGTTATGTGAAAGGGCGATTCTTGCACCAAAAAATGAGAGCGTTAACAAAATAAATTCAGATATATTAAGCGAAGTAGCAGGAGAAATAACAGAGTATTTGTCAGTAGACACAGTTGTGGACACAGAACAGAGCACTTCATATCCCGTAGAATTCTCTAGAGTTGTCAGGTGTGCCCTCACATAAGCTTCAATTAAAATTAGGCGTCCCAGTCATGCTAATGAGAAATTTAGATGCTCCTCGGTTATGTAACGGGACAAGGCTGCGTGTGACACATCTTGGACGGAACATAATCGGTGCTACAATTTCGACAGGCGTAGGAATAGGTAAAAATGTTATTATACCACGGATCCCTATAATTCCCACATATCTTCCTTTTCAATTCAAAAGGTTGCAGTTCCCTATTAAGCTCAGTTTTGCAATGACAATTAATAAAGCGCAAGGGCAAACGTTACAGGTAGTGGGAGTCAACTTAGAAAAACCGTGCTTCTCTCATGGTCAGCTGTATGTAGCATGTTCGCGTGTGTCAAATGCCCAGAATCTCCATATTCTTACCCCGAATATAACATTGTGTACAGTAGCGTCTTAAAATAGTGTTCAGTTAGTTTTTTTTTCCAAAATTCCCACAATCAATTAATCAGAATTCCCACAGATCTTCCCTTTCAATTCAAAATTTCCTATTTAGCTCGGTTTCTTTTCAATTCCAAATGCTGCACCTCTGACGGACCTATTAAGCTCAGTTTGCTTTCAATTCAAAAGGCTGCATCTCTGACGGATCTTTTATTTGGCTCAGTTTCCTTTCAATTCAGAAAACTGCATCTCTGACGAATCAATTTAGCTCAGTTTCTTTTCAAAAGTCTGCATCCCTGACGGATAATTATGCTCAGTTTCCTTTAATTAAAAAAATACCCCATTTCCATTTGGAATAAACAGGCTATTTTCATGCTTTCCTATACGCTGCGTTTCAAAACATTTAAATAGGCTGACGAATCAATTTTGCTCAGTTTCCTTTTAAAACTGAATCTCTGACAAATCTATAAAACTCAGTTTTCTTTCAATTCAAAAAGCAATGGATAGTTCATTTCCCAGTGACCATGCGGGTGAAGCCGCGGGTAACAGCTAATTATTTAAATAAATGAGCGTAGATTAGCACTCAAATGAGATTCATGACGTTAAAATAGCAAAAGGTTTACGGTTTTATTAGAAAGAGGATCTTTAGCTTTAAGCTCGCTCCGTAGGATAGGGTGGGGCTGATTTCATTGATTACACAGTAGTATAATAAGTCTATTGCTGATTTAAATTTTTTTTGTTAAAATTTTGCTCAATAAGGAATATTAAAACTTGATGAATGGAGATGAAATTTATGGTATACAAATATTTTTAAATTTTTTTATATAACCCAAAAGCAGAGACATTATCTATCTATCTGCATATCTATATAAAACACAAAAAATGTTTCTACCTACGTCCGTTATAGACTTTGAAACCACTCAACTTTTGTGTTTGTGTTTGAATGGGTTCCTAGATGGTTTATGTTTACATTTGGACCCGACCCGGCTGAGATACAGAAATCACAAATCACCCGTGCGAAGCCGGGGCGGATCGCTAGTATATACAGGGTGTTTGGATTCAAATGGTTCTAAATAGTCTATACTAGCTCCGCTTTACGGCTTTGCATCGACCTTCCAAACACCTCTATAAACCTCACAACAACAAAGATGTGCATGGTTTCGACGTCACTAGAAATTAACGCGGTGTTCTGGGTGCAGCTTCTTGATACGCATTCCCGTACACATCTTTCTTCTTCTTTCTTTATCTGATCGTAAAAGTCTACTTGCTGGATGCTTACATATGTACCTACTACTACATTGTTGGCTACAAATGACATTTTACATGTATGTAATGTATGTGAGTTCGTGCTCTTACAATAAATAGCGCACAGTTTTGGCTTCATTTCAGCGTCTTTTGAAATTAGGTAGCGCTTCGTCTATCTTCTTTGTTGGTTTCAGATAAAAATAATTAAAGCGTCTAAAACTAAACAAAAGGATTAAAAATATAGAAATTCGAGTCATGTGCAACCTATTGAGTTATAACGCCTTTGATAAATCCCTAAGATCACCATTTATCTTGAACCCGATCGCAGTTAGAAAGAAAGTTTACTTCAAATTAATGAAGTTATTGTATTAGTCTACGAGTATTCAACAAGTTCAAAAACGTGTTAATTCTTGTTCCCACTCCTAAAATATGTGCGATAGCTCATTCGATTTGGAATGGCGTCTAGAAAAATGTATCTCGAGAATATATTAGCACATAAAGAATTGCAATTTAGAAAGGTTAAATAAAGGATACTGAATCCAAATTAGTGGTTTTTACAATTTTGTCTGTGCCTGTCAGTGTATTCACGATTCACTCAAAAACTATATATATAGGTAGGTAGAGACCCGAGACAACTTATAGGCTACTTCTTTACAGAACTTCAAAATAGGAGGGTTAAGTATTTTCCTTCTCTTAGATGTTAATTTCTATTTTATATGATAGATGTATTTTTCAAATAAATAAAATATTATTAAATAAAGCCTAAAATTAGTTTTAACCGTTGCGTAATAAATTGAACTGCACCGATAATTTACGAGTGACCGACATAGCCCAACGGATTAGTAAGCTGAAGTGGCAATGGGCCGGCCATATAGCTCGATGAACCGATAACCGATGGGGAAGAAAGGTTCTCGAGTGGCAGCCTCGTACTGGTAGGCGTAGTGTAGGGCGACCCCCCACTAGATGGAGTGACGACAGGTGGCTCAGGACCGTGCTTTGTGGCATTGCTTGGGGGAGGCCTATGTTCAGCAGTGGACTTGTGAAGGGCTGTAATGATGATCATGATGATGATAATTTACGTTATTCCTCTAATTACGTATAAACATAATAATAATATAAATAATTTACATTTATACAAGTACGTTTAAATAATTAAAAATTCAAGCGTTTATTTTTAATTGTTTTGTTATTTCATTTAGTACAAGTAATAAATTTTATAGTAACTAATTAGCTAATTACTACTTAAATAGATAATAGTGACATCTATCTGAAATCATTAAATCTGTGATGTTTCTTAGTTTAATTTTGTAATTTATAAAAGAAAAGTTTTAGAATGTATAAGTTTTTTATCTATAAATAAAACTGATAAAAACTGCAATTTTACATAACTCTTATTTAGGTTTGTTTTGGGTTTCATAGTTTTAATCTAATAATAGCGTTATCTACGTACTGCTAAATAATCAAAAAATGATAATTTATTACTTTCAAACAAGTAGTAAGTTGTTACAATATTGTTAGGTACATTATTTTAAGTAAGTAGATACCTGTAGTTAAGCGCCCGCTCTTCCTTATTACAATGACGCGTGAACACGTGAATACCGCTATTTCACACTATGGGTAATAAATGCTCAAATTGTATATAACTTAGTTAATATTTTGTGTAAATAATTTAAGAAATTGTAGTTTGTTATTTAGTTATAAGGCACAATGGGACTGACATGTTTAAAATAACTTAAGTCCCTAAATTTAAAATAAAAAAAGAATTAAAAAAATGGGTAATAAAGAACCCTGTGCATGGTCGTAAGACGTACCTATGTGAGCTACTTCTTTACTTTTTTCCTATTAACGAAACTTTTATTACAGTTTGTCAAATACTAAGATAATCTACGTGGTAGAGCCATGCTGCAGTTATATTAGTAGTATAGTTGTAGCACGAATGGGTTGGTTCGACCGGGGAAGGACCACGCTCTCACAGAATACCAGCGTGAAATAGTAACTTAATGCTGCTGTATTTCGTATGGTGAGTGTAGAGAACCGGAGACCCTTTTTACTGGAAACGAGGCATTCCATCTTAGTCCTCACGGGTGACAACGCATCTGCATTTTGATTCGTAATCGAGGATAGATGTAGATGTCTATGGGCCACAGCAACCACTTACCATCAGGTGGAATGTGTGCTCGTTTGTCACCCTATCCTATAAAAAAAGCTTTCATATTATCAGACATGCCTATTTTTTGTTTCATACCTATATAGGCTATAACTTTAACTTTTCGCTTTTTAGGTTTTGTGAAATCGGTTCTATTTCATATCAATCATCCCGCATTGGATTCAACTCTATCAACTATTTTTGTCCTCAAACTCGCTGCGGCCCGTGCCCAGTATTGGAATGTATATAGGCTGCTACTTTTTAACTTTTGATAGGGCTCCAAGTCAATTTACCCTTCATAAAGACAGACCGCAAGATAAGCCCGATAATAAAAAAGATGTCACTAGACCAGAGTTAATGCAATTCTGAAATAGAAATAGAAACTTTTTTTATTCAATGTAGATTATAAAAATACTTATTGAAGGTCACTTTTTTAATTTACCACTGGTTCGCAAAAAAAAAACCTCTGTCCTGGGAAGAACCAGCAAGAAACCCAGCGGGACTATTTTTTTTTTTAATAATAGCTTACAATCATGTTTACAATCAACAACACAAGACAAATTAGAAATAGCTTGGTAGCGATCACCCTTCCCAGGGGTTATTATCATCTATAAATTCCTTAATATTATAATAACCCTTTTTATACAAACTTAGTTTAATAACATTTTTGAACTTTGTGTATGACAAATTTTGTATATTATCTGGGATTTTGTTGTAAAAGCGTATACATCGCCCCAAGAATGAATTACTGACTCGGTGGAGTCGAGTAACTGGTACTACCAGCTTGTGTCTGTTCCTAGTATTTACAGAGTGAATATCACTTATTTTCGCAAAACTACTTTTATTTTTGTGTACGTACATTACATTTTCATAAATGTATTGAGAGGGCAGAGTTAATATATTATTTTCTTTAAATTTTTGTCTCAGTGACTCTTTTGGTTTTAAATTATATATTGCTCTAATGGGCCTCTTCTGTAAAATAAATATAATTTCAGTGTCAGTCGCGTGAACTGAAGTAAACTATTCTAGCTGTTTCAACACTGGTAAGAGTTCTAATCTTTTTTACAGCATATGCTGCAGAACTAAGTCTGCTAGCTAGTTTTGATATATGTGGGAGCCATTGAAGCTTTGCGTCCAGTGTGATTCCAAGAAAA
Source organism: Parnassius apollo (assembly GCA_907164705.1). NCBI lineage: Eukaryota > Metazoa > Arthropoda > Insecta > Lepidoptera > Papilionidae > Parnassius > Parnassius apollo. Next base: position 1,589,006 of record CAJQZP010000963.1, on the reverse strand, counting down.
ATGGTGGTATCAACAAGACTCAGTTCCTCCCCATTTAAAATTACATTAGTATTGACATGTTTAACATTAGGAGTTACGAATTTCATACATTTAGTTTTAGTTCCATTCAAATGCAAATTATTAACATTAAACCAATTGAATAACTTAGCTATAGCATTATTTACTTCGTCGTAATTTAATAACTGTCGTTTTAATTTGAAAATTAATGAAGTATCATCAGCAAATAATACTATATCATGGTTATCCCCTACTATGTAAGGTAAGTCATTAATATATACAAGAAACAGAAAGGGGCCAAGAATTGAGCCCTGAGGCACGCCCATTTGTACAATCGACCCGGAAGAACTCATACTATTAATAACAACTTTTTGTGTTCTGTCACTTAAATATGAAATAATTAATTTAAGAGCATCATTTCTTACACCGTAGTGTTGAAGTTTCCTGATTAATGTTTCATGGTGAACACAATCAAAGGCCTTGGATAGGTCACAGAACAAACCCAAAGCATCCTGTGAATTCTCCCATGCATTAAATATATATTTAATCAGCTCAACACCAGCATCAGTTGTCGAGCGACCCCTTGTGAAACCAAATTGATTTTTATGAAGTAATTTATTTACATTAAAAAAAATTAACAATTGATCAAGAATAATTTTTTTCAAAAATTTTACTAAGTGTAGGCAGTACAGAAATAGGTCTAAAATTAGCGGGGTCCAATGTACTACCAGATTTAAATAAAGGTATTACTTTACTATGCTTCATTAAATCAGGAAACACACCAGATTTGATACTACTATTAAAAATAATAGATAGTTGAGGTGCGATTGTATCTATTATAGACGCAATAACTTCAACAGAAATCCCCCACAGATCGGCGGTTCTCTTAATATCAATAGTCTTAAAATATTTTACAATATCTTTTGATGAAACTTTATGAAATGTAAAATTCTTTGTACACACATTTACATTTTGTTTAAGTAATGATTCGGCGACGGTAGGAGAATTCAGTAACTTAGTGGTTAAGATCGGAATATCAGTAAAATATTTCTCAAAAACCATTGCAACGTCCTGATCTGATTTAGTTAATTTATTGTCAAAACTTAACTGGTAGTTTGAATTGCGAGAGTTGACCTTACCAGTTTCACTATTAATTATACTCCATGTCATTTTAATTTTATTAGATAACTGATAAACTGACTTATGTGTTTTTGGAGCATATTGCAAAATTTCAATCATTGACGTCGAATATAGACATAGATACCGAGGTGTCAATATAAGTGATACAATTTTGCAAAATTTTGCGCGGAATAATATATATACTAGTATTATCTAAATTTATGTAAAATGTTAAAATATAAGCAAAACAGTTCTTATTACATTAAGTACTATTTTTATTGGCGCAAAATACTGTATTTTTTATAATATGTAAAAAAAGCCCTGGTAGTTTAGATGGTCAACGCTCGCTGTAAATATAACAGAACGCGAGTAACCCGGGTACGATCCCCGCCGGCACCAATGAAATTGTTAATTGCAATTTTAAGTGCTGATTTACCATGTGTTCGTCGGTGAAGGAAAACATCGTGAGGAAACCTGCATGTCTGAGGAATAAGAAAAAAAAATGTTTCGAAGACATGTGAAGTTCGCCAACACGCATTGGGGCAGCGCGGCGGACACTTCCTTGTCCTAAAACCCTCAACCCTCTCTCTAAAATATGAGGGGAGGCCTGTGCCCAGCAGTGGGACGTATATAGGCTGTAACTTTACTTTTTTTATGTAAAAAAAGAGATGGCTGTAAATGGGAGCTGTAATATGGACCTCATCTATCTCTTGGCCGGTCCTTTATCAGACACTTATACGACGTGAAAAGGATAATAATGATGATAGATTGTTTGTGCATACGTGGGTACTCTGGTTTGATAGGTGATTGAAAAAGGAAAAATCTGTAGTTTAAAATAAAATTTTAAAAACACCAGACAACCAAACTCACGCCCTGAGGTTTTCGTATAAGTTTAGTTTTGATAAAATTCATAAATTATAGGTTAGATAAGCCCTGAACAGTGAAAGTTTGGTCGGATTAAAAGACAAATTTTGCTTTGCAGTGGAAAAAAATCTAAATAAATTTTAAAGTGGATTATATCGGTTTACATCACTGAATCACGGTCGATGCTCCAACAGCTAATGTAAGTTTGTAATCGCCAAAAAAAGTGATATAAGTTTGTTGTAGCATTCCTTGGGGTGGCCTATGTTCAGCTGTGGACTTGTGAAGCGCTGTGATGATGATGATGTTGATGATGATGAAGCTTTAAATTAACGATTTTCGGATTTTTCTTTTTGCTCGCGCTAAGTGACCTTGATTTTGACCAAATGAAAAAAATTATGATTCTAGATCAACGAGAAGCACCATATGGGTTTCGGTAAGTGAGTTTGCAAGTATGAAAATATGTAACATCATTGATGTTTTGACTGCGTTCACTTAGAAGATTAATGTTTTACACCTTCAACAGACGGTAGAATTTAATACAAGATCTTATATTATGGTAATATTAGTTTCAACTTTATCCAATTATCACCCTAGGGTTATCACATTAACCGTTCCTGAGAAAAAGAGCTCTGAAAAACGGACGGACGGACAGACGGACAAAAAAAGTGATCCTTTAAGGGTTCTGTTTTTAATTTTGATATAAGTAACTAAAAACGTCTAATAGTGACAAAATATGTATACGACATTTAGCACTCTAGTGCAGTATTCGCAGAGGAATTTAAAAATATTTAATATTGTATAAGTATATATTAGAATAGGAAAACTGAATGAGAACCTGTGACCTTGCGTCCCCCGATTGCAATATTTTCGTGTATTGCTGCCGTCCACCGGAGTTCTTATCTAAAAATAATCTGGTTACGAGACGCCAATGCCGCGGCCAAATACGTAGCCCAATTACTTTGTTCACGTTCACGAGCGTTTACTATTGTATTAAATATAATTTAGAAAATAATACAACTAGCCGTAATAGCCCAAGGCTCTTAGCTCAGCAGAGTGAAGATATCCTTACTAGAAGCGAAATAGCAGTTATAGCCTAAAGGCTTAATTAGCCAGAGTGAAAATGAATCGTCTATATATATATATATATATATATGTACCTACTAGAACTGACAACCAAAGGTAGCCCATAAGATTTGATGGTTATCTTGTGCGGTAATCCAAAAATAAATGGATTTTGGGTGCGTTTGGCAGAAAAAAGCGCTAGCAAGCGCTTATAAGCGCTAAAATAGTTTTCGGCCAGGACACGATTGCTACTTCAGTAGCGCTGACACAATCCGCCATTTTGCTTATTTAATTTGTTTGTTTTGAAGTAGAGTTTATAAGTTGTTTTGTGCAATATTAGTTTTAAGTAATATAATGACATGAATAAACATATACATGCTATTATAAACTCATGACTGGTAAGTTTTTAATATGCATACTTTACAAACATATATTTAAATTAGGTTAGATTCCCCGGTTAAAACTAACATCGTGTCCTGGAGGAAAGTAGCTACTTACGATTTGACAGCGCTTACCGCTTACGATCGCCATTTTGCTTACAAGCGCTTGCTAGCGCTTTTTTCTGCCGAACGCACCCGTTGTTTAGCAATAGATATTGCTATTGCTAATATATAAAGCGGGGATCAGTTCTATTTTTCCTACGAGAGGGCTTAAAAGCAGGAAATAATTCTCTTCACTGTCCCCACGCATGTTCACAGCCTTCATACGTCCATGAATTTTTTTTTCAATTCCTCAGAATATACAGATTTCCTCGCGATATTTTCCTTTCCAAACTACTTAAATACTAAAAATTGCAATTAACAATTTGAGAGGTTCGCTCAATATAAAATTTTATGGCAACGGCATATTCCCCGATCTACCATAGCTCATAGTAATTTTTAAATTCTTATAACGGAATAGGTAATATATTAAACTTGCACCAAATATACAGCTTTATATTAATATTCGGTACTTACTTCGGTACTTACTTCGGTACTTACTTATTTTTTTTTATTCGGTACTTTTATATTATTCAATCGAATACCGAATATCTAGATACTATTCGACCAAATACCGAACATTGTTTTTTTATATGAAAATATTTATTGTTTAATAATATTTTCTTGTGGTGTTTAATGTAGTCACAGGTATATAATCAACTTACATAATATTATAAATAATAACTATCAGATGAATGTCTATGCAATCAAATTATCGTAATTAAAGTGATAGATAATGGTGCAAACAGACAAATTTTTCTTTATTTTCAGGTAGTAGTTTACTTCTTTTCTTCTCGTAGACCATTTCAGCTTCAGAGAATTAGACGCTCTGAAGAATAAACACTACTTCCTTTCCGGCCGAATACTTTTGCCTAATTTTCGGCTATTAATTGCGGCCAGGAAGTCAACAGAATATTTGGCATTCGGTGTGTGGCCGAATTCGTTGCAAGTCTAATATATATTAAATGGAAAGTAGTTTGATAATTATTTCAACCAAGTCATGTTATTATACCAATGTATGCAACGGAAAAGCACCTATGTTGTGTAACCGCTAAAAGGCAGACCTCAAAAAACATTTCTACATCATATACACCTACGGATTGCTCTTCATCCAATCATACAACCTTCGAAAGTTTACTGCTCGAAATAGAACCCACTGTTTAGTTGTTTGGTTATTTTGAGTTTTTATCAGGAAGGTGCTGCTGCCTATATCCTGTTAAAATATTTATATGTCCATACGGAATATATCAATGATAGATGTTTGAACACCTTTTACATGCCTGATAAAAACTTAATACTTAAACAACCTAGCTGTATATTCTATTTTTATTTTACACGTTTTCCCTCCTAACACCCTAGGTCAGTTTAGATTATCCCATACACTCGTAATATTTACTTACAAAGTTTACAAACATCATTAAAATGGATCTTTGGATTTTATCTATTTCGTTGTCGCGTCTTATGTCAGTTCACGACAGACTTCATTCATTCATTTATTGTAGCCATTCACAAGTTCACTGCTGAACATAGGCCTCCTGCTATGGCTATAGTTCACTGCTAAGCCCTATGGCTTCAAACAGAACAGAAGGAGTTGCTTTGCCGTGAGCAATTTCACTTCTTCTGGGCGGAGTACATAGTTTCAAAGATGAGTGTTACGTTTGCGCATTAAGGGTCCACAACCAGTTAGAATGTGCAGAGGCGTTGCTTCCGTTATGGAACGGAACCGACAGATCATTGAGTTGCTTAGTCCCAGAATGGACATGTGCTTTTTAAGACAACAGTGTCCAGTTAGGGCTCTTGCCAGAATGCGCAATTTATTTTTACTTAGAGTTTCAAGGGTCAATCGGGCTATGCTTCTTGAGATTCCACAAAATGGCTGAGATGTAAATTGTGTGCACTTTGAGCCCTCCCGTGCAAATTTGTCGGCAAATTCGTTGCCTACAATACCCTCGTGACCCGGAACCCATCGTAAAACAACCCTGTTGTTACATCCCAGGGCGTTTAAACGGTTCACGCAGTCTCCAACAAGCTTCGAGTTCACTAAGTTTGACCTCAGCGCTAGCAGTGCTGATTGACTTTATATAAATTATATAAAGTCAACTTGAGTTTATATAAATTATAAGGCTGACGTAGTGTTTTTGCAGATTGATTTCCGCAACTGAATCTACCGAAATTCATACTAAGTTTGAATTTGGGGCATTCCCCGTAAATTCCAAAGCCTACGTCGAGGCCCATTTTAGACCCATCGGTATACCATATGAGGCTACCGACCTCACAGATTCTGACACAGATACTCCAGAGAAAACTGGCTGAATGGCCATTGGCGCCTCCAGGCGATGATCGCATAGCTCCAGTTGCCATTAAGCAGGCAGTCCTTTGTAGACTATTTAGTCTGTCCGCAGTGGTCTTTTGGTTAGCTTTGTTACACCAGACAATAGAGGCGTAGGTGAGAATCGGCCTCACTATGCTGCTGTACATCCATAAGACCATACTGGGACGCAAGCCCAAGTTGTTTCCGACTAAACGACTGCACGTACCTAAAGCAATTTTTGCCTTATGGCATACGTTGCTAAGGTGAGAGTTTCACGTTATTTTTTGGTCGATTTTTACGCCCAAGTACTTAAGGGGAAATATAACCTCAAATGGCTTAGCAAGATCCTCCGTTATGCCGAAAGTACTGCAGCATTAATTTTGAAATAAATATATGGTAAAGTTGAGGATTAATGTTAAGGTTTATGTTAGACGAAAACACGATTCCGTAAAATTTTCTCGATAGAAAAAAAAATCCAAAGTTACCTCCAAACTGAACAATAAACCGCTGTTATTCATAAAATACTTTAAATAAGATCATGAAACTTTGCATACTAACTGAACTAACCATAAAGCAGTGCTTATGTTATTTACTTTTTTTAAATATCATTATTTTCACTGTAAAAAGAAATTACCTAAACTATCGGCGCGTAAGCTTGGTTCCTGCGGAGCGACAGGAACCAAGCTTACGCGCCGATAGTTTAGGTAATTTTACGGAATCGTGTTTTCGTCTAACATAAACCTTAACATTAATCCTCAACTTTACCATATATTTATTTCAAAATTAATGCTGCAATACTTTCGGCATAACGGAGGATCTTGCTAAGCCATTTGAGGTTATATTTCCCCTTAACTTCAGTGGAAAATGGTACTGCTTTACCATTAAGTTTTGGTGCGACGAATTTGTCCAACCATCTCTTTTTGGTATGGGTATTATAACAGTTTTATCAGCATTAACTGATAAACTGTTATCTCTACAACAGTTATTTATGGTGTTTAGGGTTCTTTGTATTATTGACGATAAAGTACTTTGGCAAAAGCCCCTCGCTATGATCACAAGGTCATCAGCATAACCTAGTGTGTCAATGCGTAGGTCTGCCATTTTGTACTAAACACCTCCTTGTTTGCAACCTCAATCGAAGTTTGAGACAGCGCTATATTTACCTTTCTGTTTCAGAGCATCAACTTCATCCATCTGCTGGTTGTTTGGTTAAGATTTTTAGATATCTGGCCCCCAATCAGCAGTGATGTGGGGAATTTAAGGCTGAAGTCTTGTGACCCTGGGAAATGGGTTGACGCTAGTAACTCCAATGTTTCTGTTCACTATTAGTGAAGTTACCATCAGGCTTTTTAAGAAGCCCGATATGAATAGGTTTAGCTTTCGATAGCATTTTGTGTAGTCTTGCACTGCGCGGCAAAGACTTAACTTCCACGCATAGCTTCCTCCACGATACTCTCTTAGCTTTCCTAATTTCTTTATTATATTCAATTAGGGTTGCACTATAAATACCCCACTCTTTGGTTTTCTTAGCCCTATTAAATAGTTTCCTGTTCTTTTCCCTAAGTTCTTTTAGCTTAGTATTCCACCAAGGAACGTTTCGTGTTGAGGTCTTGGTTTTGATGGGACAACTGTCCTCGAAGGCTTCACGGATACCTACGGTTTCTGTCTTCGTCGCTAACTCCATACCTTCAATCGTTTTGATGCTTTTAGGAAACGTTTCCAAATTCCTCCTTAGGCTATCTCTGTAGATATCCCAGGAGGTCGCTTTTGGATCCCTAAAAGCAATGGATCTATTAATGTGGCGTCTTTTAGATTTAAAATATAGTTTTCGATTCCCGAAATAAAATCTCAATACCCCACGTTTTTATGATAGTAAAGCCTACATTCACTCCCACGGATATAAAATAAATAACTTCCGACATTGTTTTATACCTGTGTCTGAAGTTTCATTACAACCGGTTCAGCTATTCCGAAGATTAGCCCGAGCAGACCGACAGACAGACAAAAATTGGAAACATGTTTACTCATAATAACACGCAAATTAACCCTTTTTTGGTCTTATAATGTATTTAATTTTAACTGCTTGAACTCAATAATAAATAGCAAAATAGATGTAACCATAATAGACTTTTAGTGTTATCGTTTTTGTTACAGTTTGACAAAACTGTTTAAGGATAAATAAAAAGAATACTGCTAACTGCTTACACTCAATATAAATACCGAAATAGATAAAACCAAAATAGTTTTTGATGTTATCGTGTATTTACTTCTAACTGCTTACACTGAATAATAAATTATACCAAAATAGATGAAACAATGATTGTTGTTGGTGTGAAATTGTATTTACTTCTAACTGCTTAAGTACACTAAATATTAAATACCAAAATAGATGATACACAAATAGTTTTTGATGTTATCGTGTATTTACTTCTAACTGCTTACACTGAATAATAAATTATACCAAAATAGATGAAACAATGATTGTTGTTGGTGTGAAATTGTATTTACTTCTAACTGCTTAAGTACACTAAATATTAAATACCAAAATAGATGATACACAAATAGTTTTTGATGTTATCGTGTATTTACTTCTAACTGCTTACACTGAATAATAAATTATACCAAAATAGATGAAACAATGATTGTTGTTGGTGTCAAATTGTATTTACTTCTAACTGCTTAAGTACACTAAATATTAAATACCAAAATAGATGATACACAAATAGTTTTTGATGTTATCGTGTATTTACTTCTAACTGCTTACACTGAATAATAAATTATACCAAAATAGATGAAACAATGATTGTTGTTGGTGTGAAATTGTATTTACTTCTAACTGCTTAAGTACACTAAATATTAAATACCAAAATAGATGATACACAAATAGTTTTTGTTGTTATCTTGTATTTACTTCTAACTGCTTACACTCAATAATAAATTATACCAAAATAGATGAAACAATGATTGTTGTTGGTGTGAAATTGTATTTACTTCTAACTGCTTAAGTACACTAAATATTAAATACCAAAATAGATGATACACAAATAGTTTTTGTTGTTATCTTGTATTTACTTCTAACTGCTTGCTCATAGTAAGTATAAAAACTAAAATAGATGATTACAAATGAAATTTTTGGTGTCATATTGTATTTATTTCTAACTTCTTACTGTGCACCACGAATGTTTTCTAACGTTATAGACGTTTCGAAAAAACATTATTCCTTTCCTTTATATAATTCCAAACAAGCGCGTTGTATAGCTTTACCAAATACGCCGGTAGCAGGTAGAGTATAAGCACGAGGCCTTAGTATTTATTAGGCAATCTACCAATCAAAATATTAATGATTACTAAACAAAATGTTTCATATTGCAAATAATTTGATTTAAAAATAGCGGTCATAAAAGATAATGTAGGGCTATTTTACGTCGGAAGCACAAATGTTTTGTTGTCTAATTCCTTTCCTTTGTTATCGCGCACATTTTCCGGTTGTCATGAAGCTACTAACCTATTTCAAATCAATCAAAACCAAATTTTTCCGCGTTGAGTATTTTTAGTTCCGTGTTCTCGAGAATACATTCGTTACATACACATGTGTGTTCTACATAAACTGGTCGCAGTTGCGACATTGTTATGGTTTCATTATTCTGATTGATTTATTATTAATTATTACCTACTAAACGAGAAGTTATTAAATATTGAAGCGAAAAAAATATTAGTTCATTTAAAATTCTACTGACTTGAGCAACATTTTATTACTTTTGCAAAAAAATTACTGAACTGCTACCAAAATACTGAGCGAACAGCGAGAAATACTGAATGTTGTTGTCAGTAGGCTAAGGTACGGCTGGAAAGGCATTTGGAGCGGCTCAAAGCTGCGGACATTTATATGATACAAATAAGGATAACATTAGGCTAACGTTATCTTCATATTCTGGTGTTCAGCAAAATAGTTTTTGTAAGGTTTCGCTTAATCAATCACAGCACTTTAAGTGAAATGAAACTCACTTTAAGCAAAAAATTAGGCTAACGTTGAATTTAGCACGAGCCATAATGTTGTTCCATAGATCATAGATATTAATAAATAGAGAAATATTACTCAAACATAAATAAGGTCGCTCAAACAATATTGTTCGTTTTAATTAAATGGTCAATTTGTGTTTATTTTTAGTCACTGTTTCAATACTTTGTAGCCACTCACTGCCAGTCGCTTACTTAGTATTTTCATAACCAGTATCAATTATTTTTGGAAAGTTGAATTTAAATTTAGTCCCTGTATAACGACTATCCGTTAACTATCACTATCAACCGTGTAGTGGCGGTGTAAGATTATCGACTATCACTTATAGTTCCGTGGGTTCAACATTTTCCCGACGACAACTCAAAATTATAAAAAAACTACGATCGCCAATCCGTCTGTCAAGTCACCGCCAATAGCAGCACCAGGCATTCTCCCCTCTGAATAAATGCCGTGCACTCTAATAAACACACGAGAATCAGGATGACGTGCGTACGGTATCTCTCCCTATAAAGTGCTACGGCGGCACTTACGTTGCCGCTACATTCACCGCAGATAAAATGCATGATAGCATACTCTTGGGGTGTGTACATTTGTCGTGACATGATACAGTCCTGTTGTTATGTATAAAACAGAGTCCAGTTAAATGCCGAGTTGTCACAATTATCACCAAACAAACAAAATCCGATCAAAATTCACAAATCAAGAGTCCAGTAAAATGCGAAATAGTATTTTGTAGCCAAGAGCAGGTCTCTGCCACTTTTTGAACGAGCGTTTGAAAAAAATTAGGCTGGCTAGATCACGCGCCGCGCTTTGTTACGGCGGTACGCGGGAAAAAATACCGCGAAATTTTGTTTTCGGATCGAAAATTTTTTAACATCGAAGGAAGTTATAATAGACAAAATGATAAGGTGTATGCCCACAGCAGTGAAGAAGCCAGCACGCGTATTCCGAAGGTTCAACGAGCACATTATCGTTTGTCCCTCATGGTTTGGCTTGGAGTTTCATATTCAGGCTTAACTGAGGTCTTTTTCTGTAAAAAAGGTGCAAAAACCAGTGCTTCGGTGTAACAAAATACCATTCTAACAAACATAGTGGAACCTCTTTAACAAGCAATGTTCAAAAACAGACATTGAATATTCCAACAGGACTCTGCACCAGCTCATAGGGCACGAAGCACGCAATACTGGCTGACCGCCCATGGAATTGACTTTTTCGGACATGAAGACCGGCCCTCTTCTAGACGAGACTTAAGCCCACTAGCTTATAAGATATGGCAACAATTTGGAATCTACATATGATATGAGTGTAGTGCCTGCTGCGATTGATGATTGGCCGCGTCGATTAAGGGCATGTATTCAAAATAGGGGAGGGAATTTTGAATAATGTAAATAAAATTGTATTCTAAATTAAATTACCTTTCATTTCATATATAATTTCTATATAATTATCAAAAAGTGTATCATTAATTTTATAAAAAGTTTTTGACAGAACATATGACCTGACTAAGTATAATATGGGATAATTTTCAATGTTGCCCTATACCAGGCGAAAGAAGTCACGGGCGGAATCTGGTAAAAATAAACAATGACAAAGTAGATTACAGTTAATGTCAATTATTGGTACTTAGACAATAAAACGAAGTGGGTGATTTTATTTTAATCATGTTTATGTTCTGGAGGAGCGAGAAATTCTCGTGATTTCAGTTCGAGTCATTCGAGGTTTTTTGGTCAAGGGCCAAAAAGTTAAAAGCCGAATTCTTTTTCTTCAATTAGGATAATATATGTATAATTTTTTCGAACGTCGTCACCATGGAGCTTGAGGCCCCGAGCCTAGCCCCAAGCTACATACACCACTGTCTCATACTTATACTCGTATTGTCACATTAATACAAGTTAATTAGGTATTTTTTTATTATTCTATCTTATAGACTACTTATGATTAACTTTATTACATTTCGCAAAGTTTAAAAGAAATTGAAAGCTACTTAATATTAACATGCTTTTATAAAATAATTGTTTTACAATAAAGCCGTAAAAGGCACTCAAACTAAGGGCAGTGCTAATAAAAAAATCGAGATTAATAGAATGTCTGGCTGAAGTTTAATGTTTGTATTTCTACATCTTCTAAAAAAAGTACATATGTGTGTTTATAAAAATAAAATACATCAATAAATAAAAATATATAACATGAGTGTACTAAAACGAATTTAAATTATATTTTGGTCTTTTCTTTTCGCTACCAAATCTCTAAAATGTTGAATAATATTCGATTTACACAAAATAAATGAAATTATTTTAACTTATGAACATTTAACCAGAACCAATAGAAAATATAAAAAAGAAAAGAACGAATAGCAATGCCGCCATGGGGGTGGGTACGTCGCGGGAAACGAGTCACGATGAGTTTTCCTTGTTTTTGATAACGATACCACAGAGTAAATTTTTAATTAGAAACAAGAACCGATACGCGAATGCCGTAAGTTAAAAAGATAATACATACATACATAATACATAAACACTCACACCTGTCACTGAGAGGTGTAGGCAGAGACTACGGACTTCCATTTGGCACGATCCTGACGCACCTCTCTCGCCTCCTTTACATCCATATACTCGTATCTACGCATACACGCACTTCGGTTAAGGGTACTCCTAATCTGGCCCATTTTTAATATATCGACAATTATGTTGATAAACCTTCGTCTAGAGCTTCTTTCTCACTCTGCCGTTCACATCTGCAATATAGATTTGCTTTGTCACTCTTTCCTAGTTCATTCTTTCTTCATTCTTTCACCAAACAAGATAATATTATTTCTATATCCAATAGGTATCTACCTACGTAACAATGTAAGCATTTAGATAAATACCTATTTTTACCAAAATAATTCGCTTACTAAAATTAATAATTTACAGGTACCGCAAATTGCTCTCAAAAAAAGGTAAGCTATATTAAATGACAAACATTGACTTATAGGCATATAATATTGTGTTGCATTTGAGTAAACATTCTATTAGATACATCGGTATCAAAATATGTTATGCCTATAAAAGGCCGTATCTTTGCGTTGACGCAAAAGCGTGATTTTTTAAACCTTCAAGGGAACACGCACTTTACCCACCCTTTCCTGAAAAAATAGATCTTAACAGACGGAAAACAAAGTGATCCTGTAAGGGCTCCATTTTTGCCGTTTGAGGTACAAACCCCTAAAAAGGGATTCCAGGTTTAATATCTAACAAACAAGGAAATGATTTGAATAACAATAGAGTGTGATGTTCACAAAGTCAACGTCGTCACACATGCCTGCATTCGGGATCCGCCAAGTTCTTGCGTAAGATGCGTCAAACCGGCTGGAATATCGCCAACTTGTTTGTAATTGAACGCAACCATGAGTACAAAGTATAAGATTATGTTTTTAGTACCTGCATAATAAACCTAGTTCAGCTAATATTTTTTTGTTAAAATAGAGTTTAATGATTTTAAAACTCCTAAAAATACTTGGTATTCGAAAGAACTTTTGGAAGTCATTTATCATTTATAACGTCATCATAGTCTAGATATGTACATCAGGGCCAGAATACTTATAGTAGATCACTCAATAAGTTTTGAGATGCTCGAAATTTAAAAATGGAACGCACCCGTGTTATATGTTTGAAAAAAGCAAATTTATTAAAAAAAAATCCATAAGCCATAAATCCATAAGCCAATTGCTCAATATTAAAAAAAAAACAAAGTTCTATTAATTTTTCTGCAACGCTTCCCGCGCTTTTCATTTACAACGTTGGATGTTAACCGTGAAACAATTAAGTTTACAATGGTTACAATCAGTATTATGGTTATTATCCATCACGCGCGTCAATTTTTAGGTGGTTTGCTAAATTCAAAAGGGGTAAAATTAACCTTAAACATGACCAAAGAATCGGGGCCCCGCAAACAGCAGTAACGGCAGTAAATGTATGGACTACTGAAATGTTGGTCGGGAACCCAACAATCACATATACAGACATCGAAAAGATTGTAGGCATTAGTTCGGGGAGCATTCATACCATCCTACATCAACATCTTGGAGTGAGGCAGCTTTGTTGTCGATGGATCCCTTGTTTGCTCTCCGAAAGCGAAAAACAGACTCGTATGGATAGGTGCCATGTAATGTGTCTACGTTTTGAAAACTGGGCATCTAGGTGTGTTTCAGAAATCTTTACTGGTGACGAGACATGGATCTATCAATAATATGATCCGAAAAATAAAAGGCAATCATCGGTATTGGTCTACTCAGAAGGATAGTTACCGACAAAACAGCAAAGACCTCGCAACGTCGGCAAAAAAATGGTGGCTTGTTTTTTTTTCGCGGAGCGGACATTTGTTGCCGTCAATGCTAGAAAATTGTAGGTCAGTCAACTCTGAATGGCATACTACAGTTGCATTTGACAAATCTTTTAACGCTGACAAAAGCATTTATTGAGGAATCTGGTGTTGAAACTCTAAGTCATCCACCCTACAGCCCTGACTTAGCTGCTTGTGATTTCTTTTTGTTCCCAAGAGTTAAGGAAAAAATAAAAGGCAAGTTTTTGCAAGCGCCGAAGAGGCTGTGGCTGCCTACGAAGAAACGATTTCCGACCACAGACCTCAGTCAGATCAAGACTTGCAAAAGTGTTTTCAGAGTTGGTTTAGGCGATAGGCGAACGAAATTTTGTATAGAATATGATGGAGAATATTTTAAAAAGATGTAAAATAAATATTAATAGTATCTAGAATACTTTCATATATCTCAAAAATTATTGAGTGTCACTTACAAATACTGTCTACATGCTGAATAGGGTAGGGCATGGTGACGTTATATTCCCGACACACTTTCTCTCGTTATGCGACATACAGTATACGTCACCAATCAAATGGTCAATTGTTCTAGTGAGACAGCACTTACAGCTATAAGACTGCAGCTTGGTTACCTTTCTTCTTTATCGGTTATCTATTTAAACTATATAGTCAGCTTATTGATATTTCAGCTTACTAAACCATTAAATTGAACGTTATGGATTTCCATGACGAGTAGAAACTACAAGCGTAAGTCCACTGCGTAAATCGTTAAAGCTTCTTCGTTAAGATTTGAAAATGTCAAAACAAAATAACTTCAAATTATTTCATTACGTCTGGGATAGCTAGCATAGAGTTTTTAATCTTTAACTATAGGCAAAACAATAATGTATAAATAGTTTTTTTTTTTAATTTTCGTGGTAAAATCCAGTGAGGTTTGAAAATCGCTATAATTTAAAAATGTGATTAATATACAATTCTAGTGATATTTCTACTTGATATTTCTATACAACAAACAAAGTAAAATTTAACTTTTACTTATTTTCATTATATTATCTCAAAGACGTAGGTACATAAAGCTAGTTAATTCATAATAATCTCAAGGTTTTTGTCAATGTCGGAATAGCCGATTGAAAATAGAATTTTACGTAAAGCTGAGCGGTCTATTTTAATACGTTATGTATTAAAATATATTTTAGTTATTCATTTTATATTACATAAACAAAATAATCACAATTAATTCTTGGTATACATCAGCAACAACGACACCTATATCATGAAAATAACTTGAAACATATGCTTTTATATAATGCTTTTATGATTCGTATTTTTACTAGTAACGAGGCATTACATCTTCGTCCCCATGGATAACAAGGCATCTGCATTTTGATTCCTAATTCGATGTAGGGGTCTATGGACCACGGCATGCGCCTACTAACAGGTGGATTGAGTTCCCGCCTGTCGCCCTGACATAAATGAAATGTTCATATTTTTAAACATAATAATTTGGAACACAATCACTGTCTTTACGCAATTGTAATTCATTACATACTTATAGTAGATGATACGTACACTAAAAACTAAACGATTGGTACTATCTTGTAATTATTTTACATATCAAAGAGGTTAACGTAATAAAATATCTCCTGAAAAAGTGCCAATATCACCAGTAGGGTCAGCGGGTGAATTAACGCACAACTCGCATCATTGACACTTTTCCTTGTCGGTGTAGTTGGCTCTAGTATATTAAAATAATCCGATTTTCTAAGCATTTTACTTAATAGTCGAAATTAACAACACGCGTGGTTAATTCATATCTTTACACCGCTATTAAGCGGTTTATATTAATTAACTTATTTAATAATGCACATTCAAGTAAAAAAGTTTCATTTAAAGAATTTCTCATCTTATTTTTTTAGAAAGGTTTTTAGGAGTGGCAATATTCTGCGTGTCACCCCATTACGACTCTGTATTTTTTATCTCTTTTCAATCCGCTTTAATGTGAACTGGAAATGTATCTGATTGCCAAAATAATAGAATAGAATAAGGATGACAAACGAGCACAGTTTACTTAATGGTAAGTAGATGGCCATTAACATCCAACCTCGATTAAGAATCAAAATGCAGAATATGTTGTCACGCTTTAGGAATAAGGAGACATTTTATCTTATTCCTAAAGCGTGACAACATATTCTGCATTTTGATTCTTAATCGAGGTTGGATGTTAATGAATCTAAAAAATGCTACCTTGATTATATGTATATAGTTAACAAATAATAAGAAAATTCTTGTATTTATTAGGGTTTCTTTTCTTTTAAAGTATAAATATTTTGTTTTATGTTGTATTTAAATCGTTATTATAATAAATACATAAAATAACTTCGCTATGCTAACATTTGCAGTTTACATTCGTTAAGCTTAAAACGCCATAATTATTAGCACATTTTAACTTAACTTCGTTTAAACATACAGGTTACATACAGAATTTTATTCAACAGGCATTAAATACATAGTACCCAGATATCGATCGATAAGCTTTATCCATAACATGCAATGAAAATGATATATAGTTACCATTAATAATATTTTAAATTCCGGCTAAAAAGTATTAAGACAATAACATTTTTGAAAGATAAAACATAATTTTTGTCATTGTTTTTAACTTCTATTAAAATATTAAAACTTGTAAATTTTACTGATGCATTCTTAAGCAAAGTTAAAAATTAACTTCCTGTTTCTTGTAAATAATATTAGCGCGGTTTTAAACTGCATAACTTCTGAAATATATTCCAAATATATGAAAGTAAAGCCTAAGATCATAGAAACTGAGAAAAGTTATAAAAATAAATGAGAATAGATTATAAAAAATGCTTTTAGCAATGATAATACCAATTATGCTTTAACTTTTATAAGAAAAAAAAAAACAAAATATATAAGTTTAGTTACACAAGTTTACACGAATATCACACGCAACGATCGAGATAAATCGTTGAAAGACATGAGATGGGAAGTATCTTTGAATGAAATTTTCAACGTATCGTAATATTTTTAAAGAACAATCAACACCTATTACAACTGGTGACCACTACACTGTAGCCAAGCACAGATCACTGATGACACTCTACGTACGGACAGGGTGTAAGTGGTCGCAGCACCCAAGGCACACCGCAGTACTCTTGGCCGATGATGGGGGCTAGCCACAAATACCTGCTGTAGATCGAGGAGCTCGACTTGACTGGTCTCCCTGCTGCGTCGCCCTTACAACAGTTGCTGCCCATGGCGGGAGCGCATCTCGTTTCGAATCGAGTTCACGATAGCCAGGCGCGGACTGCGCGAACTACGAGATATTTTTGTAGAAGCGACGACGCTAGCGCCGTAATTTGTTTACCGTTTCACTCTTTGAGATTTCAGGGAAATCGGGAACGTAGTTTCAGACTCAAAAGCGTGGTGTAGTGTTTTATGCCCACAAACTTTACAAAAATCTAACTTAATTTAAAATTTAAAACACTACACTTTATTTCTTAAAAAGGCATATGAAATAAATATCTAATAATATTATCTAGAATGTGATTTATGCACAATGTATATAATATACCTAATTGCGCATGACATGCTTTACATTATAAAGTATAAACGTATTATTTTACTTTTCAGTATGAGATAAACTCATAAAAGCAGGCGTTTTCAGTTGATTGGCAACATTCGTACAAATCCTGGAACAATTAATTCTATTTTTTCGTCAGGCGGATAGGATAGGATATACTGACTGCATCCAGATAAAAGACCTTTTACCACGAGAAACACCAAATTCCCCCGAGAAAATTCGATTTAATTTGAGCGAAACCATGGGGTGGAAAGTAAGTAAAACATAAAAATCTAGTGATTTGCGTAGGCACAGGCAGAACAGACCGAGGGGTGCATATTCATAAGGCTGACTATGAATACGCATACCATTATAAATCTTTCACAGCATGCAAGCTGTATACGTGCTGTATTGAAGTTCGTTTTTAAACTAAAAGGTGTATTTTCTGGTCGTTTAAAGGCTGCATAAGTGCTTATACAGTTTTAATAAGTAAAAAATTGGCACAAATTATACAGACTTTACGTTAGTAGCGCTATACAGTAGCTGTGCAAACATAAAATAGCCTGTATAACAGCTGCATTACAGCTGTTATTTGTTGTGCTTTTAAAGATAAGCGTTCTAAATTGGGTTTTGAACGGAATTACAAATGGATATGAAATAAAAAGAACTTTGATACCGACGTTTAATGGCAGATTAAAAAAAAACATATTATATATTAATATTATACTCGAATTGGAGTTGAGTTTTCACAGTGATAGTCGGTGAATTAATAGTGCAAAATTAAATTTACGGTCAACTTGTATATCTTGACTATCAAAAAATTGCCGCACCAGCAAAATAACCAAATAATATAAAGACAAATTAATAAATACGGTAACTAAGTATAGGTTGTGAAAGGTTATAATAGAAAAATATATAAAGTAATTGGTATGGAGACACATTGGAGGACAGTGATCATTAGTCAATCTGAAAATAATGGTATAGGTTAAAAATAATGTCTAATATTCCTTAAATTATATTTTAAATTTTGTTTATATGGGTCCTAAAATGGCGGCAATTTGCTAAACATCCTAAACGGTATTATAAAGGTCTTATAGTCTTAGTAGCTGTACTATGTATGTTATGGAGTCTATCATACAGCCATTGGTTTTATATCTAATAGAATATTTTTATTACTTACTCTGTATAGCAGTTTTTTCAACATAACATATAAATTATCTTTAGCGATAGATTCAATAGATGAAAAACCTTGCCTTGGGAACAGTGTTGGATAACATTTATTTAGATTTAACATGATCTTCTAACTAACAAAAAGCTTTATGTTTTCTTTTTTTAACTTATTGGTAACAAATTAAAAAATCGTTAGGACATCTAAGTCACTGTTTTTATTTTTATTTAAGGAGGCTTATTTACGATTTAAAATAAATAACATACTCAAATGTATTTTTTCTCAAGCTCGTAAAATTTATTCATTCATTAACTACACTTAATCAAAAAAAAGTTAGTTACAGCCTATATACGTCCCACAGCTGGGCACAGGCTTCCCCTCATTTCTGAGAGGGTTATTAGGGCTAGGAAGTGTCCGCCGAGCTGCCCCAATGCGTGTTGGCGAACTTCACATGTCTTCGATTTTTTTTTTCGTATTTCTCAGATATGCAGGTTTTCTCACAATGTTTTTCTTCACCGCCGAGCACGTGGTAAATCAGCACTTAAAATTGCAATTAATAATTTCATTGGTGCCGGCGGGGATCGAACCCGATTTTCTAGCATACTCTGAAATTTATAGCGAGCGCTAACCATCTGAGCTACCACGGCTCACCAAATCAAAGTTCACTGCAAATGCCTCATAGATGGCGTCGCCTCTTATGAAATACGTCACAAATGTCACGCTTGGCAGACGGGTTGGCAACGGCAGTTTTTTAATTTATTTTGTAGTTGTTATTAGGAAGATGCCGCTGCTCGATTCCTGGTTTGGTTCCCTCTATCACTGCCTACGACATCCAAGGGACGATATCGTTTAGTGGATATTTTTACACCACCACTACTCGGTCAAGTTCATTAAATATTATACATTTATAGGCAGACAAAAAGAGACCAAGTTTAAATGTAAATAAAAATAAATTTTATGGTACGCGAGCAACCCGTGTTTTAACCAGGCAAGCACCAATGACATTATTAATTGCAAGTTAAACGTGCTGATCTGCCATGAATTCAAGAAGGAAAACATCGTGTGAAATCGCACGTGTCAGAAATTAAAAATATTTTAAAGATATGTGCAGTCAACCAACATATATTGGGCAGCGCGGCACATTTCCTAGACCTAAACCCCTCTCATAAATTAGCGGAGGTGTTAGCCCATATGTGTGATGTATATAGTCTACAACTTTACTTTTAACTTTAGAGAATAATAAAAATATCGGTTGTCAAACTTGAAAATCTTAGGCTTACCATATCTTTCTCAATATTTCCATATTATTAACTAAATATAAAATTATGATTAACTTGTCTTTAATTCCAGGTTATCAAGACCAATGGAATGAATAAAGATATATTTTATCAATTGTGCCAAAAAAAACGTACACTACACAAGTAAAATTTTATTCAATGATCCTATTCATTGTATCTGTAGTAAATACCAAAGCGAAGAAAAACAAATTATAAATAAAAAATATCTAGGCCATAGTGATCAGCGGTTTAATAAAACAAAACCAATGGAATCAAATAATTTAAAAAAAAAACCGTATGACGAATGTGCAATTTAAACATTGTAGTACTGCGTACTTACGTATTAGTAATCAATTTATGTTTTAAGAAATCAAAAAGTATACCTAATAAACAAGTGGTTTACGTTAGGACAAATCACAGGAATATTCAGTAAAAAATATCACTTGAAAAGACTTTGATAGTTAGGTGTCGTGTTTCACTGTGTTTTGGAACAATGTTGCCAGTTTTTGTTTTTGGTTGGGTACCTCAAACTTATTTTAGGTAAGAGGAAAGTAGAATATAATCACTAAAGAGAGATGCCATTACGTATAATATTTTTAAAATGAGAGAGTTTACATCTTCATCATCATTTAAATTACATTTCTATTACAATTTTACTCATGTCACAACAGTTGCCAAATGTTTTTTGCATAATCATAACTAGACATATTATAGTCTCTAGATGAAAATCTCCAGATTAGGGATTTTGAGGTTAAAACGAATAGTAAATATTGCATCCCATCTTCCGAAATAATTTTTTAAATATTTGTATTAAACCAAATTATTATCTAACCATAAGTACCCAGTTTTCGGTTATTAAATCGACCGATTTCGGAAAAAAGTTGAAGCAACAGAGTTCCTTAAAATTAAATTAAATCGTTTTAAGAAAATATGTCACAAACTTATTTTATCATAATCTTTAATGTAAATGTCACAAAAGCATAAAAACAATGTACACCATAATCAGCTATATTTTATAAAAATATTGCAATTTAGTTTAAATTCCTGAAATTTTATAAAACGGACTCATACTTAGTCGAACCTTATTTTTAATTAGGCAGCATATATTTCAGTCACAGATTATCATCCAGAAATTACTTCAGTCACAAGACTTTACCTTTGCTTTACAAACAGAGTGTCAAATGTCTGTGGTGACCTGTTTCCTGGTCTGTATTTATACACTTGGACATATGAAAAATAAACAACGCTTGCCGGCGCGACGCAAGCGCACTGAAGATGAATGCTTCAATCACTATGCACTTAATAGACTACACATTAAGTTTTAAAGTCATTTATTTCAAAACATGCTGAATTATATTCAGGAAGTCATACATTTAAAATATTTAAAAAGTCTGACAAATCAAGCAGATGTTACCTAATTACAGTACAGATACGGAAAATTAGGTTAAAAATTTACTACAAGAGGGAAAATTAAAATACAAATAGAACGTACCATTCGAAGTGGAAGGGTGGTGTGCCATTGGGCAACGGAAGTATAAGGTCGGCGTCACTGCCGGGGGCTACCCTGACTGTCTGGAGGCCGCTTACAGGGTACGATGGGGGCTCCATAGGGCTCCAGTCCTTTCGACCCGCGCGCGCCACACCGTGTGCGCGCGCCGACTCCCGCCCGCAGACTTTCTATAAATAATACGAAAAAATGTAACACGCGCGGAGCGAATTTCAAACGATGCGAATATTTTGCTAATATAATCACTGTTTTTTACTTGAACAACTATTTGTATAAAACCTAGCAAATCTTATAATGTTTAAACTTCATTACTATACCTTTTACTAGCGACCTACCCTTAGTCGTGCTTGCCCATTTCGTATTGATAGACGACTTTGTGAAACATTTGCGTCAGCGAATAATTCTTGTTAGTGAGTTCAGTCAGTTGGCCAAGTCCAGTCCCGGTTGCTTCTAACGCGAGGCGTCTAGCAAAACAATATTTATATACATATAACAGTCATATTGTCATCTTACGTAATGTAGAGTCAGATAAAAACATCAGCATCAAACGCAGACTTTAATGTAATCCAGGAGCCCCCTACCAATTCACCATTTATTTTCATTATGTTACTGCTAAGGGCTAGCTCCCTATTCATGAATTACGTAAGGATAATTTTGGCGATTTTTGACCCCCCTACCTCCATGTAAGGTAATATATATATATTCGATTCGATATTATTTCTCGAACCTTCATAATACGTGAGATTCTATCTCATTTTCGAAATAATATAATGTTGTTTGAAAAGGATCAGTTACAGTTTGACGTAAATAAAAGATTTTTATTTTTTGATCAACATGGAAACTACGCGGGATTTTATTTTACGGTTATAAAATAATGATATTTTGTGTAAAATATTATGCTCTCGTGACCGGTATTGGTATTATATAAGGTATTGTATAATTATTATTGAATAAATTTAATTTAATTATTCAACACTCTTGTTGCTTGAAAATAAATCAATATTTAAACTCCAAGTATTTAAAATATATGCGCGGGAAAATATTCTATAATTATTGTTCACATTCCCTTCGGAACCCTTACGTAGTTAATGAATGACCTCTTACCACTATGGGACCTAGAAAATTTTATTCTTGAAGTATGTATCAAGATTCAGAAAGTATACTAGCCCTCATTAACGTATCTATATTCATCCACTGCTCTTAAATATCGTGCTCGGAATGCATTATTCCTCATTACTGTTTTTTAGGAGGCATCTATTTGCAAAAAATTGCGCTGTAATATAAATTAAGTACACGGATGACCGAGCTTTGCTCGGTATTTTTAAGAGTCATTTATATAAATTACATGAATAATAGTTTTTGATCTTATTGACCTAATATATAAACTGAACTGGTTATTTGAATAAAAAATCATGAGTGCAATTAGATTAATTAAAATTTTCGTGTATTTTTAAAAAATACTAAAAAAAGGGCGCGAAATAATAGATTTTCTCACAAAAGAAGGGAACTTGAAAAAAAAGGAAAGAAAGTCGGACTCAAGACGGGACGCGAACCACGGAACTCCGATATCACGCCCGAACAACATCCCATCTGAGCTATTACGATCTTTAGTAACCTGTCAAAATTTTCCTTCTTATATTGTAGCAGTTTTTTTTATTGCCCGAAAACACGGACAAAGGCACATTTTCTAAAAATAAACTATCTGGACACTAAATTTTATGAAAATCGTTGAAGCCATTTCCGAGATTCCGATTATATATATATATTTCATATATATAATAGGATTTTTTTATACTTACTTAAATAAATAAATACGTCTGTCTGTAATATGAAAATAACTCCCTTTATTCAACTGGAAGGGCTTTCGCATGCCATCAGGACTTAAATAACTAAACATAGTATTCTATGGCTATAATTTATCCTAAAACCTTGGAAATTATTTGATAAATCTAAAAAATTATTATATAAATAGTCTTTAACGATTACTTAAATATAGACACGCCACATCAATAGATCCTACCCGGAAAAACCGACGATAGTTGCTATCGCTAGTTTGAAATAAAGGACTTAATCTTTTAATTTCTTTCCAATACGGTTTCCGTCCTGGCCATAGTACGACGACTGCACTTTTACAAATCACTGATGATATTCGGTATGATATGGAGAAACAAAAGCTTACCATTCTGATGTTGCTTGATTTTAGTAACGCATTTAATACTGTAGATTTTGATATCTTGTTAGGCATCCTGCGCTCTTCGACATATCTCCAACTGTAGTTGATTGGCTCGAAGTTACTTGTTTGGTTGTCGACAGCGCATTCATGTGCAAGGGGTTTTTTCCACCTGGAGTACTACAGCTGCTGGTGTACCACAAGGTGGCGTGTTGTCTCCTCTCCTGTTTGCAATCTTCATTAACTTTATAAGTCATAATGTGTTCCCTTCCTACCACTTGTATGCTGATGATCTCCAAATCTATACTCAGTCCTCTCTTGAAGATCTGTCTAAAGCGGTTGACACTATTAACGCT
Source organism: Parnassius apollo (assembly GCA_907164705.1). Classification (NCBI taxonomy): domain Eukaryota; kingdom Metazoa; phylum Arthropoda; class Insecta; order Lepidoptera; family Papilionidae; genus Parnassius; species Parnassius apollo. The sequence continues at coordinate 1,564,784 of CAJQZP010000963.1, read as the reverse complement.
GATCTGACTTGTATTTTAAACTGGAGTAAATGTTATGGTTTAACGATTAATCTAAAGAAAACTCAGGTCATTACCATCGGTAGTTCTAGATTAATTGGAAAAATGACTGGTCTTTCCTACCTCCTATTATACTAGACTGCAGTCTAATCCCTTACAGTAACAAGGTTAAAAACCTGGGGTTGTATCTCGACTCCTATACGTCATGGACCTCACACGTTAATGAGGTTAGTATAATAATGCTTGCTTTACGTTGATTACGTAATTCTCTTTCCACAGCCATTAAAGTTACGCTCGCCTAGTCTCTACTTCTGCCTATCCTTGACTATGCTGATATTTTCTTTTTTGTTTTTGTAGGAAAAGGGTGACAAGCGAGTACACAGTCCACCTGATGGTAAGTGGTTGCTGTAGCCCATAGACATCTACATCCATCCTCGTTTGCGAATCAAAATGAAGATGCGTTGTCAGCCTCGAAGACTAAGATGAAATGCCTCTTTTCCAGTAAAAAGGTTCTCCGGTTCTCTACACTCACCATACGAAACACAGCAGCATTAAGCTGCTATTTGACGCTGGTATTCTGTGAGAGCGTGGTCGTTTCCCAGTCAAGCCGACCCATTCGTGCTACAACTATACAATTAATATAGCTGCAGCATGGCTCTACCAATTGTCTTGACATTACTAAGAAGCAGCTTAATAAGCTTGAACGCATTCAAAATGTATGTATTAGATTTATATTTGGTATTCGCAAATATGATTATATCTCTGAATTTCGCAAACAACTCAAATGGCTCCCGATCCGCCTTCGCAGGAATACTCACATTCTCTCCGCATTGTATAGCGTGCTATTTAATCCTTCCACTCCTTATTATTTAAAAGACCGTTTCCAGTATCTTTCCCTTACTTATAATCGGTTCCTTCGATCCTCTATTCTACTCTACTCCTTTTCACTTTTCCTCCTTTTTTTACGAAATCCTTTACCGTAACTACTGTGCGTTTGTGGAACTCTTTACCTCTCCACAAGTGTCGTGCTAAATCTCTTCACTCTTTTAAAAGTCTTGTTAAATAGCATTACTTAGAACGCTATTAAATAAATTACTTTTCCTTTCTCGTACTCTTTTCATTTAATTTATTATATGATGTTTTATAAATAATTTTCAATTATCTTTATTTGTATGTATGTTCATATTTTTATTATTATTTTGTACGCCCCCCTCTATTTTAACTAATGTTTGAATCAGTTCTCTACGCAAGGGTTGTCTGGAAGAAATCACTTTCAGAGTGATAAGACCGCCTGTTGTACATATGCTACTTTAGATTTAACTGTACTCGATGATTTGTATTTTGGTGTACAATAAAGAGTAAATAAATAAATAAGGACAATGAACAAACCAGGTTTTCTTATTGTTTAAATAAATAACAATGAAGAAACCAGGTTTTCTTATTGTTTAAATCCCGCACCTTTGCACACAATGGTATTGCAAATAGATGCCGGCTAAAAACAGTAATGAGGAATAATGCATTCCGAGCACGATATTTAAGAGCAGTGGATGAATTTACGAGTAGATGCGTTAATGAGGGCTAGTATACGTTCTGAATCTTGATACATACTTCAAGAATAAAATTTTCTACGTCCCATAGTGGTAAGAGGTCATTCATTAACTACGTAAGGGTCCCGAAGGGAATGTGAATAATAATTATAGAATATTTTCCCGCACATATATTTCAAATATTTGGAGTTTAAAAATTGATTTATTTTCAAGCAACAAGAGTGTTGAATAATTAAAATAAATTTATTCCATAATAATTTCGGTCGCGAGAGCATAATATTTTACACAAAATATCATTATTGGACTTAAACTACTTACCATCAGGTGGACTGTGTGCTCGCTTGTCACCCTTTTCCTACAAAAACAAAAAAGAAAATATCGGCATAGTCAAGGATAGGCAGAAGTAGAGACTAGGCGAGCGTAACTTTAGTGGCTGTGGGAAGAAAATTACGTAATCAACGTAAAGCAAGCATTATTATACTAACCTCATTAACGTGTGAGGTCCATGACATATAGGAGTCGAGATACAACCCCAGGTTTTTAACCTTGTTACTGTAAGGGATTAGAGTGCAGTCTAGTATAATAGGAGGTAGGAAAGACCAGTCAATTTTTCCAATTAATCTAGAACTACCGATGGCAATGACCTGAGTTGTCTTAAAATTAATCGTTAAACCATAACATTTACTCCAGTTTAAAATACAAGTCAGATCAGCGTTAATAGTGTCAACCGCTTTAGACAGATCTTCAAGAGAGGACTGAGTATAGATTTGGAGATCATCAGCATACAAGTGGTAGGAAGGGAACACATTATGACTTATAAAGTTAATGAAGATTGCAAACAGGAGAGGAGACAACACGCCACCTTGTGGTACACCAGCAGCTGTAGTACTCCAGGTGGAAAAAACCCCTTGCACATGAATGCGCTGTCGACAACCAAACAAGTAACTTCGAGCCAATCAACTACAGTTGGAGATATGTCGAAGAGCGCAGGATGCCTAACAAGATATCAAAATCTACAGTATTAAATGCGTTACTTACCATTCTGATGTTAAATCAAGCAACATCAGAATGGTAAGCTTTTGTTTCTCCATATCATACCGAATATCATCAGTGATTTGTAAAAGTGCAGTCGTCGTACTATGGTCAGGACGGAAACCAGATTGGAAAGAAATTAAAAGATTAAGTCCTTTATTTCAAACTAGCGATAGCGACTATCGTCGGCTTTGCCGGGTAGGATCTATTGATGTGGCGTGTCTATATTTAAGTAATCGTTAAAGACCATTTATATAATAATTTTTTAGATTTATCAAATAATTTCCAAGGTTTTAGGATAAATTATAGCCATAGAATACTATGTATTATAGTATTCTATGATTATGGCCTATATCACTCCTGGGATTACGCTCTATCTATTCGGGTAGTTTCATCAAAATCGGATTAGTAATTCTGAAGACAAGCCCGGACACACAAAAAGTTTAAAATAGTTATTTAGGTCCTGATGGCATGCGAAAGCCCTTCCAGTTGAATTAAGGGAGTTATTTTCATATTACAGACAGACGTATTTATTTATGTAGGTAAGTATAAAAAAATCCTATTATATATATATATATATATATATATATATATAATCGGAATCTCGGAAACGGCTCCAACGATTTTCATAAAATTTTGTGTCCAGAGAGTTTCGGGGGCAATAAATCGATCTAGCTAGGATTTATTTTTAAAAATGTCCCTTTGTCCGTGTTTTCAGGCAATAAAAAACTGCTAAAATATAAGAAGGTAAATTTTGACAGGTTACTAAGGATCGTAATAGCTCAGATGGAATATTGTTCGGGCGTGATATCAGTGTTCCGTGGTTCGCGTCCCGTCTTGAGTCAGACTTTCTTTCCTTTTTTTTTTCAAGTACTCTTCTTTTGTGAGAAAATCTATTATTACGAGTCCTTTTTTTTAGTATTTTTTAAAAATACGAAAATTTTAATTAATCTAATTGCACTCATGATTTTTTATTCAAATAACCAGTTCAGTTTTTCTATTATGTCAATAAGATCAAAAACTATTATTTATGTAATTTGTATATAAATGTAACTTTAAAAAACCGAGCAAAGCTCGGTCATCCGTGTACATAATTTATATTACAGGGCAATTTTTAAGAGTAGCTAAATTTTTAACTTAAGTTCAAATATATAAATAATGATATACCATTATTGCAGTTTTTGAAAATACGAGTAATTATGGGTTCTACTTTTATTTGAAACTATCCTAATTGAATGTGATATATGGGCAACAACGTTTTTTTCCTACTGTGTTAAATAATACATTACCTCGCATTTTTTAATTCAAAAGATAAAAAGGACAGAATGAGTGAGATTTTTTAATTAATTTTTCTTCACCATTTGCCTATATATTACTAATTCTGAACCTTCCCTGTAAGGTTAGCCGGTTATTGCAAAATAACCATTTATAATACTGGATAGTTAAAACGAACAGTACACGAAGGGAAAGTACATTAAATATTGACGATATCAAATTTCACTTAAAGAAAACATTACTTTATAATCACATAATAATCTCATTGAAACCTTTTTTAAAAGCTTCCCGGAGCCAAGAATAGAACCAACTAAACATGAAAACAATAGACAGTCGCTATTTTATTGAACCAATCGATATGGTCTAAGGATGAAATCTCTCGAAAAACATTGTATTTTAAAATTATAAAAGACCATTAAATGTAACAATTGGTACATATCCACTCGAGCTAACATCCTAACAGACTTACTTTTAAGTCAAAAGATTTTGTAGCATTTTCTTAAGATTCCACAATAAGAGTAGTACCTAAATAAAAGAAAAACTATATGAAGTTTAATTTAAAAAAGTATTTATAACATACATACACTTACAAATATATTCACGTTTCATGTGTCATTCATGTACCCGGCACTAGCGCACTCTGTGTCGGGTAACGGAGCGAGGAGAGCTTTCCAGAAAATGACATCACTAATCTTTCAACCGACAGCGCCATCTAGTATCAAAACGAAGAACTAAGCTTCTAGAAGAGAGAGAAGAAGCCCAACACTCGAACTTTCGACGCCTTGCGCGTATTTACTTGAATGTTCTGGATGTTTCGGTGCTAATGTGTATTTATAGGCGCTGCAAGGTGCGATCGGGGAAGTATTGAGTTTGGCGAGACTAGCGAAGCTTCGGAGCGAAATAAAGTAAATCAGTGTGATTAATTATTAGTGTTTTAAGTTTTAATTGGTGTAAAGAAAATTAAAGTGTTAATTTAGGTAATTCTATCGGCAATTTTTATTGTCACGAACCCTAAGCTCGTAACAATATCATAGGTAGGTTTTTTAATTATAATCAAAAATCAATCAACCTGCATCGACCTTGAATATTTCCCGGGACCGGGAGGTGCATTCAATAACACACGCCACCCACTCGGGGTTGGGAATATCGAACAACAAACAAACACAAAAAACCGATTGTAATTTTTATATTTAAATGAACATATCCGTAACCTGTTGTTATTTTTCATAATTTGCTGGTTGAGTTTGTTTTCCCGCTATTTTATAATCGTAAATCGTAATAATCAGGAAGAATTTGAATTGTTATTAGCTTACGTCCAACTTTAACTCTACAGTGGTATGAAATGGAGCATCCGGATGGACAACGTCAAAACTTGTTGTTAGGAATGGTACATACAAAACTTAGTATAGTACGTTTCTAAGGGTGGCACTGAACATTTCGGGAATCAAGGAAGTGACACAACATTACTATTTAAAAATGTATTTATTGCTTTTCGAAGTATTCTCCGCGAAATTTGGCATATTTTTGCATACGATGGAACCAATAATTGAAGCAACAATTCCATTCGGAAGTTGGGGTCTCCAAAATGGCCGTTTTGTAGGCATCCACAGCTTCTTCAGGTGATGAAAATCTCTGTCCAAGCAATTTATTCTTTATTTTAGGGAAAGTATAGAAATCTTTAGGGCTTAGGTCGGGGCTGTACGGTGGATGTTCTAATAATTCTATGTTTTCTTGCTCTAAAAACTATTTGTTCTGTGTGCGGTGTGAGAACTCGCATTGTTATGATGGAGGATGATGCGGCGGTTGCAGTTTTCTTTACGGAGTTCAGAAACGACCTGTGGCAAACAAATGCATACCATTCTGCATTAACCGTTCTTTGTCCCTCAAGAGGAATAGTCGTAACATGGTCGTTTTTGGAGACAAACGTGGCCACCATTTTTTTTGCAACACTCCGTGAACGAACAATTTTTGTTGGCTTTAACTCATTTTCGAACACCCAAACTCGTGACTGGTTTTTTGTTTCGGGTTCGTACGCGTATATCCAGAATTCGTCACCTAATACGATGTTGTATACAGCATTTGAGGATCTTGCGTGGAATCTTTCGAGAGTTCTGACGTACCAAGTAACGCGAGCCGCTTTTTGCCCTTCACAGAGCGAATGCGGTATCCATCGGGAAAACAACTTTTTTACACCTAATTGTTCATGCAAGATTATTTGTATTTGACTCATACCAATGTCTAAAGTTGCCTGAATTTCGCGGTATGTCACATGTCGATCTTCCTCAATCAGCTTACGCACAGCATCAACGTTTTCTTCGGTGACTGCAGTTTTTGGACGACCTTGACGGGGATCATCACTGAGCTTGACACGTCCACGTTGAAATTCAACAAACCAGCGATAAATTGTGGTTTTGGATGGGGCGAAATCATCCGGCCAACACACTGTTTTTGTGTTATACCACTTCGAAAGTCATAATAAATCATCGCTCTTGAATTTTCTCGAGTCAATTCCATTTTCTCAACGACTAAACAAGTTTGACAAAACCTTATGACAAGACCGAGAATTAAAACTACTTTTACGGATTTTATCGCGTTTGTTTTTACTTTTTTATTTACTTTTATTTTTAATTCCCGACGTTTCGGGCGCTTTCCAGCACCCATGGTCACGGGGGACTGAGATGACTGACGTCCCGATGTCATTGTTAAACCAGGAGTACCTTCAGCTTTTTTAATTATTGTTTATGGTCCGATCTATGCAAAATGAACTGACTATGTCCTGAGGTCTTGCAGTGGTATGCTTGGGTTTAGTTTTAATTTTATTGATTATAGGATCCCAAGCAGGTGGTAGTACCCAGCCTCCTTCTCTATTGAAATTAGGATGTTTTTTAATTTCAATAAGCCTCACGTATCATCCTTGGTAGGAATTGGTGTTTTTTCGCGAGGATTTGTGGTCTATCAAATCTGATGTAATGGTTGGGTCCGTCTTGGATATGATCACAAACTGCAGACTTCCCGGAACGTTGGTGCTTCACATCAGCTATATGTTCTTTTACGCGGGTCCTAATTGATCTTTTTGTTTGTCCTATATAAGAGAGACCACATTCACAATCAAGCTTGTACACTCTTGCATCTTGTAGAGGAATATGACACTTGACGGATAGTAGGAACTGACTAATCTTCTTCGGCGGCTTGTAGAATGTTCTAATAGAAGCTCGCTTCAAGATATAGCCAATCTTGTCTGTGACACCTCTGACATATGGTAGTACAGCAGGCACACGCTCGACTGTGGCCGGCTTCACTCGGTCACTGTGACGTAGGCGCGGGACCCGAAGCTTGTTGTCGTGCAGAACTTCCTTGACGTGCTGAAGCTCGGCGGCCAGGTGTTTGCTGTCACAGATCCCTCGTGCTCTCTGTAACAAAGATTTGCCCTCGGTAGCTAACTGTGAAGGATGGTGGTGAGATTCACCGTTTAAATATCGGTTTGTATGGGTCCTTTTCCTATACACAGTGTGACCAATGGTGTTATTAGGATTTCGGATGACTAACACATCTAGGAAAGGTAAGGAATTATTTGCCTCTAACTCCATAGTAAATTGAATTTTAGAGTTTATGGAATTAAGATGTTCTAAAAATGCAGTTACTTTGTCTGATGGTAAAATTGTGAAAGTATTGTCTACGTACCGCTTGTAGATCCTTGGTGTAACAGGTGCAGTAAGGAGGGCTTTCTCCTCAAAGTCTTCCATGAATATATCGGCGACAATGGGAGATACAGGTGAGCCCATCGCAACACCATCTACTTGCTTGTAAAACTCTTCCTTCCACAATAGATAGCCAGATGTAAGGCAATGTCTTAGTAATACTGCATATTCTGCTGGCATGTTATTTTCCTCTAGTTTCCTAGTTATAATTGAGATGCAGTCTTCAACAGGTAGGCATGTAAATAGAGACTGAACATCAAAACTGACCATGGTTTCATTGTCAGTAAGATGTATCCGAAATCCTAATAACACCATTGGTCACACTGTGTATAGGAAAAGGACCCATACAAACCGATATTTAAACGGTGAATCTCACTACCATCCTTCACAGTTAGCTACCGTGGGCAAATCTTTGTTACAGAGAGCACGAGGGATCTGTGACTGCAAACACCTGGCCGCCGAGCTTCAGCACGTCAAGGAAGTGCTGCACGACAACAAGCTTCGGGTCCCGCGCCTACGTCACAGTGACCGAGTGAAGCCGGCCACAGTCGAGCGTGTGCCTGCTGTACTACCATATGTCAGAGATGTCACAGACAAGATTGGCTATATCTTGAAGCGAGCTTCTATTAGAACATTCTACAAGCCGCCGAAGAAGGTTAGTCAGTTCCTACCATCCGTCAAGTGTCATATTCCTCTACAAGATGCAGGAGTGTACAAGCTTGATTGTGAATGTGGTCTCTCTTATATAGGACAAACAAAAAGATCAATTAGGACCCGCGTAAAAGAACATATAGCTGATGTGAAGCATCAACGTTCCGGGAAGTCTGCAGTTTGTGATCATATCCTAGACGGACCCAACCATTACATCAGATTTGATAGACCACAAATCCTCGCGAAAGAACACCGATTCCTACCAAGGATGATACGTGAGGCTATTGAAATTAAAAAACATCCTAATTTCAATAGAGAAGGAGGCTGGGTACTACCACCTGCTTGGGATCCTATAATCAATAAAATTAAAACTAAACCCAAGCATACCACTGCAAGACCTCGGGACATAGTCAGTTCATTTTGCATAGATCGGACCATAAACAATAATTAAAAAAGCTGAAGGTACTCCGGGTTTAACAATGACATCGGGACGTCAGTCATCTCAGTCCCCCGTGACCATGGGTGCTGGAAAGCGCCCGAAACGTCGGGAATTAAAAATAAAAGTAAATAAAAAGTAAAAATAAACGCGATAAAATCCGTAAAAGTAGTTTTAATCATGTATAGTGTTCGCGTAAATATAATAAATCATTAAGACCGAGAATCTTTTTTTTAAATAAATAAATGGTATTTGATTTTTAAAACCAAGGAGTTTTCAATTAATAAGATTTTAATATTACAGGAACAGTGGAAATATTCCATTCCCGATACTTTTAGTGCAGCTTAGGTAGGGCGGGCGGAAAAAAGTACATTGACCTTTGAGGATATCATCGGGGTAGGCAATCTTTTTTTTATCCTTTTATCATTACATGCATAATCAGAGTGAATGATAAGGGTGCCGAGTGCGAAGTTCTTTACAGGCCCTACGTCTATTATCATATTATAAAGAAAAAAGATTATCCTGTACCTACGTAAATGAATTTAAGAGCAAATTATTATTAATTTAAATTTATTATTTATAGATCATAATCACAATTTTCATTATTACGTTAATAGTAGGTAAGTACTTTAATAAGTAGGTAGGTAGGTAGTTGTATAAAACATAACCACTTCTTTGGATTCAGGTAAAAAGACGAACTTTAAATGCTTAGCATTCTTAAGTAGCCAATCTTGAAGCATGCATAAAACTTCTCATAATAGATTGTCTGAGACACTTGACAGACTATGCATCTGTATCTATTTCAGAATCATTTTATGATGATGAAGACGTCCGTCACATTGATTTTAACCTAAAATATCGGCAGTCTTCTTTTTTATATATGTTTTGGATGGATATACGTCACTAGACCACGTTTTTTTTACATATTTATAGATGTTTACAATCATTATTTTTTCGGTTTCCGCAATATGGGACACTTTCCGCTTCTGTCGTGGTGACGTAAAGTCTTTATGAGATTTTCATGTCGATGGACCCGATTTCATACTAGTGATAATATACAAAACGTCGCAAAGAATAACAAAAACTTTAATACAAAACGTAATAATACAACTAACAAAACAAACTTAATAAAAATTAAAACATTTACTACAACCGAAAATTTTAAATCACACGCAACATCTACACGCAAGCGCATCCCAAAGCAGAATGAGGAATGAGTTCTGCTCCATCTACTGCGTGAGACCTATCACAAATCGCGTCGAAACAGGTTTATTATCTCTGAATGACCGCTTCCTTCACTCTACCCCGTACCATGAGACACGCTTATCGCATAACGATACGTAATCTATAAAGAAATGTATGGAAGCAATAACTGTCGTTTTGTTTCGATGCTAACATAATACTTGAGGTCAATGTACTTTTTTCCGCCTGCCCTAGAAACGTACTATAGATATCAGAAGTTTCAAGGAATGTGTACAACGCCCACCGCAAAAAAATCTGGATATTTGACATACTTCAAGTTTTATACAGAAGCTTCAAGTAGGGAACCTGCTAAAGCGTGATGAAAAAGTACAAATTCAAATAAAGAGCTAGCGCGCGCTATTTTTGTCACCGTGACATTAAAGTTTTTGTCATTATCGTATGTGTTATAGTGACAGTGACAATTTCTTTTTGAAATCGTCATTTGACGACATGGACTTCGAAGAGATGTTTGTTGCTGTGAACTCATCAGACTACAGGGGGAAAGAGCTAAAAATTACTGAGTACACACCCTTTGGAGTGGCAGGCTAGTAACTCGTAGGTAAGCTTAGATTATTCACTCTCTAAGGTGGTAAGTTCTACACTATGTTTTATAAACTTCAAGAACATCCAAATAATTTTTTTCGATGAGTGTTAGAAGTTTTGATGAATTACTTCGCACTTTAGGACGCGACAACAAAAATACGTACATGAGATTGTCTGACCCAGCTGAAGAAAGACTCGTTGTAACTTAGAGGTTAAAAAAGTAATTTTAAAATATGTTTATTTCAATCAAAACACAAAATGGTTTTAATTATAAAAGTAAGGATTAATTTAATGATTTCCAGTGCCGATATTGTACTTGTGACCCGGGGAGCACCGACGCTCCATGTGATAAATTATCACATCCTCACCGCTGATAATTGAGCCATTCTGTATATTATACTGTTTTTACTTCGGAACTTTAATAGTGCTATTAAGACTTCGATGTGTTTCGCTTGTGAGAGCGCCGCCACATACTCCTAGCAAATGTCAAAAGAGAAGAAAATATCTAGCAAACTTCGTAAGCTTCATTAGAGTCAGCTGCAAACTGTGAAATATATGATAGAATACTACCCGAGGCTGAGGAGTCTTCAGCTATATGAAGTTGGCTTTGGGGACTTGGCAGTGGCGGTGGTAAAGAGACAGAATATTTGGGTTTGTTTTGTAAATATTGCGGATTTATGGATGAAATATACATAGGGGAAGGAGTTGAGCGATCTCAGTCGATGTAGGGAGTCGGAATACCTGGGGTTGATTTGGAAATTTTGAGGACTTTGTAACTTGTAGCTGGACTATAGATCTACAGATAGATAGAACTAGAGATCTGTGGGAGTTTTGTTTGTTTGTGTGTTTTGATTTTTTTTTAATTTTAATCCGTACTTCTAATTTATTCTCCTCCGAGACTGCTTTTAACAATGGCACCAACGATAGTGCAAAATGCTTTTCCCTGTCGTCGTCATCACAATTCCTTTCATTATTCCTCATAGTCTCAATAAACTTGTTATCGTCAACCCTTTTTTTTTCTCTAAATTTCTAGAAGCCTTTCTTCGTAAGGTTTATTGTATTCGTACTTTTCTTTCGGAAATATTGGCTTCGCTGTGGTACTTCTTTATCAACATACCTACTGTATTCTTCGCAATCAATGTCCTCTGCGTTTCCTGAGATCTCTCGAATGTCCATGATTGGGACAAGGAATAAAAGTTGGTCAAATTATTTGTACTTTCTTCTTTTTTTAGCAGCCTGTCCAGACTTGGTGGATTTGTGCTCGCGTAGCTCACGTGAAAAAAAGTTCTTAAATTTTTCCACCTTTTCTGTACCTACAAGTATACCTGTAAATAAAAAAGAAGATGTATGGGTACTACCATCTGCTTGGGATCTTATAATTAAAAAAATAAAATTAAAGCCCAAGCATACCACTGTAAACCTTCAAAATACTATAAGCGCATTTTGCGTAGATGGGACCTCGGCAAACTATGAAATTGGAACATCAAGCACCTCAGCCCCCCCCCCCTTCTGTGACATAGAGTGCTGTGAAGCATCCGAAACATCAGAAATTAAAAATTTAAATTAATTAAACGCGATGAAATTTGTAAATATTGGTTTCATTTTAAACAAAGGAATGTTTCCATCGAGTACTTTTTACCTCCATGGCCCGTCCGTTTTTTTCACCCTGTGTATAGTGAAAAATTGTGTAAGGTAATGTGTTATGGTTGATGTATATGGTTGTGTAATGGTTGATGGATTTGATTCGATTTAAATTTTATTCTCTTATTTTTAAAACATTTAAATAAAAAGCTTGTTTTTTTTATGTTTTGCTATTAATTTATTTTTTTAAATTCTGTTCATTTCATTTAATGCGTCATTGCTGATTTTATATCATTGCTGATGATTGATTTTTATCTTGAATCGCCATTTTGATTTTTTTATCGCCAGCTGTTGACCCTTGTCGGTCCCTACAACATTTGTTCGAGCGGAACGGAACTATCCGTAACCTTTGCCGAGTTATAACTCTTTAAAATTGGTACGGCGGCCATATTATATTCCGCCATTTTGATTTTTTTTCATCGGCGCTAGATTCTGCTCAGGGTGTAGGTCGGTACCAGCTGTGATTCTAGTTATAGACGGAGAGCTGGCTGCATAAAAAAATGTCCGCATCAAGTACACGGTTGATTTGTTTTAGAAAAGAAACCTTTGGGATAACCGATCATGTGTGGAGATTCTCCGGGACATGCTGAGGAACAAGTTATCCAGCATACTTTGCGGTAACCTGTCCCATTCTTGAATGGCGGCTTGCTTTATGACACTGTCTGGGGAGGTGGCTGACGATTCCAAACAGCTTGCTTAGAGTTTTCCACGCGTGTTCTATTGGATTTAAGTCAGGCGAGGCGGCAGGCCAGTCTGACCTTATGATGTCATATTCTCGGAGAGCAGCATTGACTCGTTGAGCCCGATGTGCAGGCATATTATTATCGACCAGTACGATTTGGTGCCCATGGTTTAGTCGGAATGGTCTGACAATTCAATCAATAGCGTCTGTTTTATACCTATCTGCCGTCATTAACCTCGATAAATGGAACAAGTCAATCTATTTATTTAATATATTAAAGATTTTTAATATTGATATGGTCACAATAAGATGTTGTTAGCTATTTACGTAATAATTTGAGACAGAACGTAATAACGTAAATACGTAGTAACTTGAGGACCCGTAAGTAGAAACTGAATAAATTAACCGACTTAGTATTACCTGGATCTCACAACTTTATACGGTAGAAGAACTGAGGAGTTGCGAAACTTGGTTTTTTTACAAGTTATGTTTTTTATGGCCTAGTAAATATTAGATTGGCGATGGAGTGATTAGGGCGGAACCAAAATCAAAATACATCTGTGTGCGTGTAATGTGCAGGTGTGGATGACTAATGTTCGATACCGATTGCCGTATATTCGTGTCTTTTAATTTTATATGTGGTAGAGCCATGCTGCAGTTATATTAGTAGTATAGTTTTTGCTCGAATGGGTCGGCTCGACCGGGGAAGTACCACGCTCTCACAGAATACCAGCGTAAAATAGTAGCTGAATGGTGCTGTTTCATATGGGGAGTGTAGGGAACCGGAGACCCCTTTTACTGGAAACGAGGCATTACATCTTAGTCCTCACGAGTGACAACGGATCGGCATTTTGATTCGTAATCAAGGATAGATGTAAGATGTCTATTGACCACAGAAAACACTTACCATCAGGTGGACTGTGTGCTCGTTTGACACCCAATCAATCATATAAAAAAACGCAGGTGATGTTAGTGAATATTTTTACGGATCTTCTAAACTACTCAAAGCATTGTACCCTTTCGCGGGTTTTAGTCTGTATGAAGAGAAGTTACATAAAAACTAACGTAGCGGCTTATTGCGAATATATATAAATATATATATATATATATATATATATATATATATATATATATATATATATATATATATATATTATATACTCGTAAGTACTTTCAAAACTAATCTAATAAGTTAATCAATTGTATAATAACTTCCTTATAATAAGGCATACCTACATTTTAATATAAATAAATTAAAGTTCTTTACAACATAAGTTAATGTACGAGACTTTCCAATAATGCTGTTTGCGCTTGAAGTAGCACTTTATATGTTTTTTTCTGATATTTTTGTGTGTAATAGTGTGTACTTTGTTGGTACAATAAATAATTAATAAAAAAATAACTAAAATAAATATTGAAGTATCGTGTCTGGCCACTAAATGTAATTCAAAATATTCTCGACATTCCGAAAACACATGTTATAGAAAATGTTAACTATATTTATATTTATTACTTACAGATTTTTCTGTAAGACTGAAATAAAAAACGAAACGAACGAATGAACAGCCCATGACAAGTTGCAACTTACTTCAAACAAAGATTTTTCTTCAAAGTACTTGCTGCATATATTAGTCAAATATTTTCTTTTGGTAACCCATTCTTCTCTTCTCTTATTAAATTCAACCATTTTATTCGAAATTCAATATTTTATGAAAATCTGCCACAGCATCCACTTAGCATCAGGTGGCCTGTAGGTTCGTTTGTCACCCTAAATCTATAATTTTTATTTACACAATAAGAATATTTGGCAACCCCAAAAATAAAAAAGTACAAGTTGAAGGCATACCTTTGCCTGTTAAAGACATTTTCTTTATATAATTAGAGTGCCAAACGTGCACACAGTTTACCTGATGGTAAGTGGTTTCTGTTGCCAATAGACATCTACATCTATCCTTGATTACGAATCAAAATGCAGATGCGTTGTCACTCGTGAGGACTAAGATGTAATGCCTCGTTTCCAGTAAAAAGGATTTCCGGTTCTCTATACTCACCATACGAAACACTAAACGGTATTCTGTGAGAGCGAGGTCCTACCCCGGTCAAGCCAACCCATTCGTGCTGCAACCACAATAAAGACGCAGCATGGCTCTACCACGTAAAAAATATTTTTTTAACATTAACACTTCGATAAGATGTTACCGATAATGTTAATCTCTATAAAGGTGGGGTTAAAATAGCAGTATTCACGTATTTACGATGGTTTTAAATTTAATTCCTATGTTCTATGTTCATAACATTAATATTACAAAACGTGATAATTTTTCCCATCCATTTGTGTACTAATCGTTTGTACTTGTTCAAAACACAGAGTTTAGAATATTAATGTATAAGTAATAATGAGTGATTTCTGTCTTAGGCGTGTTATATTCATGTACTACGCACCTAGTCATCATTATTTATGTCTATTAAACACTAATTTTCACTTTGAAACCTGAGGTTTTGCAAATACAAGCAGGATTTGTTTTGTCTAAGAATGACGCCAGGCCGATACAGGCCAATAGTATTTGTAGTACGTGAATAGTCTCGCCTATCTTTCTCGCTCTAACGTACGTGTACACTCTCAGATCACAGAACAATAACCAAAGCACTGGTCTAAACGTGCACTACGCTCTTTTTCTTTTGCATCGCCAATGTACTCTAACGTCGTAAATTGTATTTTAAAAATAAATTATAACTGGCCAATGTCTCATACAAAAAAGCGTGTACTGTTCACACACGATATCAGTCAAACCTTCCGAAAAGGCAACCGGAAAAAGCGAAATGAAAGAGCGTTCATTAGTTTTTCTTTACCGCTTTATTCTATTTCAGTCAGAAATGCGACTTATTACGAAATAATGTAATTAAATGTAACTGAATTACAAACCTTATATTTAAATATTTAATATATAATGCTGAGCCAAAAACTCCTCTGTTTATCCTTATCGTGTATTGGACGCTAAATGCACTTTTGCGCTCTTCTGGGGAACTTATTTAGCTGAAAAGAAGTGAAAACCCCAATTTCTCCACGATCTGGGTATCGATAGACGCATGAATGGATAGAATAATTTATGCTTATGTAAACCGATCGCACAGCGGTGACCAGGAGACAACTAGGCTATTTGAACACCTTAGTGAATTCTCTCATGTGGCTCTAAATCGGTACCCTACTGCACATGGAGAGGACTGGCCACAGAAATCTAAATAATAAGACAATAGAAGTCGTAAAAGCGCGTGACCTTGTCGCCACACATTACTCGTAGGCCACAAGCGCGTGAGGAGCGTTTGTTTCGGTCACCAGTGTTGTTTCGGACGCAGAGACATAAAAATGGTGTTTTGAAGCATATAAAGGGATAACATTTCATAAATAAGTACTTAGTGTTTTAAATAATGTTGTTTTTAATGAAATAAACTTAAATAAAATTATTCACCTCTAGTACTAAAATTGTCTAAAACTGATTTCACATTTCAATATCCATTGATTCTTAAGCTAGTTCAGTCTACGAGTACGAGAGCTAAAAGCAGCGATGGATTTATAGTTTGGGCAAAAACAATATTGTCGCATACTTAAATTTCCAAGAACAAGGCCGCAGCAGACCAACGCGAGTCAGTGACTTGACACTACTATTTCATATCAATAATTTATTACCTATTGTGACGGCCCAATATTATTATTAATAATTAAATTCAATATAAAGGGAGCATCAAAAATAGTCTTAAAATATATATAATTTAAGCAATAAAATTACATTAATAAGCATATAGTTAATATAAATAAATTTCAGACATTAGACCAATAATATAGTAAATTAAAGGCAAAAATATTGTCTTCAATAATAAATAAATTTATTATAAAAACATATTTAAAACATGATAAACAATAGAAATACAAGTTGAAAATATTATAAAAATAAAGATAAATAACGTTTATAAGATAATTAGAAAATTTGTTAAAAATTGTCTAAGTTGTGGAAGGAGTTTATGTATAAAAGAAAATGTTCCTAAGTTATGGAAGGTGTTCATGTATAGATGTCTTGTATGGAGGAGCTGCCGGAGATACATACCTGCAGTTGTACATATATATGGGGTGGTCGGGAGCCCGACTGCTTGAAGTACTGTAGCACAATGACTAGTCCTATATTAGGGACTTATGATAATAAACTCAATGATACAAAAGCATTATACAAAAAATATTATAGGAGGTCTTTAAGATGAATTTGCATTACAATAGTAGAATCGTAGGCTGAAGTCCTACATATTAATGACTTATGAAAGTAAGGTCTATGATACAAAAGCATTATTATAGAAGGTCTCCTTGATGCATAAGCATTATATGGGGTGGTCGGGTGACTGACTGCTCTTAGTACTGTAGCAAAATGACTAGTCCTTTAAAGGGACTTGAAAAAGGATTATTATGGTGGCGTGTATGCTGCTTCACAAGCAATTGGTCCGAGATAAACTTGGGCTCGCTAACCGATGTGTCCTAGACATATCATCTTAGTGCCGGTGGTAAGCGGATTTGTTGTAGCAATACGGCTTTATACTGCAACTCGTGGAAAGGCATGTCTTGACCAGATCGCCAGTAACGTGTATAGGGTCAAATCAGGCACACATCTTGTTTGCCTATCTGACCATGAATCAGCCCAAACTATATCATTTAAAATGAAGTTGATTAAAAAGGAGTATACTAAACAGACAATTGATTACAGTGAAGAAAACTTGTTCAAGTTTAGAAACTGTATGTCTGCGCTATCATTTTCAGAAGTATATAATAATAAAAATGCTAATGAAGCTTTCAACGAATTGCATAACGTGATTGATCTATTTAATAAACTCTGTTTTCCAATAAAGCTTATTAAGATCAGTAATAAATTCAGATACCAGAAATGGCTTAGTAAAGGCATTAGACTTGCGTGTAAAAATAAGCGGCGTCTGTATATTCAATATACAAGAAGCAATAAAATTTCTAGAATATCTAAAAAATACGCATACAAAAAATACAATAAAATTCTCAAAAAGTGCATTTATAGGGCTCAAAAATTACAAAACCAAAGGGTTATAAATAATGCTTCTAATAAATGTAAAGCGACATGGAATATTATCAATAATAATTTAAATAACGATATAGAATATAATGCTATTGACATGATAAGTATAAATGACATAAAATATAGTAATCCTAATGTAATATGTGAATTTTTTAATAACTATTTTATAGATATGACGAACCTAGAACATGACAATTTAAATTCTGATAAAATTAACATTCCATTCAATAAAAATTCAATATTCCTAACTCCAACTAATGAAATGGAAATAGCTTCTATTATTTTATCGCTTAAAAACAGCAATGCAGTTGGACATGATGGCATAAATACACGTGTACTAAAGGCATGTGCGAGGGATTTAAGTCGACCTCTTACTCATGTAATTAATTTGTCAATGGAACAGGGATCATTCCCCGACATCCTTAAGTTATGTATTGTTAAGCCAATATACAAGAAGGGGCGATAAATGTGATATGAATAACTATAGACCGATAACTCTTATTCCAATACTATCTAAAACATATGAAAAAGTAATCTTCAAGCGCATTGATAGCTTTATTACATCAAATAATATACTGAGAGAAGAACAGTATGGTTTTCGCAAAGGTCACTCTAAGTGGCTTGCTACAATCTGATACATTATGTCACTGAATGTATTAATAAATACCAGTTATTGCTTTATTTCTAGACATGACCAAAGCTTTTGACTTTGTTCCACATAAAAGATTACTGATAAACTCTATCGATATGGTATTAGAGGTAACGCTCACGACTGGTTGGAAAGTTATTTGTATAATAGACAGCAATGTATTGAGATAGCAGCAGTTGTTGAATCCAGACAGTGTACTTTCCGGTCAAAGCATCGTGTCAACCCATGTGGAGTTCCACAGGGCAGTATCTTGGGGCCCCTGTTGTTTTTGATATTTATTAACGACTTACCAAATGCAACTCAACATAAATGTTACATGTTTGCAGACGACACTACCGTAGTAATAAAATGTGACGAAATAGAAAAATCCAATATTATCATTAACAAGACTTTACACAACCTAATCAATTGGCTACATTCAAACAATCTCAAAATAAACAAACAAAAAAACAAAGGGAATCCAGTTTACTACTTATAGAGCAAGGTCAATGGATGTACTAGTCGATTATTGCGGTAATATTGTTGAAATTGTTAATGAAGCTAAATTTCTTGGATTTACTTTAGATAAATTCTGTGACTGGAAAGCACATATAGACAATCTATGTACAAAAATAAATAAATTTGTATACGCGCTACGACGACTCAGTAATGTATCAACAATTGAAACTGCTCTATCGGCCTACCATGGCTATGTGTCATCACTATTAAGTTACGGCATTATATTGTGGGGAGGTTCAGCGGATGTAAACCGGGCTTTCATAGCCCAAAAGAAATGTATTAGGGCTATTTGCAGAGTACATTTTCTTGAAAGCTGTAAACCCCTTTTCAATAAACTTGGAATCCTACCGCTACCGTGCCTGTATATTAAACAAATGTGTATTTTTGTACGACAACATTCTCACTATTTTGTCACTAGAGAGCAAAACAAAAAAAATAAACCTACGAGACAGGGAGAAAGGATCGTGCAACCTAGATTAAGACTTCAACTATACAGACGAAGCTGTTATTGTAGGGCTATTAAAATTTATAATAAGCTTCATCCAAGTTTCAAAGCTCTGCCGTTACCATGTTTTAAAAGAAAGTTACATTCCTGGCTTTTCACTAGGTGCTTTTATTCAGTCCAGGAATACTTAGATGACCAAGAGGTTTTTAAATTTTAACTGTATTTGTAGCTTCTCTGTGTTTACTTTATTTTATGACTTGAATAATTTGACATAAAATATTATACAATTTATAAATGATGACATGTAATGCTCTGTCTGTGACTCATGTTTACCATTAGTTTTCTGTTTAGTATGTTAACTTATTTTTAGCTCTAAGTAGACTAAAATGTAACTACTTTTAAATTTGCATGACAATATTAAGTCAAACATGAGGACGTACCATTATGTTAACATCTTTGCACTACCATGTTTAAAGCAAATAAAAAAGTTCTGATTTCTGATTCTGATTCTGATTTCCCGTGGACATCGCACACCCATATCGTTTGTGGGCGACGTCGTAGTGCATAGCGATGCGTCGTCTATCTTTCGGATTGGGATGAGTGTGTTTGGTAGCACTTTTAAGTGTAACCAGCATACTGAACTTCATGTCTTAGTGCATTAGCGCTATGATACGTGGAGTTTTGTCCACTGGCGTCTTAGTAGCGTTCTACTATGATACGTTGGTGCAGTTTTTAGTTAACAACATATTAGTGCCGGTGGTAAGCGGGTTTGTTGTAGCAATACGGCTTTCCCGTGGACATCGCACACCCATACCGTTTGTGGGTGGCATCGTAGCGCATATAGATGCGTCATCTATCTTTCGGATTGAGATGAGTATGTTTGGTAGCACTTTTAAGTGTAACAGGCATACTCAAATTCATGTCTGTCATGCACTACATTAGCGCTATGATACGTGGAGTTTTGTTCACTGGCGTCTTAGTTGCGTGCTACTATGATACGTTGGTGATATTTTGTACTTAACAACAATACAAACTTTGTTACCAAAGTCGATAGGGATCATGTGGGTGTGTTGTGAGGGGGCGCCATCCGTACGATAGTTGCATTGATGCTTACTGGTTCTTGCGGTATTGCGTCTTGTGATGGATCTGCGGGTGTGCTGCGCCTGATTCGACGCATTCTTGTGGTTCTGGTCGATGCAGGTATGCGGGTGGTGATGTCTGCTGGGATGTATGGGGGACCTTGGGATGGTGTAAGCCCGACGATAGTCGTATTGATGCTTGTTGCGTTCTGCAACATTGCGTCTCTGCGATGCTTGTTTGGTGGGACGCTATTCTCAATGGCGCTCTCTGCGTCTTGGTTTGACTCACACCTAAGTAGCTTTGCCCAAGTCGGGTCCCTTCATTACGGGGCTGCAGACTGTCTGCCCTCCACGATGTTTTATATAACAACATAATAATATATCTTTGTAACTTTCCCACCTTTGAATGATTGAAGGCAACTTGTTGGTGGGTCAGACAAACATGATCGAAAATGCATTTACTCAACGTCAGTGACACAAAACCTTTCTGATGGCAAATTATTATTAACAACTTATAACTGCCTTTTGTCTATATCTGCCGTTGTATTGGTTGGTGGAGCATATGTGCCGACCTCATGCGGGTGGTAGCTGGCGGGAGGATCTGAGGAGACTCTCAAGGCTGCGGTCGAAAGCCGCACAACGTGGGACCCCATTCCCTTGAGGTGAGCGGTAGACTCATGACACGCTCTGCGGCTAGTAGCCGTGCTGATCATGCAACTGGTGGTGATGCCGTACACTTACATCACGTCTGCAGGAGCGGCGGTCTGGCAGGTGGTGGCGCTCACGGAGGGTTTACGGCCAGAGTGCCTATTTGCCTAAACTGTGTGACGTACATTCACTGTGGCTGGATTCATTCGTATTCTGTATGGCGTTTACACGCATTGACATGCGCGACTTCGGTCGATGTTTGTGCTTACACACTAACAAGGGGCCAAGCCTCTTTTACTGGTTCGCCAGTTATTTTGCTGTGGACTACGGTCCAGTTCCCGAAATAACGTTCCCTTCGGGGGGGAGTGCACCAAAATGGTTTGCGCTCACCGCGCACGTCGTGTGTGGAGCCGTGTGCCTCCCCTACATTTTTTTTAAATAAATGTTGGAGAGCGAAGCCCTTGTAGCGGGTATTTTGTATAAGTATATTTTGAGTCTTTCCCAAGCGGGAAGGGATAAATAATGATATATATATATATATATATATATATAATTTTATTGAAAAGGGTTAAATTAAGTATATTAATTATACTTAATATAATATTATTTTTATATAGAGGGGGGGAGCGTTACACACTTACATGTTAAGCTTACCTAGTTTTACCGAAATGGGAATGAAATGTGATTTTTCGTAAAATATTTATTTACAACTTCTATATTTTTTTCTTTCTAAATATTTTATACCGTTACCACTTATCAGCGATTATCTGTTTATTTGTACATTTAAATTACTTGATATTTTTTATGCAGTTTTTATATATTGTAAGGATAAGTTATTTTATTGTGAAGATAGTAAACTAAATTCGATCTGTAATTTCGGGTAACTGAAAAATGACAAACAATAGAAAATCAGTTACAGATCTTTAAAACTAATAAAAAATGATAAATATGTCACCCATACATATATTTATATTTGTTTGCTGTTTGTATAACGTATTTATTTTATTTAAACATCTGTTTATTTAATATAATGCTATTTATTATTCCAGGTTTCCAAAAGATCCGCATGTTAAAGATTAATGTATATACTTATCCTTAACGTTTTATTACATATATCCACTTTTTTCTAATTATAAAACGTCTAAAAGCTAAAGCTAAGACTAAAAGCGTCTATTACTGAGACACTTTCAGTTAATTAGATATATCTTGGTGTGAAACTCCTGGACGATCAACGACGCTTAGTAGAAAGTTATCGAAAAGTGCGTTGCGCTGCACTATGCCCAAGTGAGAGTGAACGCGCAATATCATTCTCTGTCTCTCGCACACATTAATTATTGGACCGAGTGGCTACGCCTCCTGAGGTTTTAGGTTTTTATAAAATATTCCCTAATGCAATAGTTTTATAGTTTAATCTTTGTTGCGTAAATGCTAGAGATAGCTGTAGGCGTAATTGTGTATTTATTGTTTGTCTATGTATGAAAGCTGCAAACCAGCGACATTATAGCGATATTAGGACAGTAGAAGGCATTTCTAGTGTCTTATTATTTAGATTTCTGTGGGACTTGCTGTAAGACGGTAAAGGCGACCAACAAATACACAATATACCTAATGGTAAAGTGGGTGCTGTAGTCGAAGGACACTCACATTGACCTTGACTGAGAGACTAAGACACTCACATTATCACCCTCGAGAACTAACATGGAATATCGTTAGAGTATTTATAAGCAAGCTTACTGAAAAGGATGGTCTTGCTCTTTATCTCACGTCCCTAAAAGTGATCAACCAGTTACTGGCCCCTATCCTATACCACACTGTAGTGTATGTGTAGTGTATGCTCACGTATACGAGCATATACGATAGACTAAGAGACATTCGGAGAGTATTAAATCTACAGGGCCGACTGACTGGACCATCCAGGGCTGACGGTAAAAATTCGAAGAATGTACAATTGTTTTTAGCAGTAATGACGTATCGGAGATTGACCTACTCTGTCACTGGTAGCATAAGCAGTAAGTTTGTGAGTAGTGTAGGGCGGCTCCAACTAGATGAAGCAATGACCAGGCAAGAACCCAGGATTTTACTATCATAGTAGGATGAAGGGGATGTTCAGGTGTTGAATTATTGATGTGCGATGTTGCTTAAAATTAATATTTTAACATCGCGTATTCTACAATAATATATGTTAGAAAATCATATACGAAAAACTTTAATCATAAGTTATTTTATTTATATCATCAATCCAAACTACAATGTTTTAATCTACAAAGTACATAAAGATATAGTCATTTTCGACTAGACCACACATTATTCTAAACCTTACTTTAACAGATTAAAATTCAAATTAGAAACTGTCGCATTACAGATAGATGTAATTTTAAATGGAATAAGATAAAATAATATGACATTTAATACAATTAGAAATATAAATAATAATATTCGTCGGATCAAAATAGGTTTTGAATGAATTAGTCTTGTAAGCCGAAATTTAATTATAAACACAACCTTGTTAAAATACCTTGATTTATAAAATAAAGTTTTTAATGGCAATGTATTGTGCAACTTATTGTATTATCAGCTCTCTATACTGTTAAGGACGTACAAAGATGATTTGGAAACAAACTATCATAAATCTACGAATTGGTTATAAAACTACCAATACAAATGTTACATACAATTGTCATATTTGTAGCAATTTTATATTTTAAAAGATATTCAAAACCATAATAGTAGACATAATCGTTACTTCTTATCATAACACAACTAAAATTTATATGTATTATGTATATTATAGTTAAATTAATTGTTTTAAATATAACATATCAATCATTTATCACTTCCAAACGACTAAATCGATACTTAGTCGAATCAAAATAGCTCCATGCGACTTTCACTATGATGTTCGAGCAAACAAATATTATTTTCATAAAATATTGTATATTATCAAATACTGTCATTTGCAGATTTACCTCATTTTATTCATTAAATTTTAACTGCATTTTTATTTTCTAATATATTTATAAGAATTTAACGCTAGGAAAGTAGAATTTATCGTAGAAATAGTAAAGACACATCAAAAATTTAGACTAAATGCAGTCTATTGTTGTCAGCCTAATTATAATTAGGTGTTAAATATAGTAAGTGTTAAACTCATGAATGTCATGACCAACTATGCAGCCCAAAGCGCGGATCAAAACGTGATTGATGAGTTCCCCATTTAATTTATAAGACCGGAGCAGCCCAGCGAACTCTGCTCCTTTTAAGTCTCTCAGAAATTAATACATAGAATAGAAATAGTTCAGGTGGTCTGTACCTGTGTTATTAAGACAAAATCAACATAATTTAATAAATATTTAATACATGTTTTGATTTTATTGTTCCACTTATTCTAAAAAAATTGGTAATTTAACTGATTAAATCTTACAACGTAACGCGATAAAGCAATATTATCAGCATAGTTAGATCATGACTAATAAAAGTAAAATATATACAAATAATACTTTATAAAATAATAAATTAGGTTTGGAAACTGTTGCCGCTGTACGGCAACAGTGGTAGTCCATAATAAAAAATATCACATAGTCACTAGTAAAAAACAAAGCTAAAATCATTTGTAATTAAAATTATAGGAATGCTTAAAATTATAAGAATTACATCCATTGTTATAAATCTTAATGCATCATCACTAGTTTGAGCAAAATAAATTTACTTCACTACAAATTGAATGAAACTTGCTTGAACGAATTAAAATTCGTTCAAGGAAACTTGTATACAATCCTACTTTATTCAAAATTAGTAATACATGGTCTGTTATAATGGTAATCAGACTATTATGATCTTTAATTCTCTGGGAATAAATTACTTTTAAAAAGCTTTTACTCAAGTGTTTTCAGTATATCAATGTTTACTCAAAATATAATCCTTTTTTGTTTGATAATTTCACATAAGTACATTTACATGATTATTACACACACGATCGCCTTACAAGTTAAAATGCGGATTCAAAGGTGCACATCTAGCACAGGAATTGCGTATGTAGTAATATTCTACAAAGAAAAGGAAAATATTATAAAATTACTATTTCTATCATTAACATTATCATTTCTACCACCTATTCCAATATAAAAATAGAGTATAAAAGTTTTATTTTCAATCAAAAATAAAGTATAAATAAATAAATTATCAACCCTAGAGCAACAGTAGCCTAATGGCAGGGTGCGGACCGCGAACTCAAATAGTCGTGGATTCGAATCCGCCATTCGGCTATTGTCGTGAACTACTCCTAACACGAACATTTTAAGCTTACCGGGAATGGTTAAAGAGAATATTAGTAATGTTAAAAGCATTGCTAGTATTTTCCATAAAAATAAACCTTCCTCTTGTAAGATGTAACGTCTGTCTAGTTTCTATTAAATGATCCTCTTTCAGTAACCGGGATCAACAAAAAAATTTAGAAAACATGAAATAAATAAATCTAACTTTCAATAAATAAATAGAAAACGTGAAATAATTTTATATGATAAATAAAAAAACATTAATTTAGACCCGCTAAAACTATTTACAATTATGTATTATTATAAATTAAAATAGATATTAGTCCAATCTTATACTCTCATCACAATTCTTAACATTTTGCCTTATACAGCATGGAGCACCATACGAGTTCGGACAGGTTTGTATTTCGTTAGGTCGTAACTGTTAGGTGACAACGGAGCATCAAAGGCGGTGCGTCAAAGGCGGCCGGTTCATTACTCTTACAGGAAATGTTAAAGTTAAAAAAAATCTATATTTCCTAACCTTAACTTTACGTGGGCAACTTTTAATAATCAGCATACATTTATTTATATAGAAAGTATACTTTAGTCAATGGGAGATTTTTTTTAATCATAATCTGTTTAAATATAACATAGATAGGCAGAACTCACAGATAGACTAACACAGATTATAATTGCATGTAATGTTTAAATATTAAGAATTTTTTTTTTGCATTATGACATTTTTAGACATGCTTCACAGTTCACACTTACCACTAGACATATCATTATAATATCATAATTAAGTTTTAATTTAAATTACTCACATTTAACTACTTCTAAATTAGATGACATGAAGTAATGTGTTATATAACCATAGCAAATATATTTTTGTATTAGCAGCCTCTGAACTTTAAAAGAACTGCCTTTTTAATATCTTTTTAGTTTTTTTTTATACAACACTAACACATAGCATGTTTCATTACATCATTAGAGATTCCTATACTCGTAGATTTCTTTTGATTTGAGAGAGAATAATTAGGCCGCTGTAAATGGGAAACAGCATCAAAATATTTAATGTAAAGAAAACAATCAACTCAAAAGATAAATATAAGATGGGTGTAATTAAGTATTAGTGGATATTTTCACAGCTGGCCCCTAATAGCAGGTAAGGTCAGTGAAATAGTCAACAAACCATGTCACTGCGCCAAAGCTTACATACAACCATTTTTTGTAAATATGATTCATTCTTCTTCTGGTTGCTTAAATTCTTACATATTTATCCTAAATAAAAATCACACCAAAATGATTATAATATAATCTCAAAGTAATGGAAACCCCCATTCCGATATACTATTGTATGTATATACAAGTGATTTAATATTGTAAATCACTTGATAAAATTATTACAACAAAAAATGACAATAAATAATCAATAGAGTATTTTTTTTACTCCAAAAATACTAAATAAATATTGATCTGCATCATAACAACAGACTTCATAACATATAATGCTCAACACAAACACTGCTGTGTATAAACTAGCATATGAATGCATTTAAGAAATACAAGCTCTTAGTGACTAGTACAAGTCCGTATACACACACAAGTGCAATTCGGAATAGGGGTGGAGTAAAATACAATATAGTAAACTCAATTATACTGAATAAATGATCTAATAATTTAAGATATTTAAACATGAGCTACTTCTTGTATATAATTATCATTGACTGCATTCTGAATTTTACAAACGGTGTCATCAAGAATGTTCCCATTTTTCTCTATTACAGTATCCTTCATGCTAATGATTGTATTCACGTTATTGTTCTCAAGAACGTTATCGCAATCGCATCCCATGAAGCCAGTGACACTGAGGGTCACCTTCTGTGGATCTTGCGCCTTTGCATCGACGAAGTTAACCAGAACTTGGGTTGGGGCATTCTGTTCTGGCTGCTTCTTCTTACGACGGCGTTGAGCAGCCTCATTAAAAGCTTGAACGCATGACAGCGGAGCCTTCACTCCATCAGAGGACGATGACGTTTGACGTTGGTACTGCTTGAAGTTCTTGCGCAGGCCGCAGCGGCATCCTTTTAATGCCTTCTCGCGCCTGTTGAATAAAAAAACACATATCGTTATGCTCGTCGAAAATTGAATGGTTTTAATAAAATGTTTAAAAATACACTCACTCCACGATTGCTTTCTCCCTTTGTTCTAATTGAAGGCGCACAGCGCATACCTCCATGTAAAGCTCATTCGCGCGATTAAGTTGTTGCTCGTACATATGGCGGGCTTGCTTCTCCTCTTCGCGGCGCTGGGTCGTATCTTGGGCCTGTGGCTGTTCACTCCTGATCAATGTATAAAACTCATGTTAAATCCACTTTATAATTGTTTGTTATGTACATTGGCGCATATAAGAAACAAGTGAACACTGGATGGGCAACTGGATGGAAAATTAAACTTTTATCTTGTATTTTATGCCCCACTTGTGATTTAAAATTATCTTATTAAATAAATCATTTGCCGTGATATAATTTTATTTTATATTTAATTGTATTCAAAAGGTTTCATTTTTCCGTATATGAACTGCACACGTTTTTTTCTCTTCTCATTGTTGACATTTCGCAAAAAAGTAAGTATGTAAATACAATCATGTTCGGTACAGTTAACTAAATAAACTACCTTTAGTATGTACAGTTTTATCTATGTATTCTACAAATAACATACTATTTTTATAGTGGATATGACCAAACTACAAACAATCTGTACAACTGACAGTCAGTAAAAAATCATTTTTTTATAGATGACGAACGAGCATACAGTCCAGACAGTGATGGTAAGTGGATGCTGTGGCCAGTAGACATTTACATTTAACCTCGATTAAAATTAGAATCAAAGTGCAGATCTGTTGTCACCCCTGAGGACTAAGATAGAATGCCTTGATTCGCATTAGGGGCATTAAGGGGAAATATTAACTCAAATGGCTTAGCAAGATCCTCCGTTATGCCGAAAATATTGCAGCATTAATTTTGAAATAAATGTATGGTAAAGTTGAGGATTAATTTTAAGCAGTATGTTAGACGAAAACACGATTCCGTAAAATTTTCTCTATGGACAAAAATCCAAAGTTACCTCCAAACTGAACAATAAACCGCTGTTATTCATAAAATACTTTAAATAAGATCATGAAACTTTGCATACCAACTGAATTAACTATAAAGCAGTGCTTATGTTATTTACTTTTTTTTTAATTCCATTATTTTCACTGTAAAAAGAAATTACCTAAACTATTGGCGTCTTGAAGCTTGATTCCTGCCGCCCGTTCAGTATCGCTTCGGCTTTTGAAGGGGGAAGTTATGTCGCTTACGATCAGAATACACATTACGCAACAGGACGACGTAAAATTAAAATGGGAAATAACCGTTATAAAAATAAGAAGCGACTGGGTTGGCGTTAAAAAACAGGCATAAATATGATAAATCTAATGAAATAAGTATCTAACGACCTATCTAATTACAGTATTATAGTCAACCAAATCTAAGAAATACATTTTGACAGCTGTCAGACTTATTGCACCAAGCATTCCAACTAAAAAGGAGATGTCGTACAATATTAGATTCTTACAAAAATCGACATCGATTATTTAGAGTTAATAATCATTTACAGTTTGATTTGAATAATACCAGAATAAATTAAAAAACGGATAATTTAAAACACAAGATGTATCAATTTCTTCGAATTTGTTGTTACTGCTTATTTCTAGAGGCACAGTTCAAAATTTTGGATTGAAACTAGATTAAAAATAAATATATTCAAACAATTTCAGTACAACTAGTTGAGTGTTGTTGTTTAGATTAATTACTATGTATTTGATTTTTAAATTCCATGTCTCTTTCAAAGTCATCCATAATCAATAACTTTATTTTTTATTTACCACTTTTGCCCAATCATCCTTTGTGACATAGGCACATGCTTCAACGAATATAAAAGAAACAGTTCAAAAAGTTAAAGCCGATTCACAAAATAAGAAGACAAACACAAAATTACGCACAGTAAGCTTTCGAAATGGCGAGACATTGAACTACGAAAGTAGTGGTTTTTTCAGCGCGGTCTTGTATATGAGTTTTTTTGCCTATACAAATTTACGTTAACAAAGTAAAAAATAGACTTGTTTTATTCACGATTCAAGGAATTATAAAAATAAAAATTTTATTAAACAAATAATACATTAAAAATGTATAATTCGATTATTTGAATATTTTTGTCGATTATTCGCATAACAACGAATTTTAATCATCCAAACACTACGATAAGGTACATAGCGACATATCATTAAAACGACGTCAAGTAAAAAAGTTGATATCGGTTATTCTTTTAATATTTCGCTTTGTTTGAAAGATTCGAATTTAAATTAATGATAAAAAACTATACACATTGTAATGAAATGTAGATCACTTCATAATTCTTCGGATTTACGTAAAAGCTTAATTTAAATCGTGTGAGTACGTTTGTCTAAAGTTATTGCGGAATGATTAATGTGAAACGTCAAAAGGTATTTCTTAGATTTGGTTGACTATAGTGATTACAAACATGTCGGTACATACGACGCGCGGGGAAGTGGGGGCGAAATTAGAATTTGAGGTAACTTACTATATCCCCTTAAGCTGCTATTCTGTGAGAGCGTGGTCCTTCCCCTATCGAGCCGATATATTCGTGCCACAACCATAATATAGATACAGCGTGTCTCTACCACGTATAAATGTCGTCCCGCTTAGGTATGAATAACGGAGATATTTGCTCAATATAGCCGACATTGGTCTATAGTCTTATTACTTGATGGAAAATCTTTACGCGTACTCTACATAGCAAAAGTGTACCTGGCATAAAACTTTTCCATGCAGCTCTTTACTTCCTTGCGCCAGGTGGCCTGAGTGACACTGAAGCAATCAACACGCATTGAACTTAGCTCTTCACCTGCAATTTCTAAGTGAGCGGAGATGATCTTAAATGGGGGCCTGTTAACAATAAAAAAACAATAAAATCCTTATCTACAAACTGGATTACCAACAAAAGTATGATTGAAAACTTACCTGTTCCGTGGCACACGATTCCAGCACTGATTAAGCAAGAGTTGGAGACTATCAGGGCAAGATGATGGGATAGGCAGAGATATAGTATCTGTGCCGACACCCCACATTACAGCGTGAGTCTCCAAATTCTTGTAGGGGACTTCCTGAGTGAGCAGTTCCCATAGAACAACGCCATATGACCAGACGTCAACGCGTTCTGAACATGGCTCGTGGCGAATCACTTCGGGGGGCCATCCAGGCTACAGTGCCTGTGAAGCTCATGATCGCACTCACGTCATTCCATTCGCGACTTGTCCCGAAGTCGCTTACTTTCACGACTAAATTGTCCGCAATGAGAACGCTGAAAACATTTTTTTATGAAATACCGACAAACTATATGAGTTGTATTATTGTATTTTCAAAAAGCCGATACTTCTATGCATTACTCATATCAAATTAATGAATTATGGATATTATACTATGTGGATTAAACGTTCTGAATCAAATGACCGCAAATTAAACATGAAAGTATTACTTTATGAGAACTAAACACACAATATTTCAAACTCACATATTGAAACTCCATCGCTGATTAGCTATAGTTATTCTATTTCACGATGAAGGTTTCGCCTTGATTGTATGAGTGACGTGTACCGATAGGCGCGTTAGTGTGTGCAAATAAGATTCGTTCGACTCGCGATCGTGACTGAGTGCTCCTGAGGCCTACGCACACTAACACAACGTGTATGTGCACAGCTAACAACAACCAAAGGCAAAACTTCACCGTGAATTAGAATAACTAGGATATCACTTCATAAATTTTATTTAGTAGGCACTAAGTTGCACTCATTTCCCCATAATTTTTGGTTCCAATTGACATACACCTAGTCAATAACATAGTCGCTTACAACATAATTAAAATAAATAACGCCATTATGTACATAACTTGTCGCCGGGGACATTTTATGCAATTGTAATTAATCAGTATTATGATAGTTACTTGTTATGTTTATTTTTAAATAGATGACTTTTCACATAGTAAATCTGTTATCCATCAGACTGTAACAAATATATATACTCATTCGCCAGTATGCAATGAATTTAAATAGTAATAAGATTTAGCAACCGTTCAGACTTACTTGTCGAGGGCTTTCGTCTGGTTGGGTTATTATTTATTTTACTATAATTTATGTATGATATTATATTCAACATAAATACCTAGAAGTATTCTATTTATATAAATTTATGCATCCTTCCAGACAAGAATACTTTTAATTATGTTATAAGTTAAAGTTACAACCTAAATACACGTCCCACTACTACGCACGGGGCTACTCTCATTTCTGGGAAGTTTTTGGGGTAAGGAAGTGTTTGCCGCGCTGCCCTAATGTGTGTTGTATGATATATACATAGTACCCGGTTGAGCTTTGCTCCGTATTTTTCGCTCGGTTTTTTTTTAATTCGTGTGTTTTGGAAAATTATATTTAGATACAAATTACATACTGATGAAATACGAATAATATTTTTTGATCGTAGCGACATAATAGAAAAAACTGAACTGGTTATTTGAATAAAAAATCATGAGTGCAATTACTTTAATTTAAATTTTCGAGTTCTTAAAAAATACTAAAAAAAAAGGGCACAAAAAATAGATTTTCTCAAAAAAGAAAGGAACTTGAAAAAAAAATTAAAAAAGTCGTTCGGTCGGTCTGGGTTCGAACCATGGTATTACAATTTTGTGACCGCCCTTTATATACCAATTAAGCTATGTGTAATCATTAATAAACCGTCAAAATTTACCTTCTTATTCTAACGATATGGTAGCAGTTTTTCATTGCCTAAAAACACGGACAAAAGACATTTTCTAAAAATAAATCCTAGCTAGATCGATTTATTACCCCCCGAAATTCCCCGCACACAAAACTTTATGAATATCGTTGGAGCCGTTTCCGAGATTCCGATTATATATATATATATATATTATTATATATATATATATACAAGAATTGGTCGTTTAAAGGTATAGGATAATTAATAAATAAGTCGTAAGGACGTGACGGCCCCATCGTCCATTGACATAACAGTTATGTGACGAAACTGCTACGTTTTTGCACTTTCAGTCAGTTAGCACCATGCAAAGACATGTTGGCACCGTACATCGGAAAATAGACGGGTCAAACGCCCGGTTGTGCTTATGGGTATGACCGCACCTTATAAAACGGTGCCATGTCGAAGCGTCTTACGTTAATTGTACGTCCAAAAAGTATGGATGATAAGAGTTCGTAAAGGCCACTGCCTGAAGATCGCCAGGACACGTCTGGAGATGGTGCCGGATGCGACAGAATACTACACGAAAGAGAAGTACAAAATGCTTCAGCACTATTAAGGGTCCCCTAGCATCCGTCATCCCCACCAGCTGACTTCGGATCTTCAGGGTTCTTGTTAACCCAGGAATCGACACCCGATATTAGTGGGGTATGCCACATGTGCTGGGCAATTGCAATGAAGAAGAACACATTGCGGTCGTACTAGGCTAGGGTGCGTAGCTTTTTTGTTAAGCTGGAGTCATCCATTACCGTCATGCCTTCATACGTATTTGATGACGCCGAACTACGTTTCACTTCTTATTGATTTATTTTATTTATTTTTTATTTTTTTTAATTTATTTAATAACAACCTTTTTTACATATGTTCATTGATTCCCTGGTCCCTGAGCTAGTGTAACTGTGTTTCAGGAACCAGTTCCTCCCCTTAAAGTTAGCCTTGTCAAAAGGTCAATTTCTATATAATAATAATAATTTAATTATTTAGTAAGTTAAACAAGTACAGAAATATAAATAAGAAATAAAAAGAATGTTATTTTAAGCGCTTGTTTTGTGTGTGTGTATGTATGTGTGTGTGTGTGTGTGTGTGTGTGTGTGTGTGTGTGTGTGTGTGTGTGTGTGTGTGTGTGGCGTGTGTGTATGTGTTCGTGTGTTGGTGTGTGTGTAAGTGTGTGAGTGGGTGCGTGTGTGCTTTGGAATATATGTGTATGAGTATTGCTTGTGGTAAACCTACGGCATAAGTGCTTCTGTGCTGTCATAATCAAGATTCTCTAACCACACTCTGATCCTTGCCTTTATTTGGTGGTTGCTGTAATTATTTAAGTTTGATATAAATTCCCTGTATAACTTATTGTACAAATGCGGGGCAATGTAACTATAGTGTCTTTTCGCAAAAATACTTCTTGTTCTGGGGGTCGGGTATTTGAATGTCCTTTTCTTTGCAATTTTGATACATGGTGCAGTTATACGATGGTACCTTCGTATGCATTGATAGATAAAAAGTTTTCTTACTCTAGTTGCTTAGTACTCGGGCTTTTTCATACACTAGTGTAGTTGGATAACGAAATGGAAGCAATAGCATTACTTTTAAAATACATCGTTAGGCACGTTCAGCTTCGACAAGAATTGTCTTACAAGCCCCGCCCCATGAACAGATACCGTAACATATTAAAGATTCACAGAGAGAGACTTCTTAAATTCGTAATAAAAAATACTGGGGTGTCTCTTATCGGGTTGGACCAAACCGAACACATTGTGCAAAAAAATCAGTTCATCAGG
This sequence comes from Parnassius apollo, assembly GCA_907164705.1. Classification (NCBI taxonomy): domain Eukaryota; kingdom Metazoa; phylum Arthropoda; class Insecta; order Lepidoptera; family Papilionidae; genus Parnassius; species Parnassius apollo. Next base: position 1,530,719 of record CAJQZP010000963.1, on the reverse strand, counting down.
GACAAACAATGTGATACTTATATATATATACATATATATATATATATTTTATAAAGATTAAATTACTAGGTAATTTTAATTTTAGTACTTACTTGGGACTCTTCAAATCACGATGAATAATCTTGTGGCTATGGAGATAGCTCATACCATGAGCTATCTCTTTTGCCCACTTTAGAATTTGCTTTGGCGAAAAGCACACACCACTGTGGAGAAACTCAAACAGTGGTCCGTACTGACAGTACTCCATTATAATGCAGTAGTACGGTGCCTGGCTGCAGACGCCTCGGAAACGGACTGTTTATAAAATAAAAATAAAACAAAGTAAGCAAAGAACATTGGTAATTTACTTAAATTTTTGATAGTAGAAGAAATAAAATAAAAGCAATAGCCAAGCAGTAGAAAATATCTAAAAAACATAGCCTCAATTTTTATACGCAACATAATATCATCCAGTTGCCAATAGAAGTATAATATGCTTAGCAGTCAACGACTTCGTTGGTCAGATAGTCGTAGCGACTACTGGTCATTAGTTGCCGGGTTCGAATCTCCAAAAAAACCAGTTATAAAATTTTCTTGTAAAGAAATTATCAGTAGCAGCCCGTAGTAAGTAAATTTTCGGTATTTCACCCCGTGCCTCTGAAATAACGTAATGCCGTAGGTCCTGTGCCTGATCGATCAGATCATGAGTGTGAGGGAATAGAGCACCTGTGCTTGCACATACACCTCCGTTGATACTGGCCGCCGGGACAAAAATTCTGTCAGGAGGACATTTTATGCTTGGAGAGTGGATTTTAAACTAATATGTAAAAATGAATGTTTTTAGTATTTTAAGCACTGCCATATTGTTCATCAGATTGCGCTAAAACTTCGTCAAATTACTGCTTGCACTTGTGCTAAGGTTAGGCACAGTACGATTAGCTTACAGTATATGGCGCGCGCTACTGAAAAATTTATTTGAAAGTAATAATGAAAGTAATATAATATCATCCAAATTTAATTAAACAATATAAATGTTATAAATTTAAAACGATATTTCCACAATTATTTCTTCTGCGGCTGCAATGCGCCGGGTACATCAGCTATTAACGAAAAATAGGAAAAAAAAATATACAAAAATGTGCCACCGATAAAGTTGTTTTTTTTATGAATAAGGTAGTTGCTTAATTTTTTTCTATAATATACATTGTTCTTATGTAATTGTAAAGATATTAAAGCGATATTCTTATTTCACTCAATTCAATTGAGATTAATACATTTTCCAGTCCGATGAAATCTTTATTCTTTTCAGCTGATTTTATTACATGGGATATATATATATATATATATATATATATATATATATATATATATACATTTTTGTTTTCTACATTCATATAAATTTTTTCTTACTTTCTTCATATAAACTTCAAATATACCAAATCTTATACTCCTCCGTATTCAACATTTTGAAACAACCATAACATCCACTGGCACTTTATAAAATTGCGCATATTGATAAAACAAAGTTTGGTCGCCTACAATAATGTCTGCATTAATTTTGGTAATCATGTCACGGTACTATTCCATGCAGGCCTTATTTCTGAGCAACGCTTAAGCTGTGAAAGCTTCCCGATCCAATTTGCAATATGTACTGTATCTCGTCATACGTCATTCATCTGTAATATATTTCACTGCTAGCATGTTTGCTTTCGTAATAATCTTAAAAAGGTAACCACTTATTTCTACATCTCTCAAAGTTAGTCGATTATGCTGAAATTTGTTATACCAAATTTACATGGTTGCCTAAGAAGGTCTTTAATCCACAAATACCAATTGAAGCCTATCAAATGATTCGTCCGCTTTTAGGAAACATTTAAAATTGCAATAAATCATTACTCGTAAATGGTTTTGACGTGGATCCATTTTTCTATGAAATACGATAATTTAATTACACTCGAGAAAAAAAATGTGAAGGAACTCACAGATAAAATTCGCATAACTTTTTACATGTCTATACTCTGCTTTTCTAAATAAAAAATATTTGTTTATTAAAAAATATCCACATTTTCAGTTCTCATTTATCTTCTATACATATAATAAAAATGTAAATTGCAGATGTCTGTACATTTTATTTTATTTATATTGAGAGGGACTAAAAATAAGTTACTCAATACATTTATATCATTTTAAGAATTATCTGTCTGTCCGTCTGTTTGTTTGTTAACATATCATGTATAAAGTACTCATATTTTTATCAAAATAATCGTTGGGAAAATAGAGAAGCGTATCTTTCGTTCTTATATTAGTAATGATTAAATATTCTGAAGTATGGGTACAAACTATAGGTACGAATTTATTAAATGGTGGCGTTGAGTGATCAAGGACATTTTTGTAATTAAATAAAGTAAAATAGTGTTTTATACGTAATAAATATTTAAAAAAAATGTAAACCTTGATATCTTATTGAAAAAAATTCAATAGTTAACCAATGTCATCGATAGATGGTGTTGTGCAAATTGTTTATAAAATTTTAAATAAGTAGGTTTGCTTATAATTTTTTTCTTAACTGCCGAGTATCTATCTATAATATGGTAAATCAAATTTTAAAAGAGCTATTAACAATTTCTTTTGATTCGACGAGGATCATAGGAGCTTGGTAGTAGGCATGTTATACTTCTCTCTTGCAGTTCCAAAGTTTTAAAATTTACATTGTCATGTAATTGAAAAATTACGTTACCTGATTTTGAGTTTTTTTTTTAATATTATGTCTTCTTTTCTGAATATAATATAATTTTTATTTTACTGTAATAATAAATTAACTACTATAATTTAGGTTTAATTATAAGCGAGATATGAAAGATATGAAGAATCTAATTAATATAAAATATTACTAATGGTACAGAAATAAACATTATCCTTTACAATTTTCGAACAAACTTCCCTACTATGAAATCTGTCAAATAATACACCTCAACTTAAGTGGCGCCGCCCTGGTGGCAGAAAAAGTCGTGGATCACTTAAGTAAAATTACAGTCCATATAGGTCCTCCTTCTAGGGGCAGGCCCGTTATCGGTATGAGCTGTTACTCGAAAACCATTCTTCGCCCTTCAGCTTATGACTTTTTAATCTATATAGCATTGCAAAACGAAAACAAAATCAGTAGTAACATAATATATTATAATTATGTAACTATAATAACAGCATTTGCTAGTATTAACTAACTTGGCATCTAACATTACTTAATTGCCACATCTAAGACAACAATTCCGTCCTTTTTAACTTGAATCTTGCTAAAAATTATTACATCTAGTTAAAAAAATATATCTCAAGGTAATATAGAAGATAATATACCTAAATATATTAACATTCTCACTGATAATTCAAAGGAACAAATTAAAGGAAACTTATGACAATTGTAATTCTGCTACAATTATGGCCTATTTAAGTTCACTGCTGAACATAGGCCTCCCCTTAGATAGCCTGATATATTTTCCATAGTTGCCACTCCTGGCAAGTGGGTTGGCAACTGCATTTTATTTTTGGTCATTGTTAGGAAAATGCCCATCTCCTGATTTGTTTCCCTCTGTCACCTATTACGACACCCACGGGATGATATGGGATAATGTGATTCTTACACCCCCACTACATGGTTAATTCTGCTAGGCTTATGAATATTATGCATTCTCATAAAAAGTATGGTATCATTCTGTACATCTTGATGAAATATGTATTAGTTTTTACAAACCTATATTCTCATGATTTAATTTTCTCAAATGTTTGATATCCGTTTCCGTCTTGTCACGCAATTTTTTCACAGCAACCATCTCACCACGAAGGTTACCTCCAAATACTACTCCTTGAGCTCCAGATCCAAGATATACCAAGTCCGTAATTGAGTCAAATGAGACCTCCCATTCTTCCTCTGAAAGCATGTAGCTTTGAGACCCCTCAAAAGCACAAAAGCACAAAAGCAGACAATGAATGTAAGTAAATTTAAAAAAAAAGGAAATGTAAACCTAGTTGTCAACCTGTGTAAGCAAAAAAAAATGATTTTATACTATTTATGACAATTGTTGAAAGATCAAGATTAAAATTGTATGTTTACAATTTAAATTAATAATATTGACAAACAATTATGTATCAGTTATACTTGGTACCTGAGTGACCAAGCTTTACTCGACCTTAGAAAAAGAATAATTTTCTATGGGAATACACTTATCTAGAAAATCTTATAAAGTAAACCATTATGTAAGTACAAAATTTCATCCAATTCATTATAGCCCTTACTGAGAATCCAATTATACATAAAAATATACATATTAATTATATATATATGATGTATATACATATATAGTCAGATGAGGTAAGACTAACAAGTTTCCTACCAGATAGAAAAAAACGGTTTTTATGAAGAAATGCCATGTCCTACTTTTAAGGTATAAATTATACTAATACAACAATAAAATAAACTTTATATTCAAAATAGCAATACTGACGAAAATGTAAAACAGAAAGAACTGTTTAGTCTTCCCCCACCACCTAGGGTACAAACAACAGTAATGTTTTTACTTTAAAGCACATACTTTATGCAGTTTCTAAAGAAAAATCGTAAATGATAACAGTAGTTACTTATATTTTGCATATTATGTACAACATTAAAGGTTTCCCTTCTGAGTTATTTGTGTGAATATAAAAAAGGGGCAAGACTACCATACAATTAAAATCAGGAGTATCAAATATTTTTTTTGTATATGTAAATTATAGAATTTCAAATTTTTATTGCTCACTATTAAAATTTTGTTCTTTGTATTAATTTTCCTGTCTGTAATATTAAATCTCGTTTCACCCAATTTCATTTGCGTACTTTATGGAGACTACACATTGTAACCCACTTCCATTCCGCATCTTAAGCTATTGTGAATATGTTTTATTTGTAACTACTAATTAGGTACATAATTAGTGGCGCCGGATGCAAAAATTAGAACCACCCCATCTCTTCTTATGAGTTTCGTAAAAGGCGACTATGAGATTAACCTGAGGGAGAGGCTACAGAGTTTTCTAAGTTTTAAACAAACATACTGCAAAACGAAAGCAATCCCGAGGGGTTTAATGTAATCCAGGCGGCCATTTGTTGACTTAGCGAAACACTTTGAGCAACGTGGACATGGAATGGGTTTTGTGAAAGATTATATGGCTATAAATGGATAAATACAGAGCTGATCGGGATGTATTGAAGACAACACGCTGCGCCGATCCCTAATAAATTGGGTTGTCAGGAGTATTATAATAGCATGCAACCTGATTGACTTCAGGCACAGAGGTAAGAATAGGAAACGAATGAATAAATACATCATCATCATCATTACAGCCCTTCACAAGTCCACTGCTGAACATAGGCCTCCCACAAGTAACACCACAAAGCACGGTCCTGAGCCACCTGCATCCATCGACTTCCTGCATGTCTAACCAGGTCGTCACTCCATCTAGTGGGGGGTCGCCCTAACCTACGCCTATTCCGATGATATCCCGGATGTCAGTCTGAGCGAGATTAGAATGGCTCTCCACCACCTTAAAAACGGCAAGGCCCCGGGCGAGGATGGAATAACAGCGGAGCTTCTGAAAGCGGGTGGAACACCGGTACTTGAAGTCCTTCAGAAGCACTTCAATTCCGTCCTCCATGGTGGCACTACTCCGGAGGCGTGGAACAGAAACGCGGTGGTCTTGTTCTTTAAGAAAGGCGACAACGCTCTCTTGAAGAATTACAGACCGATTTCCCTTCTGAGCCGCATCTACGTGCTGTTTTCGAGAGTCATTACGAATCGTCTCGCACGCAGATTTGACGACTTCCAGCCTCCCGAACAAGCCGGTTTCCGAAAAGGCTTCAGTACCATAGACCACATACATACCCTGCAGCAGATTGTAAAGAAGACTGAAGAGTACAATCTGCCACTATGTGTATGTGGACTATGAGAAAGCCTTTGATTCCGTCGAAATTTGGGCGGTGCTACAGTCCCTTCAGCGGTGCCTAGTTGACTGTCGGTATATCGAAGTGCTGAAGTGTCTGTACAGTAGGGCTACGATGGCTATCCGAGTACAGAACCAGAGCTCGAAACTTATCCAACTGCAGAGAGGTGTAAGACAGGGTGACGTTATATCCCCGAAACTCTTCACCGCTGCATTGGAAGACGTTTTCAAGCTACTGGACTGGAAAGGATACGGTATTAACATCAATGGCGAGTACATCACTCACCTTCGATTTGCCGACGATATAGTCCTTATGGCAGAATCTCTGGAAGACTTAAGCACTATGCTCAATGACCTCAATAGTGCCTCCCAACAGATAGGTCTGGGAGCACTATGCTCGAAGTTGTTGACGAGTACGTTTACCTGGGACAAATAGTCCGACTAGGTAAGTCCAACTTCGACCGAGAGGTCAATCGACAGATTCAACTCGGCTGGGCAGCATTCGGGAAATTACGACATATCTTCTCGTCAGGTATACCTCAATCTCTAAAAACTAGATTGTACAACCAGTGCGTGTTGCCAGTGATGACTTACGGATCTGAGACGTGGTCCTTCACTGCTGGCCGTATGAGGACGCTCAAGGTCGCTCAGCGAGCTTTGGAGAGGGCTATGCTCGGAGTTTCTCTGCGTGATACTCAGAAATGAGGATATCCGCAGTAAAACCAGAGTGACCGACATAGCCCAACGGATTAGTAAGCTGAAGTGGCAATGGGCCGGCCAATAGCTCGAAGAACCGATAACCGATGGGGAAGAAAGGTTCTTGAGTCGCAGCCTCGTACCGGTAGGCGTAGTGTAGGGCGACCCCCCACTAGTTGGAGTGACGACCTGGTAAGATATGCAGGAAGTCGATGGATGCAGGTGGCTCAGGACCGTGCTTTGTGGCATTACTTGGGGGAGGCCTATGTTCAGCAGTGGACTTGTGAAGGGCTGTAATGATGATGATGATGAAGTGGCAATACATCACTTTGAGGGAAGCTATAATTCGAGAAGGTGCTGAAGACATATCTCCATCTTACTACAAGATCCAACAGGTGAAATTGCAGTGTTATCTGCCAAAACAATCAGTAATTGTAACAGAATCGTCAGCTAAGATAACACTTCAAGCATTGCCTGATGTCAATGTGAACAGGATCCTTAACAGATTGTCCAAAAATGTTACACTCAATTATATTTATCTACCTATGCATATTTTTCATTTAGATCCTCTTTGCTAACTAACTTGTGTTTATTTATATTCTTATTTTAATTATAATAATCATAAGAATAAAATAGTATTAAAATTGTATGCTATTTTATTCTTAGACTAGAAAAACATTTCTTTAAAAACACACTAAAAATAATAAAATAAAATCAAAATAATAATATAACTGTACCTCTGGGTGTACCAACACTATCTTAGCTAACAAACTATACTTTAAAAAAAAGCATATAAATATTTAATTCTAATAATTATTTAACCTAGACAAATATAAAAGCTCTACACAATAACTAAAATTTAACAGAAACATAATACTTTATGTAGATTTATAGTACATAAAATTGTAAGGGTTCACAAAATTATAGCAGTGCTCTTAGTTGCAGGCTAAAAGGGTTATTTCCAGTAAATGCATCCCCATATAGAGAGCACTCTATCTTATCACAGAGACTGCTAAATAACTCTCCTCTGACATATACCCTTCTCAATATTCCCGAGGCCAAAAATAGCACAAAATCAATACCTATATCAACTAGCACAATTAACCATTAAGTTATAAAATAATAATTTTATATAAACTACCACTTAAAAAAACAAAATTGTATGTTGATATAAACAATTCAGTGATGCATACACTCAATTAATTTTTTTGGTCAGCAAAATATAAAAATATCTATAGTACAGAAAATTTCAATATCAAGTTTCTAAAACAATTTTAACATTAATATATAACATTATTAGAAAAACACAAATATAGAAAATAACAAACTTTATTTGAATTTTAAAAACATCAAATAACAAAACAGGTCACCAATTATTTTTCTCTTTTCTTTAAAAAATGATTTTAAAATGAATTAAGTAATAGTAAATGGCATCTAATTCGTAGAAAAAGCGACTTTTTCTATACGTTCATAAAAACTTTGCATTCAAGGGCACATGTTTAAACATAAACATATTATATTCATGGTAGGTAAGTTAATTATAATCAAAAATCAATCAACCTGCGTCCTTGCAAACCTGCGTAGCGCATCGACCTTGAATATTTCCCGGGACCGGGAGGTGCATTCAATAACATACGCCACCCACTCGGGGTTGGAAATATTGAACAACAAACAAACAAAAAAAACTGTTTATTCAAGTCCTCACCTTTTTCATTTTTAAGATCATTGCGTCCAAATATAGACAATACCGTTGAGAAGCAATCCATTACGCCCCCAATCCAAAATAAATTTTTCTTAACATGTTCCAAGGCTGAACTTCCAAGGACTGGATTTTCGTCCTTGATGAAAACTGCATCATTTTCTTCAAGCATATTTCCTTCCATAATGGAAGTGAAATACGTATACTTCTTATTTATATTTGCCAAAATTTAATACATTGATCACGGAAAGTTTACGATCATTCAAAATGTAAATGGTCTCAAATTTAATTACAATAAATTTCTTCGGATTGAGTACCTCAACGCTCCAAAGGATAGAGACGTGACAGAGACTCATGGAGTAGAGTAATATATACAGAAATAGAGACTTCACTCCACCACAGACAATAAATAAATAGCATTTAACTTGAAGCATAGATAAATAAATATGTAGCAAGCTAGCTTGAAGCATAGATAAATAATTATTTAGCAAGCTAGCTTGAAGCTTCATAATGTGAATGATACTCACATTAGGCTTGGGCAGTATTACCATATGAAAATTGCATACTACCGTGGCAGCAGACTCAAATTACCATAGAATACTATAATACACAATAGAATGGCTGTCAATCTTATTTTGTACCGAGATTCAGCGTCACAGGGAGCACACATACATGCAATTACGTCGTATCAGTTAATCACTGCTACAAACCTGATTCGCTGTGTTGACAGACGGATTTTAATACACATTTATTTGTAGATATCGTGCAATTTGGCATTTTCTAAATAATTTGCATGCGAAATTTAGAAACAATTGTAACGTCAAAACACATCTCGTGTTGACTTAGTGGCTACACGGGCTCCACCCACACCCCCGTTCTATTATGTATGTATTATACTATTCTATGCAAATTACTGTGTTTTAAGTATAATTACCTTAGATCACCAACTATTAAGAAGTGTTACCACATGAGATTTGTTTTAAATTACTGTGTATATGGTGATATATCAATGATATGTCAGTGTAAAAAAGAACGTTTTTTATATTTTTATTAGAAATAAATTATTCTTTCAAAAGTTCCACTTGGTCATATACTAACGAAGTATTTAGCCGGAGTATTTCCCCCTTTCTTCGTAATCAGTCTATTTCTTTTCTTCATTTTGAAGTCATTTACTTGACTGAAGTCTCTTTTTGATTTTGTGTTGTTGTGTTTTGTTAAGAAGTCTCTTGTGGCCGTGGAAGGAACAGGGGAGATCTCCCGCCGGGCAAGGTGTTCCGCCCGATGAGCGGCCAACGCTCCGTGTGATAGTTCGGAGATTTTCTATATATACTGTTTATGATTCAGAATTTTGGTAGCGCGCTTTAGGCTTCGGTGTATTTCGCTTGCGGCACGATGATAGCGCCGCCACACTCTCACATGCAGCATTGTAGTAGGAAAAGGACAGAATGTTCAACATAAATGTGGGCAAAAATTTAAGTATGTTTTTTCCACTTTGGTCCTTCAGCTGAGCTATCTATTAAAGAAAGAGTCAATAAAAATAACTTAAAATAATTAAATAACATATTATACATACTCACCTTTGAAATTTTGTTTGAAATGATCGGCAAGAAAAGCAACTGGAAAAGCATTTTCATCAGCATCAGTCGTGTTTCAGAATTTTGCCCCTCATCTTACTACATCATATAAAACATGACGAAACTGTGCACACTGTGCCTTTTTAAGTTCATCAAGGGCATGCGCTAGACACTGCCTTAGTCCGACTAGGTAAATCCAACTTCGAACGAGAGGTCAATCGACGGATTCAAATCGGCGGGGCCGTGTTCGGGAAATTACGACACATCTTCTCGTCAGGTATACCTCAAACTCTGAAAATTAGATTGTACAACCAGTGCGTGTTGCCAGTGATGATGAGATCCGTATGATCTGAGATGTGGTCTTTCACTGCTAGCCGTATGATCAAAAATCGAAATATATTTATTTCATCAAAAAACTTATATCCATACAATATTCATTGTTGGAGCTGCCTAGTAAGCATATATATATATATATATATATATATATATATATATATATATATATATATATATATCTCGCGGCAGGCAGCTCCGCTCTTTCATGATGCTTACATACTATACATTGGATGTTTCGAGCTTCCTTAAATCTAGAATTTAAATTTACAAAAAAAAAACTATTGTTATAAATCATAATTCTTAAGATAGGGAACTAGAGCTGAAAACATTTTAAATTAAGTTTTATAATATTTAAGAACACAGGTAATATGAAAGAGATAATATAACATAAATATAATTACAACTGTTGCATAGACCAACGGCTGTAAAATACATATCTTACATCCACTAATTCACACTGAGAGAAGATCTTCTGTGTCAGTATAACTTAGTGGCTGCAACCAATTGATTATGATGACGCTCAAGGTCGATCAGCGAGCTATGGAGAGGGCTATGCTTAGAGTTTCTCTGCGTGATAGATTTAGGAATGAGTGGGCTGGCCATATAGCTCGAAGAACCGATAACTGATGGGGAAGAAAGGTTCTCGAGTGGCAGCATCGTACCGGTAGGCGTAGTGTAGGATGACCCCCCACTAGATGGAGTGACGACCTGGTAAGACATGCAGGAAGTCGATGGATGCAGGCAGCTGAGGACCGTGCCTTGTGGCATTACTTGAGGGAGGCCTATGTTCAGCAGTGAACTGTAATGATGATGATGATGATGATGAAAGACGTGTAGTGGATTTTGTAAAATTATTTAAATATTCAGCTCAATCTCAACATGATTTGGAATATCTCCTATTGGCGATGCAAAGATTATCCGCACGCCTCTAGTGGCGAAATTTAGAAGCTGTCTAAGGACGACACTTTGTTTGTTTATTTGTTGAGGTTATGTTTAGATTATTCAGATGGATCAGGATTATATACGGAAACCTGTAGCTAATAAAAGCAGAAATACGAAATATTGTTGCGTTCCTTAATGTAGTACTTACGGAGATACGGGAATAAGTTTTCATTTATTCCCAAAAGACAAAATTATGAAGAAAAAATGGAAGAATGCTTTAAGAATAGGCAAGCCAATTTCATCATCAATGAGAGTTTGTTCTCATCATTTTCAAGCTTCAGACTTTTTTCCAAACAGTAAGTATAATTGTGTTTTAATTATTTTATTGTACATAAATTATATTTATATGTATTTCCTATGTTATTCATTTAGTTTACGCTAACGGCGCCTCTACACGTTGGCCAACACAGTGGCGAATGTAGTGGCCAATAGCATTGGCCAACGTGTAGACGAGGTGTTTGGGCTTCATTGGTATGTATTGGGACGATGGCCCACAAGTTGGCGCGAGATCCGTGTGGTGTCGGTTTTTTACAAAAGATCAAAGGATTGTTGGCAGAGTTTGGTCGCCGCGTCCACACGTTGGCCGCGCGTTTAGTTTGCTACAAGCTCCCAGAGTGATTACACGCATCTGATTTAAATTTTATATTCAAGCTTTGTAGGATGGATTACCAGCCTTTTAGTGCCAATTTCAACTTTAAACATTCCTACTACTTTAGTTAGCGCGATTTAATTTTTTTTAAACATTTGTTTTAATCGATTAACTATTTATCAAAAAAATAACGAACATTTATTTACAATCAGATTATTGAGAGAACAATTTTAAAATGAAAAAAAATGAAGCACGTCGTTTATACGTGGTAGAACAAAAAGCAGTTATATTAGAAGTATAGTTGTAGCACGAATGGGTCGGCTCTACCGGTGAAGGACCACGCTCTCACAGAATATTAGCGTAAAATAGTAGCTTAATGATGCTGTGTTTCGTATAGTGAGTGTAGAGAACCAGAGACACTTTTTAAAGGAAACGAGGTATTTCATCTTAGTCCTCACGGGTGAGAACGCATATGCATTTTGATTCGTAATCGAGGATAGATGTAGATGTCTGTGGGCCACAGTAACCACTTACCATCAGGTGAACTGTGTGCTCGTTTGTCACCCTATCCTATAAAAAAAAACGTCGACTTCTTATAATTCAATCGTTCGAATCATCATCATCATTACAGCTCTTTACAAATCCACTACTGAACATCCTCCTCCACAGACTGCCGCAAAGCATGGTACTGAGCCACTTTCCTTGTCATGAGTTTTTCATTTATGTTCTAAGTTATAATTAGTACCTATTATTAAGTCAGTGTTAATTATATTTATTGCTATTGTTTTTGTCTTTCTCAAAAAATAATTAAATTACCAAATAAATTATAAGGTGTTTTTTATATACATCAAATGTCTGATAGAAATGCAAATACATATTTTGCTAAACTTTAAAATCAAAACCCAATTTTAAAACATAGACTAATCGATTATAACTCCTTTAACTTTAAAATAAGTTAAGTTCTTATTAATGGTATTTATTCCAGTTTATGATGCATGTAAAGAATAAATAAAGCTAATCGTATATCTATTTACAGCCCCATTAATATCCACTATTCTTTTATAATTATTTTATAAAAACGTAACCCCCACACTTGGATTTTCTCCTGTATCGCGGAGGCAGCTTGCAAACATAAATTGCACAAGGACACACATCCAGACCCCAAACAATTATTTTTAGGATATACAAATACATGTTCCGTGCGGGATTCAAACCCGCGGCCCCCGGCACAGCTACTCATTGCTAAGCCACTGCGCCACGGAGCCGTCGTTCGTCCGCACATTGGCCCGAACCGAAGTAAACTGAACGACCTTCCAACGTGTGGACGCCGTCACCAACTCTCGGCCAATATATTCGCCACTACATTCGCCACTGTATTGGCCAACGTGTAGAGGCGACATAAGGCGAGTTTCTCGTCAGATAACGAGATTATTTATTGTTCCAGATTCTAAAAGGCAGAAGTTGTTTCCTTATGTCGTACCGTCTCAGAATATTCCTAAAAGAAGCTCTGATAAAGAAGTACCATTAGCCAATAAAATCATTTGCTCGAGAAAACAGGGCTGATATTAGACACAGGAAAATAGTGGAATCAAGTAAAGAGCTTGGACTTGCTATTGAGAATGAAGAAACTAAATTTGAAGATGGATTTGAGGACAATAATATAACTGATAACAACAGTCATCTTCATGTCATGACTTCATCGACACAAGTCAATTTAGTGGATTACAGAAATTATCGTCCCCGAGAAGATTGGAGTATAGCTGACATTCTTTGTGACAAAGAACCTTTGGAAAAGTGCACTCAAATAAATTTTCTTCCTATGTGGGAAGAGGATAGATCAGCTTTAAAGCAATTAACCCTCTCAGATTTACTCAGTAGTGTTATGTATTTATTTACTTTTACGGGTATTCATTCAAAAGAACTTTTAGAAACATTGGTGACTTGTTTTAGTGAATTGGCCTTAGATGCTCCAACAAATAAGAAAATAAGAGACAGAGTTATTTTGACAATGGTAAAAATTAAACAAAATATGTCATTTAGAGCCATTGGTGTTTTGTTTGGTATAAACAGGCAGACATGTTCTAATTATTTTAATAATATGTGCCCCATGCTGAGTAGAGTACTCAAAGTTGTTATTCCTTGGCCTGATATCGAAATGATACGTAGCAACCTACCTAAATCATTCCAAAAATATAAAAATACAAGAATTATATTAGACTGTGCTGAAACTGTGATTGAAAAATGTAAATGTTTAAAATGTAGAATATTGACATACTCTCAATATAAAAAAACAATACAGCGAAGTTTAATATTGGAATAACTCCTTCTGGCCTTATAACTGAAATAAGTGCATCTTATGGTGGTCGAGCATCAAATAAACATATTGTAAATGAATCAGGAATCTTAAATAAATGCGAGTTTAATGATGGAGTGATGGTGGATAAAGGATACAGGATTGAATCCGAATGTAATGAAGTTAGTTAAGGATATTAATTGAATAGTTAGTACAAATAACATTTGATTAATTATGCAATGTATTTACATATTAATGTTCTTGTTACAGCGTCTGCTTCAGCTTGTCAGGCCTCCTTTCTTGAGTCAGAAAAAGCAGATGACCAAAGAAGATGCAATCCGCACTGCAGAGATTGCACGGGCAAGAGTGCATGTTGAGAGAGTGATACAGAGATTACGACAATATAAACTTCTATGTGGACCATTACCATGGTCACTGGCGCCTTATTTTGATGATATATTAATTATTATTGGTGGTCTTACAAATTTGGGTCCACCAATTATTCACATTGATAAATTTATGTAGTTATTGAAAATTATATTTAAAAGCGAAACAAGGGAAGCTTATGAATAGGAAGGTTATTGTAAGAGTGGCAATAAATTTTTACAGTGAATAAATAATTTAGTACACAGAGTTGTATTTATTTTTATTTAAATTCAGTCATAATTTGATCCATACTCGTTAACTATTCTAGGAAGAAATTTCTCAAAATAAACATTAACAAGACATACACAAATTTCCAAAATATGATTTTCATCAAATGAAACTCTTCTTACAGCTAAATCCTTTCCTATTTCAGAGTAAACTAAATAATCACATTCTGTAATACCTGACAATAACATACCTACTTGCATTTGAGTATAATGCTGAGTATTTTTTTTTTCAAATTTTGATTTTTATCCAATATAGGAATTGCATTCATTTCTATAAGTTCATCTGCAGTTAACGAGTTCCTTCCTTTAATGTCTTAATCTCAATATTTCTAAGAAAATTTCCATCTTTATCCATGGCAGTACCATCTAGACTTGCAAAAAGCCATGGTAATTCTGGTCGAACCAGCAATCCAGACTCTAAAATCATGCAGCTATAATGCTCTGCATATAAATCTCTTGCGACTGCTTCACAGCGAAGGCCTCTGATAGTATCTTCATTCCCAAGGAAATTACTGTGAAAAACCTCTTGATATCTTTTATCCCAATCAGCATTTTTATTAGAATAATAAGTAAACTGGGCTCTCGCTTTGGAGGCTGTTAGTCTTACTTTTCTAGCTTTATGCCAAGAAGGAGTACCCTGCTCAGCATTGATTATTTCTGTACTTTGGTCTAATGATACAGCTACGTATCTGTTGTAAAATTCAAATTCATTTACTTCACATGTCTTCAACTTTTCTTCAGTCAGTTTTCTTAATAAATTCATTACCCGCCACGAATTAAAAGTCAATAGTTTTTCAGAAAATTTTGTCTTGTCTACACTTCTACTAATTACCCTTTCACCATAATCAACAACTCCATCACGTCTTCGCATGAGACTTGTAAATAAAGAATATTCACTGTTTGGTGTGCCTGAAATAAACACATAATTTTTTTGAAACTTTATTTTAGTTTGTAACTGTACATTCAATCTGCAAATATAATATTTTTATCAAATTGATGTTTTCCAGTTAGGTGCCATATACTCTTATGCTTTACAAGTATTTACTCTGCATTAACTTCATTCTCCAACGACGTTCCATCTCTTCAGTGACTTCTGGCATTGTTTTCACATAGATGTCCCTCTGTCCTTTCACATGGCACATTTCAGACAATGATATTGCTTCGTATTTCTTCAATGCTGTAGTTTTAAGTGTACGCCATTGTTTTTCAATGTCGGTACAACTCAGGTCCTCCAGATCTGCCTCCTCAGTTCTGAAAAAGAGAAAAATAGCTAATCATTTACAATTATGGTCTAATTTTAGTACTTATATAGGTAAGTACTTTACATTATCTATTACCTGGCAGTAAAATTGTTACAGACAGACAGCCAGAGTAAATTAGGTACCTACTTTAACATTTATAGTATTCATAGTGCATATGGATGAGGTATGGACAAATGGATATAAAAGTTATTGATCAATTCACGAACCTTGAGAGATAAAGCATGACAGCTAATATGTGTTTACATTTCTCTGAAGATCCAGCAGGGCAATCGCAGACCTTTGTGACTTCTTGTTCATTATCACCAACTAATCTATTTCCTTGAGATACATCTATCCACAGTTTTATAATGGCTGGATGTTTGGAATTTAATCCCGACGTGCGCAGTACCAGTGCTTGTACGTGAATTATGTTATTATTTTTCTCTTTTTTTTCCAACCGAAATCACCATTCCACTCCGTAATAATTCTTCACCGGAACGCATTGGTTTTGTGTATCCTGCAGACGCATTAATTACATCGACTATTGACAACATAATAATTGTCTTAAACAGCAAAATGCCACATAAATCTTATTTGTATTTAATATTTATGTTTTTCCCTGACGTTAACTGTTACGAAAACTGTCAAAGCGTAGACAGAGGGTATGTTCCGAAATACAACGCAGTGTACTGTCCAATGCAAATGACGTCATGAATGGACGCTATACTGGTGATTCGTTCCAAAACATTGGACAGTATATGACGTCATACTTTTGCGCCATTTGGAAAAGTGTTGGCGATTATTTTGTCATTTTGTGCTCCAAAAACCATTATATCCTCCTAAGGGATATACCATCAATTATTCTATAATTTTTTGTATTTGAATAAATAGAAACAAATTCTGGCATGCTTCATTCGGCAAACACGCAATTAAACATTGTTTTATTATGGCCGGATATCCGACACAATATGGCGGCGGCACGCTAGTACATTAAAGTGTCAAATGATACGTCATTTGCATTGGACAGTACACTGCGTTGTATTTCGGAACATACCCAGAGAATGTCAAAGTGTCGTTCTTAGACAGATTCACAATTTTGACACTAGAGGCGCTAGTTAAAATCTTTGCATCGTAGACAGAGAAACCTATAGACTAATGATCGGCGTGGCCTCGAGTGAGAAAGAACGATAACAAATTTTTAGGTTATAGAATTAATCTTTGTGACTTTTAAATACATTTAGATAAAAATTTTAATTGTTCTAAGAACTGAACTGAACAAGATTCACCAATCTTAAGCTCACAAAACACTTTTTTCTCACTTAAACCAACTTGTAAACTCCTTAAATCGCTACGCTGTCAAAGTTGTTTAGCAAACTGTAGAGTTTGCTAAACAAAAAAAACCGGCACGGAGAAAGGGACAAACAATCACACCGCTCTATCTCATTTCTATGCAAGACGTATGCATAAATCTATCTTTTTCGTGTGCGAATGCGAAAGAAGGCGTCAATTTGTCTATAGGTTTCTCTGTCTACGCTTTGCATCGTCAATAGAGATATTCTCCTGTTCTCTAACATCCATGGTCTGTTGTAACAAGCTAGCATAGAGTAGTTTTGGCGGGAACTTGTTCGTAGACGGATTGTCGCTCCCGTTTTATCGCTTGAATAATAGTTTGAAGTGGATTTTGATTCGTAAAATTTATGCGATTTTGTGATTTAAGTGTCCGCGCGTGTGAACTATTAGAGAAAACGACGAAACAAGTGCTTTGATGTCGATGTAAACCTCAAGTTATTTTGATCGCTTGGGTGCCTCATGAACTTGAGTGGCCGTGGTCGTCATCAACTGTCCGCTAGGTTGAGCTGTCGTCAAAATCTCACAAGAGCTTCGCAATGTGACGCATCAGCATACTGTGAAGAAAAAGAATATAAAAATGAAGATTCCCAAAGAAATGATATGCTCAGAGGAGCTAGAACCCAGACCCGTAAAGCAATAAAAAAAAGCTAGCATAGATAGACCACAGACTATACCTAGTACACAGTAATCTATGGACCAAGGAACATACTACTCTCTAACGAGAGCTATGGACTATACCATTCCGTCATAGATTACTGTATATATAATACTAGAGACATTCCGTTCAGTGTTGCCACCTTAGTGGATTTTCCACTAAATCTGGTGGTTTGGAACCCCCTTTTAGTGGCAAATTTTTGCTTTTAGTGGCTAGTGGTTTTTTTAGCGGATTAGGAATTTTATAATAAATTATAAGAAACGAGTCGTTTCATATAAATAGTCGTTTCAAACGTCTATTTAGCCATATTTTATACTTTCAAATATAAACCTATATATTTTTAGGAGTATATTTTACTACGCAGGCAACACCAATCCACGCATTCACGGGGGTTCCCCGTTAAATATATTTAGTATAAGGCAACTAATATAAAACGATGGAATGCAAGGGCGAGATCTATCTGTATCTCGCTCTCCGGAATACTAAATAGTTGAGAGGGATATAATTTCCGCTTTCTATTCTATTTGACAGCATTTTACAATACTTAGTCCAATGTTTTTGAACTCGGTCACGCACGATCACTCGGATTCAGTGCCTCAATGTGCGTTGTTGTTTGTTTTTGTTTCGTTTTGCGATTACACATTTTTAAATAAAAATATTATTCATACGACGTCACGCCGAAACCTCAATATTCCCAAAAATTTAGGGATTCTTGGCTTCAAGATCCCGATTTAAAAGAATGGCTTCAAGCAGTTGAAAGTACCACTGGCCAAGTAGCAAAATGCAAGTTTTGTGGAACGATATTAAGAAGTCACTACGGAGATTTAAAAACACATGCTCTTTCGAAAAAGCACCAACAAAATAGAAAGGTAAATTATAGCTTTGTCTTTGTTATTTATAACGGTTCGAACTTGGTCAATTAATGAGGTTGCATTTAAATTTTTCTTATATATTTCATTATTTGTTTATAGGTTATCACCAAACAACCTAAGCTGACATTCAAAAAGGAGTCTACTGATAATAAAAAAGAAAGATGAAGCCAGAGTTGCCTTATTTACAGCAATGCATACAAGTATACGAACAGTTGATCATTTAGGAGAAGTTATTAACCATAGCCATGAAAAAGAAATAAATAAAATGCAGATGCACCGAACTAAGTGCACGTATGTAATAAAAAATATTTTAGCATCTCATTTTACAGAACTTATAAAAAACGACATTAAAGATCAACCATACAGTTTATTAATAGATGAATCCACAGATATTGCTGTACAAAAATATTTGGGTTTAGTTATAATTTATTACAGCACTACACATGAAAAAATAGTTTCAACTTATTTGGACCTTGCTGAACTCGACGCATGTAATGCTGAAGGTATTGTTTCTGCCATAAAGCGGACGCTTAAAGATTTCGACTTTCGAATTGAAAACTTAATGGGTATTGGCACAGATAATGCTTCGGTGATGGTTGGCGTAAATAATGGAGTTTTTTCCCGATTGAAACAAGAAATACCGCACTTAGTTTTGGTACGTTGTTTATGCCACTCCTTGCAACTGGCTGTTTCAGCAGCAGCAAAGGAATTTCTTCCGCGAAATCTTGAATTTTTAATTAGAGAGACATATGATTGGTTTGCTCGCTCGTCTTCCAGACAAGTTATCTATAAAGAGCTATACAAATCCATCAACGATGGACAGAAGCCTCTTAAAATTGTTCAAGCCTGTCAGACTAGATGGTTATCCATAGAGTCTGCTGTGTCGAGAATTTATACGCAATGGCTGGAGCTTAAAACTCATTTTTCGATTGCTAAGTTGCATGAAAGGTGCCACACGTCAGAGCTATTGCACTCTATGTATGCGAATGATATAAACTATGCATATGTATCATTTATTTATCCAATTTTGATTGATATAAACAGAGTTAATAAAATGTTTGAGTCAAAAAATACGGACCACACCTTATTGTGCGGTGAATTAACAAACTTGATTGATACGCTTGTCACCAAAGTAACGTTGCCTACACATAAGATAGATATCTTTACTCAAAATATTCGTGACTATTTGGACCAAAGATGCTACCTGGGATTCCGATTCGAAAAACATATTCAAGAAATGAAAGAGAAAGGTTTTCCCCGGGAAGAGGAAGAAGTATTGCGGAATAGGTGCATACAGTTTATAGTTTGTCTCATTGACGAAATAAAAAACAGATTGCCGGAAAATATTACTCTCATGAAACAAATATCCCGTATAAGTGTCGAAAAAGCCCTGCATCACAACAAAGAAAATCTTGTTGATATAATGGCTCGGTTCGTAACAAGTACAGAATTAATTGCAAAAATTGACGATCAATGGCAGCAAATTCATTTACTGAGATGGAATGAAACAAAAGATACAAAAAAAATTTTTGGAGCGAAGTCTTGAAATTCAAAGATGCACAAGGTGTTGCTCGATTTCAAGAATTAGCAACATTTGCGATTACACTTTTGGTATTGCCACATTCGAATGCCGATGTGGAAAGACTTTTTAGTAGCATGAATATTATAAAAAACAAGCAGCGAAACAGAATGAAGCTAACTCTTTTGAAATCAATTCTAAAAATACGCTGCGGTATGCAGTTAATGGGAAAGTGCTGCAACAATTATGAAATTCCTTTAAATCTTATAAAACAAATTGGGACGAAGGAGTCATATCAGTCCGATAAGGATAACAGTAAGGCTGAAAATGAAAATGCAGATTCATCTGAAGACGATTTATTAATGTAAATAATATCTTAAGCAACTTTATTTTTTTTAATTACTAAAAGTAAAAAAAATTATATTAACAACAATGAGATTTTTAATAATAAACGTACTTTTACTTTTTTTTGCTTTAATCATATTCATATATCTTAGTGGAAATTTTAGTGGTTTTCAGAGGGGGACATCTTTTTGTTAGTGATTTTCTGGTGGTTTGAGGAGCCTTGTCTGGCGGATTGCAATTTCATCCGTTGGCAACACTGATTCAGTTCTTGCTACATATTTATTTATCTATGATTCCGTTCCCGTCAGGGTAAATATATTCTGTGATTCCGTTTTCGTTTCTTAAGGAATTATTAATTTGTACGCGTTCTGTTGAGTGAAATTTAGTTTTACTTGTGTACGTTAACCAACAAACAATGGATAAAAATAACACATTAGTAAAGTTATATACTGCTTATAAAAGGTGGGTTATCAATAATCCCGGAATTGTTACTGATGTTGAGACAGTTGCGACTTGGTCGTCATACTTTGTTGCAGGAAAAATAAACAAATCACCGATTGTGTCAGAGCTGGTATATTCAATTTCAAAGCTTGTTTCGTTGTTTAACGATCGGTTGATAAAAGACGCCTATGACAGTGAAATTCCTTACTATGGACTAAGAGAACAGGTTAAGCTTTGTTTAACAGTTATTCACTACTGTGAGGTATTTATAGAGCTGTTTGTTAAAAACAAATGGGGTAGCCGCGGTAAATGGACGACAGCTACATTGCTACAAGTTTTTAAATGCTCGTCTGCCTTAATTCTTTTATACCGATTTAAAGAACTACCCATACAACACCCGCCAATACTTGCTTTGCAAAGGAAAAAGTTTATGGAAGGCAATGATACCAATGAAAATACAAATGCCTTTTTCACTCTTAGAAGGTCTGGTCGTATTATTCGACGAATCGATGGTGCCCCACCTGTTGCATTACGTGATTGGCAACCTGTTAAAATCAAAGAAGATAAAATGAACACAAACTGTGAGATAAATGACATAGTCCATGCTGAGTTAATACACATTCTGAAACCATTGATACACCTTGTGGCTATGAGAGTATTTGGTACTAAGGCATGGAAGCAATGGCTTATTGCTTTAGGTCTAGATTTAGCAAGCTTGAAACTATATAATCGTCACATTAAGGAGTTGTCTTATGAACAAAGATTGGAAATCAGTCGTAGGAAATTATGTCTTATACTTTATTTGTTGAGAAGTCCTATGTATAATGGTTATTCTAAAAATGTGATTGAAAATGTTCTTATTTCTGCATCAAATAAAATATCCCTAATTTCATTTATCTGCAATCCTATAATCCAGTATTTAAGTCATTGGCAAGATATTTATTTTTACATGTGGGCATCATAAAGTGTTTAACTAATTTGTAATTTGAAATTAACCAAAAAATTTTTATATGACCAACATTTTTTTTATTGGGTGAGGTTAGGATAAAGATATTATTATATTGCTGTATTTGTTAAGAGAGATATCTTTCTTATTTTATAGAATTTGCACTTAACCTTGTTATTGTATCTCCACTGGTATGCCATAATATTTATTTTACAAAATGTTAGAGGTAGGATACCAGGACTACAACTTCAAACCTTAATTTTCATTAGAAGTGTTTTTAAAGAAAGCATTTCCTTTCTTTATATTGTGTGTATGAATTGGTAATCAATATTTATAGGTATTTTTTTAATAGAAATATTGCCTAAATACTTGTAAGGCTGCCTAATGTTATGATGCTTTTATGTCTCATGCTGTCTCTCTCTATTACTTTGTGACTGTGATACAACCAGAATTAATGAAATCTTAAAATTGAGTAGCATTTGAGTATTTGGCCATGAGATTGACAAACATGCAAATAGACCTTCTGATGGTAAAGTAATCTAAGTCTATTTTTAATTTAGAATAAAAATGCAGATAACTTAAATGAAATGTCTCATCACCAGGAAAAAGAATCATTAGCTTGAAACATACCATATGAAATGAGACGTTATGCTATTATTATTATATTATTTCACACTGATATTCTGGGCTAGCATGATCCTTTTATATCTAAGATGATTCATGATGTAGATGATGCCATTCATGCTGTAGCATGATTTTATAATTTAGAAAAGGCCATTAATTTCTATGGTATTTAGTAACTATATATAAATTATACTATATATGAAGAGTGTAGAAGCCAAGTGATCAAAGTGACATTTTATAAGATTTGAGATATCAAGTAAAACACTTTTTCGCCTATCACATCCATATTTTAATGCATTTTTGTAATTTTTTGACTTCATATTTTAAAAATCCTAATTTTATTTATTACCTTTTTTTTTCAACAATATGTATTTTCGGACCATTTTGCACTTGGATCTCTTGTCATATAGCCGTGAAAGAAAAATTAAAACACAGGTGATCCAAAAAGTTACATTCCTAAATAGCTAAAATTTCAGGACATTTGAAAAAAAAATTAATAAAATTTCAAAAATAGCTGTGAGGTTTATAAGGGCCATCATAACCTTGCATGTGGTTCAAGCTACCCCCTCTTACCCTATGGGAGTGTATTACTAATAAGAAATAGAAATGGTATTGAAAGTGAATGCTAGTAAGACAAGTTATGGTTTTAGAAACAGAAGAAAATAAAACAATAGGTGAAATAAGAATAAAAAGGGAGTTGGCTGAGCAAGTAGATGTGTTTGTATATTTGGGATGTGTATTTAGCAGGGATGGGAAATATAAGAAGGTTATAGGACGATGAGTGAACTCAATAAATAAGAGTAAATGGGCTCTACACTCTATAGTGGAAAGTCAGAATGTGTTAAAAAAGGCTCGTATGGCAATTCAGAATGCTCTGTTAGTTCCTTTAACATATGGTAGTGAAAGTTGTATATGGCAGAAGAAGCACGAGAAATACACATAGAAAAAACATGATCTTTAAGGATTGTGTTAGGGCAGAATCTGGGTGACAGGGTGAGAAATTGTGTGATAAAGGAAAAGTGTGGTTTACAAGATGATGTTGTGACCAGGATTAAGAAAGAAATGCTTTGGTGGTTTGGTCATGTAGAAAGAATAAATGAGGAAAGAGTGAAAAAGCTAATTTATGTTGCAGAAGTGAACAGCAGAGCCTGATAGGGATGTCCTAAGCCTAGGAAAGTCTATCTACTAAATTGGCGATATATTGAAAATGAGCCACATTAAGAGTACCCTTAACTGACAGGCATGTATTGAAAGATGTGGAGGTGTGTCAGGATCATGTCAAATGGAAGTCATCTCTAAAACTTAGCTCTGCAGCATATTCTGTAAGAAAGATTAGAAGGCTCACCAATGTTGGGACAGCTATATCAGTTTATTTTAGTTACTTTCATAGCATAATGTGTTACTGAATCTCGCTATGAGGTAATGCAACGGACATTGAAGTCATATTTCTTTTGCAAAAGAAAGCCATGTGGGTGATTTATAACTTACATTGTAAATTCTCTTAATGAAAAATTTTAAGAAATAAATATTAACTTTGGCATTGCAATATATTTATGAAAATGTAATGTATACATAAAAACACTTTTCATAAGAATAAAGATATTCATACTTTAAACACTGGGAACAAACATAAGCTATATTGTATAATACAATTTACTATACTCCACAAAACTAGTAGGTAGTAAGTAAATGAATTATTTATGAGGCCAATGTATAGGCTTTTACAATAAAATCCCAGAAAATTAACAAAATTTGTCAATAAACAAATAAATTGTGGGGGAGACCACACTCTCACACAATACCAGTGTAAAATAGTAGCTTAATGATGCTGTTTCGTATGGTGAGTCTAGAGAACCGGAGGCCCTGTTTACCGGTAATGAGGAATTCCATCTTAGTCCACAAGGGTGACAATGCATCTGCATTTTGATTTGTAATCGAGGATAAATGTAGATGTCTATGGACCGCAGCAACCACTTACCATCAGGAGAACTGTGTGTTCGTTTGTCACCCTATCGTATAAAATAAAAAAATAAAGAAAATAAAAATATAAACAAGTTTAAATGTTTTATTAAAGAAAAATTGTGCAAAAGGCTTATTATAATATCAAAAAATACATAAACGAAAATAACCCCCGGGAATCGCCACCAAGGTGATCGCCACCATGCTAGTTCTATAAAAAATTGTACAAAATGCATTCAAAATATTGTACAAAATAAATTATTGTAAAGTGAAATATGTTTAAAAAACTCTCGCTGGGTTTCTTGCTGGTTTTCCCAGGACAGAGGTTTTTTTCCGAACCAGTGGTAAATAAAAATGATTTTTATGCAATAATCTATAATGAATAAAATCAGTAATTTGATTTCTGCCTACCCTTCGGGGTAACTTGGATCAGTTGTGCATCAAAGTTTTCTCACAAATCTTTTATGAACAAATAGCCCAAGTAGGTACTAATGTTGTTTTAACAAGTTACAATGCAGTTAGAATTTTGAAGATAGATGTTGTTTTCCAAAAAGCAAAAATGCACATATCTCAATTTTGGCCAAAATGTCACTTGGATCACTTGGCTTTTACGCTATCCATATCATATATAATTGATACATCACTCTCGTAAAGATTTTCTTTTGAACAAACTAAGTTTATGCATTTAACTTATTTTTAACCCCTGATGTTGCAAGAGCACACTCGGAACGCTACACGAAACACTAGGAAATTATCCATCCCCCTGTGGACAATAAGGGTATACAACTTCCAACTTACATACAACAACCGCAACTTTCATATTAAACCCATATAGGCATGCATATATTGATAACATTTTTAAAATCATTTAGACGTTCTCATTACTTCAAAGTTATATTATCATTTTAATTTTTGGAAATTAAGTATATCAGACAATGTTAAAAAAAGCATTTGTTTTACATATTTTATTTTATTTAGAATTAATATCATGGAACATCTATGTAATATACAATAAAGAAAGTTTATATGCCGAATAATCTGAGTTTTGTTCTCCTTATATAATAATGTCTCCTTCAATTGTTGACTAGATTTGTGCTGATGGAACTTGATATTGGGCTGCTTATTACGAAATTTGAAATAGATGTGGATGATCCTGTTCTAGCTCTTAAGTTGTCATGGCTCTTTTCCATAATATAATGTTAAACTTATAAAATTTATTGAGTTAGTAAATGATCTATCGATTAGGTAATGATGAAAGGAAAAACAGGAGGGAAAAAAACAGTTTGTCTCCATCGAACTATATTACTAACGTAAGTTATATATATTGTATACCTCAATGTTTGTCTCATAAATTATTTATCAATTAAGCCCATCTTGATTTATTGTTCCTATATATGTATTACAACGGATGGCTTAAAATGTGGTCGTTATAAATAACGTATTATAATATAATCATACATGAAGAAAGTCAGTGCCTTTCTAACTAATACTTAACCATAGAAAAATAATAACAAATAGAATAGAACATTTAATTACAAATTTTTGAATTTAAAAAAGCAACAAGCTTTCGCATTTACAGCTTACTACTTGCAGAGCTATTACAGGCCGCACTATTTTGGTACTTAGGAAATATTTTTAATTATGTATTATTTTATTTCCCTAAGAAAAACAACATAGGTAGTAATTTGCTTACTGTCATACATTTTACAAATACTTTCAGTCACTAAATTTTATGTTCTGGTCATAATAGATTTAAATTATTATTTTATTATATACCTAATTACAATAAAATAAATTATAGTTTATATCTTTACACCGGATGATGAAATTTAAACTGTTTATGAAGATATTTCTAGGGCCTTACATAACACCACTAAGGCCCACTACAATGTTGTTATGGAGGGTTTTAATGCCAAATTGGGTAAGCACATGGGCGTCGAATCGATTTTGAGACTCCACGGTTTTGGAAGCAGAAATCACAGGTGGCAAATGCTGGTCAATTTTCTCCAGAAAGAGGGGCTTTTTCTTATGAATTCATTTTTCGAGAAGAAGCCACAAAGGAAGTGACTTGGCTCAGTCCCGATAACACTACAAAAAATGAGATTGACTTCATCATGACGGACAAAATACACATATTTATAGATGTCTCAGTTATCAACAAATTCAATACCTTGTTCTTGTCAAGTACCTTGGACTTATTCGAGGCACTCTGAATTTCGATTTTATGCTTGGAAGGTCTCGATCGATAAAGTCTACGATTCAACCAAATCTGTTTCAAACCGTAACTGGCTCCCAACGCTCCCTGCTAGAACTTTAAAACCGATTCGATGCCCTGAGACCCACTTTGGATATTGACTTATCAGCTGGTGATCCTCAAGGTACCTCATGAGTTGGCAGTTTACAATAGACTCCATTGTTTTGGAGAACAAGGAGGTGATGGCGATAGGCCGGTAGTTGGACGGGTCTGAGCGGTCGCCTTTTTTTAGTAAGTAGTTTTTAAGTAATATAACTACCTCGGGCTGATATTGCAACTAGGTAAGAATAACTTCGAGAAGGAAGCCAATCGGAGGATTCAGTTAGGCTGGGCAGCGTTAAGAAAGCTCCGTCGGGTTTTCTCGTCGCCCATACCGCAAAGTCTGAAGACAAGTCTTCAGCCAGTGCGTTCTGCCCGTACTCACTTACGGTGCCGAAACGTGGATACTGACGATATGGCTGCTTTAGAAGCTCAGTCGCTCATCGATCAATGGAAAGAGCTATGCTCGGACTGGTAGACAAAATTCGAAATGAAGAATTCAATTTATCATTTTCTATTACGAACTCAAAATTTCCACAGCGGTACATTTACAGTGTCCATATAGTACATTCCATAGAAACAAAAAGGTTTTTCATATATAATGTATTTTTTAAGTTACAAGGGGCCGTACTGAAAGCGTTTGACTAGCACGGCCGTATTCGATTGCACTTTTCTCCAAAAGTACAGACGTATTTACAAGTTTTACTGTGTCTTGTATTGAAATTATCTTAAAGCAATTGTGTGTAGCCTTTATATTATCTACTACTGATCACAGGCCTCCATTCATTTCTGAGAGTTATGGAGCAATCAGGCCACTACACTGCTGCAATGCGTGTTAGCAAACTTCACATTTCCTCCAAATACTGTTCAGAGTAAAAAGTTAGATTTGCACTGCAAATACTAAGCAATTCAAAAATAAAGCTATCTTACATATCTTCAATGGCCAGCTTGAGCAACATTTAGATCAGTTTTTTTTGGTCGCTTAAACCAGTCTTGGTTTCATTGGTCACCATTTAGTCGAAATTGATACGCCACTAGTACTAGTACTACTCCTATTTTTCATTACATGGGGAAATGGCTACGCCTACTTTAACACTATTGTTAGCGAAGAATTAAATCCCAGCCCTTCAGAATGTGAAATCATATTTTTCAAGTTCATGTAAGTCGGCTGTTACTTTTTCTTTAATGTTTTTTTATCCTTTTAAGTGGTTATCGTTTCATTAAAAAGTTCATCCCCCCCCCCCCCCCATAGAGTGGAAATTTTCTTAAAATTTATATGGGACCACAGACGAGTACATATAAATTTTCTTAAAATTTATTGGGAAGACGAGTACATATATAACCTATTTAATAAAAAGTAAATAAAATATCTTTTGAATTATTTCGAATGCTTTTTTTAAGTCGGAAATTCACGAGTTTTTCATGAATATTAATTAGTCAGGCGAAAATTATTAAAATGTTGAATAAAACTATTATTTACGGATTTTATCGCGTTTAATTCAACTTTAATTTATTTTTACTATCCCGACGTTTCGGGTGCTTTACAGCACCCGTGGTCACGGGGGGACTGAGGTGTTTGACGTCCCAATATCATAGTCCGGCTACCTTCAGTTTTTGAAAATTAATTTTTGGTCCGATTTACGCAAAATGAGCTTTAATTATTAAAATGTTTCGTCAACTATTGGTATACATTTGCTATCGTGTTTGGTGCCACTGGTTTTAGTTCAAATTATGCGCTTTGCCGCTTCCTCTTGGTTGTAATATTCCGTGTCTTCTTTAGTGCGCTCGCTACGTGAAGCGGGTCTGAACCTTGATTTGGTTGAAACCAATATTGTCAGCCTTGAGCACAGACGCAGAGCAGCTATCCTATCGGTATTCCATATCATGCATTTCGGCGAGTATGCACAGGAATTACATGGTTTAATTCTCCCTCTCCTTTATACCATCGGACAAGCAGACAGTGGGCGGGTCTTCACCCATTTATTGTTGATATTCCACGCATTAGAACCAAACCGTTACCTTCTTCTTTTGTAATGCGTACAGCAAATGAGTGGAATAATTTATCGGCGTCTATTTTGCCGTCTGAATACAATCTGGGCATCTTCAAAGCAAGAGTGAAAAGCTTTTGTTATGCTAAGATACAGCTATTTACTACTTATTAGGGCTACATCACCACTTACCACCAGGTGGTATTGTGGTCAAGCAAGTTAAAAAATAGTTTTTTTCCATTGCACTTTTACTGCTTAGCCGCTTTACGGGCTATCTTTAGTTGCAGCAGTTACTTTGGTTTTACTATGAATTAGTTGTCTTTATTAGAATTATCGCCCAAAAAATTTCTGACAGAAAGTTATAGTAACAAACATAATTTAAGCAGCAGATTGACAAACCAATGAATACTTTTTATAATGATTTTTATTTATTTTATACACTATACATAATAAACAATAAACAAACAAATGCAATAAAATATTCCTGATTTTTGAAAATTATACATTATGGCCAAGAAAAACGATTTCAACTAGAAGCATCATAATAAAAAAAAAGAAGAGAAATATTACAACGAAAGACGGTTTACTTTTAAGGAATATTAGGTACTAAGATACATTTGAGTGATAATTTAATATTAAAATACCAAACCATTATATTAAATTTGTACATAAACAAATAACATTATACTTAATCAATACAAAAGTGAAGTTTCTAATATTAAATTGTTTTCTAACTATAGGTTAACTGCCCTGCTGAGCATAGCTATAAACAATTTTAAACAACAATAACCATCTATTTATATAAAACAGGAATACTGAAGTTATTGCAATTAATATAAAAATATTTTAGCTGTATACAACTAAACGCCTTAACAAAATACAAAATATGAAAATATGTATTTATGTAAATTACATAATGGTTATCATGACCTGCTGGGCGTCTAAGGCCACGATGGCAACAGCTGGAGGCTGTTAATTCAGCAGGAAATATTGTAGTGAAGATAACACTAAAACAAACGCACTAAATTGTCCTAGCTTACTCTGTCCCATGTAAAATTCGAAAAATCAAGGTAGGCAGGGAGTACCCGAAAAATAATAATTTATATTTTGCACAAATACTAGAGCTTTCTCTCTTTCGCACCCATGATTCGCGATTTAGTGTTCTGAGGACTTACTCCCGAAATTGTATTCGAATTCAATGCGGTTTTCGATTAAACATGAAGTTTTATCGAAACTGATTTTGAAAACTTACTTCCGAATCAATTTCAATTGAGAAACATGATCGGGTTACGTAAAAGCGTTGTGAGTGCCGCTAAGCAGATCCAGAAAATTCCAGAGATCATTTGTAATAGATTAAAAATTTACTTTTTAAATATTTCATTACATTAATAGGATAAACTTTAATCAAGGTAAAAACTTTCTCGTCACATGCAATTACTAGCGCCATCTGGTAGTGTTGCAGTGATTAGTGGGTTTCATCGAGTCCAGCAGTCGAAAAGTTTCGTTCCGGTATTTCCTATTTGAACCACCATTTGATTATGCGCTAACTACGGTTACGAGAGTTCGAAATTTAAATGAGTTCTAATATAATTCAATTGATTAAGAACTAGATTCCGTCGAGAGAATGTCAGCAGGTACTGAGATCACCAGGTCACACGGCAGTTGTTGCATTCATAAATTACAGTCTATCAAAGTCCACAAATACCTCGTAGGTGGGCTATTTGTCATAGTGTTATCAAGACGGGCTGGTAACCGCAATTTTTATTATTATTTTGAGTTATTATCTGCTGCCTATAACCTGTTTCATGTGCTCTGTCACTTCTTACGACACCCACAGAATAAAATAGTTTAGTAGACGTTTATTGAACTTTAATTATTGTAACTTTAAATAGAGGATCTCCAACCAAATTTTTAACAACAGATAAATTTCGTATGAATCGATTTTAAGTTTTTAGGTAGTTTTAGTACCTATAACACTTTTTACCATAGTGGAACACGAGCCACCAGCGGAACGGAGAGAAGCCATAGCGTTTTTTCCCGATACAGAACTGTATGTCATTTATGCTGGAGGAAATCTGCGCACACAAAACAATCATCTGTCACTACGAAACTCAAACATATCAATTACATAACAATAACAGACGCTTTATCGCTCGGTGACAGCGACAACTCTGATACAGACTCGGATCATTCGCTCGAACGATCCGCATATTGAACGAGGACGGGCGGGTTGTGTACCAACACAGGTCCAAAATAAGACGACCGATATTGTAATATATTATCAAATAGCGATACTGTGATTAAAAATAACTTACATATCCATTTTATCAACCTAAATTTGATGTGGCAGATCCATGAGGGGTAGGCCAGCGTATGGCTACTTTCTTCCGCCGGCGGCCGTGTTGTTCTATGCGTTTTACATATCACCAAAACGCCTAATGTATAACATTATTGCTATGGAATGAATTAAAGTAAATTTCTAAGAATTTATATTTTATAACCACTTTATTAGCTTCAATAATGTCTAAGTTATGAGATAATGTGCCCATGGCAGTTTTACATTTTCTGCAGTGCCTGCAGCATAACAAAAACCACTTTCAGTAAAATAATGAAATTAATATCACAACTGTTCAAAATTGTACATAATATAAAAAATATAGAAAGCTACATTCATATTGCACTACCTTTTTTAAATAGTATTCATCATTAGAGCCCTTCACAAGTGTGCATCCATCGACGTTCTGTATGTCTTAGCAGGTTGTCTCTCGAGAACCTTCATTAAACGACGAGGCAAACAGTTACGAATTATAATACTATATAGAATTTACAAAACTTTTTCGAGGTTGGCGTTGTTTCTGGTAAGATGTTGGTTATTTTGCAATATACACCCCAATTTGCAGACAAGTTTACGTCATAAAGGTCCAAAGTTATGAAGGCTGACGCAGAAAAATTATTGCTGCATTACACACAGTTAAGTACCCAAGCACACGTAATAAGCGTAAATAATGATGAATAAAAACGTCTCGTCTATGCATGTAGAGGAAACGGATTTCATTTTTAGATACCATTATTAGTTATTGGGACTGGATAACGTAGCCTAAGAGCCCGTGAATACCATACCTTCCTTATTTTATATAAAAGTTATATAAAATTTTAAAATTTCTCTGCTCGGGAGAGACATAACGAGATAACTCGTATTTTCAAAAACTGCAATAACGGTATATCGTTATTTATATTTTTGAACATGTGTGTGTGTGTTCAGCAGTGATCTTTCACTAGCTGGAAAAAAAAGAAGAAAGATATTTGCATCAAGAAGTTGAAATGTACGCAGCGCTTTGTCTAATTTTTTTGTTGGCCATTTGTTTCGAATGCGTGGAATATCGACTACAAAGAGGTGAAGGCTGCCTGGTTGTCCTATTGTGTAAAGCAGGAGGCATTGGCCATGTAATACCAGCACACGCTCTCCGAAATGCATCTTATAGAAAACAAAGAGGCTGATACTGTGCGCCTATGTTCGAGGCGGACAATATTGATATTATTTTATATATTATATAAATGGCTCTTTCAATAAACTAATTGTTATTATTTTATACATTATTATTTTAAAATTTATATATGGATTTTCCATTAAATAATTACATATTTTAAAAACGGAATATTCTACAAATTAAAGAAAAAGTTCTAAAAAAATAAAGATAGGTTCTGTTATGGAGGAGAAACAGATTGATGAAAATGGTAAACTACACAATATTTGTAACTGAATGCATAAAAATAGTGCATCAATCTGAGATAAAAAAAAAATCTTTAGTCGATGGATGCACTTTATCCATCTTTGTGGCATGGATGGATGGAAGGTGGCAAACTATGTTCAGAAGTGGGTTTATAAAGGGCTGTAATGATGGTATTAATGACGATGATGATGCTGATTTGTGAATATTACTTACTCGTTTAAGTTCCCTGAGGACTGATGTATTTTTAAAATAGATAAAGAAATATTAAAAACAGTTTCTTGCTTATTATTCTCTGAGAAGGTCTTGTTTTTAGAACTGTGGTAGATTTGGATTGGTTATTTTACCAAATAGATAAAACCAGTTTGAACTGCAGTTATTATGTCAATTGTCTAGGTCGGTCGATTGGGCACGACCCCGATATCTTCTTAAGGACGCTATGGTGTGTACACGTATGATACGTGCTGATGAGCGGTTCCATCATTTTGCAATTGATATCCTAGTGATCGTATAATTCTTTAAAACAATTATTTATTCTTTTCGTTTACGTAGTTAGATTTTTTAATACATCACTTTTACAAAGATGGGACATTAATAATATAATAAACGAACATAAAACAATGTAAAGTTTTGCGGAAAAAATATATCCGTATCTAAGCACATATATGTTGATTATTTTGAATTTGTAACTACTCTTGTTATTCTCTATGCGATACTTTTCTTTATTATAAACAACTGCTTCCTCAAGTCAAACCTAAAAAAATAGTTTAATGGCCATAATTGTAAATATTGCAAGTATTTTTAACTATAAGCAGGAACTATGTATTAGAAAATACACAAATACTAAAAAACAATTGGCTACATAAATATTGTTTGTTTTATTCTAATGCACCACTGATGTAATACATAGTTTTAATATGCCTTTTTTATTATTTTAATTTTATTTATAATTGACTTACTTACAACTAAAATGAATTTGCATAACAGCTGATTTATGCAATATGCAACATAATTAACGCACACGATCAGACACCCCAATTAGTATATTATGTTATAATCATAATACGTACACTGAATTTTTAGTTAAACATTTTTATGCACTGATTATTTATCAAATTAGTTATACTAATTCCGGAAGAATGTTGTGGTCACAGTACAAATCCACGAACGCAAAGACTTTAACGTGCTTGAAATAAAGTTCATTTTTCTTTATTTTTATTGAATGACAGAATTAATAATAATAGAAATAAAACTGCATTCTTAAAAGTCTTATTGCCTTAAGTTACGGTCCATTTCAGTTTGTTTTGACTGTACAGATTTAGTGTGACTGTAATTTACGTAGTTTTACTTATTTTTGGGATAAAAAATTACCTATATTAAAAATGATAGGAATCGATTCAGTAAACGATTCTGAACGAACTACTTTCTCAAAGTGCGTTAATTATGTTACGTGTTGTATAGTTTGATGGCACTTCGCAGTTCAAATATTTTAAAGAAATCAAAACTAAGTAGTTCCATTTTTCTAGCATTTAACATGGGTTGGATTTAGAATCGTTGGGCAGGAATTTGGGGGAGTAAGGTGTTTTATTTGGTAGAGGTTTGGTCCCCGATTATAATAATACCACTCCCATTAAAAGGTAATGCACCGTTCTTGAGAAAAATCAAAAAGAAAATCCCATAGAACTAACCTCAAAATTATAACTCTAAATGAATTAAGGGGATGGGAGGTGGTGGAGAGGGAGGCGGGGGTGTTGTAGAGTCGCCCCACACTTCCACATTCTGCCGGACATGCTTATTTTTTTAAATAAATTTTTAAAAATCTAATTTTGAGGTTATGTTTTTGTAATATTTTTGACTATAATCCTGATTAATGGAGGGAGAGAGTTGGAGGAGGGAAGCACCACGTAGCGCAGTCGAGGGAAGGACGGTCGACGGAGCCCCGCTTGGCGGGGCTCCTACTTCTGAGTGGTTTACAAACAAATAACCACGAAGGGAATGGCGTGGTCTATTCGCTCGCTTCGCTCGCTTACTCGACCCCGCCGATGGGAGTGGTATTCTTATAATCGGGGACCAAATCTCTACCAAATAAAACACCTTACTCCCCCAAATTCCTGCCAAACGATTGTAAATTTCAACCTTTAACATATTAAATATTTCATTACTAAAAACTTATATTTAATTACATAAAAAAACGTAAACATAAAAACCTTGAGCGCAAATATAAAAGTAAAAATTAGGCTTTCTTATATTAAGCTCACTTTCCAGGGGCCAGGAAGCTGAAATTGCAATGGTCCGGCTATATAGCTTGAATAAACAACACTCCATGAAGAAGAAAGGTCCTCGAGCCTTATACCGGTAAGCAAACTAGAGGGCGACCCCTACTAGTTGAAGTGACGATATGTTAAGACATGCAGGAAGTCGATGGATGCAAGTGGATTCTAAGAACATAGACCCTACCCCTATGTTATGCAAGTCATCTAAAAAACAAAAACACCAGCACCAATTCATAACCTCCAGCAAATTATTATTTAAAAGGCAAATATATACTTTATAAAGATATTCGTTGTGTTTCATTGCTTTAAAGGCATAATTTGACACACAGCTTGTGTCAATTGATAAAACTATAAATACCAAATATAACTTAGTTTAAGCGCACAGCTATTATCTCACCACAATCAAATCTAATTGTTTAACCAATCCCAAGATTCGTCGTCTTGTTTTTTCTTGATAGTGATGTTTTTTACATCGGGAGGTGGGCTGGACACACCCACTTGCGACAGATCACGGGAATCTAAGTTGTTGCGAGCTGCAACAGAATCCTTCCAAGGTTGGGTTTGCTCGTTCCTGTAAAAGAATAAGCAATATTGACTTTTATAGCATGAACCTAATATTGTGTATTATACAAAATTAACCGAAGAAATATCGGGAGAACATAAAAGCTACAGAGCATTTTACTTTATTAAATAAGATTTTCGCCAGTAAATTTTTCTCATTTTCCTTTACGAAGTAGCTGTGAAATCAGCAAGATTCCAATTAAAAAGGATTGCTGGTAAAGCTGATTTTATATTTGAGGAGCTTGGAACATCATTTTGCCGGATTGAGGAAATTTTAAATTCGAGGCATTGAGCTATTATGTACTACGTACTAGAGGCGACACTGCATTCAGCTACTCTGTTCCACTCAACTGCGGTGCATACACCGCACTTTAATCAGTCACTCGCTAGGCGCTTGTAGAGTTGTCACGTGTTGTGTTTATTTTATAAAAAAATCTCTTGATAAAAATATGCCGTCGTGTGTACTTAGATATTGCACAATTAACTCAAGAAATGTTAGTAAAAACCAAGGAATTACTTTTCATCGGTTAATAAGATACTTAATCAATAAAAAATGTATTATAAATTAATAATAAAACGAATTATTCCTAAGATGCCATCTCGTGTCATGAGATATAGATTATGAAATTAATATGTTCAGATGCGACATTTCTGTGGGTACTTAAGTTTAGGCCGAATATGTTATAATAGATATTTTTTGTAGAAACATATGTAAGTTATTATAATTAGGCTAAATTTTTCATGTTTAAATCTGCTTATTATTCTTTCATTTTATTTTTAGGTTTCCACTTCAAAGTCAAAGTGGAATAAATTCGTCCATTTTTAACTCTCGCGTGCCCAGCATTTATGAACGACTCTTATTCTCATTTCAATAAATATATTTGTAATTTAAATGTTATGTTAATAAGTTTTGTTGAACATACATTCAGTATGTTTTTTTTATATTTGACATAGATGCCTTTTAAAATATTCGGATAAAAATATCTTTAAAATGTAATTGTGATATAATATTATGTAATATTATATTAAATAAGCAAATAAAATATACAAAATAAATGAGAAAATTTAAACATTATTCTCGATATAATTAACCTATCTAACAATACAATCTACTATTTATTACCTACGGATCATTCTACCTATGTTTATTCTATGATAAAAAAGCCAACCCCGCGAACACAGAGTAGCGCACATTGCTTGTTTGAGATAGCTGTTCTAGTACGTAAGTACATATTACTTCAATGATTCGAGGGCTTTAATTTCTATGTCCCCAGATCCAAATAACCTTAGGTAACCCGTGGGTACTTTCTCATAGATGCTAATTCAAACCGACTTCACAGATATACTCGCATAGAACAAGCAAGGCGGCATATAATATTGAGTAGGTTGAGTCGCGAATACATTACTTCAGAATAAGTATCGTATGATTAATATGAATGACCCCATCGAGACTGTATACCTCTATAATATAAAGCTGCTGTTACCAAATTATTATAGCTAGATTTACAATATTGCGAGAATAACTTAAGCGCCATTTCAGGTAGTATAGTAGAACCCGATATCGATAAATAAAAATTAATTTGTATCTTATGCTCCATTTACGTTCAGCATTTTTGGGCAGGGAAGCCAATATTCGCATATAGCTGAAAATTGGCAGAGACGTTAAATACAGGCATTCCATCTTAGTCCCCACGGGTGACAACACATCTGCATTTTGATTCGTAATCGAGGTTAGATGTAGATGTCTATGGGCCACAGCAACCACTTACCATCAGCTGGACTGTGTGCTCGTTTGTCACCTTATCCTATAAAAAAAAATACGTGTGGCACTCGGTGACTGCCGCGGTAAAGCTATTGCATAGCATTTTTTATCAACTTATGCAATTATAATTCTTTATTTATTTTATTTATGCAGTTAAGTCTTTGATATTAAATCAAGTTACACTTTTTGAGCGTGGTGACCGATAAGAAAACATTTTTTTTTCTCTTATTGAATAAATGAAAAGTTAATATTGTTTAAAATATTTTTAATATCTTACAATACATGTAGGTTATTCAGGAATTTTTATCATTGAGTTAGCAGCTAGTGTACACGCATACGTCTAGTCGCACGCACACAAACACCGTGCCGAAGTCTGCCGAGTGCCGAAGTCTGCCGAACTGAAACGACGTTAGACGATGCACGGCTTTCAACGCCACACCTCCGTGCCCGTCGGAGTGGGGAGCGTGAGGTTTTTTTCGTTACGGAATTTCTGGATTCGGTCCCCGCGCTCAAGGCCCGCGATAGAAGCTATGCAATAGCTTAAAAAGAAAACAACCTATTCCACTTTGATCATTAGCAATATTACCAAGTATTCTTTCAATCAATAGGATAGGATCTGATCAAACTTTTTGTATTACAATAGATCGTGGCGAAACCTCGTTAAAAAAATGAGCTATGTACATTACCTCATAGGTGGTGCGAAATTGTGCGCATATTATGTAAAATATGAATTTTCTAATTATTAAAACCGCGATATCTCACGAATGGTGAGTTATAAGAGAAAAAGTGACTGGACCATTTTTGTAGAGATTTGTATGATCTACAACTTTTGTTTGAGCTATTTGCACGATAAAACTTACCGTTTTCGAGAAAAATGGAAAAAACTTAATTTTGTACGTAAGTAAGTAGTAAGTAGTAGTAGTAATTAGGATAGAAGGGGATTTTTGATATTTTATTTATAATGTATTTAACGTCTTTGCCAATTTTCAGCTCTATGCGAATTTTAGCTAAGTCAAATGTCTATTTTGACTGGACTATAAATGATATTGACATTTATTGGTTCGTGATAAAAATTATGTAACGAGTGCTTTTTAGAACCAAATTACTTTCGTCAATCGTTTTTGAAATGTACAATATTTATTCTGAAGTACTATACATAATATGTTAAGCTAGTAAAGTGGAAAACTCGACAGTCCAACATGTAATTCAATCAATGGGTGCTCATTAGATATGAAAGCAATCCATCACAAAAATGGCCTCCGAGACGCAACGTTGCCGTTTATCTTGGATCAAAGTTACTGATATCAAAACGAGCCAAAAACAAGATATAAATCTTGTTTTTAGCTCGTCATGTATGGTTCTGAGTTATGACACGTCAATCTTGACATGTCATAAGTCATAACCAGGAAAAATGTTCCACATTTCGAGGAAGCGGGGGTTGTTTGTGCAAAGAAAACAAAACAAGCGGTAACATTAAAAATGTGTACTTTTTGTGTCTTTTGTACTACTTGACTTCAATATAAATAAAGTGAGAACATCATCAATGTAGTTGAAGTCAAAAACTACTGGTCATATCTTATAAAATTTATACAGAACACATCTTATTGATAAAAATAGAATCATCAAAATCGGTTCACCCAGAAAAAAGTTCTGAGGTAACACATAAAAAATACAGTCGATTTGAGAACCTGCTCCTTTTTGAATTCGGTTGATGAGCAATATATAATACAACATAATATCTACGATTCCGAACGAGCCACAAACATTGGTTTTCGAACGAGCACCTCGCCTCCTGTCTGCGGTCTTTTATAAGTGGTAGGTAGTTATGCTGCAGCTGTATTAGTAGTATAGTTATAGCACGAATGGGTCGGTTCGACCGGGGAAGGACCACGCTCTCACAGAATACCAGCGTAAAATAGTAGCTTAATACTGCCGTGTTTCATATGATGAGAGTAGAGAACCGGCGACCCCTTTTACTAGAA
This sequence comes from Parnassius apollo, assembly GCA_907164705.1. NCBI lineage: Eukaryota > Metazoa > Arthropoda > Insecta > Lepidoptera > Papilionidae > Parnassius > Parnassius apollo. The sequence goes on along the minus strand of CAJQZP010000963.1, from coordinate 1,491,455 downwards.
ACGAGGCGTTCCATTTTGTCCACACGGGTGACAACGCATCTGCATTTTGATTCGTAGTCGACGATAGAAGTAGATGTCTCTGGGCCACAGCAACTACTTCCCATCAGGTGGAACGTGTGCTCGTTTGTCACCCTATTACTAGAAAAAACTACACGGAAGGAAGATCTACAACACCGGCGCCGCCATCATTATAGCATTTCGCTTTAAGTCTAGCACCAACCTTTGTTTTATTTCATTTTATGCATGGGTCTGTGCACACAGCGAAGTACTTTTTGTCGAAGTAACACGGAGCGATACACGACGACAACATATACAGCGTGCTAAAATTAGTTTGTAATAATAAAAGATTTAGCCATACTTACATAGAAGACAAGAATAGTACTGTTCGTGTGAAGTCTAACATTTGTGGCATTGCATACTCTAACACATTGCACGAATTACATAAAACTACTTCATTTGAGTCTTACCAGTTGGAATACGGTTCAGAAGTAGAGTTCTTCATTGCGCCATAGCCCTGGGATTGATACGGAGTGCTCGAATTACTACCGCGACGCACTTCACTAGTGCCGCCTAAGGAACTCCACCCTCCACGATTGTTTACCTTAAACGAATTTATACACTTTTATTTCTTTATGTCAATTATTAAAATATTCACACGTCTTCAAGTCTATTGCTTTCTCGAATAGATACACTGATCGAAGCACGCTGTGGCTTCATATGTTCTAATACTGGCTAGTTTGAGATTTCTTAGAATAGAATATTCATTATTATTCAACACTAGCAACCCGCCCCGGCTTCGCACTAGTGATTTCAGGATCTCGACAACAGCACCACTTACCGGGTCTAATTGAGTTTTTAAACGATCCATGGGCCCACTTAAATACACACAAAAAATTCATCAAAATCGTTCAAGCCGTTTCTGAGTTTTAGACTGAGACTCACGGACAGCAATAAAAAAAAGAATATTAACAATGCTAAACATTACTAATATTCCCCTTAACCACTCGTGGTAAGCTTAAATTGTTTTTATACATAAGATGTAGATTGATTACATTTAATTCTTATTGAAAGTCATTTTTACTTTATTACTGGTTCGAAAAAAACCCTCTGTCCTGGGAAGAAATACAGCGGTACTTAAAAAAAAGCATAACTTACAATATAATATTAATACAATTGTTATGAAAGAGCATGGTAGCGATCACCTCATTCCCAGGGATTATTATCAATCATATACTATTTAGTAGTATAATAATAATTAACAACCCTTACTAAAAAAATTGCTTAGTAAATATTTTTTAATCCTTTTGATAGATATGGTCTACAGATTTTCTGGGAATTTGTTGTAAAAGCGTATACATTGCCCCATGAAGGAATTACCGACTCTTTGGAGTCGTGTAGCAGTTATAACTAACTTGTGCTTGTTCCTAGTATTTACAGAATATACATCACTGTTTTAGAATAAAACTATTTTTGTTTTTGTGTACATACATTAAGTATTCGTAATTATATTGAGAGTAGGGCATGGATACCGGTATACCGAAATACCGGTATACCGGTAAAATTTTCGGTACTTTTAAAACCGGTATTTGAGGATAAAATACCGTTATTTCGGTATTTCATGATAAGTGATCTATTTTTGCAAGGTTGTTTAAAAACTACAGAACGCTCGATTTCTACAGTTCATACGTTCAGTTTTCATATGATATCAATCACGAATAATCTGGATTGTAGAAAAATAAACTCAAAATCAACTACGCAAGACACTGTATGCATATCGTCGCTGATCTTTGCCGGCTACTTACCGACTGAAGACGTGCATTGAAAATACTCTGATAAACTTAAACTCTGCTGTCAAGTTCTCCCAAGAAGAGTTTGAATTGCTGCATTCCATTCAAAAGAGCCCGAAAATAGTCAAGATGACAGTGAAAGCACTTTGCCGACGAGATGCGACACTTTCACCTGCAGAAGCTGCCCTTAGATATATGCTACGAAAATTAAATAACCAAAAAAACAAGTTTATCTAAATCTCTGGCGGAAGCTCTAAGAAAGCGCATATGGGAAACACGACAACCTATGACTGCAATTTTACAGTATCTTCATAACCCGGAAGAATATTTCAAAGAAATTGCACAGACACGCCGAGATAACCATCCAGTTTCCTAGAATGAGTTGTGATGAAATGATTACGTCAATTACTGAACATATTCATCGATTGCAAAAACAGACTCTCAACTTTCTACAAAACAGGAGTGCGATAAGCTCATCTACTGCCGCTTATGCTTCTGGTGAAAAGGAAACAAGTGAAGATGACACAGGTACTGTTCTGTGACGGGGAAGGAACTTAATAAAGCAATAGAAAAATCTATGACCAAAAAGCAAAACAGATCCCAGATCGGCGAGGAAGAAGAAGATAACATTCAAACATTAATTCGAATTGAAATGACATTGTATGAAAATGGAGATACGGGAGGTAGGTTTTCGGACGCAGCTTACAATTAATTCTTAAGTATTCCTCCCACGAGCGTTGAATCAGAAAAGGTCTTTTCAGCTGCAAGTTACATTTGTAAAAAAATAAGATCATCGCTCAACGACGCCAGTTTGGACGCGTTGTGCTTTCTTCGTTCGATTTTGCAACAAACGCTATTTGCCTGATTAAAAGCCTTGAATACTTGAGTTAAATTAAGCCTGCGCCTACATTTTGATTTATTTTGGAATAATTACTTTCGATACTTTCATTTGCAATTTGCTTTTGTTTTAACAATAGTTCATACTCGTAGTTTATACTGTGACTAAGAAAGATATTTAAAATTGTTAAATGTTTTCTTATCATTAGATAGTAAGACTGATTTTATTACCGATTGTGATATTTGTGCCAATGAAACAATATAAAAACAATTGTTGGATCAAATAACGTCTTTTCTTTTTTTATTCTTAATTAAATTTATTTTATCTTATTTTGTGGACTCTAGGAAGTTGATAAATAGTTTCAATGTTTCTGCCATATAGCGTAGGAAATTGCTTTAATTGCTCTCCACAAACAAGACTTACCAACCGTTATTGGAATCATTTAAATAGTTATTAGCAGTATTTAAAAATACCGAAATAATACCGAAATTTCAGTATACCGGTTATTGTAATTTCAATACCGGTATCAATACCGGTATGAAAATCATTCCGGTATTCTATGCCCTAATTGAGAGGCCAATGTTATATATTTATTTCTTTCAATTTTTCTTTAAGGGATTCCTTCGGACCTAGGTTATAAATTGCTCTTATGGCCCTCTTTTGCAAAACAAATATAGTTTCAATGTTAGTCGCATTACGCCATTGCAAGATTCCATACGACATTATGCTATGGAAATAACTAAAATAAACTAATCTAGCTGTTTCAACACATGTAAGGTCTCTAATTTTCACCATGCAAAATTAAATAAAATAAAATATTTATGATAGATTTTGTAAAAATTAAAAAAGGAATATTGATTTCTGTTTATAAAATTGCATTATAAATTTTAAATCTCCTTATTAAGAATATTTTTTTCGTCTGTTCCTCAAATCTGCAAAACGCTGACGGCCATAATAGAACATGTGGTGAAGTCATTGATCCGGCCTAAGAATATTAGTGTTCTGTGTCACTGATTAAGAGAACTAGCTAACGTGCTGTGTTATTTCAAAATTTTTAAGTTGTTGAGGAGTATTAAAACATCAGTGTAAATACCTATTACCAACTTTTGTTTACCCAAAAACACAATACCTGTTCGGAGTGCATTTTGATAAAAAATAGTTTAGTAGCTATCACAGTTTAGTTTATCTATAATTACAATCATTAGCAATCATTAGTTATAACATCTAAGTTAACGTAATTTATTACAGAATTTGACTTGTGATACCTTTCACTTCATGATGTTATGTCCTGTATTATACGATAGTTAAATATAAATAATACTTGCATCAAAATTTATTTACACAGAAGTATAGTTTAGATTTTGTAGACAATGCCTTCGGGTCTCTTCTTGCCAGTTTTAACCATATATTTCACATATTTAAATCAGTTGGCACTTTTAATCCATAATATATAATATATAACGAGAGAGATATATAAGATAACTCATTTTACGGATTTTATCGCGTTTATTTTTACTTTTTATTTTTAATTCCCGACGTTTCGGGCGCTTTCCAGCACCCATGGTCACGGGGGACTGAGATGACTGACGTCCCGATGTCATTGTTAAACCCGGAGTACCTTCAGCTTTTTTAATTATTGTTTATGGTCCGATCTATGCAAAATGAACTGACTACGTCTTGAGGTCTTGCAGTGGTATGCTTGGGTTTAGTTTTAATTTTATTGATTATAGGATCCCAAGCAGGTGGTAGTACCCAGCCTCCTTCTCTATTGAAATTAGGATGTTTTTTAATTTCAATAGTCTCACGTATCATCCTTGGTAGGAATCGGTGTTCTTTCGCGAGGATTTGTGGTCTATCAAATCTGATGTAATGGTTGGGGCCGTCTAGGATATGATCACAAACTGCAGACTTCCCGGAACGTTGATGCTTCACATCAGCTATATGTTCTTTTACGCGGGTCCTAATTGATCTTTTGGTTTGCCCTATATAAGAGAGACCACATTCACAATCAAGCTTGTACACTCCTGCATCTTGTAGAGGAATATGGCACTTGACGGATGGTAGGAACTGACTAATCTTCTTCGGCGGCTTGTAGAATGTTCTAATAGAAGCTCGCTTCAAGATATAGCCAATCTTGTCTGTGACACCTCTGACATATGGTAGTACAGCAGGCACACGCTCGACTGTGGCCGGCTTCACTCGGTCACTGTGACGTAGGCGCGGGACCCGAAGCTTGTTGTCGTGCAGAACTTGCTTGACGTGCTGAAGCTCGGCGGCCAGGTGTTTGCTGTCACAGATCCCTCGTGCTCTCTGTAACAAAGATTTGCCCACGGTAGCTAACTGTGAAGGATGGTGGTGAGATTCACCGTTTAAATATCGGTTTGTATGGGTCTTTTTCCTATACACAGTGTGACCAATGGTGTTATTAGGATTTCGGATGACTAATACATCTAGGAAAGGTAAGGAATTATTTGCCTCTAACTCCATAGTAAATTGAATTTTAGCGTTTATGGAATTAAGATGTTCTAAAAATGCAGTTACTTTGTCTGATGGTAAAATTGTGAAAGTATCGTCTACGTACCGCTTGTAGATCCTTGGTGTAACAGGTGCAGTAAGGAGGGCTTTCTCCTCAAAGTCTTCCATGAATATATCGGCGACAATGGGAGATACAGGTAAGCCCATCGCCACACCATCTACTTGCTTGTAAAACTCTTCCTTCCACAATAGATAGCCAGATGTAAGGCAATGTCTTGATAATACTGCATATTCTGCTGGCATGTTATTTTCCTTTAGTTTCCTAGTTATAATTGAGATGCAGTCTTCAACAGGTAGGTATGTAAATAGAGACTGAACATCAAAACTGACCATGGTTTCATTGTCAGTAAGATGTATCTTTTTTATCTCACTGACAAAATGGTATGAATCCTTAGTGTGTGCTCTTGTGTGTCCTCTGAGTGGTGATAATATTTTAGCTAAGTATTGAGCCAATCTGTAAGTTGGCGAATCAATCTGACTCACTATTGGACGTAATGGAGCATTCGGTTTGTGTATCTTTGGTAACCCATACAACTTCGGTGGTTTGGCACAGGAAGGTATTATCGAATTAACGTCCAGATTCAATTTTTCGGAGTATTTCTTAATTAGATCGCTACTTGTTTTAAGCGTATTAGTTGTAGGGTCTGTTTTGACCTTTCGATAAGTAGTTTCATCCGACAAAAGTTGTTGTATTTTAAAATTGTAATCGGACGTATCCATTATAACCGTAGAATTACCTTTATCTGCGCGGAGAATCGTAAGCTCTGGTCTGTTGCGTAAGTTTTTCAACGCGTTAAATTCATTTTTGGGGAGATTTAAAACTTTTATTGTGGCGTCGTCCAGTGTTTGTTTATCAAAACAAACACTGGACGACGCCACAATAAAAGTTTTAGAAAAAAGGTATTAATTTCGCAATAACACCGCGAAAAATACCGTAAGAGGACATTATCTGTAGTGTTGAGGACTGTCTGTATAAAAATAATATTGGTAATGAAGATTTAGAGGCCATACGTCAAGACATCTCGTCTATGTTACGTCGAAGTTCAGCGCCGAAATTAAATCTCCCCAAAAATGAATTTAACGCGTTGAAAAACTTACGCAACAGACCAGAGCTTACAATTCTCCGCGCAGATAAAGGTAATTCTACGGTTACAATGGATACGTCAGATTACAATTTTAAAATACAACTTTTGTCGGATGAAATTACTTATCGAAAGGTCAAAACAGACCCTACAACTAATACGCTTAAAACAAGTAGCGATCTAATTAAGAAATACTCCGAAAAATTGAATCTGGACGTTAATTCGATAATACCTTCCTGTGCCAAACCACCGAAGTTGTATGGGTTACCAAAGATACACAAACCGAATGCTCCATTACGTCCAATAGTGAGTCAGATTGACTCGCCAACTTACAGATTGGCTCAATACTTAGCTAAAATATTATCACCACTCAGAGGACACACAAGAGCACACACTAAGGATTCATACCATTTTGTCAGTGAGATAAAAGACCTACATCTTACTGACAATGAAACCATGGTCAGTTTTGATGTTCAGTCTCTATTTACATGCCTACCTGTTGAAGACTGCATCTCAATTATAACTAGGAAACTAAAGGAAAATAACATGCCAGCAGAATATGCAGTATTATTAAGACATTGCCTTACATCTGGCTATCTATTGTGGAAGGAAGAGTTTTACAAGCAAGTAGATGGTGTGGCGATGGGCTTACCTGTATCTCCCATTGTCGCCGATATATTCATGGAAGACTTTGAGGAGAAAGCCCTCCTTACTGCACCTGTTACACCAAGGATCTACAAGCGGTACGTAGACGATACTTTCACAATTTTACCATCAGACAAAGTAACTGCATTTTTAGAACATCTTAATTCCATAAACGCTAAAATTCAATTTACTATGGAGTTAGAGGCAAATAATTCCTTACCTTTCCTAGATGTATTAGTCATCCGAAATCCTAATAACACCATTGGTCACACTGTATATAGGAAAAAGACCCATACAAACCGATATTTAAACGGTGAATCTCACCACCATCCTTCACAGTTAGCTACCGTGGGCAAATCTTTGTTACAGAGAGCACGAGGGATCTGTGACAGCAAACACCTGGCCGCCGAGCTTCAGCACGTCAAGCAAGTTCTGCACGACAACAAGCTTCGGGTCCCGCGCCTACGTCACAGTGACCGAATGAAGCCGGCCACAGTCGAGCGTGTGCCTGCTGTACTACCATATGTCAGAGGTGTCACAGACAAGATTGGCTATATCTTGAAGCGAGCTTCTATTAGAACATTCTACAAGCCGCCGAAGAAGATTAGTCAGTTCCTACCATCCGTCAAGTGTCATATTCCTCTACAAGATGCAGGAGTGTACAAGCTTGATTGTGAATGTGGTCTCTCTTATATAGGGCAAACCAAAAGATCAATTAGGACCCGCGTAAAAGAACATATAGCTGATGTGAAGCATCAACGTTCCGGGAAGTCTGCAGTTTGTGATCATATCCTAGACGGCCCCAACCATTACATCAGATTTGATAGACCACAAATCCTCGCGAAAGAACACCGATTCCTACCAAGGATGATACGTGAGACTATTGAAATTAAAAAACATCCTAATTTCAATAGAGAAGGAGGCTGGGTACTACCACCTGCTTGGGATCCTATAATCAATAAAATTAAAACTAAACCCAAGCATACCACTGCAAGACCTCAAGACATAGTCAGTTCATTTTGCATAGATCGGACCATAAACAATAATTAAAAAAGCTGAAGGTACTCCGGGTTTAACAATGACATCGGGACGTCAGTCATCTCAGTCCCCCGTGACCATGGGTGCTGGAAAGCGCCCGAAACGTCGGGAATTAAAAATAAAAAGTAAAAATAAACCCGATAAAATCCGTAAAAGTAGTTTTAATCATGTGCAATGTTCGCGTAAATATAAGAAATCATTAGATAACTCATTATTAAACATTAAAAAGTATATTATTCCTTTGCAATATACAATATACATCCCTGCTAAATAATTTTTTTTATTTAGCAGGGATGGGAGATATGATAAGGATATAGAACGACGAGTGAATGCGGGAAATAGAGTAAATGGGGCCCTGCACTCTATTGTGAAGAGTCAAAATGTGTCGAAAAAGGCACGTCACAATGCTGTGGTTGTCCCTACTTTAACGTATGGTAGTGAAAGTTGTGTGTGGAAGAAGAAGCACGAGAGTAGAATCAATGCAGTAGAAATGCGGTCATTAAGGAGTATGTTAGGGCTGAATCTGAACGACAGGGTAAGAAATTGTGTAATAAGAGAAGAGTGTGGTTTGCAAGATGATGTTGTGACCAGGATTAAGAAAGGAATGCTTCGGTGGTTTGGTCATGTGGAAAGAATGAATGAGGAAAGAGTGACAAAGAAAATTTATGTTGCAGAAGTGAATGGCAGAGTCGGAAAGGGACGTCCTAGGCGAAAATTTATCGACCAAATTGGCAATTTATTGAAAACGGGCCAAATTAGGAGTACCCTTAGGAGTAAACCGACGAGCACGTATGCGTAGGTGTATGGATGTGAAGGAGGCGAGAGAGGTGTGTCAGGATCGTGCCAAACGGAATTTTTAATTATTATCATCAATTCTTTTCTTATTATAAATTATCTCGATAAGATATTGAAACGATTACTTTTATTAAATTAATCACACTACATCTTTAGAAACTTCAAATCCCAAACGTCCCGATAAAAAATCTACGTGAAAAAGATTTCACCTACCTTTTCCGTAACAGTTGTTGCCATTTCTGAAACTTTTTGCGAAGCAATGCCGCCATATTTAACCGCATTTTCTGTCGCAGTGCGCGCCGCTTTGCTTACTGACGAAGTGAAGATAGACCATCCCTGCATTTCAAGAGCAGTTTCTATTAAGAATAATGCGTAATTAACAAATTTTTCCGCTTTGAGGCGTAGTCAGAGTATCTATCACATCATTTCGTAAAATTATTGTCATAAGATTCCGCTTATGAAAATACAATAACTTGCAGAGTCCATATAAACGTTATACATAAATAATATTAATAATAAACATTTAGCAGGTTATCAGAACTAGGTACAACAACTCCATTGTATTCTAATATTGAATTGATTTGCAGAGAAAATCGAGAATATGTGCTGTAAAAATGCGGTCATCAAAGAGTATGTTACATGGTGAGAAAGTGCGTGTTAAAAGAAAAGTGTGGTTTTCAAGACGACGATTTCAGGATTAATGGAAAATGTATGTAGCAGATATGAAAAGATAGTCGGCAAGAGTAGCCCTAAATGGAAGTTTGTCGACTAAATTGGCGATATATTAAAGATGAGCCAAATTAAGATTACGAACCCTTAACCAACGAGCATGTATGCATAGGTAGATGGATGTAAAGGCAGCGATACAAGTAAGTCAGGATCGTGTTAAATGGAAGTCCGTAGTCTAGCTACCCTTCTTAGTGTCAAGCGTGCGTATTTATGTATGTTTATGTTATGCATTTATAATTAAAGAAAAAAATACATGGCACTTTTTGAACCGATGAAAAAATGTATCATATTATTTGTTTTGTAAAAGAAACTGTCAAAATTTAAAAACAAAACATTACCGAAGCTAAAGATGCTAGTGTATTATCAACCATTTCATTTCCACTATGTATTGGTGACATAGGAGTTGATTGAGATTGATTCTGTGAATTTCCAAATCCTGTGTACCGTCCACTACCATACTCACTGCTGCAAACAGACAAAAAGTGAATAAATATTTGAAATTAAACAAAAACTTTATCTTATTTAACTTAAGCTAGTAAAATAATAACTTATTACAATTTTATACATACTGGTAGCTAATATTGTTCTCTGAACCACTGCTATGAAGAGCATTGTCTCCTGATGAATAAAAATCTCTCGACTGATTCAAATCTGGCGACTTTTCTATAGTTTCTGGTTTATAATCTGAGGGACTCCAAGGGCGGCCTTCGGCTAAAGCTGTTATCTATATGATATATAATGTTAAGAAGATTAAAAATATTAATGCAAATTAAAACTATTAAACTAAACAAAAACAAAAACCGAAATGCGGTAAAATAAAAATATTTAACTATGGAATCCTCCATATAATGAAATGAAGAAGGCAGAAAAAGAAGACTTAAGGTATTATGAATGACTATTTTTATCGTCTGAAAATAAGGTGTAACAGATGAAAGGAGTATATGGCACTGATGGCCTATGGCACTGATATTTTACAACAAATATAAAAAAATTGAATTAAATAAATAAATCAATTAAAATATATTGAAATTCAAATCATATCCACTAAAGATGTAACGAATATCCGATAACTATCCGGTATTCGACCTCATATATATCTTATTCGATAATATATCTTTATGGTAGAAGAAATCAATTGCGAGACTTGTTTTTTTTTACAAGTTATGTTTTGATGGCACCTCATTTCTTTTTGTAGATAAGATAGTCATACTTTTTTCCTTTCCGGTACCTTCTACTTCTTGAAAACCATCAACGACCATCTACACATATATACAAATACGCTGATTCATTCGCTGCAAATGTAACTTTGTAATTCTATATATTTATATAGGATTACTAAGTTATTTATGCAGTTAGTGTATCTAGAAAACTGGACCGAAATTAAAAAAATATTTTAGTTTTTTGACAAAATTAAGAAACTTTGACTAGTTATACTTCTTAAACTACTGGTTCAAATTAAATGAAATTTGAAATATATCATGTTTATACAATGTATACTCGGAACTTTCAGACTTCTAGTTTTATCCACTATAAAGTTACAGGGGTTCGAAAATGGCCTGTATTGCTTCGAGAAAAGTATGGTACGGCCGTGCCGCTTTTTTGCTAGACATGGCGGGGGCACTGCCGTGCCCTCAGATGAGTCTATGCTTAAAATCTAATTCAATTGATGCTTTGCTACGAAACTGTTTTCTTAAAGTTTGGATTTTAACGTGAATATGACTTTAAATTTGCTACGGAAGCAAAGAGTAGTGGTGAGCAGAAAACTAAGGATAACAAATTTGGGTGATACAGTTTGTTAGTGTAGCAGCTACTATCATCTACATCCAAAATTCTAATTACACCACTCGATAGATAAAGGATCAAAGAATTTGTTTCGTTGAGAGAGCGGAGTGGGGAGAACCACTTTGAGGTCGGTTCTTTACGTATAATAAATAACGTTGAACGTAAGTAACGTTGAATACGTAAAACACAAGACCTTGACCACAACACAGCCACACTTAAATTTTTCTTAAGAAAAATTTGAAAAATTGATAATTATTATCAACCAGTTTTTGCGAGGTCACTCCCTCTTTTAACAAAAAGTAAATAGGTTTACGTTACGTTACAAAAATTGTTTCCTCGTTACTAATATTTAATCGATTTTTTAAATCATAACAAAATAACGCAGTAAACAATGTTTTTTATCATTTTAATGTAAACAATAATATTATTAATTACGTAAAATGTCAGTCAGCAATTATGGTATGGTGTTTGTATGTGAGCACGTACGGAACGCAAGATAATAAGTAGAGATTTTGGAAGAAATTTTTATTGCCATTTGCCCTCTATATAGAAGAATTTTATCGTAATTTTATCGCGTTCGCCCGACTCAAGCCCCATAGAGCATGTATGAGAAAACAGCGTTGGTGATAGCACGCAGCCTTGTGGAACGCCAGCATTAATAGGCTTGTAATCGGAGCTTGCACCGTCTACTAAGACCTTGATGTTCCGATCTGCAAGAAAGCTGATGATTCAATTGCACAATTTCTCGTGAAGCCTATTCCCCTTCGAAAGAAGCGCTTTGTGACAAACCCGATCAAAGAAGCCTTCGAAATGTCCAAACTAACGGCCAATGCCTCCGCCTCGGACTCTAATGCCTCCGCCCATTTATGAGTCAGGTAGACAAGAAGATCACCAGCTGATCGACCACGACGAAAACACTATTGGCGATCACTAATCAGCTGGTGATCCTCAAGGTACCTCATAAGTTGGCAGTTTACAATGGACTCCATTGTTTTGGAGAACAAGGAGGTGATGACGATAGGCCTATAGTTGGACGGGTCTGAGCGGCTGCATTTTTAGGGATCGGGCGGACGAAAGCCGTCTTCCGTGATTTTGGGACTACGCCTAGGGAGTAGGAGTACCGGAAAATACGCGTTAAAACCGGTGCCAACTCTGGAACACACGTCCTCAGCACAATTGGGGGGACAATTGGGAGAGGGAACGACGGCTCCATGGCGCAGAGGCTTAGCCATGAGTGGCTGCGCTGGGGGCCGCGGGTTGGCCTATGGCATATACGTATAGCCTACAAATAATTTTTCCGGGTCTCAATGTTTGTCCTTGCGCAATTTATGTTTGTAAACTGCCTCCACGATACAGGAGAAAAACCTAGTGTAGGGATAACGTTTTTTTTAAAGAAAAAAAGATTCCGTCAGGCCCACTCGACTTGTGGATGTCCAGGGAGAGAAGTGCTTTGCGAACCGAGCGCTGTGCGAATTGCACCTCCGGCATGAAGCACTCACACCGCGGGATGATAGTCGGCATACTCCCCCTGTCATCGAGAGTCTAGTTAGACGCAAAGAAAGAGCCTAGCAGATCGGCTTTTTACCTTTGCGGCATGGGCCAGTGAGTCGTCCTCCCTGTGCAGAGATGGAAGAGATGGCTGACAGAAATTCCACTGGACAGCCTTGGAGAGACACCAGAATGCACGGGTTCCAGAAGGAAGGTGAACTAGTTTCTCGTCAATTCTACCTATGTGCTCTGACTTTGTATTGGCAATGATTTTTTGAAGGACTTGCAGGCGGAATTATACCTATTTTTTCGAGTGCTGGTATTTACATCCCGGGATGTTGATGCGCCAGCCTAGGCTTCGTTGGTTAACACTTTTGCTTATAGCATGATGCTATTTTACAGGAGCGACCAAACCATGGCTGAGATTTGCCTCCGATGGGCACCACAGAAGAAGGAATAAAAAGTTCCATACCCTGAAGTACCACATCAGCGACAGAATCAGCAACAACGTTGGGATCGTCCGGCGAGAAGCAAACCCGCCCCCAAGGGTAGGATGTAAAGAAAGACCGCATCCTATCCCAATCGGGTGATCTATAGTGCCATACACTGCAGCAGCCTGTAGAACGCAACCGCGATTTCATCGTGAGTCGCACCACATTCCGGACAAAACAATGGTCCGAGGAGCCTAAAGGGGCATCGACGGAAATCTGATATCCGTCCGGATGAGAGGTCAGCAGAAGGTCCAACAGGGAATGTACATGATCCGCCACATCTGGAATTCGCGTAGGCGAAGTAACCAGTTGTGTCAGACTATATCCCAAGACAAAATCAAGAACAGATCTCCCTGCAAGATCGGTTAAACGTGAACCAAGCCATTCGGTGAGATGGGCGTTAAAATCGCCGAGGATCACGATCTCTGCGGAGGCGATCTGCTGTAGCAACGAATCTGTAGCCATTTGAACGTGGTCGAAGAGTTGGTCTGTTTCATCATTTCCGCTATGGGACCTATAGAGGCACCCGTAGACGCGCGGATGGTCGTCGCTGTCTACGCGTAGCCAAAGGATGGACAGGTCCGAACCTTCAAGACTACTGAGGCGTCGAGAACAGATGTCCTCTCTAACGTAAACGCAACCTCCAGCCTGAGGCATAAAGGAGTGTTCCAGTTTGTATCCCGGGTAGGAGAGATACGAAGTATCACCTGCATCTCGGTCAGAAAGAACAGAGCCGGCCTCGCCCTCTCGAGATGGTAGTTGACGGCATTTACGTTAGTTCATGTCGAGGTGTGGTCAAAGAATTTCAACTGAAGAGGAAAAGGCATCAGTATGCAAATTTTTTTAAGGTGTCGTTTTAAATTTTTACTTCATACTTAAGGTTCACATAAACACCAATTATATTTATTTTTGTTATCTAAGCTATCATTTATATATACAGGCTGTTAGTGTAAACACCGTTATCCTTCAAACCAGTGGTTTGATTTCACTTACAGAACGTAAATTCAACGAAAAATAACAACATTTTTTTTAGTAAAATCTCAATTTTTTTGCCTGTCCTAAGCCAGGATGAAAGTATGAAGGAGAAGTTACATCACAGGTAGGTAGGGCGGGCGGTGATCTTTACAGTGATTACGTCACTCAGGCGCATAGGGTATCCATGAATTTACGGACGGTGTCGGACAAATTTTTTTTAAATTTTATGAAAGAAAATAGCGTTTTTTTTTTAAAATTCGGATAAATATTTTTATACTAAAGCCAACTACCTATGGTTTTACTGACAACGGTGTTTACACTTACATCTTGTATAGTTTTTCAAACTCTTACTAAAGAACTTATGTCACAGAGTGAGCTGAAGAGTTTGCTACCTTTCTAAAACATAAAAAAGTAACAATAAACTCCTAAATTGATGTTTTACAAAGATGAGGTTTGAGGTTTACAATAACATTAACCAAAGATTTGGTGATGAAATCAAACACAGACTGTGATTAAGAGATTTTTTTTGCCATATTCAAAGATTTATTCGTATTCTATTGTTACTGCATTAATTAATGTAGTAAATTTAATGTAAGTAATTTAATATTCATCTATAAATTTAGTACAAAGTTGGATACATTACAATATTCAACCGCTGTGTTTTATTTAATGAACATATTGATTGGCCGATTGATTTAAAATAATTATAAAAAATAGTTGTATCATAGGGTCCATGCTTATAAACTTTGTATCATTAATCAAGAGAGTAAATTCGCACAAACTGTTTGATAATTAAAATAAATCTAAACATTAATAAGACAGTCGCTCATAGCATGGCAATTGTCACTGGAAGTGTTACTGTGAATAAACGAAACAATAAATTGAGCACAGTAAAAGAAAAAGTAGACATTGACTTTTGACATCTATTCCATCCATTACAGTCCATAAAAGTCCACTGCTGAACATCGACTACTCCTTTAGTTTGCTTCATAGGGGATTTTGCCATAATTGCCACCCTTGGTAGGCAGCTTGGCAACCATAGTTTTTATAATTTTGAGTCTGTTATCAGCAAGATGCTGTTACCCATCTCATGTTTCAGTTTCCCTCTGTAGCCTCATACAACACTCACGGGACAATAGTTGTTTTGTGACAACTAGATAAGAAAGAGCTAGAGAGATATTAGCTTCACTTACTTTAACACGTATGGTGTTCACCTTATGACATCATTTGGAGGTGACATAGACGCCAATCAATTTTTTTTTCATTTTTGATGAAACAAATGTCATTCTTGTTTTTTAAGGCCTCTAACTAACAAAGTAGGTTTTATAAATGCAATCATATATAATATACAATTTATAAAACAATCTCGCAATGCTTTCAAAATCAGCATAGCGCATAAATTTCTTTTTATATCAATTTTTTATCAAAGTGCTTTGCAATACTGAGATATATGAAACTTTAATATCTAACAAGAACATTTAGTGATACTATCAGAAAATTAGCAATGCTTAGTCGCCATTACTATGTGGTTACAACAATTATAGGTCACTGTATAGAAAAGCCAATTATCATCACAACTATCACATTTGAATCTTCTAAAACGCTATCACATTGAGTTATTTTCATGCGAAATCCCCTCAGAATCCACAGAGAGGTCACATACCTTAAAAGCTAGTACTGATGCAGTATCAGAGTAAAACCAGTAAAAATAGAAATTACACCATCCAATTAACACATTGAAGAAATATGTAGTTTGGCCTAAATGGAGTTTTAATCTACAGGCAGCATTCTCTAAATTAAAACTCCATTTAGGCCAAATTTCACACTCAAATAGTAACCAGTTTAGATGATGGTGGTTTTAACTTATATACAAGGTAAAATCAATGCAGAAAGAGATATCTGACCATAATTAACTACAAACTCAAAAGAGAAGGTGATAATTTATTCAATTCATATGTCTGGAGAATTTGATTATTAATATTTATATTGTAATGTATATTATTATGATAAAATAATTGATATTGTATTTACAATCAGTCCTCATAGCTAACCTTAGCAGAAAACATAAGAAGATCAAAATGTGTAATGTAATTTTGGAGATTCAGGGTAATATAATTA
The DNA here is from genome assembly GCA_907164705.1 of Parnassius apollo. Lineage (NCBI taxonomy): Eukaryota > Metazoa > Arthropoda > Insecta > Lepidoptera > Papilionidae > Parnassius > Parnassius apollo. Next base: position 1,475,152 of record CAJQZP010000963.1, on the reverse strand, counting down.
ACCCTTCAATCCCCATAAAATCCCCATGCAGTTGCATGCATCCATCAAATCCTGAGCGGTTGCATGCAACCGCACCCACCCACAGCACTTTAAGCCATTAAAACTTATATTTAGAGACTAATTTGCTATGAAAAAGTTCGGCATTATAGAATCAATATGCTGTGCTGTGGGGGGGAGGAGGCGGAAAAAATAGAGTGTAACATGGTGTACAACATAGAAACCTATGGGGTAGCTAAAATCCTTTACTGTTTCTTAATGGTATTTTGTCAAATAGATCTATCAATAAATACAACTAATTTGAAGTAAGCATTTTACCTAGTGGCTGATTCAAGGTCAAAGGTATTATAAATTCATAAAGTTTACTTGAAGAAAAATTATAAATATCTATATCATAAGATTTTATTCCATTTACCTATTATATTCTAATTTTTCCTCACTGCAAATAGTCAGGCAACAAATAAAATAATATTCCATTAGTATGATTTGGGAATGTATATAGCTAATATGACTTATTTGATTAGATATATGTATGTATTGTTTCTATACAAGTCAGACATTAATGTTATAGAAACTGACTAGAATTTAAAATATAAAAAGGCACAGCATTTTGAAAAGAAAATGTAAAAAGTAAAATGAATTACAAACTGATTTACCTTTTGTCGATACATAGCTGCTGCCTTTGTATTATATTTTTGTGGTATACTCATGTCTGCTTTGTAATCCGGTTGGCTCTCCAAAAATAAACGAGCATTTGCATTTCCTCCAACCTATGATATGATTCATGAAGTTATTATTTGATAATTGATTAAGATTATACATAAAATTAAAATTATGGTATAATAGAACCTGTACATTAAATATAAAAGTTTGTTAAATTTACCATCATTTTTTCAAGTTCGATATCTTTCCATTTATCCATTGTAACAGAGCGGACAAATGAGATGTGCACACCGAGACTTCGATGAATTCCTGAACACTCTAAGCAAATCCATATTCCATATGTAACGGATACCCATTGAGGATTGAGAGTCCCGCATTCAAAGCATTTCTATGAAAAAATGAAAAGACAGTAAATATATATCAATGAAGTTTTGAGATTAGTAATGCTAATTTTCTTATTCAGACTTACGTGATTTTCGTCTTGTGTGCGTATAGAATTTAACTTACGACGTGTACGCGGAGAAGCCATGTCTATAAATCTGAACTTTCGTACAAAGAGAATAAAAACAGAAAGTTTTGCTTTCACAATATTATATTATTATTTCACGATTTCACAAAAGTTTACGTACCTAACGTCAGTACTTCCTTTTATTAAAGGCAGTTCCGTTGATTAGGTTTGTGACGCTGTTCTAGTTCTGTAATGCAGTGCAGTTTAAGCAAAGCAAGGATAAGAGGAATCACAAACTAACTACAAACACTCACGCGTCGAGGAATAAAATACTCTTAATAGTAACTCAGCATAGAATATTATGAAATTCCGTTGAAATACAGTTTAGGCCCGATAATCAAAGAAAAATAACTAGAAATTATACTATTAATGAATAAATCACAACTGATTACTAAATTGATCACATTTGACATACAAGGAATTAAATGTATTATCGTAGTGATTTTTGTTATTTATACTCTTTGAAAAGAATAAAATCTGAGAATAAAATATGAATTTGTTCTCCCTACGTACTGTACGATATATTACTTTCCTCTATGCTACGTACTTTAAATGTCAAATCACTTATCTTATTCCACTTGGCACTAAGTAAGTCACAGAGTATAAGGAAAAGGAAAAGTAAGTCATAAACACGACTAAACGTAGTGATTTATGAGTCTCTGGACATGACCACGTATTTAATGCAACGTTGAACATTCGGTAGATTCGGATAGAATCCACTAGCAAAGAAATAGTCTTACAAACAGAACAAAACCTCATGTAACAGAACTCTTTATGCATATGACATTTCCTACAGGATAAAAAAGATAGTTATATGAATGACATGAAAGTTAGAGAACAGCAGAACGATCGCTATAGAAAATAGTGTCCTAGAAATATGGACACCATAAGTGAGGCGCTGCGATCGCTAAGTTCGGTCAATAAAAGTCATTTTCAGTCTATTTTTCCGATCAGATGCTAAACCACTTACATATCCACACACAATAAAATATTTCTCCATTTATTAATGTTTCTTTTTGTCAAAAATTACAAAATTACGGAGCATGAAAATTTTCTCACCAATGCCGCGGAGAAAATTTGTACATTATTCAACTAACTTCATCTACTTGTACTCATAAACAGCCAACTTCGCAGTCACTACTCACCGACGTTAGCGCCGCTATAAATTCTACAATTTTCAAGGACAGGCGGGCTATACTTTAGCACGTAGTGATCGTTCTCCTGTTCTCTAACCTTCATGATGAATGTCACCATCTCTCCTATACAAGGTTGGAGATATGGAGTGTAGAAGTAAGGAGTACAGACTGTGCATTAAAAAGTGTCCGTAGAAAACCGTTAAACAAGTGTGGCGCCACTATAGCTACATTTTAAAGAACGCGCCGAAAAATATTAGTGAGATAGACGACTTTTTCGAGGTTATATTTGCTAAAAATATTATATTTTAGATTTTAGAGCTACTGAGCAGTCTAGCAGCACCCTTCACACCGTCGACAACTGCTAAGTTCAATTCATGTAGCTGATTCCTTTAGCTACTTGAGCGCTGTTGTGGGGAGTTTTTGATCTGTTATTCATTTCTTACAGATGGACACTTTTTCAACTATTTTCCTATGAGAGATTGTTCTCCTTACCTCTACACTCCATAATTGTACACGTTTTTTTAGCTGTTTTATATTTTTTTATTTAAAAAAAAGCTGTTTTACATACCATAGACAATTCCAGTGATGAAAACTATTATATGAATTATTATATATGAATATATGAAATATGAATTATAATTATTATATAGAAAAGAACAGTCATCGATATACTCGTTTCATCTATGGTTCAATAAAATTCAGCATTTTAGTTCAATTAACATTAATTTAGGATACCAACTGTAGTGTATGTAATTATAAAATGCTAATAAGTATGTAATAAAATACGGTTCATAGATCGGAATGAAGGTAGTATCATAAATATTGTCTGTTAAGACACAAGTATAAATGTCCACTGTTACGAGCGCACCGCGTCAGTATCACGAGAGACGTGGACGAGAGTGGACGTGTAGTGAACCGTGAGTTTATGTGTGCGTGTGCGAACCGGTAAATTCCTGACTGTTACAAGTGGCGACGAGGAAAAAAAAATAAGTACCTTTTCAATATAAAAATATATCCAAAAATAGGTTAGCAATGTGCAGCTATTAGCATTGCAATTTCAAAATATAAACTAAATCTCTAAAGTACCTGCGGGAAAAAAACTGCGGATTATGAATATTAACTTATGGTTTTAAACCCTTTTCTGATAATTGTAATAATTTGTATAAACTATATGTTAGCATATTGCCACGCATATGGTTCACAAAATTCATTTTCTTTATGTAGCAATGATAAAATAATGATTTATTTTTTACACAATTCTTAATAAAAAAAGATTTTGATTGGTAAATAGTCGACTTAATTAATATTTCCTCTCGATTCAAACAAAAGTACAATGTCGTTAAATTTTAGTGGCATTTTACATGTAGGTGTGGTATTTTATCGCCTTTAATAAAATAATTATTTATCGCTTTCATAGCTGTAAATCTGACAGACAATCGTGTACACTTCACGGCTTCTGTAAATTGAACAGTAGGTAACTAGTATTACAGCAAATGCGCATTTTAGCTATTAAATTTACCCAAAGCCTAAATGGCACATCAATGGAAGTAGTCGGCATAACAAATAAATCAAAATAGAAGGGCGAGAGTTTGGAATGTATTTCTATCATTAAATTGAAGTTTGATTATCAAATACTTTCATTAAATTGAGCATCGGGTACAATATAGCATCATTAAATTGAGCATCGGGTATCAAATACCTTCATTAAATTGAGCACTGTGTATAATATACCGTCATTAAGTTGAGTATCGGGTATCAAATACCGTCATTAAATTGATCATCGGGTATCAAATACCGTCATTAAATTGAGCATCGGGTATAATATACCACCAATAAATTGGGCACCGGGTATCAAATACAGTCATTAAATTGAGCATTGGGTATAATATATCACCATTAAATTGAATACCTTTTTCAAAATGACAATAATTCTAATATAGAATGCTCCGTTGCTGGTGTAAAAGTATGCACGTTAATAGATTCCGGATGTACTTTAAATCTTATAACTGACAAAACTTGGAAGATGTTAATAAGCAATAAGGTGAAAGCTTATAACCAAATTAAAAAACCTAAGAAAAAATTATTTGCATATGGTAGCATTGTCCCATTGAATATACAAGGTTCATTTGAAACAACAATTGAAGCTAACGACGAGAAAGATTATACTACTTTTTATGTGATACCAGAAGGAACAAGAGACTTGTTAGGAAAAGATACGGCCATTCATTTAGGAGTCCCTAAAATGGGCCTAGGTATAAATAACGTAAGCATGTCATTTCCCAAATCCAAAGATGTACTTACAGAGATTCCAATAAATGTCCATAAGTCCAATTTCTCAACCTTACCGAACGGTGCCTATACCTTTAGAAGAAAAGGTAGAGAGGAAACTTAAGCAAATGTTGGAAAGTGACATTACAGAAGAAGTGACTACAGAAGAAGTGTGTTCAAGTGGGTTTCACCAATTGTACCAATTTTAAAAGGGAACGGGGAATTGCGCTTGTATGTGGACATGAGACGTGCTAATTCTGCCATTGTCAGGCAAAATCACCCCTTACCCTCTATGAATAATTTACTGCCTAAAATGAGAAAAGCTAAATACTTTAGTAAACTAGGTTTAAAAAACGCCTTTCATCAAGTGGAAATATATACAAAACTTCGAATGATTGAAAATGCAGCCAGACCTAAAGAGAAGCTTTAGTACTAGTATGGGCAGTCGAACACTTTAATATATTTTGTTTGGAAAAAATTCGACTTAATTACGGACCATAAGCCTTATAATCATTTGATTACCAGGTAATATTTGAACCTAGTAAATCAAATATTGCAGACCCTTTACCGAGGTTATGTTACTACCCAAACAGTAAGGTTGGGTGACATTTGTAATACAGATTAATCGTGCTATAAAGTTAAATTATATTATAAAACCACTATAAATAATTTTATTGACAATTTTGTAACTCTTTTTCATCGGCTTTACATTAGTTAGGTGTGAGCAAAATAACACAAGTAAAAACTCAAACAAAATATTTATTTGCCCTTTACAAAGAAAATGAAACCAATTTAACTGTATTGAAATAACTTTTTAATTGTTTATTGCGTCTAATATCTATGACTCATTTGGTAAAATCTTTATACCTGCAACAGTTTCTCAAATCGTTCAAGGTTAACTTGTAGAGAATGCCATAAGACAGTAAGACGGAATTTTAAATCCCTCAGTATAAGGCGAATTAATAATAAATAGAATTTGGAAACAGATCAAGTCTTCTCCATGCGCATGATCGCGGAGAAGTTTTTGGCCAAAAACCAAAAGGTTTTTTGTGCGTTCATGGACTTGGAGAAGGCCTATGACAGAGTGGATAGGAATGTGCTATGGCAAACACTGAACTCATTTGGGTTGAGCGCTGGCTTGATACAGGCATTGGAATCTCTTTATAGGGACTCTAGTGCTTGTGTTAGGATCAACGGGGTCTACTCGGACTGGTTTGGCATCCATGAAGGTGTCAGACAGGGCTGTGTGGCTTCCCCGTGGTTGTTCAACCTATTTATGGACAGTTGTTTGCAAAATTTGAAAGTTGAAGAATGCGGATTAAGAATGGGTGAGTTAACCATCAAATGCCTTTTGTACGCCGATGATCAAGTTATTCTTGCGTCGTCGGCGGCTGAGTTGCAAATGATGGTTACATTAATGAACAGATCATTAAAAGAAAGGGGTATGAAAGTGAACGCAAGTAAGACAAAAATTATGGTTTTTGAAAGAGATGAAAGTAAAACGATATGTGAAATAAGAATAGAAGGGGAGTTGATCGAGCAAGTAGATGAGTTTGTATATTTGGGTTGCGTATTTAGCAGGGATGGGAGATATGATAAGGATATAGAACGACGAGTGAACGCAGGAAACAGAGTAAATGGAGCCCTGCACTCTATTGTGAAGAGTCAAAATGTGTCAAAAAAGGCACGTATGGCAATTCACAATGCTGTGTTGGTCCCTACTTTAACGTATGGTAGTGAAAGTTGGGTATGGCAGAAGAAGCACGAGAGTAGAATAAATGCAGTAGAAATGAGGTCGTTAAGGAGTATGTTAGGGCTGAATCTGAATGACAGGGTGAAAAATTGTGTGATAAGAGAAGAGTGTGGTTTGCAAGATGATGTTGTGACCAGGATTAAGAAAGGAATGCTTCGGTGGTTTGGTCATGTGGAAAGAATGGATGAGGAAAGAGTGACAAAGAAAATTTATGTTGCAGAAGTGAATGGCAGAGTCGGAAAGGGACGTCCTAGGCGAAAATTTATCGACCAAATTGGCGATTTATTGAAAACGGGCCAAATTAGGAGTACCCTTAACCGACGAGCATGCATGCGTAGGTGTATGGATGTGAAGGAGGCGAGAGAGGTGTGTCAGGATCGTGCCAAATGGAAGTCTGTAGTCTCTTCCTACCCCTCTGGGTGACAGGCGTGAGTGTTTATGATGATAGAATTTGGAAATTCTGTACAATTTTACACTGTACAAGAAACAAAATGTAGTACATACTATGTAGTTTCTTACTAAATCCTTACAATTATAATAGGTAATGGAAATTTTAAAATTTTGGTATTTAAAAGAGAAATTTCCTTATTGCACAGTCTAAATTTATTTCACGTAGACATCTTCTCATTGTATTTTAGTAGGTACTGAACCTGGCATTAACCTAAAAAATGATTACTTTTTATGGGTACATCTGCACATATTAGTATGGAAAAACACATTCATTACATAAATAATATTTATTATTTTATTTATAATATAATTATACCATCAAAATATTCACAATTTACACCATGCTATATAAATCTTTATTTCGAAAACATTCTACATCAACTTCAATGGGGCAGGGGTGCGAAGAATCTCCGGGAAGAATCTTCGCCACCCGTCACGTTCTGTCTCCTGGAGAGGCGAAAAGTGGATTGCGGAAACCCGTCTGGCTACGCTGAATGTATGTGGAGGAATGAATGATAAGATGGATGAAGTATGCGAAATGATGAATGACAGAGGAATAGATGTGTTATGTGTGAATGAGACGAAACGAAAGGGAAAGGATGCCACTGCACATGGCACGTATACCGCGTATTGGTCTGGCGTAGACGAGACCGAATGGGCATGCCAGGGTGTCGGTTTCATCCTTTCAGAAAGTATGGGTCAATGTGTGAAAGAGTATGAATGTGTAGGCCCGAGGCTGCTATGGATACGAATTAAAGTGGGCTTAAAGAAGCTGTTCCTGCTAGGGGTGTACGACCCAGACATGTCTAAGCCCACATACATCCGAGAGCAGTTTTGGGACATGGTAAGGATGGTGTTGACAAAATGTAAGGAAAATGAAAATATTATTATGTTAGGAGACTTTAATGGAAGGGTTGGGGTGAAGAGGTCTGGTTATGAAAGGATATAGGGAATGTTTGGTGATGAAAGTATAAATGAGAATGGTGAAGACCTCCTCACCGTATGTGTGGAAAAGAATCTTTTTGTGACGAATACTTTTGTCGTCATAAGAAGATTCACATGTATACATGGGAAAGAGGTGATGATAGAAGCATGATAGATTTCGTAATTGTGGATGAAAGAATGAGGAGCGCAGTCGTAGATACAAGGGTTTACCGGGGGTCCAACGTAGGGACGGATCATTAGGTCTTATGTCGAATTAATGGTCTTTTCAAGCGTTGGCGGCATCGGACATCTGTGTCTACCACTGCGTTACAGCGTATAAGAATAGAGAAGTTACAAGATGAAGATGTGAAAGAGAAGTATAAATGTAGACTGAGAGGAAATATTAGATGTTTGAATGAGTTGTGTATGAATGAATTTAGACTTGAATACTGTGTGGGACAATATTAAGAAAGGTTTGGTGGATGCCGCCACTGAAGTATATGGTGTAAGTAAGAGAACAAATGAAAGGAAAAGTAATACGTTGTGGTGAGATGATGAGGTACGGGTGGAAGTTGAATCAAAGAAGAAAGCATGGTTAGATTTACTAGCAACCAAAGCTGGTAATTCTTCTGGTATGAATGATGACATTGAAAAAGGCAGAATTTAGACGTCTAAATAAGAGAGTAAAAGAAGTTGTTGAAAGGAAAAAGAAAGAAAGAACGGATAAGAATGATAGAAGGATATCTGATAATTTCCAGGCTAACATAAAAATGTTCTGGAAACTCGTAGGAACTGCCAGGGGAAATACAAAACAGCCTATAATGAATGCTATAAGAGACGAGAATGGATGTATTCTGAATGATGAAGCTTCGAATTTAAACAGATGGAAGGAATACTTTGAAAGCGTGTTTATGAGTGAAGAGTCGTCTGAATTAAATGAACTAGAAATTCCGAAAGAAGTGGAAAGGGGTATGGAGATAAGTGTAGATGAAATAATGAAAGCAATGAAAAGCATGAAAGCAGGTAAGGCAGCTGGATATGATAGAGTATCACTCGAGATGCTAAGGGCTGGAGAGGGAGTGGTGGCAGGCCTGCTGTACACCTTGTTTAATTTATGTTGGGAATTAAAACGGGTACCGGATGACTGGTGTAAAGCAGTTATAGTACCAATATATAAAGGAAAGGGGTCACAGCAGGACTGCAAAAACTACCGTGGTATCGGCTTGCTTAGTATTGTGGGCAAACTGTATGCTAAGGTGTTAATTGAAAGAGTTATGAAAGAAACTGATGGAAAAATTTGGGATGTGCAAGCGGGTTTTAGAAAGGAAATGGGGTGTACAGATCAAGTCTTTTCCATGCGCATGATTGCGGAGAAGTTTTTGGCCAAAAACCAGAAAGTTTTTTGTGCATTCATGGACTTGGAAAAGGCTTACGACAGAGTGGACAGGAATGTGTTATGGCAAACACTGAACTCATATGGGTTGAGCGCTGGTTTGATACAGGCATTAAGGTCTCTTTATAGGGACTCTAGTGCTTGTGTCAGGATCAATGGGGTCTACTCGGACTGGTTTGGGATCCAAAAAGGTGTCAGACAGGGCTGTGTAGCTTCCCCTTGGCTGTTCAACCTATATATGGACAGGTGTTTGCAAACTTTGAAAGATGAAGAATGTGGGTTAAGAATGGGCGAGTTAACCGTCAAATGCCTTTTGTATGCAGATGATCAAATCATATTTGCGTCATCGGCGGCTGAGTTGCAAATGATGGTTACATTAATGAACTGGGAATTAAAAGAAAGGGGAATGAAAGTGAACGCAAGTAAGACGAAATTGGTGGTTTTTGAAAGAGAAGAAAGCAAAACGGTATGTGAAATAATAGAAGGAGAGTTAATTGAGCAAGTGGATGAGTTTGTGTATTTGGGATGTGTATTTAGCAGGGAAATAGAGTGAATGGGGCACTACACTCTATTATGAAGAACAAGAATGTGTCAAAAAAGGCATGTATGGTAATTCATAATGCTGTGTTAGTCCCTAATTTAATGTATGGTAGTGAAAGCTGGGTGTGGCAGAAGAAGCACGAAAGTAGAATAAATGCTGTAGAAATGCGGTCTTTAAGGAGTATGCTAGGGTTGAATCTGAATGACAGGGTGAGAAATTGCATGATAAGAGATAAATGTGGTATGCAAGATGATGTTGTGACCAGGATTAAGAAAGGAATGCTTCGGTGGTTTGGTCGTGTAGAAAGAATGAATGAGGAAAGAGTGACAAAGCAAATTTATATGGCAGATGTGAACGGCCGAGTCGGGAAGGGACGCCCTAGAAAAAAGTTTATCGACCAAATTGGCGATATTTTGAAAAGGGGCCACGTTAGAAGTACCCTTAACCGACGAGCATGTATGCGTAGATATATGGATGTAAAGGAGGCGAAAGAGGTATGTCAGGATCGTGCCAGATGGAAGTCCGTAGCCTCTGCCTATCCTTCTGGGTGACAGGCGTGAGTGTTTATGTATGTATTCTACATCAAAATGATCTGAAGAAAGGAGATATTTTTGGAAAAATAATGTTAACAGCGCGCCCATTTACATTTACAAGGCTGTAAACTAAATTTAACAACTCGTGCTACCAGAGGCGCTAGTGTGCATGATTGCCAAGTTTTGAGCGGAACTGCACGTAATATACCGTGTATGGCGGTAAACTAATGTAAAATTACGATACAAAGATTTAAAAGAAACATGGGATATCGTATCATCGGTAAATGACCTTATATTAATTTTGTTACAACTAAATTATTATATAAACGCATTTTTAAAGTTTTATTTTACAGTTTATATACTTTATTTATATGAATTAAATACCTGATAGTTATATATTATATTGTTATGGTTTATTAATATACTATCGTATTTAGTTCTATTAGTCATCCTGTTGTTTGCTCTAACCCTATGTGTTGTACTTGTTTTTAACATAACTAGACATATTTGTGACAGACAATCTGTCAAAAAAACAAATCTGTCCTGCGCGCGCACCACTGGCGACCAATTCGCGTTGGCCCTAAACTGTAATTTTAGGGCCAACGCACTGGTCCGTTTTAGTTGTTCGGTCGGCCCGGTCCTTACGCTAGTAATATATAAGTCAATGGTCGATATGGGGTTGTCGACTTTGCCAATATGCCTTAAAACTGCATCACTGTTGTTTAAAATAAATTTCACATTTCAATGTATTTTAACGATTATATATAACAAATACAATCTCATTTTTACAAAAAACCGACTTGTTGTTTTAAAAATAATGTGAAATACAGTTTACTTACGGTAATAATATAATTTAATTCTAGGATAATAAAACGTACACAGCGGTGGACGCTTACGAATTCTGAACCATGTTCCTCACGGGAAGTATGGGGTTTACATGCTAGTATAAAACAAGTCATCTCTATTGCTACATTTTATTTAAAGATATAATTTTATAATAATATTTTTAATAAAATATTAAGACCGATTTACAGTTCCACAAGTACAGTAGCGAGTTTAGTTATAGGACAGTTGACAGTAAACGGTTAAGTGGACAGTAACGATCAATGTCTTCATGACGAGTTTAGTTAAGGTTATAGTTCATAGAGTTCGTTGGAGTATGACGTTTCAATACTACAGAATTTTTCTGGTTTTCGTTTAAGATGGTTCTAGGATTACGTCAAGAATTAAATGATCCAGTTAGAGAAGTTTTTAAGAATTTTCATGAGTTCAGCATTTCGAGCAGATTTAATTTTACAATTTGAACTTCTACTAATATTATATAAATGTAGAAGTTCAAATTTTGTGTTTATATAAACATTCGTTTTCTAATTAGTCCTGTACAAATTTATACGTGATATCTTCCATCCATTTTATTATTAAAACTCAATATAAATCGTATAAATATTCAATAAACAGTATCGTACAAACTTTGTGGCGAGTTTAATTACAAAAGTACAATTGTACGTTTTGGCGCGCAAACTTATGCACTGACCTAAACTCGCTCGTCTACACGAACGGCGAGTTTAGTTGCGGTTGCGGGTGGCTGAAGACGCGCGGGAGGTCAGCACTTCGCACTTAACTCGCCGAAAAATAGCTCGGCCGGCTATCCCGTTCAACTTAATCGTTAACTTGCTACTCAACTCGCTTATTGCCATTCAAACGAAGTTCAAACTTAACTCGCCAGGTTCACGAGTTAACTCGCTACTGTACTTGTCGAAGTGTAAATTGGTCTTTAAAGATAATAGACGTCAAACATCATAATAAATATTACAACTTAATTAAAATGACATTTGTCAAATAAATCAGCCAGTACGATTTTGGACAAAATAAATACGATCTTATTAACTTTTTTATTCAGTAGTATTCGGCGTGTGGATGGCGGTGCCACAGTCTCTTCAGCGGTGCCAAGATGACTGTCGGTATATCGAAGTGCTGAAGTGTTTGTACAGTAGGGCTACGATGGCTATCCGACTACAGAACCAGAGTACTAAACCTATCCAACTGCAGAGAGGTGTAAGACAGGGTGACATTATTTCCCCGAAACTCTTCACCGCTGCATTGGAAGACAGTTTTCAAGCTACTGGACTTGAAAGGATACGATATTAACATCAATGGCAAGTATATCACTCACCTTCGATTTGCCGACGATATAGTCCTTATGGCAGAATCGCTGGAGGACGTAAGCACTATGCTCAATGACCTCAATAGTGCCTCCCAACGGATAGGTATTAAGATGAACATGGAAAAAACAAAGATCATGTTTAATGTCCATGTCACACCTAGGCCGGTGTTTGTTGGGAGCACTAAGCTCGAAGTTGTTGACGAGTACGTTTACCTGCGACAAATAGTTCGACTAAGTAAGTCCAACTTCAACCGAGAGGTCAATCGACGGATTCAACTCGGCTGGGCAGCGTTCAGGAAATTACGACACATCTTCTCGTCAGGTATACCTCAAAACATGAAAACTAAGTTGTACAACCAGTGCGTGTTGCCAGTGATGACCTACGGAAGCTTAAAGTCGCTCAGCGAGCTATGGAGAGGGCTATACTCGTAGTATCTCTGTGTGATTTATTTATTTATTTAAACAGATACACCATCTACAATATCTGTAAACTTTGTTACAATCAAAATACTACATTATTAGATAAAGGATATGTATTTACAGGCGTATACATCATTATAAGAGAAAAAAAAAAACTGAACAACATATAAACTCTAAAACAAAAAGAAGTTAAACTAAACAATCAAAGTAATAGCACCGAATCCAGTAATAATTACATAAATAATAATAATTTTGAATCAATAATCTGGCAAGGCAGGTAACAGTAACTCATTTACATTTTCTTTTAAATACATGTTCGGGGTCGCTAAAGATGTCGATGTCATGATTGTTTAAGCTGTTGTAAGTTCGCATCTGCATCTGATTAACGGAGAAAACTTGATAAACTTAGAAATGAGGATATCCGCAGTAGAACGAGAGTGACCGACATAACCATTGAGTTATACAACACTAGAGGAGCAAACCACATTACCGCGCGTCGAAAAAAGTGTAACCACTATACAAACGCGACGACGTAGCTTTGAAACTAATAACAATTTTAAGTAAACATATATCTATCTCACTTACACAAGTTGCGAAAACAATATCGTCGCTAAGATCAGATAAAGAACACACAAACATGCAATGGCGGGTTGGTGTGGCTTACTATATGAAATTTTACCTAAAATACGCAATAAAAATGAGTTTTTTTAAGCTGCAGTTAATTGTTTTTATATTATAAAAGTATATTTTCTTTTAAAATCTTACTATTTTTATTCTTTATTATATTACGTCCCCTTAGAAAAAAAGGATACATAGCTTATCAGATGAATAGAAGAAAACGTAATGATGAAATAAAACGCATTTTTATGGTAATAATAAATGAAACAATATAAAATAGGTAATAAAATATAATTAATATAAAATTTAAATTAAATTGAAATTATATATATACCTAAAAAAATTATTAATATAAAATAGGTAATAAAATATATTTAATAGATAATTCATGAATAAACTAAAATAAGAATAATTAATTATTTTGTATGAAAGTTAAAACGTAGATTTTATTATAATTTCCAAAATATTTAAAGTCAGAGGTAACAAATTAACTTACCCCATTAATTATATAGTCTCCTATTAATGTAGGATAATCACAAATGAGGAAAAGTGGCAACATTGAACCTAAATGGCAGTATTCGATAATTTTATTTAATTATTTGAGGTTTTTTACGTTTATATGAAAACAAGAACTAAAAATTATGTGTTGAAAGTGATTCCGCTTGATTTATTACGTTTTTGTGACCTTGAATAGCATTCTTTCACTACGCATTTACCCATTTTGTCGCGGCTCAACTCTGTCGGCGTCACATTGAACAATGAACTCACGTTAGCTAGGCATATGGCTGTGGCCATATGTGCAGTGGCAACGCTTTGGCGCGGTTATTACTGATCTAGTGTTATATATATCAATGGACATAACGGATTAGTAAGCTGAAGTGGCAATGGGCCGGCCACATAGCTCGAAGAACCGACAAACGTTGGGGAAAAAAGGTTATCGAGTGGCAGCCTCGTACCGGTAGGCGAAGTGTAGGGCGACCCCCCACTAGATCGAGTGACTCCCTGGTAAGACATGCAGGAAGTCGATGGATGCAGGTGGTTTAGGACCGTGCTTTGTGGTATACCTTGGGGGAGGCCTATGTTCAGCAGTGGACCTGTGAAGGGCTGTAATGATGATAATGAATCTAACTAAGTATCTATTTATCAACCGAAAAAATGTATAATCTTACTTAACAGTCAGCACTTCACGGGTCACACTAGTACAATATTTATTGTATCACGCTATTTTCCCTGAGGGTTGAAGCGGAGCTTCGGATTATATTCCCAAGTCACAACGATAAAATCTAGCGTATTTAGGTATAATAATAATAATAATAATAAGTTTATTCTTTCCTCTCATAAATTTAGTAATAAATATAAACTCACAACTTAATATTAATATGTTACAATTAATTTGTGAGAGACTGGTGTCCGTACTAGGATTCCCTGTATGACAGATCACCAGCCCCCACCTTCAGATCTTATAATCTAGGTAATATTAGGTGTATGATAAACAAGAGAAGAAAAAAAAATATAAAAGTACGAAAAATGTTTTGTGTGTGTGTGTGTGTGTGTGTGTGTGTGTGTGTGTGTGTGTGTGTGTGTGTGTGTGTGTGTGTGTGTGTGTGTGTATGTGCTTGTGTTTACAGCGTTTAGGTTTTATTTAATGATTTTAAGTAGTTCCTCAGTCGTTTCATAATCTTGACTTAGTAACCATAAGGTTACCATCTGTTTGCATTTAAATTTGGGAAATTTGTATATAGATAGAATGGAATTAATTTTATTATAATATAGATGACAACCCAAGAAGCAGAAGAAATTATGTGTAAAGTGTCTTTTGTATGGTAAAATGGGACACATTTTACTTTTGTTTGTAAGAAGAGAAGGATTGTAATATAACAGAGAATGTTGTTTTAAAATAGCGTGGAGAATAAATCATGGGCGGACTATGAGAACTTTACAGCTTTGGTATAGGTCTTTAGTGGGATAGAGAAATGGAAAGAAATGACTCACCATAAGAAGTGCTCTTTGGGCACGTTCTAATTTAAGTACATGTGATTTAGAGGTACCACCCCAAGCTGTTATGCAATAGGTAATCAATGATTGGCAAAGTGACAAGTTATTGATTATTAGTAATGTTCCTGAAGCACCGTTGGACACCTATTTTAGTTTTAGTTTATAAAAGATAGTATAAACTGCATAGCATTTGATATTCGCAAAGCTCGATGCCCGATTCATGTTTGATGGCCAATGACAGTGTGCCGAGTTCTTAATAGCGTGCGCCTACTACTCGTAAAAGAGAGGAGCTCGTGGTTTAGTAATAGTTGCGTGGATCAATAGACCTGTGACATAAAGGTACACTTGCCGCAGTCAGCCCATGGATGGGAGGCCGATTTCTAAACATACATATATTCATATAACATAGATTGAGAGAATAAAGAGTGCACATGATGTATCCTTTTTAGAAAAAATACTGTATGACCCTTTAGGCCATTCCTGGAACCTCCCGCTAATTTCAAATGTAAAGCGCTCCTAATTTCACCAAATTATGTCGCGAAATCTCAAAGTTATGTTACAAAAAAAACATGTTATTCAAATTCTTTCTCCTTCGATATCTAACGAGCGAATAGAACGACTTTTATTTACCGATTAGTTTTTGAAATCGATCGGTGAAGCCGTTTAAGAGTTATTCCAAAGAAACAGTTTATTTTTGAGATTTCTCAAAATCTACTCTTCCAAATCAGCTTATTATCACCAAATTTATTCCATATTGACATCTTTAGAACGCCGCAATCTCAATCGATCAAGACGTTCAAAAGTTATGAAAGGTTTACATACTTACTTACACACGCACACACACACACACGCACACACACACACACACACACACACACACACACACATTCATACACACACATTCATACACACACACACATACATCCGTACGAAAGTCCACGTGAAATTAGTTAGAATAGCTTCCTAGGGTCTTAAAACGTCGAGATCTGATGAAAACTCGATTTTCGAAAATCGCGGTGAAACCAATAACCTCCCTATTTTTGAAAACTTTCAATTTTCTTATCGGAAAGGTAAAAATTGTTTCGTATACGAAACTAAAATATTTCAAAAATTAACTACATTGCTACCACGATAGTTTTAAAGCAATTAAAAAATATTCAAATAACATGTTCCCTGGAAAAGGCTTCAGCTACATGTCCTTTGTTTTTAATTCAAAACGTACAAAATCCCAAAAGTCTCGAAGGAGGTAAGTCTACCGACAAACTTAAACAATTTTCTCTAAAAATCGGACCGGAAAGTCGTATTTTCGAGCAGTGATTCACTTTTTCCAGAACTTCTTTTTTACTCAACGTTATATATTTTAGAAAATGTTTTGCTGGTGAAATAAAAAAACGGGGACACAAAGTACATAATGGCTGCTTTATCTCTAGTGTATTTTTTTAAACCACACTGGAACTATAATATAGTATATTCATAGTTGTCGTCCTTGTTGTCTTTAGTTGCAGTGCAACTGTCGCGCAGTTTTTCATAATTATTATTGTTTAAAAATTATTTGGAAATGAAACTCGATAATTGTACGTTTTAAGCTAGGATATTATTTGATTTTATATCTTATTATTGTATCGTGTAGTGTTCTGGGCTGTAAAAGCCGCAGTGAACGAAAAATTAGAGGCATTAAATTTCACGCGTAGGTAAATTTATTTCATGATTTATGTATTTAAATAACTTTATGAGTCACGATTTAAATGGTAGCCTATTAATTAAACTGATATTAACGGTAATTTTTTCATTAAATTATAATGAAATTATCATTATTAGTGTAATTATAATCTCAAACCTATGTTGCCAGCTAAAGTTTACAATTACCCGAGGTACGACCTCATCGCTTACAATCACGGCGAGAATACCTGTGTATTATTATACTACATATTTACCATTATGTTAATATACATGGGACTATAACGTCATAAAAATTTATTAATCTTGATTTTTGTCTTATTGATTAGGAATTAAAAAAATGGATTTTAGCAACCGGTAAAAAATATTCCATTGTAAGTGTGCAGGTGGATTAGGTGTTTTTAACCCATTAATCCCCATAAAATTCCCATGCAGTTGCATGCGTCTTTCAAATCAGAAGCGTCGCATGCGACCGCATCCACCCACTGCACTTTAAACCATTAAAACTTATATTTAGAGACTACTATTCTATGAAGAAGTTTGGCATTATAGAATTAATACTAAGTTCTCAACCCCTGGTCTAAATGAGTCAGTTACTCTATGTATTTTTATTTTTTTCTACCGTCAATTTACGACATATTGAACCATAAAACAGCACTTTAAACCACAAAAACTTATATTTATAGTCTACTTTTCTGTAAAGAATTTTGGTCTAAATCTATCTTGTGGTTTAAATAAATCAGTTACTCTATGGATTTTTATTTTTAATCTACCGTAAAATTGGGCCATTTTCGTATGGTCGGCAAATGTCGTCAATTGACAGTAGAATAAAAATAAAAATACATAGAGAAACTGACTTTTGTTTAGACCAAAGGATAGGAAATTAAACGTGAACGTAAACGTAACGTATAGAACCTATAACTCTAAACTTCTTCATAGAAAAGTAGTCTCTAAATATAACTGTTTATGGGTTAAAGTGCTGTGTGTGGGTGCGGTCGGATCCGAACGCTTGAATTTTGACGGAACATCGCCTTGGTCGGATCCGACCGTGTGCCCATTGAAAGGTTAAATAGAAATATATTTTACCTAAATTAATTAATAGCTGTCTTGAAAACTGCTTGGAAACGACTATTTTTTCTAGTGATAATTTTAATGAGTCATCTTATGTTGACAATCACAGAAAACTCCTCATTAAAGCTGTCGCTTTAAAATATTTTGAAATAAGAATATAACATGAAACCATAAAAATTAGCGAGCCCGTCAAATAAATTAGGAATATTTATACTAAATTAGTTTTAATACAAGGACAATAATAAGTAAATTGGAATTACCAATAGCTATATATTTATGTGTATAGTCTATTATGGTTTTGTTAATGAAATAATAAGTTTTAATATTTGATATTCACGAATAAAAAATAAAATAAAATGTCTTTATTTCAGGCAAAAGAAAACCCACATAAGAATATTAGTGAAATTGAAGTAAAATATAATTTTGTAAATTTTAGTGTTAGTAATCAATTTAATTTACATAAATAATAATCGCAAATATAAATGGAGATATTTGAGATCAGCCGCTATGAGGGCATCGGTGTCTTATACCGAAGCATGTAGCCGTATCCAGTGCTCAAGCAGCGGCGAGTCCCATTAATCTGCCATTGTGTTGACAATGCTATTGGAGCTGCCCCGCAAACGCTTCAGCATCGATGCAACACGCTTTCTAATAATACCATGGAAATATCAGTGTGCATTTCAGAAAAAACTCCTGACGCGCTGCAAAATACGTCAGAAAAAGAAAAAAAAGGAAAAGAAAAGGCAGCCCCATCTGCATCCTAAAACTATTATTCTGGACACGCAACGCGCTGTACACCCGCTGCGTATGGTTAACCCATAGGTTGACCGTGGAAAAAGACTGGCAGTAGGCTTTGAAAATAGTAATTTTTACCTGCCTACTGCAACCAGCAAACCTTAGGGCCACCGTGTAACATCGGATGGACAGCGCCTTGCGTTCCCGCTCGATGTCCGTATTATCACGCAGATCCTCAGTGACCCAGTGACACAGATACTTAAAATGTGAGACACGCTTTAGAGGTGAGTTGTTGAGTGTAAAGCTAGTCGCAATAGGTCGGGATTTAACTCCTGCCTTGAACACCATGAATTCGCTCCTTTTCACATTGTATCTGAGTCCAAAGGAACATTGCATATGCTTCACATACTTTTAATAGTTTGTGCGTGCCATTAATCGGAGGGCTGAGCATCACCATGTCGTCTGCGTAGCTTATGTTATTGATGCATATACCGTCAATATGATAGCATAAATTTGTTCCGCTCAACTCTTTGGTGAGGCCATTAATATACATATTGAAGAGGCTAGGAGATGTAAGACCACCTTGCCTCACCCTACATTCAAGTCTATATAGATCAGAGTATGAGCTCACCTATCTAACACAGTTGGTCGGCCGCTCATATCACGATCGTAGCACCGCGAGTAACTCGTGCGGCACATCAGTCTTTGACATAATATATCATATGATACCAAAATCGAAGGTCTTGGACAAGTCAAGAAAACAGGCACAAACTGGAGTGTGCTTATCAGTGTAGTATTTGTAGTATATAGTTTGCTTGAGACACAAGATAGCGCTTTCGGTGGCCAGACCTGGTTGAAAAACAAATTGTGTCATCATTAAATTTTAAACAAAATCATTAAATTTTAAATGACCACTTAAGTTTTGATCAATCAAACTGTCTAGCACATTGGCCACTACAGTAGCCAGTGAGATTGGTCTGTAATTTGTCAAGTTCGTTGGATTAAATGACCACTTAAGTTTTGATCAATCAAACTGTCTAGCACATTGGCCACTACAGTAGCCAGTGAGATTGGTCTGTAATTTGTCAAGTTCGTTGGATCCCCAACGTGTTCTTATTAACGGTCACAACTACGGTTCGCATAAGGTCATCAAGCAGGTAAAAGTGGCTGAGAAAGAGATAATATAACAAAGATAAGACCCTTGGTAGATGGATTCCTGCGCACTGCAGATGTTCTATGCTGAAGTGGTCGTGACCAGGTGATTTACCCCGTACCATGTTCTTAATTACGCGGTCCATACCCTTCATCGAGAATCTAACAGTAAGTTTGTCAGTACGACACCCATCATCATAATATATCGCAGCTACAGGCCCAAGAGGCGAGTAATAATGTTATCTATTTGTTTCATTTGCTTTAATTACCCTATCCTAATAACATGTGAATAAAGTGACCTGCAATGACTTACGTACTCTTCACAAACAAAATCTCCCTATTTTAAGGTAACATTGCCAAAATGGGAGCACTGTGATGCGAGAATGAAAGGAAAAATAAGGGTTACGTGACCATGCCATTATTGGGTTTTCTGTCTACGCTCTCAGCGATGCCGTAAGTGATACTAATTGTTTAGCCAACAGCAACGTGTTGGTTAAACAAGCATTACTTACGACTAAGATAATCAGTGCTTTAAAAATAGCATACAATGCTTATGTCTCCAAACGCCTTAAGTATATTGACCATGACATGTCATTTCATAAAGGAGAAAATAGATAACGGTCACATTAGGGTTGAGTACACAAGTTCGAATTCTCAAATAGCCATGTGGACAAATTCATTAGGAAAAATTATTTTAGTTAATGCTAGATTTAAGGTAACTTTCTTTTATTTGTTAAGATAAATGTTAGTTTAATTTAGTTTAAAAGAAAAAATTTAATCGAGTGAGAGAGTTGAATACGAATAATTTATTTTAAAATTTAGGATAACTTATTGTATTTTTTGTAAATCTTAAGTTAGCTATTACTATATCTATAGGTTGTCATTGAAGGAGATTGTTGAACTTTAAGCAATGAAACCTCTTTCATCGTTGACATCTAGTATTTCGTGCAAACTTGTAACTTTTTTATTTAAATACTGTTACCGCGATTGAAACGTTTTTCTGCTATTGCTTTTTATTTCGATGCATCTTTTTAGTTTAACTGTCCGTGGTGTACAGTATTTTCGTTTTGTGATACGCCGCCTCAGCACGTACCGCATTTTGTCAAAGACCCAACAGCAAAGTTCGTGCTGTAAATGCCATAAAATCCGTAAAAATAGGTTAATTATGTGTAATTCTAACACTATTCATAATGTACTACACAGTTCGCGTAAATCATTATTGTAAACTTATCGAAATTGTAAAATATTTTTAAGAAGAATAATTTTGATGTCAAGGGTAATGTTAAAATAGTTAATCATTTGATATAATTACAGCTAGACCTTACCTCTCACAATTTCAAGGTTGGTACAACAGTATTGGCAAACCTTTTATTGATAGCTTTTTATCAAAATGTTCCTAGCAAATGGTTCTAGTCCGTTTAGGTATCCAAAATCTGTTTTCTATAAGCTCCAATCCAAGTCTGCCACCTTAGAGGATCTCTTGGAAATCCAAGGTTGTGTAGTACATCACTATACTGCAGTACTTTCGGACGCAGTGATACCAGTATATTTTATAAAAATTGCATACATTTGCTACGAATTAGCAAGTATCGATTCGACTTATTTGGTTTTTATTTTGTATAATATTTTGATAAATACTGGTTATGGATTACATTAAATTATATAATATTTAAAATTGTGTTGTGATCAAGCTGAATATTCAAATCATTTGACAAAATCCACTATAATATTTATGTAATGATTATTATTAATCACAAACTGACTTAGTAAATAGAAAATAAATTTACGTTTATATTTTTTGTAAAGAATAAGGGTGGTAAACGAGCACACAGTCCACCTGATGGTAAGTGGATTCCTGTGGCCTATAAACATCTAAATTTGTCTTGGATTAAGAATCAAAATGCAGATACGTTGTCACACCTGAGGAATAAGATGGAATGAATAATACTAATTTTGTAAAGTTAATTAAGTTCAGTATAGTAAATTATATTTATTTAAAAATAGCTTATTTTTCTCTTGAGCTATGATGGCAACACTTGATATTTTACGAAAATATTCAGAAAGTACGGGTTTTTACGATAATATTAATTTAAAAATATTCATAAACGAAAGGTCACGTTATCCTTTTGTAGATTAGACGGTTTTTATAGTTTTTTTGAATGAAAATACACTGTAATTCGGTATTTTTGTCGGAGCTCAATTGACTGGCACGGTGGCAAAGTCACTTGCTGATACAGCTTACTAAGAGGATACTACGCATCTTGCGGAATGGCGCACAAAGCGGAGTAACTAGTTTTATATAACGGCTATGAGTCGGACTCTCGTACCTTTTACAGAGGGGTATGCCTTGCGATGCCGCCTCCTTTGGTTTAATACTTAATACTTATGTATTCAAAGTCCACAGATAAACAAGTTGCAAGCTTATGAAAACAGATGAACAGAAATTATAAAAACAGACAGTCTTGTCCATGGAGGTTAGAGAGAAGGAAAACGATCGCCACGTACTAAAGCATAGCCCACCTGTTCCTGAACTGCTGTCGGCAAGTAATATCTGCGAAGTTAGCTGTTTATGAGTACAAGGAGATGAAATTAGTTGAATAATGTACAAATTTTCTTCGCGGCATTGGTGAGAAAATTATCGTGCTCCATAATTTTTAAATTTTTGACAAAAAGAAACATTAAAAATGGTGAAATTTTGTATTGTGCATGGATGTGCAAATGGTTTAGCATCTGTTCGAAAAAATAGACTGAAAATGATTTTTATTGAGACAACTTAGCGATCGCAGCAACTCACTTATTTTGTCCATATTTCTGGGACACTATTTTCTATGGCTCACTGAAGTTAGCCCCCCGAAATTTTTTATTTTTTTTTGTTTTCAAATTTCGTTATCACATATCGTTAGTTCCCGATTTGTTCTTTATTGTTCACTATCAATAAGTGTTTGTTCATCAATAATTTATTTATAAAAAATTTATTGAAAATTTGCCTTATAGTTAGCCCCCCCTCCACTCCAATTTATAGTTTCTTTCGTTATTATTGGTCCTTTTATACTTATTAATGTTTATCTTTGATAAAATACATTTGTTCTATTAATATATATTTATTTTTGGTTTAATTAAAATTTTTTTAGCTATATTATTACACAGACGTACCTTTACTGCGCATGCGTCAATGCTACGTTTGAAGCAGTTCCTTTAAAAATCAAAAATGTTTTAAATAAATTAAAGACAAGTTATACCGATAAAAAAGAAAGTGTAATTTATGTTTATCATTATTAATCTCTATTAAGAGATTTTTTTGTGTTTCAATTAGTAATAAAATACGTATACAGTTATATTTCTCATTAGCACGGAAGGTGTGTTACAGTTAATAATATTTGGAAACTTAACAGATTAACGAATAGATTATCACTAATAATCCCAATAATCAATTAATCGATCAAATATTACTGCTGGTGTATTATATCAAGTGAATTGGCATTTACGTAACGAGTGATGGTTTTATATGAGTATTGTATACGATATTTTTTGTTTAGATATAATATTTATTAAAACATAACATTAATACAAAATTAATATGTTATTAAGTTGATTTATACTATTCTAAAATGTAAAATGTTCCATGGGTCTCAATGTTAGCATGAGCAGACGCTGTTTGAGATTTTGTTCTTAAACCATTGTAGCTTTCCAAATGACCGCTAATCTTTGACAATAAGCGAAATAATGACCCGTAATATAAGCTGCTACTCCAGATAATCTAAAAATGGATAAATGTGTTAGGAATCAACTATATCAATATAATACAATACAAATGTCGTAAAGAGCAATAAATATACCGATATCGTAGATTAGTTTCGGATCCATTATC
Organism: Parnassius apollo; assembly: GCA_907164705.1. Classification (NCBI taxonomy): domain Eukaryota; kingdom Metazoa; phylum Arthropoda; class Insecta; order Lepidoptera; family Papilionidae; genus Parnassius; species Parnassius apollo. Next base: position 1,451,286 of record CAJQZP010000963.1, on the reverse strand, counting down.
ATTTTGAAGTTTCAAGTTCAAATGAATAGGAAGTTATTTCAACTTATACATTTTGACCCTGCGTTGACTACGTTTGTATAATTATTCATACATACATGCATAAACACTCACGCCTGTCAACCAGAGGGGTAGGCAGAGACTACAGACATCCATTTAGCACGATCCTGACATACCTCTCTCGCTTCTTCCACATCCATATACTTACGCATACATGCTTGTCGGTTAAGGGTACTCTTAATTTGGCCCTTTTTAGTATATCGCCAATTTGGTCGACAAACTTCCGCCTAGAACGTCCCTTTCCGACTCTTCCATTCACTAAGTAATGTGAATTTCCATACGTGCCTTTTTTGTCATTGACAAAAAAGGCACGTATGGAAATTCACAATGTGTATTAGTCCCTACTTTAACGTATGGTAGCGAAAGTTGGGTGTAGCAGAAGAAGCACGAGAGTAGAATAAATGCAGTAGAAATGCGGTCGCTAAGGAGTATTTAGGGCTGAATCTGAGTGACAGGGTGAGAAACTGTGTGATAAAAGAAGAGTGTGGTTTGCAAGATGATGCGGTGACCAGGATTAAGAAAGGAATGCTTCGGTGGTTTAGTCATGTAGAAAGAATGAATGAGGAAAGACTGACAAAGCAAATATTTATATGTTGCAGAAGTGAATGGAAGAGTCGGAAAGGGATGTTCTAGGCGGAAGTTTGTCGACGAAATTGGCGATATACTAAAAAGGGCCAAATTAAGAGTACCCTTAACCGACAAGCATGTATGCGTAAGTATATGGATGTGGAAGAAGCGAGAGAGGTATGTCAGGATCGTGCTAAATGGATGTCTGTAGTCTCTGCCTACCCCTCTGGTTGACAGGCGTGAGTGTTTATGCATGTATGTATGAATAATTATACAAACGTAGTCAACGCAGGGTCAAAATGTATAAGTTGAAATAACTTCCTATTCATTTGAACTTGAAACTTCAAAATGATAATGGATCCGAAACTAATCTACGATATCGGTATATTTATTGCTCTTTACGACATTTGTATTGTATTATATTGATATAGTTGATTCCTAACACATTTATCCATTTTTAGATTATCTGGAGTAGCAGCTTATATTACGGGTCATTATTTCGCTTATTGTCAAAGATTAGCGGTCATTTGGAAAGCTACAATGGTTTAAGAACAAAATCTCAAACAGCGTCTGCTCATGCTAACATTGAGACCCATGGAACATTTTACATTTTAGAATAGTATAAATCAACTTAATAACATATTAATTTTATATTAATGTTATGTTTTAATAAATATTATATCTAAACAAAAATATCGTATACAATACTCATATAAAACCATCACTCGTTACGTAAATGCCAATTCACTTGATATAATACACCAGCAGTAATATTTGATCGATTAATTGATTATTGGGATTATTAGTGATAATCTATTCGTTGATCTGTTAAGTTTCCAAATATTATTAACTGTAACACACCTTCCGTGCTAATGAGAAATATAACTGTATACGTATTTTATTACTAATTGAAACACAAAAAAATCTCTTAATAGAGATTAATAATGATAAACATAAATTACACTTTCTTTTTTATCGGTATAACTGGTCTTTAATTTATTTAAAACATTTTTGATTTTTAAAGGAACTGCTTCAAACGTAGCATTGACGCATGCGCAGTAAAGGTACGTCTGTGTAATAATATAGCTAAAAAAATTTTTAATTAAACCAAAAATAAATATATATTAATATAACAAATGTATTTTATCAAAGATAAACATTAATAAGTATAAAAGGACCAATAATAACGAAAGAAACTATAAATTGGAGTGGAGGGGGGGCTAACTATAAGGCAAATTTTCAATAATATTTTTATAAATAAATTATTGATGAACAAACACTTATTGATAGTGAACAATAAAGAACAAATCGGGAACTAACGATATGTGATAACGAAATTTGAAAACAAAAAAAAAATAAAAAATTTCGGGGGGCTAACTTCAGTGAGCCATAGAAAATAGTGTCCCAGAAATATGGACAAAATAAGTGAGTTGCTGCGATCGCTAAGTTGTCTCAATAAAAATCATTTTCAGTCTATTTTTTCGAACAGATGCTAAACCATTTGCACATCCATGCACAATACAAAATTTCACCATTTTTAATGTTTCTTTTTTGTCAAAAATTTAAAAATTATGGAGCACGATAATTTTCTCACCAATGCCGCGAAGAAAATTTGTACATTATTCAACTAATTTCATCTCCTTGTACTCATAAACAGCTAACTTCGCAGATATTACTTGCCGACAGCAGTTCAGGAACAGGTGGGCTATGCTTTAGTACGTGGCGATCGTTTTCCTTCTCTAACCTCCATGGACAAGACTGTCTGTTTTTATAATTTCTGTTCATCTGTTTTCATAAGCTTGCAACTTGTTTATCTGTGGACTTTGAATACATAAGTATTAAGTATTAAACCAAAGGAGGCGGCATCGCAAGGCATACCCCTCTGTAAAAGGTACGAGAGTCCGACTCATAGCCGTTATATAAAACTAGTTGCTCCGCTTTGTGCGCCATTCCGCAAGATGCGTAGTATCCTCTTAGTAAGCTGTATCAGCAAGTGACTTTGCCACCGTGCCAGTCAATTGAGCTCCGACAAAAATACCGAATTACAGTGTATTTTCATTCAAAAAACAATAAAAACCGTCTAATCTACAAAAGGATAACGTGACCTTTCGTTTATGAATATTTTTAACATAATATTATCGTAAAAACCCGTACTTTCTGAATATTTTCGTAAAATATCAAGTGTTGCCATCATAGCTCAAGAGAAAAATAAGCTATTTTTAAATAAATATAATTTACTATACTGAACTTAATTAACTTTACAAAATTAGTATTATTCATTCCATCTTAATCCTCAGGTGTGACAACGTATCTGCATTTTTATTCTTAATCCAAGACAAATTTAGATGTTTATAGGCCACAGGATCCACTTACCATCAGGTGGACTGTGTGCTCGTTTACCACCCTTATTCTTTACAAAAAATATAAACGTAAATTTATTTTCTATTTACTAAGTCAGTTTGTGATTAATAATAATCATTACATAAATATTATAGTGGATTTTGTCAAATGATTTGAATATTCAGCTTGATCACAACACAATTTTAAATATTATATAATTTAATGTAATCCATAACCAGTATTTATCAAAATATTATACAAAATAAAAACCAAATAAGTCGAATCGATACTTGCTAATTCGTAGCAAATGTATGCAATTTTTATAAAATATACTGGTATCACTGCGTCCGAAAGTACTGCAGTATAGTGATGTACTACACAACCTTGGATTTCCAAGAGATCCTCTAAGGTGGCAGACTTGGATTGGAGCTTGTAGAAAACATGGATTTTGGATACCTAAACGGACTAGAACCATTTGCTAGGAACATTTTGATAAAAAGCTATCAATAAAAGGTTTGCCAATACTGTTGTACCAACCTTGAAATTGTGAGAGTAAGGTCTAGCTGTAATTATATCAAATGATTAACTATTTTAACATTACCCTTGACATCAAAATTATTCTTCTTAAAAATATTTTACAATTTCGATAAGTTTACAATAATGATTTACGCGAACTGTGTAGTACATTATGAATAGTGTTAGAATTACACATAATTAACCTAATTTTACGGATTTTATGGCATTTACAGCACGAACTTTGCTGTCGGGTCTTTGACAAAATGCGGTACGTGCTGAGGCGGCGTATCACAAAACGAAAATACTGTACACCACGGACAGTTAAACTAAAAAGATGCATCGAAATAAAAAGCAATAGCAGAAAAACGTTTCAATCGCGGTAACAGTATTTAAATAAAAAAGTTACAAGTTTGCACGAAATACTAGATGTCAACGATGAAAGAGGTTTCATTGCTTAAAGTTCAACAAACAACTTCTTTAGGCCCACTTTTATTATATATTTATAGCAGTCTCGGGCTTACACATTCATACTCTTTCACACATTGACCCATTCTTTCTGCAAGGATGACACCGACTCCCTGGCATGCTCGCTCGGTCTCGTCTACACCGGACCAGTGCGCAGTGTATATGCCATGTATAGTGACATCCTTTCCCTTCCGCTTCGTCTCATTTACACATAACACATCTATTCCTCTATCATACATCATATCGCATACTTCATCCATCTTATCATTCATTGCTCCAGATATATTCAGCGTAGCTATACGGGCCTCCGCAATCCTCTTTTCGCCCCTCCGGGAGACAGAATGTGACGGGTGGCGAACCTCGTTGCCGGTTTTCCTCCCGGAGATTCTTCTTCGCTTCCATCTGGTTTGATCTTATTTATTTATGTATTTTTTGTATTTATTTTATTTTATTGATATATATGTATATTTATCTTTTCATTTTAACTTAAAAAAATTTTTTATCGAACACAACCAAATGAGAAAATTATATACATACCCCAATAATCATAATAATAACAATAATAATTATTATTATATATTAATAATTATTATTATTGCACAGGCACAACCTGGTAGCCAGAATTCTTCACCAGGAGCTCGCTCTGAAATACCGTCTTGTGGATCGGAAATTGCCGTATTACAAGTACTTGCCGGAAACCGTGCTCGGAAATGATCGCGCCAGGCTCTATTGGGACCGGGCCATCATTACAGACAGGACTATTCTTGCGAATAAGCTTGATATTGTGCTGATGGACCGGGCACAGTTAAGGATATTTTTGGTCGACATTACGATTCCATATGACGAGAACCTCGTGAAAGCCGAAACAGATAAGCAAACAAAATATCTGGACCTGGCTCACGAGGTGACCGACATGTGGGGTGGTCTGCCGACCGAAGTTATTCTTGTAGTCGTCACTGCAAATGGGCTAATCCCAGTCAGCCTCTCGGGTCATCTGAGGCGGCTGGGACTACGTGATGGACCGCTCCAGGCTCAAATGCAGAAGGCGGTGCTCCTCGATACCGCCCGCATCGTCCGCCGGTTTCTTTCCTTTTCCCCCTAACCCTCGGCCGTTTGGTCTCCCCTGCCGAGGGCCTCCATCTGGTTGGGCTTTCATTTATATAGGTATTATGTGATTCTTCGCACAGTCTGTTCTTTCAGCTTTGTCGCTCTTTTAGCACCACCCGGGGGAAACGTGTAGGGTGGGCCTAGGATTAGGTGGTCGAAGCCTACGGACGCGAGTGACTTATCCCCCAATGTATGTATAATTATGTACCTAAATAAAAATTGTTAATTACCAAAAATAGATATATTTTGATAGAAAAAACGTATTTTAACAAAGAACAAACATTAATGAATATTAAAATACCAATAATAACGAAAGAAATTATAATTTGGTGTAGGGGGCTAACTATAAGGCAGATTCTTAATTAATTTTTTTATAATTAAATTAGTGACGAACAAACAATTATTGATTGATAACAATCAGGAAAAAACCACGAACTAACTATATATGATAATGAAATTTGAAATATTAAAAAAAATTCGGGGGCTAACTTCAGTGAGCCCAAATTTTCTTTTCGGGATTGGTGAGAAAATAATTGTGCTCTGTATTTTTTTTTAATTTTTGATAAAAAGAAACATTAAAAAATGGTTAAGTATTGTATTGCGCGTGGATGTGCAAGTGTTTTAGCATCTGATGGGAAAAATAGACTGAAAATTATTTTATTGAGGTAACTTAGTGATCGCAGCGCCTCACTTATTTTGTCCATATTTCTGGGACACTATTTTGTATATTCTACAGCGATCGTTTAGCTTCTCTCTACCCTCCATGGTCTTGTCAGTAATTTTATAATACGCTCCGAAAGGAGTAATAGAATAGTGAGTAATAGTGTTCTGTGATAATATGTATGCTATTGCTATAACACTATAACTACACTCCATGTAGAAGTAAGGAGCACCAGCTCCCATAGTAGAATAGTTGATAAAGTGGCCATCTCGTAAACAGAGAAACCTATAGACTAATGATTAGCGTGGCCTCGAGTGAGAAAGGACGATAACGTAGTTTTAGGTTAAACAATAGTTTTTATGACTTTTATACATATTTAGATAAAAATTTTAATTGTTCTAAGAACTGAACTGAACAAGATTCACCAATCTTAAGCTCACAAAATACTTTTTTCTCACTTAAGCTAACTTGTAAACTTCTTAGATTGCTACGAACTGTCAAAGTTGGTTAGCAAAGTGCAGTTTGCTAAACAAAAAAAACCGGCACGGAGAAAGGGACAAATAATCACACCGCTCTGTCTCATTTCTATGCAAGACGTACGCAAAAATCTATCTTTTGCGCGTGAATGCGAAAGAAGGCGTCAATTTGTCTATTGGTTTCTCTGTCTACGGGCCATCTGTAAGCAGTAAATAACAGTTCAAAAACTGTTAAAACACTCTCCACAACAGCGCTGGAGTAGCTACTGGGATAAAATGAACTTAGTAGTTGTCGACGGTTTGAAGTGTGTTATTTAGTAAATATAACTTCAAAAAAGTCGTCTATCCCACTATTATTTTTCGGCACGTTCTTTAAAATTTAGCCCGAAGCTGTATAGTGGCGCCACCCTTATTTAACTGTTTTATATGGACACTTTTTAATTTTTAATACACAGTCTGCACTCCACAGATTACTGACTATGTACTAGAGTGCACTCCTTGCTTCTACACTCCATAACTGTAATAAATTATCTGTTGTGTGTTAAACGCCCAACTCTATTATTTATTGATATACAAACTTCAAGATAGGAAGGGAAGGCTGTAGCTTGTACGCATAGATTATTATTATATATGACTGTACGGGAAATTAACCGTTTTTGCCATTTATACTCTTGAAGCGACGCGTATTAAACTCCTGTGGTAGCCGGTTTCCTTTGTCATTAAAATAAATTTATGGAGTCAATTTTTATTTACCACGTAAACAACTGGGATTAGCGAGAGTTCTAACCCGCGAGTTTTGCGGTATCCGGCGGAAACAAATACTGATATTTCGTTCGTCAACTCTGAAATGATATAGTATTAATATGAACGACGGAAAAATGAATTCAAACAGTTTAGAAGCTGAGTATATGGATATTACAAACAAGAATGCGTGGCCAATCGTCTACCAGGTACGTTTGCGTAGGTGTGACGCGGTATAATGGTTTACGTTATATCCAACGTATACCTATGCCACGCACTAGTAAACGCCAGTATTCTAGTACTACTAACAGCATCATATCTAACAGAATTGCATTGATTTCATTCACCTGGCGTGCTGGACTCACAGTCATCTTTGCTTGGTCTGGTTTCTTAAGCAGTTCCTTATCTTAATAAAATATCTCCCCGGTTTGAAAAACAAGCAAAATAATTATTATTTCTAAAATTAATAAACTTATTTTTTGATTTATTTACTATTGGGATGTAAGTGGCAAGTCATTTAAGTTATTGTTTATTTCAGAAAATTGGCCGTGAATGTCAGTCCTATCCATACACATGCTTAGAGGCAAAAAAACCACAAAATAAGCAATTCAACCGCTACCGGGATGTTAACCCCTATGATCACAGCAGAGTAATTCTGAAGCGTTGTGAGAGAGATTATATTAATGCTAATCTTGTGAAGGTAAGATATTTAAATAAATTCCTTTTGTCACAACATTTTGTTTGCCTTTAAATTCATCAAAACCTTTTGTATTTATTTTTATGATTTGACATAGAACAATAAAATCTATATAGAACCTTATCACATTAATGACTAGCATAATATGTGTAAAAAACAATGTTTTTTGTGGAGATCTTAGAATGACAGCCATTATTACTTAGTGGAAGCTAGTTAGGAACACGGTTTTCTGTGGTAACAAACCAAGTGAATAGGAGTTTTTATGTTAAAAAAATGTTGAGTGTCCCTTCTTCATATATCTCATGAAGAAAGGACACTAATTTTCACTGAAATGCATATTTTTGTGTTACACAGTTTTAGCACTGTAAGGAAATAACTAATTACTTAGGAAAACTACCTTCAATTGTTATTTTCATGTTGTCACTATAAAATTTTCATTAAATATTGCACAAGGTTTATATTTTTATGGATCTTTGCATATAAAGTTGTTAACAGTTTAACCAAAATAAAATATGGATTTCAGACAATGCTAAAGTTATGATATTATATTATGCATATGATATTATTATATTCTATATACATAATTCTACATACCCAAAGTTATATATTTATAAATTTATTTTCAATATTAATGGTAGATTAACTTAGAGGTGTAAGTTTCATTGATCAAGTGAACATATATTTATATCAATCAACATTTTTTGTTAAATTTAAGTTTAACATATCTCCTTTTTCTCATTGATCTTATTGATGACGCATACAGTTGAGTAGTTCATACTAAGTTGGCTGAAGTACATCTTAACATGGACACATCTTCAGACACAATAAAACAAGAAATTACTGCATAGTGTGCACAGCGAATAACAATATTATATACAATTTAATTCCAACTCCAATAACTTGTTACTTTAACAGATAAAACTAAATTACTGAAAATGCTGAAGAAGTACAATAAAAAGTAATCTCAGAAAGAATTGTAGCTTAGGGGCTTCCAAAGTTCAAAACTTTCTCAGTCCACAAGCCAAGCATGTTCTATCAACCATGGCGCCAATAAAATTATTAATTGTAAGTTTAAGTACATTCTAATTTACAAAGCGTTCGGAGGTAAGGTCAAATGTTTGTCTGACAAAAAAATGTTTTGTATATACCAGTGAAGTTTGCAAACATCTATTAGAGAGATGATGGAGACTCTTCTATACTGTAAAACTGTAAAATGCTGTACATTCTCCATAATTTTGATTAACCCGTAAGGTCAGACAGCTCGCGACATGTTATACTCCCGTTCCAACGGAACCGTAATTGCCGGAAAATTTGCAAATTAGCAAATTTTGCTATATTTTCACTTTGAGACAATATTTATGGATAAAACTTACAGGAATTCTTGTTGAATGTATAAACTATCGAATAAAATTATTTTTGGTTGCTAGAAATTATAATAAAATTCATAAATTACCCTTTATAGCATAGTAGTAGTATATACTTCACTTTTAGTGCCAAAATTACTACTAATTTGAATTCTACACTTTTGTTTTTGGAGAAATTTATATGAAAATGTTTGGAAATATGTATATTTTTATGTTTTATGTGTTTCTATTCGTTACTCATACCAAAATATTAAAATATAAAAAAATAAAAAAAAATAATAATATTTATCTGTATGACATTTCGAACAATATTTCAAAAATATTTTTGTGTGAATTTGAAATAAATACAACGTCAAGTTATTTGAAATATGTAAGAAAACTATTTTTACTTACATTTTACACTAAAAATAAATTAGAATTGGAAAAATAACACATTTATGACCCAACCGCCAAAATGGGCCTTCCATATTTCGAAGTACTTTTGGCAATTTACTTTTCACTTTTTATACCACAAATTATATATCTACGTGTTTACTATATTTATATTACAAGGAATATAAAAAAGTATAATACTTTCGTTTTTAGTCCAGACACAAATATAAAATTCTATAAAAAAAACGGAGCACCTTCATCAAAGCGACATGTGGAACGCCGAAAGTTCAGAGTGATTTCTTTTTTTTTTCTAAGAAACATTGCCAGGTTATGGTTTAAAATAAAAGAGCATATCTTTGTCTTTGATGCTATTATCTATTGCATAGAGTCTTTGGTTTTGTTTTAATTAAAAAAAATTCTTTTTCAAAGGGTAGTACTTGTGGTACACATGTGTATCTTGATCGAGCGAGCGTAAGATGTTTATGTCTGGTACACATGTGTAGGCTGCTCGACTCTACAGGTTAAAAAAACAAACTTTGTATTTTAAACAAATTAGATTTTTCACAACTGTTATGTATTGAACTAAATATGAATATAATTTTTTTTCTCCAAGAAGGGTGACAAATAAGCACACAGCCCTTCAGATGGTAAGTGGTGTTATGGCCCATAGAAATCTACATCTAATAAGGAAAATCAAAATGCTGATGTGTTGTCTCCCCTTTGGTTACCAGTAAATCCTCCTCCAGTTCTCTTTATTCACCATACAAGAAACAACTCATGCAGCATGGCTATATCAAATAAAATATGAATATTTACCAAAGCCATCCATCCAAAATTGCTAAACTCTGTGATAATAATGTTTTCTTTTTCACCATAAGATGCCTTTGGTATTTTATTTGATAGAGCCATGCTGCATGAGTTGTTGTATATGGTGAAAAGGAAAACATTATCATTATTATTACGGGCAAATTGGTTGAAATGAGACATACCTTTACATTATATCTTTAGTTGTTAAGGCTATATTGGCCCGAAGCTTAAGGCATAATGCAAGACCTTCACATTTGAAATCACTTAAGTTCATGTTATGAATAGATTTCGTTTATAATTAGATGCATTGAATTGCATTAATACGTATAAAACAAGATAGCCCCCTGTGCAGGGCATGCATGGGCGAGGAAGAAATGGCGGCTCACATGTTGCTGACATGTCCGAAGGTCACTTCATACAGGGCTAAACATCTCGGAACACCGGGATCGCTCCCCGAAGTTTATTGCAACATCAAAGGACCGTTGAACTTCTGTGGGGAGATTTCATGGCTCGAATAATCACATTATTCCTGCACACACGCAAAATAGGCGCTAAGACGTGGAGTTGCAGAAAACAGCCCGTCGTAAACTAAACTAAACTACTTATAAAACATACCATTACAGAGAGAAAGCAAATAAGTATTAAGTTTTGTATTATAGTTTGTATATAGTTTCACTTAGTAGCAAATAGTATTGAACCTATAGTGTTGAAAAAATGTTTAAGAAGATGTGGTCTATTTCTGTTAGGCATTTGAGGGGATCTCCATTTGCTCTATGATAGGTTCGGTCTAGATATTAGGCATGTCTTACAGAAATTCCAGCTTTACCTTCTAGTGTTAACTTAAATAAAATAATTTTAGGGATTTTATTGCATTTCATTTTAATAATTTTTATCATGTAGTGGAACTGTAAGAATATCCACTACCCTATATCGTCCCGTGGGTGTAGTAAGAGGCGACAGAGGGATATTGAAACAGGTGGTAGGCAGCAGCATCTTCCTTATAACAACTCAAAATAATAAAAAAACTATGGTTGACCCTCTCGCGAAGCATGTTAAATAGGGCAAACTCATCAAATCAAATATGAGACAATCTATGGAGGAGGCCTATGTTTAGCGGTGGATTTTTATAGGCTGTAATGGATCAATGAATTACTTATAATAACTAATATACTAATTTGAAAAATACTCAATTCAGATGGATTATGGCAAATTTTAAATGTAGGTTATGCTATTTTCATTCTTAAATTGAAATATTGTCACTGACTTATTAAGTGCAATACATGTAATTTATTATTAGTACCAGGTTTAAACTCAAGTCTCAAGAAGTCCATTCCTTTAAATGTAAAGTAGAAGTTGAAGACTGTGGTGCTGCGGCTAAAGGCCTTCCTTATAACCGAGACTCCCTGTTATAAGTTGTTACAACTTGATTACATTATTAAATATCAGTGAAAACTTAAACTATTCATCTCATTGAAATTTTAATTGTTATGGGAATATTCGAACTCTATAACCTCCACAGTGACTATGCCACATGTATTAGTTATCAGAAAATATCAAAGAAAAAAGTGTGATAGAAAGACTATGAAATTTCAAGGAATACAATAAATATAATTCGACATTACGGCCTTATTCCAAAACGTGGACTAAATACAGTAGTGGGATTAATACTAGGTTTAAAGCATGAACTAAATAAAACAATATTACAAAATGAAAATCATTTCTAATTCAAGTATTAACTGTGGTCCTAAAGTTAAACTATCATGACTAATATCAATTACGTTACTACTTTATTTGATGTTAGCATTACTTTTATTTCGTGTTTTAAAATATTTGAAAATGGATATTAACTTGTCTCAATGAATTTGGAAGATATCCTACCTTCTTGTACACATAAAAAAACCTTAAGTACTTTTTTATTTTCTGAATACTTACTGAGTTTTTCTTCGACTTATTCTCCATTATATGTGCTGATTGAGCAATAAGTATATGTGATATTTGTCATAATAATAAGAACATTCGCTTTAGTCAAATTAAGATGATACAAAGTGTAACTCCCTACTAATAAACTAAATTCCGATGATTCACTAACTTTTTCATTAGAACTTCAATTTTCACCCCTTTTTGTTCTATTTTATATAGGTAGCTCACTATTTAACCACACACACAACTCCTTAACAAAACCTCACTATCTACAATAGGCAATAGCTATTAGCTATACCAATAAGCTATAACTCATTGTTCTTAGTTAAAATAACAAAAGCATTGATTTATTTTATGAACCACATAACATAAACATTTTTGATAGTCTCAAATTACCGCTCATAGCAACTATGTAATTCACTCTTTTTCAAGCTAGAGTTCTTAAAATTAAAACAAGTTGATTATAAAAAGTGCGCTTTATATATATATATATATATATATATATATATATATATATATATATATATATATATATATATACGTGGTCCTTCACTTCTGGCCGTATGAGGACGCTCAAGGTCGCTCAGCGAGCTATGGAGAGGGCTATGCTCGGAGTTTCTCTGCGTGATAGACTCAGAAATGAGGATATCCGCAGTAAAACCAGAGTGACCGACATAGCCCAAATAACTTCCCTATTTTTGAAAATTTTCAATTTTATTTGCGGAAAGTTAAAAAAGAAATAATAGCAATAAAATCCAAAATGAATGTTCGGGTTCAGGGCTTCTAATCTATTGTTTTTGCCTTATACACGTGCAATGAATAAATACATTCATAAAACTTTCTGAGTAACACAGCTGTGAACGTTGTTTGTTCCTTGTCGACACAGGATACGATTACTTTTAGCGCCGTCAGTATTTATTTTTACAAATCGTTTAAATCAAAAGAAGATAACGGATTTTTTGTGTACAGGTTTGCTTCATTAATTTGTAATTTGTTTTAATATGTAAAAAATAAATACTATAAAACTTAAGTTAAATAATTATTCAAATTTGGACTCTACAATTCGAAAAATATACTTAGAAATCGCGCTTCTGTAAGTCGAAATTTCAGCAGTTAAATTATATGTATCTCGAATTTCCCTTGACATTCGAATTATAGAGATTCCACTGTAATATCACCCTAGATATTATGATTAAGTAATTATATATATATATATATATATATTTTTTTTTTTTTTTTGAAATTAGCGGGAAGTTCCAGGGATGGCCTGCAGGGTCAACCAATTTTTTTTATAGGATAGGGTGACAAACGAGCACTCATTTACCCTATGTAAGTGGTTGCTGTGGCCCATAGACATCTACATCTATCCTCGTTTACGAATCAAAAGTCAGAGGCGTTGTCACCCGTGAGGACTAAGATGGAATGCCTCGTTTCCAGTAAAAAGGATTTCGGGGAATTCCAAGTAAGACTTCGTTATATTTTACTAACTACGACTATGTTTATAAGTAATGTATTATCATATACTTATAAACATGTATTATCATATACTTCGTTGGGAAATAACATTTTGTTCGAGTTACAAAGTCTAAATAATTCGAGTGGTTTATTGATAGTTCTGGGCTTTAATTATGTTTCAAGAAAAGCACTTATTATTTTAGAAGAGTCAGCCACCCTTAGCAAAATTTGATAGTAGCTTTCCAATTCCATTCCAACTTCAATCGCGAATTAGGTTCTATTTTAAAACTGAGTTTAATTTTAAACTGATTTTTGTAAAAATACTGAATATGTTTCTTGTACTAAGATAGACCAGAAAACCAATCCGTTCAAAGCGCTCCTTAAAAAATTGTAAAGTAAATGAACTCGGTATTATCCAATGCGATGTCTTTGTAATCCTACATTTCTATAAAATGTTAAAACAAAATTTACCTCACTCATTAGCAGCAACCACTGCTATAATTATTGATTAACGACTCGCTAATTATGGCAAGTGAAGGGCATTTAAAAATATATATATCCTCCATTTAAAAATATTATAAAATACCGGTACCAGCTTTTATTCAATTAACCATATCCAGCGAAGACCGAAAATCGTCGACGGTGGGGTTCTTTCTGATCGAATTGATCCACTAGTCTTGCTAGGATTTTCTCCTGTATCGTGGAGGCAGTTTACAAACATAAATTGCACAAGGACAAACATCCAGACCCGGAACAATTATTTGTAGGCCATACAAATGCTTGTTCCGTGCGGGATTCGAACCCGCGACCCCCAGCGCAGCCACTCATTGCTAAGCCACTGCGCCACGGAGTCAACAAATTCTGTATTATCTATCGCATATACCATGAGAAGTGATCCGAGAAATTGTTCAAATTAATTCAAGCCGCCAAGTTTCACCTTTACATTCGTGACAAAATTTTCTATTCTATCCAAATCTGGATAGTTGGCGGTTTATAACGGTTCGGAGTTTTCTGTCTTACACGACTACTTTGTGTAAACTGTGATTTTTTGGACCAATATGACTTGAGGATCATCAAGAAAAGAGTTAACGTTTACTTAAGGGTCGGCAACACAACTAATTCCTTCAAGTCATTCGCCATTTGGATTACTCACCATCATGTGAGTTGTATGCTCATTTGCCGCCTCTTATGTATAAAAAAGATATGCACAGTAGGACTTTCTTCAACGGTGGATTTAGGTGATAGTATTAACTACGTAAAACGATGAAAAAAGAAGGAAAAAAGCAATGGTAGTCTTAAATATGATATTTATTTTGAGGATTATTAATCTCGATCATGAGCTCGGGAGATTATAGTTAGAGGAATATGAAAGTCATTCGTATATCTGGTTTCCTTAAATTTACTGCATTTACCCACCGTTAACTTTTTAATTTCTATTCATAACTGCAATTATTAATAGATATTGCTTCTCTAATTTTAAATGCTATGAACTCGTTCTTTTGTTTAGTACACGTAAATTACAATACTCTAAATATATTTTGATCACAAAAACAAGCGTTGAGTCTTATGTAAAATGTTATCTTTATAAATTTCAATTCAAAGGTTTTGAATTGACTAAAGAAAATTGTCTTGCTTGCTTTATAGACGTATTCCGTGTATTCGGGTATTATGCAAAAGTATAATGAATGTTATAGTGCATTGAATTCGTTAGTGTACATTGTGCAACAAGGCCATTGTGCAATCCACCCAAAGTATTTTGTGACTTTTGTATATATACAAAATATAGTACAAGTGATGACGGATATAAACCAATAAAGAGCGTAAAATTTGGTCACTAGTAATAGAAGTGCATAAAGAGCGGCTTCTTCACTGTTCTTGTTTGAATTCTTTCTTTCATCATCATCATCATTTTATTACGATGAGGTGAAAAATAAAAATAATCAACCTAAATATTGTTTTACCACAATAGCAAAATATTTGTAATCATTAAAAATGAACCGTCCTCTGGGTGTAAACTGTAAATTTATATCAAGTATCAACACACTAAAAATTTTGTATAACCGACTTCAATATAAATAAAATGAGAACATCAATATAGTTGAAGTCAATTAAACACGCATTATTTAGGATAACTCAAAAACTATTGGTCAGATCTCGCATTAAAAAATAGTTATTGGTACAATTAAAACGTTCACCAACATTTTACGCGGACGTAATCAAATATTTCATTAAGAAAGAGAGACGATTCAATTTAGAATATAAATAATTTGTTTTTTTTTTTACTAGTACATTGTTTGTACTTTGTTCATGCTTTACTTTTGTACATATATTGTATGTAAATATCTTTTTCTTTCGCTCACACAAACCCAAACGCCTTTTTTCAAAGCCACCGAAGGTATGCAATTGCTGATATTATTTCATACAATCTATCTAGCAGTGTTATGCCTTCTGTGTGCTTAGTTAAACACATCCTCGACAGCACTGAATGAAACTGAAGAGCGGAGACATATCAAGATTGGTGTATTTTTATAAAACTGTGAAACAACAATCTATCTATCTTTATCAATTTATATCTTGGGCCAGCCCTAGTTTGGAGCCCTAGCTTCGCCTTTGCTATGTCGTAATTACTAATATAACGATCTTACTCCACTTTTTATAAAATGGCATTAACTTCATGCGTATGAGTGACCAGAGCGATCTGCATATTTGACATCAAAATTCCCGGAATGAAAACGCTAAACTGCTTTAGGTCCATAAACGTCATAAATGTTTTTTGCGGCTTGAGTTGCATTTTTCCCTTTTTGTAATAAAACTTCAAAATTTATCGAATTTCTTAGTTAGATTTACTAATTTTGGCGGACGAAAAACAAATAAAAATGGCGGGAAAGTGTTATTTAATTTTTAATTTTCTTTTTCCTAATGTCCTACATGTATTGAAATTAAAACCAGCCAGATACAAACAGTACAACCAAAGACATTTATCTTTAATTTTATACAAACAAAATACGAAGAATCTCCGACTTATTAAATAAAATATAATATTAATGGTTTAATAACTAACTGAAGTTCTGTGATAAATACTCTGTTATAAATTCTCATGATTTCACTTAAATTCATTTCATTGCAATAATTTTATAATTTAGACGTTTTGGTGATATGTAAAATGCATAGAACAACACGGCCGCCGGCGGATCGGAGGGTAGGGGAGTAGCCATACGGAGACGTTCCTCTGTCACCGCGTACAATAAAACTAGTTGTAGCCGCACTGTTTACTAAACTAAATCTACACTTGCGAGCACTTCCACCATCGGACGACCAGGCGATCGGCGGGTCTTCACCTCTTTGTTGTTGATATTTCACGCATTAGAACCAAACGGTTTATTTCGACTTTTTTAATGCGTACAGCAAAGGAGTGGAATAATTTACCGCCGTCTATCTTTCAGTCCGAATATAATCTCGGCGTCTTCAAGGCAAGAGTGAATAGGCTTTTGTTACGCTAAGACAGTGCGATTTACCATATAAGGCTGCATCCCCACTTACCACCAGGTGGGATTATGGTCAAGCACCGGCTTATAAAAAGTAAATAAAAAGAGCAATAAAATCGCACACTCCTTGTAATTTGGTTTATTACTGATTTTTTCTTAAATCTAAAGATATTGAGTACAAATCATTAGGCAAAATTAAACTATACTATATAAGCTTAGCTTTTCAAAGACCCAAAATTAAAATCATTGACCTTCACATAGCATACAAAAACAACCGTAGACCAAATTCACTCGTTTGTGTTGTCACTTGTTATAAAAAATTACATATAAACATCGAGGAGCACTGCCTTCTGTATCTGAGCCTGGAGTGGGCCGAACGAAGCCCTAGTCTTAGATGATCTAAGATACTGACCGAGATTAACCCGTTTGACTGAATCCGAAACCACTATAGGAATAATTTCTGTCGGCTTACTATAGTAAGTTAACTCGTGAAACAGGTCCAGATATTAATATTATACTCGTAACGAGGATAAAACTTCCAGCTATTTTCTAATAAAAAGTAAGATTTCCAAAAAGACGAAGGTATTTTAGTTCGCGTAGGCCTATATATGTATAAATAGTATGAAAACTTTCTTTAGACGATGTGAACTTGACGGCTTACTCCCGACAGAATCGAACTCACAATCGATAAAATTTTATTCCAACAAGAAAATTTCGTACCCCGGGAGTAACGGCAGTAACCGTAGTAGTAACCATAGAATACTATAATACAGACGTAATAGAACGGGGGAGTGGGCGGAGCCCGTGTAGCCACTAAAATGTCACTTACATGTCAATTCACACGTATAAATGTCAACACGAGATGTGTTTTGAAGTTACAATCGTTTCCAAATTTCGCATGCAAATTATTTAGAAAATGCCAAATTGCACAATTTTACCAATAAATATGTATTAACATTTAAACGATTTTTTTCTAATGATGTTCTTGAACATTAATTAAAAGTTTAAAATGTGTAAATTTACTCAGTCTGTCAACACAGCGAATCGGATTTATTGTAGTGATAATACGACGTAATTGCTTGTATGTGTGCTCCCGGCGACGCCGATCCTCGTACAAAATAAGGTTGACAGCCATTCTATTGTGTATTATAGTATTCTATGGTAGTAACCGTCGCTATCGCACAGTCGAATGGTGGTTCAAATTTGAATTATTGAATTATAACGAAAGTCTTGAGCTGTCCGCTTAGAGTTGGCCTCGTAATTGCAAGCGAAGAGAATGATATTTATTCATAAATATGTCCTATTTATGTAATAATATAAATAAGCCTTAGAAGTGTGATTTTGGGTGAAGTGTGGGTAGTGTAGGGAAGGATGTGAAGACATGAGGCATGTTTGTATGTGATTATTTATTTTTATTTATTACTTCTTTTTTCCTAGAATCGAAATTATTTCTTTTTATGGAAGCCTCCTACTGTCGTGAAAAATATTTTTTTATAACAGGTAAGTGTAGTGTTTAGGGCGACTTAACAGAACATGAAATAAAGATGTGTAGACACAGTACCAGACGGTACGCTTCAAAGGAGTATTAAATTGTAGGAATTGCAATCTCAATACAGGAATATCAATTTTGTTACAACAGACGTCGCGTCGCGTCGTTCCTTTAACTGCAGTAGGTTATGATTCTGAATTGAAAGTTTAGTTTAGTTTGCCACGGATTATTTTCTGTAACGCTGGAAACGAGGCATTACATTTTAGCCCTCATGGGTGACAACGCATCTGTATTTTGGTTCGTAATCGCGGATAGATTTGGATGTCTATGAGCCACAGCAACCATTTACCATCAGGTGGACTGTGCTCGTTTGTCACCCTTATCCTATTAAAAAAAACTCCACGTCTAAAGCACGTATTTTGCGCATGGACAAGAATATTATAATTAAACGAGGCATGAAATCTCGAAGAAGTCAGTGGTCATTGGAGAGCGACCTTGGCGTGCCGAGATGTTTAGCCCTACATGTGGCAACCTCCAGACATACCACTTGGGTCGCCGTTTCTTTATCACATCCGTGACTATTATACGAGCAAAGCAGGAGGAGTTCATGCAGTGGCTTAAAAAGTTCAAGGTGTCGCAATCGACTGGAAAGATTATGACTAAAGTTTTTTGGGATTCATAGGGATTTGTTTAGGATATTGATATACTATAAAAATAAAGTTATCACGCCGCAGTATTACGTTACGCTACTATAAAAATTAAAAGATACGATTAAACAAAAAAAGAAGAGGAAAGTGGTCTCGAGGTGTGATCAAATCCTTTTGCACGATAACGCATAACCGTTCACAAGAGTCATGTTGCGATGCCTTCTTTACACAATTGCGGCTATGAAAAACTATAAACCAATCTCCTTATAAGATTTGGCCCGTTAAGATTATTATTCGTTGCCAAATATGAAAAAAAGAGCTTACTGGGAAAAAATTACTGATAACGAAGAACTGAAGTCGGCAATTTTTGCCTATTTTGAGAGCCTTGACAAAACATTTATTTTCGAAGGTATTAGGGTTAATATATCGTTAAAGAAAAATAATTTCATCTTTAATTTTAACCCCTTTTTCCCTTTCTTTCCCCAAACTTATTGACCTCCCCTCGTATGTATGTGACGCACTAACATTACACATGCTCCATTTTATGAAATACTTATCGCGAGTAGATTTATTGTTATTAAGAGAAAATTTATCAAAATTCTTTGTCCTTAGATGGATCGGGCCAACCGAAAATACATCCTAACGCAAGGTCCGCTAGGATCTACTGTAGGCCATTTCTGGCTTATGGTGTGGGAGCAGAACAGCCGCGCTATCCTAATGCTAAACAAGATTATAGAGAAAAATGAGATTAAGTGCCACTGGTACTGGCCCCACGGCATCGGTGATCAGCACAAGATGGTCCTTAATGACGTCAAGCTCACCGTGGAACAAATAAGTGAGGAAGACTGCAGTTATTACTCCACTAGGGTGTTCAGGTACGTGTCCTTAAAGTTATGATTTCCTAGAAAATTGATAATAATTAAATTTATTTATTTTTTAAATATCTAATCTAAATTTATTTCTGATACGACGTACAATTCTAAATTTCTTTGTATTTCTTGATATTTTTTTTGATAAGGTAATTAATTATTACTATATTAAATCTGAGTTCATATATTACTTTTTAAAAATATGGGAGTTTCCAACATACAGCAACACGGGTCAACTACAGACCGGAGGGGAGTAGTCATAACGTTTCTTCTCGATACGGAACGGTCTGTATTTTTTGCGGGGGAAATCTGCGCACACAAAAACAATTATCTGTCATTATGAAAATCACACAACATTTAAAATAATAGACTTATAATTTTACATACATATTGATACATTATAACACTATCGCTCGGTGACACCGACAATTCGGATTAGGACTCGGCCCAGTCGCTAGACCGATCTGCATTTTGTATGAGGGCGAGTAGCCTGTGTTGGTAAACAAATCCGAAGCAAAACGACCGTTATTATTGATTTTTAAATTTAAAAAGAAGTAAATAGCAACAATGTTACTAAAAATTACTTATATACGTAAGGTAACGCTATGATTATGTAAATTTTACGTGGCGGATCGCTTTTTGTAGGAAAAAAAACTGATCATTTTAGCATTTTTGTAGGACGTCAATTCAGCCGCACAACTGAATTTAGGTTAGTGTGCAGTGTGGTTGTAACTTGTAACTAGTTTTATTGTATGCATAGGAGCGACTCGTTTCAATGATGTTGATGCTGCTAGCTTGACTTTTATTCAACGTTTTTTTTATATTTATTAAAAATAATTAAAGTGGACCTTAGAGTATACATAAGCACTTATGTATACTTTTCTGTGTTGAGTCGATATAGTGTACTGTGCTACAATTCTGTACCGTTTTGCTGCTGGTCTTATATTTCTTCCAAGAAGTATGTGACAAGAGGTGCTCTAATGAAAATTGGTGTACTTCACTTTTTTGAGTTCCAAATCTTTTCATCTATGCTGATATAGTTCCTTCGATGTTGCGATTGTTTTGTGAGCAATTAATTAATCAGATTATATTTTTTGCGTAGAAATGAAGCACCAATATTATGTGAGCCTCGATCTTTATAAGTTATTTATACAAATTTATTAATAAAAATCGATACGCTGGGTGACTGTCGAGACTTAGTTTCCATAATGCTTTACTAATGATTTCTTGCAATTTAATTTACCACGGCATAATATAGTAGCACGTTATCGGATGCATCCCTATATATTAGTAGTATAGTTGTAGCACGAATGGGTTGGCTCGACCAGGAAAGGATCACGTTCTCACAGAATACCAGCGTAAAATAGTGCTGTTGCTTGTAAGCTTGTATGGTGAGTGTAGAGAACCGGAGACCCTTTTTACTGGAAACGAAGCATTCTATCTTAGTCCTCACGTGTGACAACGCATCTGCATTTTCATTTGTAATCGAGGATTGATGTAGATGTCTATAGGCCGCAGCAACCACTTACCATCAGGTGGACTGTGTGCTCGTTTGTCACCCTATCCTATAAAAAAAATTTCTTTAAAAGTAATCGGGAATACAGTGTGGGCTGTTGACAAGTACTTACTTGTTGTTATGCTTTTCGTAGATTTTATCAACATATATTTCGATATTGAAAAAATATTATTAGCTTAACGCTATCTAACTCTTTCGCAGCATTTATTGATTTTTAATTTAGAAATAATTTTTTTTAAATATTCAGTTTAATTCATTAATTATTGTCTTCGCATGCCGTGTAGTGGCGGTTAAGAATATCCACTACCCCATATCTTCCCGTGGGTGTCGTAAGAGGCGACAGAGGGAAACTGGCAGGAGATGGGCAGCAGCATCTTCCTGATAACAACAGTGATATAATAAAAAACTGCGGTTGCCAACCCGCTCGCCAAGCGTGGCAACTATGGCAATATACCCCCCATGAAGAATTACACAAATAGACGGCCCCCAGTCCCCGGCGGCCCCGCTATTCCTGGCTACGGTGGCGACCATGGTAACGGCGGGGTAGGGGGTGCTAAGAATCTGCGGTGGAGGTTCGGTTGCCACCTACGACGACTCGACCTAGCAGCATTTAACGCACGTACCGTGAGGACTGACGAGAAGATCCTGGAGCTGGAAGAAGAGATAGACAAGATGCGCTGAAATATTATAGGATTATCCGAGGTCCGAAGAGAGGGGAAGGACACGGTGATTCTCGAATCCGGCAACTTGTTCTATCACCGGGAGGGCGACCATCCGTCCCAAGGAGGTGTTGGATTTATCGTCCACAAGTCTCTCGTTAACAACGTTTTGAAGATTGGGAGTGTATCGACGAGGGTTGCGTACTTTATACTCAGAATCACCAAACGGTATTCGCTGAAGGTCATATAGGTTTACGCGCCAACGTCGGAACATCCCGATGAGGAGGTGGAGGAAATGTATGAGGACATTTCTAGAGCCATGCATTACTCCAAAACTCACTATACGGTGTTAATGGGAGACTTCAACGCAAAACTGGGTACAAGAAAGAACGGTGAGCTGAAGGTAGGGAAATTAGGGATAGGGCAACGGAATCCAAGGGGCCAGCAGCTGGCCGACTTCATGGAGAAAGAGGGACTTTTTATGATGAACTCTTTCTTCCAGAAGCGGCCCCACAGGAAGTGGACCTGGTCCAGCCCCGACGGTTCGACAAAAAATGAGATTGACTTCTTTATGACGACCAGACGCCAACTGTTCAGTGATGTCTCAGTGATCGCAAGCGTGAAAACTGGCAGCGATCACCGAATGGTTAGAGGCACACTGAACCTAAACGTTAAGTTGGAGAGGTCTCGTCTAATGAAGTCGACGCTCCGTCCCCCTCGTGCTCTAATCCAGAATCCCGAAACCTTTCAGCTCGAGTTACGTAACCGCTTTCAGTGCCTAGAAGATTGCAATGCAGTGGACGATATGAATGACAAGCTCGTGGAAACTGTCCATGCGGTCGGAGCTAAGTTCTGCAAGACCCGCCGCAGAAGAAAACAAAAACTCTCCGATCACACTCTTAATCTCATGGCTGTTAGATGGGAGATGAGGCTGCAATCGTCAACATATTTCACAGCATACAGGCAACTGAACAGACAGATCTCCAAATGCATGCGGCGAGACTTACGCAACTTTAATACTGCTCGTATTAAAGAAGCGATCGAGCGGAACCAGGGCTCCAAAGTCTTTACCAGATATCTGTCTGCCAGAAAAAGCCAAAGCTGAAAGTCATAGCCAAAGCTGAAGAGTCAAAGCTGAAGACTGAGTGTGGCAGCATCGTTTCCGGGACACCTGAGATTTTGAGTGAGATCGAGAGGTTCTCTGGGCAGCTGTACACATCATCATTGGAGCCACACGCAAATGTGAGTAACGATCCAAGGGCAAGTCTTATCCGACACTATTCCGATGATATCCCCGATGATATCCGTCTGAGCGAGATTAGAATGGCTCTCCAGCAACTTAAAAATGGCAGGGCCCCAGGTGAGGATGGAATTACAGCGGAGCTTCTGAAAGCGGGTGGAACACCGGTACTTGAAGAGGCGTGGAGCAGAAGTGCGGTGGTCTTGTTCTTTAAGAAAGGCGACAATGCTCTCTTGAAGAACTACAGACCGATTTCCCTTCTGAGCCGCGTCTACGTGCTGTTTTCGAGAGTCATTACGAATCGTCTCGCACGCAGACTCGACGACTTCCAGCCTCCCGAACAAGCCGGTTTCCGAAAAGGCTTTAGTACCATAGACCACATACATACCCTGCGGCAGATTGTACAGAAGACCTAAGAGTACAATCTGCCACTTTGCCTGGCGTATGTGGACTATGAAAAAGCCTTTGATTCCGTCGAAATTTGGGCGGTGCTACAGTCCCTTCAGCGGTGCCAAGTTGACTGTCGGTATATCGAAGTGCTGAAGTGTTTGTACAGTAGGGCTACGATGGCTATCCGAGTACAGAACCACAGTTCGAAACCTATCCAACTGCAGAGAGGTGTAAGACAGGGTGACGTTATTTCTCCGAAACTCTTCACCGCTGCATTCGAAGACGTTTTCAAGCTACTGGACTGGAAAGGATACGGTATTAACATCAATGGCGAGTACATCACTCACTTTCGATTTTCCGACGATATAGTCCTTATGGCAGAATCGCTAGAGGACCTAAGCACTATGCTCAATGAACTCAGTGGTGTCTCCCAACGGATAGGTCTTAAGATGAACATGGACAAAACAAATATCATGTTTAATGTCCATGTCACACCTATGCCGGTAGTTGTTGGGAGCACTATGCCCGAAGTTGTTGACGAGTACGTTTACCTGGGACAAATAGTCCGACTAGGTAAGTCCAACTTCGACCGAGAGGTCAATCGACGGATTCAACTCGGCTGGGCAGCGTTCGGGAAATTACGACACATCTTCTCGTCAGGTATACCTCAATCTCTGAAAACTAAAGTGTATAACCAGTGCGTGTTGCCAGTGATGACTTACGAATCTGAGACGTGGTCCTTCACTGCTGGCCGTATGAGGTCGCTCAGCGAGCTATAGAGAGGGTAATGCTCGGAGTTTCTCTGCGTGATAGACTCAGAAATGAGGATATCCGCAGTAAAACCAGAGTAACCGACATAGCCCAACGGATTAGTAAGCTGAAGTGGCAATGGGCCGGCCATATAGTTCGAAGAACCGATAACGGATGGGGAAGAAAGGTTCTCGAGTGGCAGCCTCGTACCGATAGGCGTAGTGTAGGGCGACCCCCCACTAGATGGAGTGACGACCTGGTAAGATATGCAGGTAGTCGATAGATGCAGGTGGCTCAGGACCGTGCTTTGTGGCGACTTGTGAAGGGCTGTAATGATGATGATGATGATGTCTTCGCTTGTAAGTGAGGTAATGGCATCATTTTAAGGGAGACCCAAAGGTGATGAAACGTTAGTTGAGGGAGATAAAATAATTATATAGTTTTAACTATATAATTATTGTCTGATTGCGCGAGAGATCTGAAAAAGCGATTGCTAATCAGTGTGGACGAGCCTATCTCGAAATGACTTCTCCCATAAAAATAATATGTGTTTTTCTTTTGGCAAATGGTAACACTAATAAAATCATATAATTTTCTGTGTAGAATCTTCGATATGGAGAGTTCTGAAAGCCGCGAAGTGGTACAATTTCACTACACGACATGGCCGGATTTTGGAGTGCCTAGTTCCCCAGTGGCATTCCTCGAGTTTTTAAAGAAAGTTCGTTCATCGGGAGCTTTGGAGGCAGACGTGGGCCCGGCGATCGTGCACTGCAGCGCCGGCATTGGCCGCTCAGGAACGTTCTGCTTGGTCGACTCATGTCTCGTTATTGTAAGTGTTAAATAATTTGATACACGCCTTTCAATTTATAACTGTAATGGCATTGCGAACTTAAAACACCGTGTAGTGACGACTATTTATCACACATTATTTCATCTCATGGCTTGGTATGGTCATGATGGCTTGTATGTATAGACATGTATATAATCAAAGTATGTATAGTATGGGAGTACCAACGAAATCTTATGGGCTTACTATACGACGGTATGACAAGTTGACATGTGATACCTGTAAAATACCCAGAAGCTAAGAACGTGTGAGTCATCTGTTACTGCGATTGCAAAACTACATATTGGTGTTTGATATTAGAACAGATCTCTGTTTAACATTAAACTGATACGAGCTGTTATAGAAAAAGATGGTTTAGTCATCGTCATCATCATCATCGTCGTCTTCTTTACAGCCCTTCACTGGTCCCCTGCTGAATATAAGCCACCCCCAAGGTGAAAGCAAAACCGTCCAGAGCTACCTACTTACACCGACATCCTAGCCTTATCAGATCGTCACTCCATCTACTTGTGGTTCTCTGCCTACAGTTACGAAGCTACCATTCAAGAACATTTCTTTCCCAAATATTTTTTTTAGTAGAAATGAAGGCTAAGTACAGAAGTGTAAAAATTTACCGGTTACCGGTCACTGTTTACACTCACACCGGTCCTACCTACCAGTAAGAGTAGACGACATCTTTTTCTGGAGTGGACTACAAAGTCGTTATTTTACGTTAAAACAAAGTTGGACGATATGTATTTTTGTATGCTGTCGACTTTCAGGACTGAAGACTAAAGATGATGTCACTATATTATACTTAGCATTATAATGTCATATTCAAACCTTATAATGCGAATAACTTCACGCTTAGTCGGTTTCTTGATGGTTGTAAAATATCACTCGGTATACGCTTTAACCAAAGATCGAACCCGAACATATCACTGTCGAGAAACCACAAAAGTCCAAGCTTTCGTTCAGGCTAATAATCCACATCATCCCTAGGGTGTCTTAAAAGGCAACAGAGGGAAAGTGAAACAAAAGATAGGCCACAGCTACATCCTTATAACAGCCTCAAACAATAGAAAACTGCGCTTGTCGACCCGCCTCACAAGCGTGGCGACAATTTTAAATACCTACCCTATAACCTATAAAGCAATATTTAGGGGAGGCCTATACACTCTGGTTTGGTGTTTAGTGGGTAAAAGTCTCCACATAATCACGCAGCCGGATGCAGGGTATGCTATGAGCACCTCCCTCCCCCGTTACCGGAGGGTTGCCCTTATTAGCTTCGGGCACAAAAAAGGGGAGGCCTATGTTCTACAGTGGATATTTGATGGGATGGGTATCTAAGGAAACGTGTATTACGTCACTTTAGTTCCACTAAGGGGTACCAAATTCATTCGGTAACAAGAAGCTATTATAACTGATGTTTAAATTTATGCTACTTTTAAGTATTTCTCCGAGCGAGATTTGAATCAATGATCCGCAAATTAGCAGGCAATTAAAGCACTTTGGCATAAATACTATACGATTAAAATCTCTGAAGCATTCACTTCAAAGGTTTTAATGGTCTTCTGTATATGTATATGATACCAACACAAATTCAAGCTTCCATGTAGAAAACGTGCCATAGTTGAAGTAGGCATCAATACTTCTGAAAGTTTCCAAGCAACGCTGAACCTTTTGTATAGATAGAACTCCTACAAGTATGGAAAATATTAAATCACGTTTGCTGCTAAGAGAGCTTTTGCAAATCGGTATTTTGTAATGTTCGCAAATTGTAATAATATCCAATTTACTTGTTTGATAAATTACAAAAATTATTTTATCAATGAAGCCCGACGAGTATTTGAAAAGATTTCGTCGTTCTTAAAAGTAATTGGAATAGGGAAATATTTTGAGGAAATTCATTACTTTAATGATGAGAAGATTAATTTGTTTAGTTCTGCGAACATAATTAAAATGAAATTATTATATATTGTGATGATATAATCATTTTTATTCAATGTAGATTACAAGAATATTTATTGAAATTAGTTTATTATTTTGCCACTGGTTCGGAAAAACCTTTGAAGAACCAGCAAGAAACCCAACGGGACTCTTTTATAAACATTATTTTACAATATAATTTGTAATATATTATTGTACCATGAAGAAATTACTAGCTCTTTTAAGTAGATAATTCGCTATACTGGTACGATCCATTCGTGTTTTAGCCGTAAGTTGGTGTGGCTTTAACATGTATAAAGTCTTTCGATAAGACAACGCTTGAATAAATGGTGTTTTGTTTAGCTCAACCATTTTCAACCAGAAAATGGTTGAGCTAATTTAAAATCCAGGGTGAAGGAAGAGAAAATGTGCGGCCACAGGCTGCCCCTTCGAATTCGGTTCGGAGGAACCAGAAAATGGTGACGCTAATGACCCAAAAATGGTGCGGCGATAGGGTTTCGGGTTCCCGGGTCGAGCCAAAAACTTATTATGCGAAATCGATTTTCTTGGTGGACTGTATGCGTGGTTCCCTGTAATCAAACAAGATTGCTGATGTGGCACGTGGCAGTCTTGGACGATGCACTCGCTATCACCCAATCTATTATTTAGCCGGTGACCCGAGATGGGATTCTACTTGAGCTGTTAGGGAAAAGAAAATATAGTAAAGAAAAAAAACAGCTGAAGGCAGTTTAAGGAGCACTTACGCACCAAGCAGATCACACGGTATTTTGGTTTCAATGGTATATTGATGACGTCCAAACAGTTATCCTTATCGTTTTAAAGTATGTGATAATGAACTAAAAGAAAATTTTAGTCCATACTCTATATTAAGACCTACCATTTGTTAACAGCCTTAAAGATAAAACTTACAGGTGTCATCGATTTACTTTAACGTTCTTTGTACTTTTTTTATTCAGATAGAAAAGGAGGGCTTCGGAATTGTGAACATCCAGCAGATTCTTCTGGAAATGCGTAAAGACCGAATGGGTCTCATACAAACGCCAGATCAACTTCGGTTCTCGTACCAGGCGATTATAGAAGGCGCTAAAAGATTCAATCCTGAATGGGTATGTATAGTGTTACACTTTTCGATTTGAGATACGGCAACACCTAGCGAATTTTTTTCTTAATCCTCTATGATTAAACGTATATCGTGCATCTAGTGTACAACTAATCAAAGTAGAAAAACGAACACGGGGAAAGAGAGAACTGTATTTGGATTTTGAGACAAAGAGACTGTTTTACCGAATCGAAGATTCGCAACAGAATGGCCACATACTAAAAATAATAATATATATATCTAGCATTTTGTTCTACCGGCAGAAAATTTGCGCACTAATATTTAAGTGAGAATAGAGGATGAAATCCAAACCTGCCTTACTATTCTTGCATGATCGCTTGGTTTATAGTTAAAAAAATGCTTGAACACACATGAAATGCGTTTTAGCGGACTTCACGTATCCTTGAATTAAACACAATAGAGTCCAGGGTTATTTTATATTTCATCAAGTAACTAAAAATCTGAAGAATTTGATATAGTAAAGATAGGTTATTTTAAGGTCTTTTAATAAAGAAACTAAAATAATTCCGTATTTTTTGTATTAAATAAAAATGTAAATTTTTTATTTGCCATAGAAAATTTGTATGAGAAAAGTACTTCATTTCTTCTTACATAAGCGTTGTCGTCTATAGAAATACAACATAATACATGTTTGTTTCTATGAAATAGAATAATAAAAATGATAGATATATAATAATAAATGACATGCAGCAGTGTGACAATGTCACGGCTGTGAGACGGCTTAATAAATTCCTTGATATTATAATAACCATTTTTATACAAACTTAGTTTAATAAAGTTTTTGAACTTTGTGTATGTCAAATTTTGTATATTTTCTGGGATTTTGTTGTAAAAGCGTATGTATACATTGCCCCAAGAATGAATTACTGACTCGGTAATTCATATAATCGGAGTCAAGTAACTGGTACTACTAGCTTGTCTCATCATCATCATTACAGCCCTTCACAAGTCCACTGCTGAACATAGGCCTCCCCCAAGTAATGCCACAAAGCACGGTCCTGAGCCACCTGCATCCTTCGACTTCCTGCATGTCTTACCAGGTCGTCACTCCATCTAGTGGGCGGTCGCCCTACACTACGCCTACCGGTACGAGGCTGCCACTCGAGAACCTTTCTTCCCCATCGGTTATCGGTTCTTCGAGCTATATGGCTGGCCCATTGCCACTTCAGCTTACTAATCCGTTGGGCTATGTCGGTCATTGTGGTTTTACTGCGGATATCCTCATTTCTGAGTCTATCACGCAGAGAAACTCCGAGCATAGCCCTCTCCATAGCTCGCTGAGCGACCTTGAGCGTCCTCATACGGCCAGCAGTGAAGGACCACGTCTCAGATCCGTAAGTCATCACTGGTAACACGCACTGGTTATACACTTTAGTTTTCAGAGATTGAGGTATACCTGACGAGATAGAGAGAGAAGATGTGTCGTAATTTCCCGAACGCTACCCAGCCGAGTTGAATCCGTCGATTGACCTCTCGGTCGAAGTTGGACTTACCTAGTCGGACTATTTGTCCCAGGTAAACGTACTCTTCAACAACTTCGGGCATAGTGCTCCCAACAACTACCGGCATAGGTGTGACATGGACATTAAACATGATCTTTGTTTTGTCCATGTTCATCTTAAGACCTATCCGTTGGGAGACACCATTGAGGTCATTGAGCATAGTCCTTAGGTCCTCCAGCGATTCTGCCATAAGGACTATATCGTCGGCAAATCGAAGGTGAGTGATGTACTCGCCATTGATGTTAATACCGTATCCTTTCCAGTCCAGTAGCTTGAAAACGACTTACAACGCAGCGGTGAAGAGTTTCGGGGATATAACATCAGCCTGTCTTACACCTCTCTGCAGTTGGATAGGTTTCGAACTCTGGTTCTGTACTCGGATAGCCACCGTAGCCCTACTGTACA
Source organism: Parnassius apollo (assembly GCA_907164705.1). Lineage (NCBI taxonomy): Eukaryota > Metazoa > Arthropoda > Insecta > Lepidoptera > Papilionidae > Parnassius > Parnassius apollo. Next base: position 1,420,893 of record CAJQZP010000963.1, on the reverse strand, counting down.
AACACTTCAGCACTTCTATATACCGACAGTCAACTTGGCACCACTGAAGGGACTTGTAGCACCGTCCAAATTTCGACGGAATCAAAGGCTTTCTCATAGTCCACATATGCCAGGCAAAGTGGCAGATTGTACTCTTCGGTCTTCTGTACAATCTGTCGCAGGGTATGTATGTGGTCTATGGTACTGAAGCCTTTTCGGAAACCGGCTTGTTCGGTAGGCTGGAAGTCGTCGAGTCTGCGTGCGAGACGATTCGTAATGACTCTCGAAAACAGCACGTAGACGCGGCTCAGAAGGGAAATCGGTCTGTAGTTCTTCAAGAGAGCGTTGTTGCCTTTCTTAAAGAACAAGACCACCGCGCTTCTGCTCCACGCCTCCGGAGTAGTGCCACCATGGAGGACGGAATTGAAGAGCTTCTGAAGGACTTCAAGTACCGGTGTTCTACCCGCTTTCAGAAGCTCCGCTGTAATTCCATCCTCGCCCGGGGCCTTGCCGTTTTTAAGGTGGTGGAGAGCGATTCTAATCTCGCTCAGACTGACGTCCGGGATATCATCGGAATAGTGTCGGATAAGACTTGCTCTTGGATCGTTACTCACACTTGCGTGTGGCTCCAACGATGATGTGTACAACTGCCCATAGAACCTCTCAATCTCACTCAGAATCTCAGGTGTCCCGGAAACGATGCTGCTACACTCAGTCATCAGCTTTGACAGTTGGCTCTTTCTGGCAGACAGATCTCTGGCAAAGACTTTGGAGCCCTGGTTCCGCTCGATCGCTTCTTTAATACGAGCAGTATTAAAGTTGCGTAAGTCTCGCCGCATGCATTTGGAGATCTGTCTGTTCAGTTGCCTGTATGCTGTCAAATCTGTTGACGATTGCAGCCTCATCTCCCGTCTAACAGCCATGAGATTAAGAGTGTGATCGGAGAGTTTTTGTTTTCTTCTGCGGCGGGTCTTGCAGAACTTAGCTCCGACCGCATGGACAGTTTCCACGAGCTTGTCATTCGTATCGTCCACTGCATTGCAATCTTCAAATCTAGGCACTGAAAGCGGTTTTGTAACTCGAGCTGAAAGGGATTCTGGATTAGAGCACGAGGGGAACGGAGCGTTGACTTCATTAGACGAGACCTCTCCAACTTAACGTTTAGGTTCAGTGTGCCTCTAACCATTCGGTGATCGCTGCCAGTTTTCACCCTTGCGATCACTGTGACATCACTAAACAGTTGGCGTCTGGTCGTCATAATGAAGTCAATCTAATTTTTTGTCGAACCGTCGGCGCTCGACCAGGTCCACTTCCTGTGGGGCCGCTTCTGGAAGAAAGAGTTCATCATAAAGAGTCCATCTTACTCCATAAAGTCGGACAGCTGCTGGCCCCTTCGGTTCCGTTGCCCTACTCCAAATTTCCCTACCTTCAGCTCACCGCTTTCTCTTGTGCCTAGTTTTGCGTTGAAGTCTCCCATCAACACCGTATAGTGAGTATCAGGTACGCGATCCTCGTCGACACACTCTTAATCTTTACAACGTTGTTGACGAGAGACTTGTGGACGATAAATCCGACACCTCCTTGGGACAGATGGTCGCCCTCCAGGTGGTAGAACAAGTTGCCGGACTCGAGGATTGCCGTGTCCTCCCCCTCTCTTCGGACATCGGATAATCCAATAATATGCCAACGCAACTTGTCTACCTCTTCTTCCAGCTCTAGTATCTTATCGTCAGTACTCAGGGTGCGTGCGTTATATGTTGCCAGGTCGAGTCGTCGTAGGTGTCAACCGAACCTCCACCGGAGATTCTTAGCACCCCCTGCCCCGCCGTTACCATGGTCGCCACCGTAGCCAGGAATAGCGGGGCCGCCGGGGACTGGGGGCCGTTTTTTTGCGTCGTTAGTCGTTAAATATATTACATATATTTGCCATAGTTGCCACGCTTGGCGAGCGGGTTGGCAACCGCAGTTTTTATTATATCACTGTTGTTATCAGGAAGATGCTGCTGCTCATCTCCTGCCTGTCTCCCTCTGTCGCCTCTTACGACACCCACGGGAAGATATGGGGTAGTGGATATTCTCAACCGCCACTACACGGCTAGCTTGTCTGTTCCTAGCTTTTTTTTCCTTATAATTATGATGATAGTTTTGACAGTTTTGTATTGAGAGGCCAGAGTTAATATATTAATTTCCTTACTTTTTTGTCTGAGCGACTCTTTTGGTTTTAAATCATATATTGCTGATTCGACTTATATCTACCTGCCAAGCTTGATTCTCCTTATAACAGTAGAGGGTTGTGTTCAAACAGTGGACTCTCACGAGTTGATGACAAAGAAGTAATAATGATGATTAGACTACCGGCGTCTGCTTTACTAAATATTTGTACTACATTTTACACATAAACTACAATTAAGTATACTATACAATGTAAAACTTCCCTCATTTTGGGTTATTCCACACTATTACAACTAGATTCACGCTACATTATATACAACATATAATTATGATGATTACCTAACATATGAGGCATCCATTAAATAAGTTTTTAAAATGTTTTTGATCTAATTTTCCTTTCTCGTTAGAGAGTTCAAGTACCTATAATCTGATTTTCAGACGTGCTTGGCGCTATAGTTTAATTAACGTTTTTGTTTTTTAATGTACGAACATTAAATATAAGAATTTGAAATGTTATTGGTTTAATTTTCTTTTCTTGTAAGAGAGTTCAAGTACCTACATATATTCTGATTTACAGACGTGCGTGGGCGCTATAGTTTCTGCCTCATTTACGCTTTTGTTTATATTTCTTAACAAATATATTCGAAAATAGCGAATTCTTTAAAACATTTATAAAAAAAAATTTTTAGATTTTAAAAGCACCTTGCATTTTCTGATTTGCGGCTCTGCGAGGTGCCCGCCGTCCGTATTGTCGTCGAAGATGTATGTATGACGTTGGCATGGTCTTGATCGAATACAAAACTTGATCTAGGAACATTTTCTTAATTTTTTAATGATCATGATCATATATCAATATGAAATTTAATGCGTAATGATTTCTTATCTGAAGTTCATGAGATTCGTGTAATGATACTTTTTTAATGATATTGATTATTTGAGCTACTTTGCGATTTCACTATTACGTGATATCATCAACAACATTGATATCATTACACTCCAGAATTTCATATTTAATATTATGTTTTACAATATATTATATCTATAATATATTTTTAAGAATATTTTTGTATGTGTCGCGTAAAATATTTCATTATTTCTTGAAGAAAAAAAAGGAATTATTGTGCTGTCGAAGAATATTGCTTTTTATAAATCACGTTATAACGTTATAAAAGCGGAGTTTAAGTGCTCGCTACTAATAATGAAAATATTTTGTTACTGTGGAGTGGATTTTTTTCTAGAGCTTTGCTCCTTAATTTATTTTGCACGAATGAATGATATAAACAAAAGAATTTATATTTTCGCAATGTCGGCGAATAATGGGTGTGCTTTGATTGGTGTTAACATTGAACACAGAATGATCAATAAGGTTTTCGATATTGAAATGAACAAAATTTTAAATTGTTTATACTATTTCTAGATTGTATATTGGTTGATGCATCGATAGTGGAGACGATGATATACTTCCTTCAGTGCCGTTTCGTATAGTGGTTGTATAAGAGGTGCCATCTTTCGGTTTCGTTACGTGGATTTCGTAAACGCGACTATGAGAAATTCCAAGAAAGGATAAAATAGCCAAATCGGCGATATCTTGTACTGCGGTCACCAAACCGTCTGCCAAGCTTGGCGACGGCAAAGCCTTCTTAGAGAAATGCCATGTCGTCACTTGACTATTATAGCCTGATGAAATAGTTGTCCTCCATCCAAAGTTGCTCGCTCCGATCATGGCGTCAGCGTCCTAATACTTTTCAAAGCCTTACTGTAGTGCCAAAAATGTTCGCGCTAATGCAGATGATAAGGAGACTCTCTTTTTTCCCATTTACGATGACGCTTATGCGATTCTGTGCTTAGTTACACGGGTTCATTCACAGCACAATACCACGAATTTCTGTGCTGACACAAAATATTCTTGTATCCTATCTCCTATGTTATGTCCATACTGTTTACTTTGCTATATGCAGATGCCGTGCAAAAGCTACAGTTCGAGGCAGTTGTATATTTCACAAATATCTTTTTGCCAAGCGAAAGTTATCTGCTACCGATATTAAATCTTAATGTATGTATTATCTGTTGCACTACTATTTACACAATCACCGAAGTTAAACTAAGTAGACTATTTATGTTAGCGTATAATTTGCGTTTAGGTTTTTTTATTAGACGATATTACCGAATGCACTGTTCCATAGATTTTTAAAAATTTAATTCACCCAATCCTGTCATATCGGATCATAAAAGTCTACTAAGGAAAACACCAAGAATATAACCGTATATGTCTTCCCAGACCTACACCCAATACTAACGATAAATATAATACAAAGAATAGCGTTGCGAAACACTTGTAATGTGAATGCTTATATGTCTACTCTGACGATCACGGTAACTCCATCACACTCGATTTTGAAGCGAATCACAACTAGACGTAGACGATAGCGACAGACATATTTTGAAAATGTAAAATCTAAGTAACTCTTAGAATTTTCGTCGTATATAAGTTAAACAAACATAAAATAGTAACATTATCTGTTATTTTATCGACTCAACGCATTGCGATGTTTAGCAAAGCATAATATTATACTATTACGATATTTTATAAGAACGTATTGCTTATTATATATTAACTAGTGATTTCTTTTTAATTATTTAAAGCGCATTGCGAGTGACTAATTGACTATCACAGTTTGTTAATATATTATATTAACTGTTTCATATATGTATATTAAATGCAAATCCATTGAATTCGACCCAATTGTAGAATATTGTTTGTTCAGTATACGACTACAAACATAGACATTCCTTCGTCGTTATTCTTTACCTTAATTTACAAAGCGATCGACCGGTATTGCGGCCTAGTAACAGTGGTGACAGCTATTGCATACATTTAATTAACCAAAACCAAACAATAAATTTACTGGTGACATGGTTAAATGAAATTTCATTTTATTATTGTATTATACATAGCCGATTTAATTATTTCATGTTTGTATTTTGCTTACAGTATTTTGCTATGTCATAACCGTTGTGGGAATGTCGTGGAGGATTAGGTGTAGGTAGCGTGAACAATCCCTCAAATTACTTGTCCTGAATGTAGTAGAAATCGACTAAGGGTTCTATCAAGAAATCTTGTGGCATCTGCAATATAACGATATAACCATCCTATACGCCAAGCACTAATACAACCAATTACAAAATATGTGTATGTTATGTAGTTGCTTGCTACCATGACCAACATAATTAAAAAAATATTGGGAATGGTTTTATGTTCAACAACAGTATACTTTGTACAGTAGCTAATAAAATTATGATAATTAAATAAACGAACAGCCCTAATAGGCGAGCCATGGTAGCGCTCGCACTAATTTAATAGTGTGTGAGCAACACGGGTTCGATTCCCGCCGGCACCAACGACATTGTTATTTGCAATTTTGAGTGCTGATTTACCACGTCCTCTGCGGTGAAGGAAAACATTGTGAGGAAACCTGCATGCCTGAGAATAAAAAAGAAATATTTCGAGGACATATTCGCCAACACGAATCGGGGCAGAGCGGCGTACATTTCCTTGTCCTAAAAAGCCCTTTCATAAATGAGAGGAGGCCTGTGCCAGGCAGTTGGACGTATATAGGCTGTAACTTTAATTAAATAAACGAGTTAGGGTAACAGCTATAAATTTACACATACATAATATATGATATTCCAAAAGCAGTTGACACCGATAGCTTAACGCGCAAAACGTAACGCGGGACACGTCTAATTCGATGCGATTTAATCTAGTAGCTAATCGAGCGGAAAATAACTGATCGCAGAAATCGTGATCGATCCGTAGTATTTAGCATATGTTGGCAATCTTAAATTGTGCTCTCATGCGGGTAGCACTCAAATTGTTGATTGATTTAATGTGCTAACTTTGTACATGCAAGTTAAAATACACTCGATTTAAGTCCGCTGGCAAAAGCGGCAATAGCGTCTTATGAGGCGTTATCCTTCAAAAACATCAGATAAAGTTTTCACATTGCAATAGGCTGGGTTACTATCACTCTTTAATTATAGAAAACGATGTTCTGCCAAGTGTGTTCCAGCACTAATTTTTGGTTTCAGAAAGAAGAACAAAAGATGGAGGAGAGTATATACTCAGCTGTGGCAGAAGATGTGGAAGAGGAAGCCCCTCCCCTGCCGCCACCACGTGCCGAGAGCCTCACTAAAGCGCCCGCTCGACCGCTGCCAGCGATACCAACGAGCGCTTCTCTCGGTGAGAATATTAAATTTTACCTCAATATACAATTGGTGGATATTGGAATAAGATTGAATATAATGTTTCTAATACGTGAACCAGAGACACAGACCCAGTCTGGGAACGATTTAATCTGTCTCATAATCATGGGCATAGAATACTATAATACATACTTATTAGAACGGGGGAGTGGGCGGAGCCCGTGTAGCCACTAATATGTCACTAACATATCAACTCACACTTATAAATGTCAACACAACCAATCGTTTTCGATTTTCGTGTCAAGCGTCGCTGTATGCAAATAATGTAAAAAAATAGCAAATTGTGCAATAATTACGTGTTGAAAGAACAGCGGGAAATGGAATTTAATAAAGGAAACATATCCTACAACCAGAAAGACGAAATTATTTATATTTTGTAAATATTAGAAACAAAAATAAAGAAATATTGATGTGTCAAAAACATTAATCAAAAGTCTAAAATATGTAAATTCGCTCAGTCTGTCAATGCAGCGAATCAGGTATGTAGTAGTGATAATACGACGTAATTGCTTGTATTTGTGCTCCCGGCGACACCGATCCTCGTACAAAATAAGGTTGACAGCCACTCTATTGTGTATTACAGTATTCTATGATCATGGGTGTAGACTGTAGACTAAATTAAATACTAATGAATAATACTAATTTTACGGATATTATCGCGTTAAATTTAACATATTTCAATATGCGATGTTCTTAATATTCATAAGCTGAAGCTAGCCTGGATGAAATATGACATCGGAACGTCAATCATCTAAGTACCACCCGTAACTATGGGTGTTGTAAACTTCGATCAATGTACTATTATTGATCGAAGGCTGTAAAGCACTTACCTAAAAAGTATTGTGTTTTTATGGTTGGTGGCATAAGACCACGACTATCTTCTGAACATCAACATGAGTACGTATTAAATACATTAATAATTATTACGTGTACGTTGTTTATTTAATAGACGAAAAATATTGAATATAACATGACAATTTCAGATGAGAATATTTTCTTGTTTCACACTTTTTAGAGCGTTTTTATTCATTATTAGGGTTTTAGTTTTTGAACTTATTTTTTATTTTAATTATTTTAGTGTTAGAACTTAGTGCTACAGTATTTGCAGAGCTGCATAACACTTTTTTGTTTATGTTTGATTATTTTACATGTATCTAGGTAATATTCCAAATTTACTCATATGTATTTATATGTTGCAGCTATATTAGTAGTATAGTTGTAGCACGAATGAGTCAGCTCGACTGTGGAAGGACCACGCTCTCACAAAATACCATCGTAAAATAATAGCTTAATGCTGCTGTGTTTCGTATGGTGTTTGTAGAGACCCGGAGACCCTTTTTACTGGAAACGTGGCATTCCATCTTAGTCCTCACAGGTGATAACGCATCTGTATTTTAATTCATAATCAAGGATAGATGGTAGATGTGTATGGACCACAGCAACCACTTTCCATCAGGGGGACGTATTACCCTATTGTTTCAAAATATGAAAGATTTCTTAACCTCTCCAATTCCTCAAGAGATCTTGATTCAACATTTTATGAAATACGTATTAATTGAATATGTATTTTAGGTAGGTTTGGAAAACAGATATGTTTATGCAAAGCCGCAAGCGACAGCTAACTATTAATACATCGTACTATGTATATAGTTTTTAGTTCATGACATTAAGTCCCCTATCGGGTACCATATTCAATTTAATGTGACGTCAAATAGTCTATACCCAGCGGACGACGCTAGAGAACGCTAAAGATGTTTAGAAGTTATGAGAGAACAGATTAACATAGATACATATCGGACAAATCATATACCTCCTTTCTGCTTCGTTGTAGTCGGGTAAATTTTTTGTATAGAAATTTCTCTTTAACATATCTAAGTCATGTGATTCATCATACGTAAGTTATTCAGATACGTAATTTTTTTATATTGATTTTCCCACACATCCAAATTGTTGAAATCTTTGTGTAATAATATTAGTTATATTCCATTATCTTTGTCTAATAACTATGTATTAATATCTTTAATATAATATTGACAAGAATCCATATTTTTAATTTCATATAAATCATCTAACAAATAAAATTGTTAAATGTATATAATATAGTTTAAAAATCTTCAACATGTATCTCATGAACAATATTTTAAATATAGCTGTCTAGAATTCAGTCAATCCGACATTATATGCATATAATAGTGTGAGGTTAGTGTATTTGAAAGACGGGCTGGTTATGCTTAAGCTTGGTAAATAAAATAAAGTTCTAATTAAATAAAGTAAATAATATAAGGTTCTCGTACACGTATTACTATATAATTCTACTTATAAAATATTACAATATAATACTGCCTCAAGTCCGCCTGATGATCTTCTACGGTACATAGACATTTGCAGCTAAGTTTAAACACAGAACTCCTCCGAGGACTGAGATGGAATGACTTACAGTTTTAAATTATACTGGCTCTCTATACAATACAGATCGAAACACAGCAACGCAGGAAAGCGCTACTATTTGACGGGCAGAAATAAATAAGAGCCCACATCCATTCGGACTTCTACTTCTACTGCTGTGTTTCGTATGATAGATAAGGAATCTTAGTAGCCATAATCTTAATAAAATCAAAATTTGATTTGTCACGCTTTTTTCTTCTAGCCGTTCCCATATTATGTTCTATTGTTTACTTGGTGTCTCGCATAATGTATGATAAACTTGTCAAAATATAAGCTGCTGGGCTATCAAGGAGATCAAATCCACATCCTTTATACGTGGTAGGGCCATGCTACAACTATATTGTGGTTGTAACAATGGGTCGACATGACCGAGGAAGGATCACGCTCTCAGTGTACCAGCGTAAAATATTAGGTTAATGCTGCTGTGTTTCGTATAATGAGTGAAGAGAACCGGAAACCCTTTTTACGGGAAACAAGGCATTTCGTCTTAGTCCTCAGGGGTGACAACGTATCTGCTTTTTAAGTCTTAATTGAGGTTAGATGTTGAAATCTATGGGTCACAACATTCACTTACCACCAAGTGACTGTGTGCTCGTTGTTACTCTTATTCTATAAACAAAATCCCGTAATTTTTCCTATTAAGTAAAAAAGAGCTGCTGTACACACGCAGATAACCCAGTGCATGTTTCTGGTCACAACATATTATGTCTTTCTCAGGTAACTTAAACTTTTCGGCCACGCAAGAGTCATCAAGCTCCGATGAAGGTCCACCCACACCTCCTGCACGAGATTGCCCCACCTCGGCTTCATCCGCTGATGACGAAGATGATGAACCGATTACTTCGCCGGTGGAGAGGTAAGAAAATAAACTAAAAATTATATATTAATAAGAGAATCAATATTATAGTTTGTAAGATTCTATAAGCTAGAGTTAAATGATATGAACAAGTTGGATCACATTTTTTTGGATCACAACTATTACCTAAATCTAAATCTTTCTCTTGTCCTTTGCACTCGTCTATTTTTTACAAAAACCGTTTTTAAATTCTTGAAGCTTTGAAACTCTTTACCGCCATATATTAAGTGTGTTTAAACAACCGATATATTTCAAAAGAATTTAAGGAACATTATCTTTAATTTCTTCCTCTTCCTTCATCGTTTCCTGTCCTGATCCTAATGATCTGTCATTTGATATACCTACGCTATCCATATTGTGTTTATCTTTTGTTTCCTTCTAAGTTGTCTGCAAGTTGTCTGGAACAAATTGCCGATTGTGGACCGCCTTTGTGTTATCTTTGTTTGTTTATTTATCATGTATGTTACGTAGGTATTATATTTATGTATGTTTTTCTTAGTGTACAATGAGGAGTGTTGTATTTGGTTACTAGAGCGCCAATTGTCGAAATCAGGCAAATGTATTTTAAATGATGTGACTGATAATGATAAGTTATAAAACCATACAAAGAACAAACGCGCCAAAGTACTTAGAAACGGCCACACAGAAAGTGGACAGAGAGAAAAATGAGATACTAATAGTTGTTGGGAACTTTACGCTCCATTCAAAAATGTTCACGAGAATCTTTACCTAAGCCTAAGGCAAATTATTGTCCTACCAAGTAAGCCTAACATCGACCAATAATCTTTCAATGGACGGATCCAATACGGTCACAAAGCGTTCGGGAGATTACCACACATACGGAAGATACGATACATACGGGAGATTACGATACTATCATGTTACGTTTCCCACAAAACTTGAGTACTATACAACCAGTGAGACTTGCCACATATGGAACTGAGACGTGGTCTTTCACTGCTAGCCTTATTGTTCCTTATATGGAACCTTCCTTCCTTTAATTATAAGGAACTTAAGGTCGCTCTGCGAGCTATGGAAAAGGCTATACTGAGAATTTCTCTGTGATAAAATTCATAATGAAGATGTCCACAATAGAACCAAACTAACCGGTATAATTCAACAAAATATTTTTTCATTTTACTTATACTACACCTTATTTAATGATTGCGTTGCAAATAAAATTATCGATATAAACTGCCTCGTACGCCACCCCACTAAAAAATTCACATGCCGTCCTGTCGCGTAAAGTCTTAAACGCCACCACTGATGTCTATGCGTACATTACACGCTCATGCAGGCTGTCAGTTTTACAACAATCACGGTTGTGATTGACCATTAACCTACCGTGTAATGCAGCGATTGACGCCTGTATGAGCGCGTAATGTACGCCTATCAGTCACCATCCGTTTTTTATCAATGATGATTGATGGAATTGATTGACACCTGCATGAGCATGTAATATACGACACTAATAGTCACGGCGCTGCTATCATAGAGATAGCTAAATGTTGCCAGTAAAATGATAAGATTTTACGTATTGTCCACTTGGGAGAGATTAAATTATACATGTTCTATGGCAGATACATACCAAAATCTCTATTTAAAAATGAGTTATAAATATGAAAGTTTGTATGGATATGAATAAAAGAGAAACGTCTCCGTATTTATATTTTGCGTTGCGGAAAAGCAACATGTTTTGATTAATCCGCAAGACGCGCGAACACGTACTCTTACGCTGGTAGCGGTCGTTTGACGCGCACGCTAGTCGCGCCAACCTACAAGAAAAGAGCTTACTCCTTTCTAAAGGGCCGGCAACACACCTGCAATTCCCCTGGTGTTGCGGTTGACCTTGGGCGGCGGTAGTCACTTAACATCAGGTGAGCCGCATGCTCGTTTGCCCCCTATTCTATAAAAAAAAACCTCCCGTTCGTCGTGTATTGTTATTTTTCCCGCTCATTGCAGACGCAAAACGCGTCGCGCTAACGTGGCACACGACTCAGCTCCACTTTATGTAGCGGGATTGATAGCTCTTTATTTTTCTTTTCTGATTCACGATATTCGTTTACTTTAAGGATTAATTCACTGGCTACACTTTTCAACTTTCCATTATTACTTATATTTCACAACATACAATTAAAACACTAGAGCATAACTTTCCACAAACTCTTCTGACTAACGACACCTATTAAGTGAAAATAGCGAAACTCAAATTTAGTTCCAGTTTTTGCCGTGGGCCATCAGAGGTGGCGTGAGCCATAGATCTGACATGGCTTGGATGAAGTGTCAAGTGCGAAAACTAATAAACTGTTTTAGCCACAATATCGCCTCTAGATTCGAATCCAGGACTCAGTAGTTAAAACTCTAACCGTTGAGCTGGCTCAATATCCTAGATCATGAAATTAGCCAATTTCTTGCAATTGGAATAGCTACTTCCGATTACGTAGTGAAGTATTCTTATTAAACTATAATTATTAGTTCCTTTTGATTCAAATGCAATACTTCGTTGTCAGATAGGTCTGGCTTTGTTCACTTTATGAAATTCGAAATAATAATTTCTTGTTATTTGGAAAAAAGAATTTAACGGTAACTGCGTGATAATATTTAGATACCTGATTATTACGCTGCAAGTCTTGTGTCAAAATGCCAGCTGGGGATAACATTTGTTCACAAACTTTAATATTTTGTCTTTGGGGTTGGTAGTTCTGTGGTTGTGACCTGATGATGGCACTAGATCCTAACCTGTTATGGAGCTTTTAGAATAAGCGATACGCAGAACACGAATGGGGTAAGCCAGGTTAGTGATTACCTGCGGGCTTTATTATGGTAATAACTTATGACATTATTCGGATGTTGTCACTGGTATTCTACTGTGTAGTGGCGGTGTAAGAATATCTATTACTCCATCATCATCATCCCGTTGAAGTCGTAAGAGGCGACAGAGATAAAAGAATCAGGAGATGGGAGCAGCATTTTCCTAATGATGGCAGAATAAAATCTGCGGTTGTCAAACCGTTTGCTAAGCGTGGCTACTATGGCGAATTTCCCCCTTATGAAACAATCGATGTCACGTCACGTCTGCGTCAGCGTCAGCATCATCAGGAACAGCAACTACGTCAGATTTTTCAGGCACTACGACCACAGAGGATACCACAACGACAGAGACCACGGTTGCAACTGCCACCACGGCGGCGTCCGAGGATAACGGACAGAAGGATGAAGCCGCACAGAAGGAGACGACCAAGAAGACTCCAGAGGATATTCCAGACATGGGCGTTCATGGCTTTGCCACAACCTTTAAGCCAAAGGGGGTCAGTCGTCGCGCCAGGTCCATGAAGACCACGAGCTCCTCAGCCATGAGACGAGAGCTGGAAGCCTGAGAAGAATTAGCACGCATGGAGCTGAAGCAAGCTCACCTGAAATGGTAAAACAAATTATAGAAAAAATGCCTACAATCCTGAAGTTCCGATGGTATGACTTTACGGCAGCAACAGAAGAGAGCGAGTTCTCCGACCTGACGATGGTCTGCAAGTTCCTGAACAGCGAAGCAGACAAATGTGGAGCCTTCGCGACCTCAGAAGAGAAGAGCGGGTTCAGAAGAACTCATCGACAAGTGACGCATTCTACGAGGGAAAAGGACTTTAAAGAAAAAGATACAAGACAGTCAACAGAAAAGACTTATCCTATGTGCCAAGCTGGACACTTCATCGTCGACTGCCAGAAGTTTCAGAAGACGTCAGTGCGAGATCGATGGGCAACAGTAAAGAAAAGTCACGTTTGCTTCAAATGTCTTCAAGGAAAACATCGAAAGGAGAGCTGCAAGAAACCACCATGTAAGGAATGCAAGAGGTGGCATCATCATTTGCTGCACGTCGAATCAGAAAATAGGACCTCGGGAGAGAAGAAGGCGGAAACACAAGAAGAAGTAACAAGCGTCATGACATCAGTGAATGCAGTCAACAACGCAAGGGCATATCTGAAGATAGTTCCAGTAGAAGTCTTCGGGCCAAAAGGATCCAAAAGAATATTGGCCCTCATGGATGAAGGGTCGACAGTGTCGCTTATTGATGCAAAGGTGGCAGAAGAAGTCGGCGCTCAAGGCAACAAAGAGGAGCTGGTCATCGAGACAGTAGGAGGCAGGTAAATCAAGAAGAAGGATTCTCAGACGCTGAATCTTTTAGTGAAGGGGGTTCATCAAAGAAGCAAGAAGACCTTGAAGAGAGTCCGAACTATCAACGAGCTGAAGCTTGCACCACAGTTCCTAGAGAAGAAAAGGATAGAAGAATGCCAACATTTGAATTTGATCGCCGACTCTCTTTATTATAAAGGGGAATCACCACAGCTGCTCTTCGGTCAAGACAAATGGGAGCTGATAGTGACTCAAGAAGTAAGGAAAGGGAAACCAGGAGAACCAGTTGCTTCAAGGACAGGGCTTGGATGGGTGTTCCACAGATCAGACACCGGGGCTTTAAGAGTAGTACACTTCATGAACACGTGTCTACATGTCAGCACACCAGATGAGGAGATGCATCAAGCCATCAAGGACCACTTTGCAATCGAAGCGCTTGGTGTGCAACCATGGAAATCCACCACAGACTCCGAAGGAAATGCACTCGCCATCCTAGAGAAAACCTGCAGAAGACTTGAAGATGGACGATTCGAAGCTGGACTCTTATGGAAAAATGAAGATGAACAGATGTCTGAGAGCTACTCCTCTGCAAAGAACCGGTTGTTCAATATTGAAAAGAAGATGGATAAGGACCCTCAGCTGAAGGCAGAATATATCAAGCAGATCCAGCATTTTATCGACAGCAAGTATGCAGAAGAAGCACCTATGACACAAAAGGACTCCAAGAAGAAATGGTACCTCCCTTACTTCTCCGTAGTACATCCACTGAAGAAAAAGATAAGGATCGTCTTCGACGCTGCAGCCAAGTCAAAGGGAAGAAGCCTCAACGATGCTCTACTGCCAGGACCAGATCTACTACAGTCGCTCTTCGGGATACTACTAAGGTTTCGACAGGGCCCGCTAGCTGTGGCAGCCGATATCAAAGAAATGTTTCTTCAAGTTCGCATTCGACCAGGAGACAGAGATAGCCTGAGGTTTTTGTGGCGCGGGGCTCGTCGCGCGGTGCCTCCGAAGGAGTACAGGATGACATCGGTTATCTTCGGCGCAACATCATCTCGAACCCGAAGAACCGAAACGCAGCGGACTTCAAAGAGCAGTATCCAGAGGCAGCAAGAGCGGTCGAGCTAAACCATTACATGGACGATTACCTGCACAGCTTCCACTCAGAAGAAGACTTTAGAAAAGTGGCGACGCAGGTGGACTTCATACACAAGAAGGCAGGCTTCGAACTCAGGGGATGGGCGTCAAATCAACCCGAGCTGCTGCAAGACGTGAAGATCGACACTGTTGAGAAGACAGAAGTGGACCTAGGCGAGAAGAAAGAGAAGACATTAGGACTGCGCTGGTTCACCAAAAGGGACTACATCGGCTTCAGGGCAAACCTCCGAAATACACCAGAAGAAATAGCAAGAGGACTCAAGGTGCCTACGAAGAGGGAAGTTACCAGTGCAGTAATGTCGACCTTTGATCCGCTTGGTTTAGCATCACCAGTTCTCATCCAAGACAAGAAGCTGCTTCAGAACATATGGCGAAGTGGCGTCGGTTGGGATGATGAAATAAAAGAAAGGGAGTACGAAGCATGGAAAACCGACCTGTAGAAGATGAAGCTGCTCCAAGGCCTGCAAGTTCCGAGATGCTTGGCGCCACATTGCACCGAGGGGGAGCTACACACTTTCGTTGATACAAGCGAGCTGGCGTACGCATCGGCAGTTTATTGGAGGACAGAAGGGCAAGATGGAACTTACCACGTCAGCTTAGTGACAGCAATGGCGAGAGTCACTCCACTGAAGCCAGTGTCAATCCCGACACTCGAACTACAGGCAGCCCTCCTAGGAAGCAGACTGGCTCATTCCCCTGAAGAAGAATTGGACCTAAAAGTAACAAAGAAAACATTTTGGACAGACTCCAGCATCGTACTTTCCTGGATAAAAAGAGACCCGAGAACCTTCTCTTCATGGAAGAGGCTTTGGCGAGCCACAGCGAGGGTACTGCAGTTCTTACAACTCTGCAGAAAAAGGAAGAAGGTCAACGTCTGCAAAAATGATCCCACTTGGAAAAATGACACAAAGAAAAGGAAGAAAGACTGTAGAAAAGCAACACAGATCTTAAACATAATATATAACAGAATAATAAATAACAGAAAGGAAATATATACCGATGGACACCGATCTACTCGAGAAAGCTGAAACTCTTTTGCTGAAAAGAAGCCAAGACAACAGTTTCAGAGAAGACATCAAGCGCCTTCAGCAAGGGAAGCAATTAGAGGGCAGCAGTAAATTGAAAAGGCTCGACGTAGTACTAGAAGAGGATCTCCTGCGGCTAAAGGGAAGAATCGATGCGATACAGGTTGTGACCAGGGACTACAAACGACCCATCATGCTCGACAGCAAGGACAAGACAACACAACTCATCATAGAAGAATTCCACTGCCGCTTCAATCATGGAAATCACGTGACGGTGATGAATGAAATACGACTCGGTCTAAGGTTAGCAATCAAAGCGGTTCAGCATCAATGTCAATGGTGCAAAACAAGGAAAGCAAGACCTCAAGAAATACCAACAGGCAACTTACCGGCGGAAAGGCTGATACACAGATATCCTCCTTTTACGTGCACGGAGCGTGGACTACTTCGGCCCGATGACAATCACCGTGGCAAGACGGCTCGAAAAGAGATGGGGGGCTCTATTTACATGCCTCACAACAAGCTCCTTCGCTCTCCACCGACAGCATGATCATGGCGCTGCGACGATTCGCCGCAAGAAGAGGGATCCTCAGAAGCAGAGAAGATCGGCGTGCAATGGAAGTTCATCCCTCCAGGTGCGCCAAATATGGGTGGCGCATGGGAACGTTTGGTACGATCAGTCAAGACCGCACTAGACGCCATACTTCTCGAAAAGTATCCACAAGAAGAGGTACTCCACACTCTCCTCCTAGAGGCCGAGCACATAGTCAACTCTCGACCTCTCACATACCTCTCTGAGAACCTTGAAGAAGAAGCACTAACACCGAACCACTTCCTCATCGGGCGGTCCTGCGGCGCAGAGAATCGGCAGCTTCGACGACAACGAACTCGTGGGCAGATCGTGGGAAGACCACGCAGCGGCTTTTTGACCACTTCTGGCAACGTTGGCTGCGAGAATATCTACCCACTCTCTTGCCAAGGAAGACGAAGGCGAGAACCAGCGCCACAGAACTGCAAGTTGGAGACATCGTGCTGATCGTCGACCACAGCCTACCGATATGCACCTGGCCACGCGGCAGAATCTCCGAAGTGTATCCTGGACCTGATGGGCGAACAAGAATCGTCGACGTCGAGACGCGCGGAGGTGTGCTGAGAAGACCCACTTCGAGAGTAGTGCTGCTGGTGCCGGGAGTATCGCCGAGCCAGGCGGCATCGCACAAACAAAGCACACAATTGACCAGTGACGAACTGTGTTTTAAAACTATTATAATTTCTTAATTAGTGTAGTTAGCGCCTGCGACAAAGCATAATTTACCAAGTGACGAATTGTGTTTTAAGACTATTATAATTTCTCAATTAGTGTAATTAGGCGAATTACACTTGTATATATATGTGTATTAACTCATATTAGAATATAATTTAAATATTATAATTACAAAGTTTAAAGGTTAGCTTTTAATAATTATTTTGTAAGGAAGTTTTTAAGCGAGAATTTGTATTGTAAATACTTATAAAAAATTTAAGTTTTGTTTAGCGCTTGAAAACTGGTGTTAGATTAAAGGAAGGTTTATATGTAACATAATGTAAACAAAAAGAAATAAGTAGATCAGTCATCTGTTTCAATAAATATAAGACAAAATGTATAGTAAATTAACACTTTTGTAGGGTTTTTTGCTCTAGAAGTTTTTTATAAAGAACTTAATAGTTTTATTATATATTAATAATATAAACTATAGTTTATATATTTATAATCTAACAATGTATAATTTGTAAGGGTTATGTGAAAGTTTTAATAAATAAAGGCTCCTAAGGTTTCGGCTCGAAATAAAAACAACACGCGAGACAGGGAAAACCGCGCTAACGTCCGTACGGTAACGCCGGCGGGTATAAAAGTCGAGCAAATTTCGGCTCAAATCGCAGTCGCAGCACAGCCGTCGAAGAGGCTACAACAACAAGAAAAAAGGAAGCGGAAACCTAAGGACAAGAAGCTACCTAGGAAAAAAGTATTTTAATTGCCTCCTCCCGGCTGATCGTCTAACTCTCTCTTTCTCGAGGTCCTAGTGGGGTCGTATTATACATACGCATTCAGGGGTGCGTGGGATGTGCGACACCAGCACTAAGCAAGGAACGTACGTCATCAAGTGGGAGATTGTCCCAGGGCGACTGCGGGCACTGGACGTGTCCCTGCCGTCCGAAACAGCAATTAACAATCTCATTGATTGCAGGGATCGAACCCGGGGTTCTATGTATGCTCGTGTACTATGACATTTACAGCGAACGTTTAGCACTTGAGCTTCCACGGCTCTTTGATTGTTCGCTGATTTACCACGTGCTCGGCGGTGAAGGCAAACATCGTGAGGAAACCTGCATGTGTGAGAAATAAGAAAAAATAAGTATTTCGTAAACATGTGCAGTTCGCAAACACGCATTGGGGCAGCGCAGTGGACATTTCATTGCCTTAAAACTCTTTTAGAAAGGAGAGGAGGCCTGTGCCCGGCCGTGGGACGTATTATACAGGTTGTTAGTTTAAACACCGTTATCGTTGAAACCAGTAGTTTAGTTTCATTTATAGAACGTAAATTCAATGAAAAATAACAACATTTTTTATTAGTAAAATCTCAATTTTTCCTTAATTCCTCAATTTTTGCCTGTCCCTAAGCCAATATGAAAGTATGAAGGAAAAGTTACATCACAGGTTATGTACCTATTGTGTTTTTATTGGAATATTGTGTAGGTAGCTAGCGCGGGCGGTGGTCGTTACGTCACTCGGGCGCATAGGGTATCCATTAATTTACTGACGGTGTCGGACAGAAACTTTTTAAATTTTATGAAAGAAAATAGCGTTTTTTTTAATTCATTGAATTTACGTTCTATAAGTGAAACCAAACCACTGGTTTCAAGGATAACGGTGTTTACACTAACAAACTGCAAGTTTAAGTATACAGTAGTAGTACAGTAAATAACAAAGTTATAGAATGGTTGACAAGAGAGCACTTGTTTGTCTTGCAGCAAGGAGACGACGGAGACGCTGCGCAGACGGCGCACGCGCGAGCTGGCGGAGCGCGTGACAGCCATGAAGAGGCGCGCGCGCGACGCTGAGCGGTGGCACGCGCTCAAGAGGTCTCTATACAAGCCCCTCACCATCACCTTCGGCTTCCTCCTAGCTGGAATTGTCATCTACTCATACGTCAAGCATTAAATTTCCTGACGCTATTACGCCTCCAGCGAAATACGTAGTAACAATCTTCCCAACGCATAGGAAAAATTCACGTCCTATTTAAATATAAAAAATTACATTTGGTGCGTTTTTTGATTTATTTTTCGAATTCATTGAAATTCTACACTTCTCATTACTTGATTCTTGGGTCGATTTTGCAATATTAATAATACGTATTTGCTTGAAGAAAAATCAGTCGTACATCGAATTGTGTCGTTGTGTAAATAATTAGGTGGTGCAATCGATATGAACTTAGTTATTGAGAATAAATTTTAGAACTGTCCCATCCCAAGCGTCGAGCGAGCAGTGTAGCTGTTTGATTTCGCAATAATAAAATACGCTTTTGTAATATAGTATATACAAAAATTTATACTTATTTTGATTAAACATAAGTAAATAAAATTAAAAGACATGTCAACTTTTCTTATGAATGTAGTAATCGAATATATGCCATGGTCAAATTGTTTTGACTGTCTATATATATTTAAATAGCTCATTCAGATTATTATAGATTGCGGCACGTAAGTTGAACCAAAATTGCAGTTGTTCCCGCAGGTACAATTATGAACAAAAGTGTTAAGCGTATGCTCCACTGTTGCCCAAAAACAATTCAAAAACCTTAAAGGAAAACTAAAAATTCGTCGTATTTAAAAATATTTTTCATAAAATGTCAAAATAAAGTGAAGTAATTTAATTAAACGGAAAATAAAATATCAGGCGAAGACTTTTTTCAGAACCTTCAAATTTTATAACTTCACGTAATTTTGCACGAAGTTTACAAAGGGCAGGTAATGCGTTCTAAGTTAGTTATGTTAGTCATGTTAGTTTGTGAATAGGTACATCGTTTTATTACCCCTTGTCAAAATCGTCTATGCCTATGACTGGTGTCATTCGTTGTCTCTTTTTACCAGGGGTCCTAAATGTAATTATAAACTCTTAAACTTTTGCTTTATTTTACAATACTTTTCGTAGCCTCCGCCAGTTTTATTTAGAGAATCATTTAAATATAATTTTTTTTTTCAAAAAATTATTCTAAACATCAAATATCATTCTACTCCCCTGTCTCGTTAAAATTGGTTGTGATCAAGTTATTATATTAAATGATGACACAATCGACAGAATTTTAAATGTCAAATAAAATAACTGAACTCTCGGGGCACTTCATTCCCCACTTCAACTGAGACCCGCAATACTGCGCATTCAAGGTCATGGTTCAACTTAGGTGCCATGATTTATACTTACTTTCTCAATTTGTAGATGATTAAACTATTCTCATATTATATACTGCACGTAAAAGCAATATAAATCGATAGTAAAAAAAAAACAAATTATACCCGTACCTCCAGCACAAATTTTTTTGTGTTTTAGTTGAAGTTGTCAATATCATTTATACATGTTTACACGTATACACGAAATCTATTCCATGTATTAATTACATTCATACATAACTAAAACCTAAATGAGCTTTATCTCATTTATATAAATATTAGACTTTAGAATTCAACTGAATAAATTGATATAGGATAATTTAAATATAATGGTGATTATTAACGTAAATTTACAAGCAGCCGCGTGTGTCGAGTAATCAATGATAATTTTCATATATAGCGTTATAAAACGTAAAACCTTTAGTATTAGGATTATTTAGATGTGTAGAAAAGTTTATTGTACGAATAGGCAGCGAAATGGATTCTGTGTTATATTGCTTACAGCTATTTTGGATATTTTACATTGCTATTGTATATTTTTACCAGGGTTTTCTATAATTTCTTTTTTTTTTAATTAAAATATAGTATTTTGGTGGATTTGAAATTGAATGCAAAATATACAAAATGGTAGGCTTTCCCTTGCTGCGAAAATCATTTACAAAATGTGATGAGATCCGTGTCTTGCAACGGCATGTATGTAGGTTGTTTATTTTCTATATCCTGTAGTATAAAATAAAATATTACGGAAATATAAATTAAAAAAGTGTAGTTCAGCTATTTTCGAGCTATTTTCTGTGTGATTGAATCTGAAACGAAGACATCTGCAGTAGAATCGGAGTGCTTAACGTACTCTGAACAACATACGTAAGGTTCAGTTATGTCAGTTCAGTAAGGTTATACCTGTTAGGAAAGGGAGATTCTCGAGTAACTGACTCTTAACCAACTACAGGTTTAGGAGTATCTTTTACTAAATTCAATACAGAATACCTGCAGAAGCTGGTAATATCTGCTAAAAGATAACGATGCACTCAGTCGCAAGTTTGATAAAGTTTTATTTTGAACAGTAGATTGGTTACTGAAGGTTTATGATGGTGACATAATAATATACCTTCAACAGTACTCCTTACCCAAAGTCAAAGTGTAGAAAATATACTAATTTCACAAAATAGAAGATTTAGCAACCTTTGTTTATACTAATAGTAAGCTCGACTGACTGCAGTACCTGTAACGCGGTGGTCTCCTATAAACGCCATCGGCCGCTTACAGCGTCACGCCGTACGCCGCGTTACAATGCTTACTATATAAATGTACAGTTGTGGTCTCTTTTACAAGCTGATGTCGGCGTATGGACGTCGTAGGCGGCGATTAAGACGCTTTGCGCTGCGTCTCTAGTTATTTCGAACCATTGCAGCGTAAAGGTCGTGTCTAGCGTCAGTACAAAATGACAAAATTTTATAAAGAAAAAGACGAGTTATTGATTTATTATTATGTTTAAATTGTTCTTGATTAATAAGAAAATATTCAGTAAATTTAGAATTGCTGTTTTTTAAGTGTTTGATTATAATAGCTGAAAACATCCATCTTTATTTCTCTTCATAAATAATCGGTGCCTTGTTGCCTTTATTTTTCTTCGTATACGTCGTCTTGTGTCTCTTCTTCAAGTAACACAAGCGCCGCGAAAAGTATTGAATTTATATCCATTTTATGTACAAATATCATACACAACCACACGTGGGCACTGTCAGCTACTTAACTGTTGTTTGATCGAAAGTCTAGACGTCGTCCATTGCTAAGACATGTATTGACCGCTGACGCTGTGCCTGGCGTTCGCATGCCGATCGGAACGTTTACGCTGAAGTCGGACGTCGCGTATAGCATAATTAATAGGAGACCGTAGCCTAAAACGATGGCGAAATCGAAGATTTGTAAAAAAATGCTTCTAACAACTTGACACTGCAGTCGAGGAAGAAATCTTATGATTATTTCTTAAACTTTTGTCGATACGTTTAAATATTTTTGTAAGTATCAATTCTTAAATATATGTAATACAGGTTTTGTAGTTCGATATAAAATTATGGCTGTTAATATGTGAACGGAATATACCTTGAATTTAATATTAGACATTTGAGAAAAAATATTTTGTCATCTAATACGATACAATTGATTAATCATTTTCGTGCTGTAATTCATCATTAGTATATTTAGAGGCAGATGTAAAGGATAGGTAACAACTTCATATATAATAACTGATTATCAAAAAGTTGTCCCGTCACGAAATAGTGAAGAACATTTTCGTCAAGAAACGTTGCGAACCGGTGAATGCTATGGATGACGTTATGCATATCGTATGATGTAATAATTCAACAAACACTAAAATAAAGAATTGATCTTAAAATATGGTGGGTAAATACCTTTTATGCAACGGTGCATGCATGTATGAACTCATCAATTTACGTCAGTAACGTTAAATTTTACCGACGTTATGAAAATGAACTAGTGTTAAGAAATATCAAGAAACTAACCTAAAATATGAGATTTTAAAGTTTGTTGAATAAATCTAAGTTATTTATTTTACATTGAAAGTATTGCGATTATTCCAAGTAATTAGTATTTTTTTATTTATTTTAAAAACTTTACTGCGTTCTCCAATTTATACAAATTATTTTTCTTTCCGATGAATCGGTTCAGGGACACTTGTTACTAAATTCAGCACGACAGGTGACAGGTACTTTAACAAAACATTGACCGCTAGTAAAAAATAACAGCGAGAGTTGGCTCTATAATAATAATAATAAGTTCTTTATTTTCAAGAGGTTGTACATCACGGTATTTGCTTAACATTTAATAAAGCTTCATTAGTACATATCTTTGAAAACATAGCATCTGCAGCCGAACTAGGAGACCTGTGCATCAGCTGTCAGCGCCATATCCCCACCGTTAATTTATAGAAATATTAGGATGCAAGCAAAAGTTAAATAATCAAATACTATCTAAAAAATTGTACATTCCGCTAATATAACCTGAGTACAATAAAATTAATTGTATCACATATTATGTTTATATACTATGATATTACGATACTATGATCGACTCCTAGGTCGCTTAAGCGAAAAATAGAATTCTACTACTGTTTGTGCATTCGAAGTTACAAGGTTGCAATAAACTGTCACACTAATTAATGACCAAGTTAAATTTTCTATGGAATTTTATATTATATACAAGAATGTAAGGTTATTTTATCCCTTGAGTATCTTAAGAGGCGACTAAAAGTAAAGATCTGCGTTCGTCCACCTGCTGGCCAAGGCTGGCAACTATGGCGAATATCGCAATCTACGGGGGAGGCATATGCTCAGCAGTGGACTTTAATAAGCTGTAACGGTACGCAATACTTTACTTTTCTTTATGTATCTTGTGTCCTACTATAAACACCAACAAAATTACAAAACAAGCAATTAACCCTTTCGTTGAATACTGTTTTAATAAAAGCCCGATTGCATAAAAAAAATTACTAATAAAACCCAATATACTATCATATAAGAACTTTGCAACATCTTTATTATAAGTTTCGAAAATTTTATCGAGAATGGTCGTTAACAAAATTTAAATCCCTATAGATCCTAAATGGTCATTCAAAATTAAAAAAGACTAGAGAAACCTAAATATGATTTTCATCGATGATGTTCATCGACTTTCGTTTTCTTTAAGCGATATGGCGTCTGGTCGTCGTTACATTGAATTTTTGTTACTGTCATGTCATAAGTGACCTTGCCAGATTAAGACAAATCGATTGACGTAAAAATCATCAAAATCGGCCCACGGTTTTGGTCCCTAGAGCGTCACAAAGGAACAAACATCACCCTCCGCGGTCGGGTAAATGGCCAATAATTAAGAAAATACAGTATTTCCAACTATATGTCTGAGAGTGCAGAGTGAAAATTTGTATGGAGGAAATAAATTAGCTTAAAACAAATAAGAAAATATATGTGTTTATTTCGTTAGCGGTTATTAATTACATTAGAATATATATCGAGGGTACATTTTGATTAATAGTTGTTAAGTCTGATTTGATTTGTATTTTTTTTCACATGCAGACATTTTTCGTTTCAGACATTGGTCAACTTTTTGATAATCACTATTATGGAGTTTAATTAGTACGAAGTAATTTATACACACCATTTCTCTAAAATAAACTATTTTATTATCGTAACAATCCCACTTATCGCTTATAGACTCATTTATTCTATAGAATAGGTTAAATAAATAAAAATATAGTGTACAATGGGGTTGTAATATTTGAACGAAGGTTTATTAATTTCAGGTTAAAATCGGAGGAAAAACCTCAAACTGAACCATGCGAAGACTGAGGAGATTAGGTAAATTTTAG
Source organism: Parnassius apollo (assembly GCA_907164705.1). Taxonomy (NCBI): domain Eukaryota; kingdom Metazoa; phylum Arthropoda; class Insecta; order Lepidoptera; family Papilionidae; genus Parnassius; species Parnassius apollo. The sequence continues at coordinate 1,396,060 of CAJQZP010000963.1, read as the reverse complement.
AACAATAATGTTAAACCGTAGATTGACTATAAATTAAACAAATTTATTTATTTTAGTACGTGGACGCCTAATAATTTTCCAAGGATATAATTTTTAAAGGCTTTCTGTCGTACTTTGATAAAGATAATGATGCGTCTAAAGTATTTTACTACCGTTGGTACATCATCCGAGATCTCCAAAACTATACACCCGATCGACTTGAAATTTAGTATAATTACTCTTTTTGCAATGTAGAGTCTCAACGTATTTTACGATAGTCTCATCAAACAAAAAAAAATTCTTGATATTGTACATCCAGGTTCCGTAATAAAATATCGTGCGTCCAGCGCAGCTCTCATGAGCGTATCAGCTAGTTGATAAACTACATGTTAGTTAAAGCCTTCCTGCATAATATGTGAAAAGATAATGACGACACCATGCATAAAAAAATATTGTGATTTTGCGTATGTGCAATTAAATGTACTAAATTTATAGTTTGAATTCCTGAACAAACAAACTTGTCTTAAATCAATATATTTCATATGGATTTTTGAAAGTTATATCTCGCTCAAATTTAACACGTAATATACAAGTACATTTTTAGAGCAAAATAGACTACGGACTATGTAAACAGAGTTATTAAATGTCGCGTCGTGACGATGAAAGTTTAGAAAAGTAATTCTATCGGACGCTCGTTTTAAAAACAGACCTATTGTAATAGATGATGTTAAACATTTCTGTTCGAGTATTATTATATTGGTAATCTATGGATGTCTGTTTTCCTTTTCTTGTTGGCAGCTTGTTAGTTGAATTAATTCTGCCAGCAGTCAAGTATTTCATGAAAACACACAGTATTATTAGTTTGACTTTTGTTGCGAAATTTCCGTAGTTGGAACTCTAGGTACTCTTATGTTATGAAGTTAAAATTTTATTTCAAATGGATTTTAATAAATATATAATTTTTTTAATTAATAAGTTTGCTAGCATAATAAAATTGATGTAAGTAACAAAATACTCCAATGTTATTAATGGATATGAAATCAAATAGAGCTTAAATAAAAGGAGTTTTAAGTAAATTGTTAAAAAAAGATTTAACCTTCTAATTATAAGATTTGCCCAAAATACAGGCTGAAAAAATATCTACATATCTTATTATACATATAACTGACGTGTATTTTTTCTTAGAACTATTTCTAAATTTGAAAAAACATGGTTTGAAGGATATTTATTTGGTGCATCTCCTATTCTAAAAATTAATTTGGAATTTTGATTTACTTCGAAATGGTTTGAGAAAAATGCTTTGCAGGGAACTATTAAAGTTGGTGTTAATTATCTGTGCTTCTATGAATAAAATTGTCTTCTAAAATAGCAGCTGCTTCACCAGTAAACCTTTAGTGGCACTTTTTTGACCATAATATTGATAATTTAGAATAATTTTATATTTCGGTATCCAGATAGGTGACGCTACAATGCTATTATCAGCAAGTTTCGAGGCGTCAGTAAAAAGAGAACCACCCTTCCCATTTTTTGCGTAATAGTAATAAATTTTGCTGACCCACCGGAAAATTTAAAGTCATCAAAAATTTTTGTCGCCAAAGTCTAAAATAAACGAGTAGATGATAACCCAGAGCTCCAAACGGATATTCGAACTGAGGGTCAATCATATTTTGCGTTACGGGACATTTAAACGTCTGTCTTTTCTTTTCATAGGTTTTTGATTTGTATTCTACATAGGACGTATTTATGAGACCGGTAGTGAGCGTTCTTGAAACCAGAGTTTTGTTCGTTAGACTAGTATTGTTGACCATAATAATGTTAAAGACTCGATGTCCGCGTATTTAACATTAAGATAGTCAACAACACTAGTGGCGTAGTTGAACTATTTGATTTATAGCCATAGATTACTAATATCATCTAGACTCCAGTTAATTGAAATTCTGTTAATTTCTCATATTTACGCGAACACTACCTTTAAATGACGGGGGAGGGGGGGGGACTGGCCCCCGTGCTCAAAACGTCGGGAATATGAATTAATGTACGCGATAAGATCATTAAAAACTAGTTTCGTTTAAATGAAATACTTTTTCTAATAACTGTCATTACAAGCATTTATATCATTCTTTTTAAATTGTAATAATAATTCGTCAAATTTGTTTGTGAAAAAAATAAGGGTGTGGTGGAACGTCATTAAAAGCACTGCTTCATTATTATTGATATTTTTTACAGATCATGCTATTATTTGTACACAGTTCAATTACACCATTCGCAAAATAATCCCACAATTATTTGAACACAGTTTAATTAAACTATTCACAAAATAATCAATTTAAATTTATTGTTAAGTATTTCAATTATGAAATTTTACTTTAATAAAACATTTACAATGGTTTTCAAACTAAACAATTTGTAGAAGTACGCGACACAACGTTAACGCAGTAAGGCTATTTGCCCGCAGCTCGTAGTGTACGCTCATTTTATCAGATCACGTGACGAGCTTGCTTCACAGTCGTGTGGCGGGAGAGCTAACGCATCACACGAATGGCCATTCCGCAGTAAACGCGTCCCTGCCGCCTTCTTTCTTCGCTCTGTGGAAGAAAATTAAAGTCTCATCCTCAGCCTAACAGTAGTTTTAACAATTTACGTAAGGCATATATATATATATATATATATATATATATACCACATAATATAAACTCTTTTAGTAAAGTACCCATTAGACTTCATAACCTCAACCCTAATTTTGGTCTCAGTCAAACAAATATTATTATATGCTCAAAAGTTACATCTGGATCTGGTTACACACTCTCGACTTCGTTTTCATTTTTTAAATTTAATTACTCATTGTGTGGGCAATATTACCATATTACTCTGAATAACAAGGGTATAAGTTTTCATCCAGCCCCGTAAGATTTCATGTAACCTTTCATCTTAAGTTTTCATGATATAATTTTCTTGATCGTCGTGCGGTATCGGCCATCATACTTTAAGCTTAGTTTTGTGCCCAAACGTGGAGGTTATTTAAGATGAACATATTCACCTTTTTTGAACTTGATCACTTAAGCCTTCTCTTTGTCGTACCGAAGTTCTTCTCAGCTCGATCAGCAATCCTTTCCCAAACTACTTTCCTTATTATTTCTGAGTGGACAGGATATTTTCTTCACCAATGGGCTGTAATAGTTCAACAACACATTCTCTTTCGCCAGTTCGGTGTTTCGCCTGTTGTTTTGTGATACTACAGTGTGCTGCTAATTGCAAGGCACCGAATGATTTTTGCCAATGTCAGGGCATTCTTTATTATTGTATGTATTGCCTTAGCGATACTGCTGCTGTCATAAAAAATGAGTTTTAATAGAGCTAATAGTTGTCTCCCTCGCTCGCGTGGGCTTTTTATGGGGCTTTCGAGAAGACGATCGCTCTCTTTCTAACCTATGGCAAAATATTCTATAATGAAATATAACTACGATTGTATATATAGCAATTAGTATAGAGATTTAAAGCCAGGCTTTTGGGAATAAATTTGTTAAAAGCGGAGGCGCGCGGGCAATACATTTGCAAGTTCATTTCACGTTTCAATGTTTATTTACTCTGTGTGCTTATCATAAGCGATTTAATATTACGAGTTCAAAATTTATGCTTTTTTAAAAAGTTTTTAATGAAAATGGAGGATAATAGTGTTCCTTGTGATGAAGTGTGTTAAAGTGATAATCGGAGAGGAAATCTTTAAACTTTGTTGAGATAATACACAAGGTTAAGAGTGCATTTCAGACTTATCAATTATCGCAATTAAAAACAGTTATTGGTACAATGAAAACGTTCACCAACATTTTACGTGGACGTAATTAAATCTTTCCATAAGAAAGCGAGACGATTCCACTTATCTTATCTTATCTCTTATCCATTAGAATGTAAATAATTTGTTATTTTTTTTTTAAATTTGAACATTGTTTGTACTTTGTTCGCGTTTTACTTTTGTTCATGTATTGTATTGGATGTAAATATTTTTTTTCTTTCGCTTCAACAAACCCAAACGGCTTTCTTCAAAGCCACCGAAGCTATTCAATTGCTGATATGTAATACAATCTATCTAGCAGTGGTATGCCTTCTGTGTGCTTTGTTAAACACGTCCTTGACAGCACTGAATATGAAACTGAAGCGTGGAGACAGATCAAGATTGGTGTATTTTTATAAAACTGCTAAAAACAACAATCCATATTTTTATCAATTTATATCTTGGGCTTGCCCTAGCTTGGAGCTCTAGCTTCGCCACTGCGTTGAAGCAGTCCGATCCTTTTATCTATTCAATTTTAGCAAAGACATTTTGGTTACACCATTGAGCTCCGTGTCCTGTTTCTTTCTTTTACTAGGAACATAATTTTTTTAGTAGGTGACAAGTTTCCGCAAAGTTTTTGCTATAACAATCGGTTCGGGTACGGTATTCGACCTACTGCTTAGTGGCTTGGTACGAAGCGTGTCATCAGTAATGTTTCCAATGTCAAATTTAACAGCTGCTTGTCCAATTGGATTCGGTTTGACCATTTTTTTAAACAAAAAGCATTTACTATTTATTCAGAGACACTGTCAGACTTTAAAAACACTCATTGCGTCAAGTTGCACTTCAAGTTCGTTCAAATTATATTCTAGTTGCGTCCTGGATATTAAAACCATTCAGTCTCTTACATCCATAACTTTATCAGGGACAAAAGGTAGAAAATACACGTCAGATATACGAACTTTAGACTGATCATCCGGCCGTATCATCTTTCATATATCTGTTAAGGCAGAACGGTTTTCTTAAGACATCTTTGCCGTTATCTCACACAATATATTTTTAAACGTGTTTACTAAAATCGACAACGACCTATTGTTTATTGAGTGTCGCAGATTGTTGACGTTGATACACCCCCTCTTCTGATGTTGAAGGAGGATGTTATTGATCGTTATTAAAACCAGTATTTCTTTCCACGTTGATAGTTTATTTCAGATCACACCGTTATTTGTACACAGTTTAATTACACCATTCACAAAATAATCATTAATCACTTCAGATTCTTGGTAAGTATTTGAACTATATTTTATTTCACTAAAACATTTACAATAGTTTTCAGACGATATAATTTGTAGAAATACGCGACGCGGTGTTAACGCTATGAGCGCTAGTGAGTGACTGGCAATATATACTCGTAGATTACTTTATATATACTAGAGAACTGGCACACCTCTACATTTCATAGATCATGTGAGATAATCCACTTTTGCGACGGTTTTCAACGTATCTTTGCATAACCTATAGGCACGTGCTATTAACTTTCGCGTTTGTCCTTTGAGGTTAATTTCTTAAAATAAAAACCTTCAAGTATCGCCCATCATCATTTATGTTACGTGAAAAACACTCCTTCATTACCATTTTAAGGTTCCTTTTGATCACTAGAATGCTTAAAAAGTTTCCGTCCTTTATTTATAATATATAACTCTTTTATATTAATAAAACAAGAACACAATATCCAGCGCCACAGCAAGAAGAGAAGTGTGGATACCTGTAAAATACTCGTGTAGCAGACACGTGTCATTCATTCATTGTTAACGACCCGATTATTCAAGTATTGATTCGTCCTACGAACCGGGTCATTCGGGTCAATCGTTCAAATGGATAATGTCGAGTTTCAGTACTTTGTGATCAGTGAGACCACTCGATAGTGTCGGTCGTCTGACATTACTATACACTGGTCGTAGGTTCTGTCAATCGTTTGATTCGGAACGTTTAAAAAATGTAATTGCAATCATCAATACTTTGATGCGACACTGTTCAAATGAAATCATTCACAATTGACACATGGCTATCGTGTAGCCTTTTCACTCTTGAACTTTCAAACATTAAGTTTGTATATAACGCCTCGTTTCGCAATAGAAATACCGATTTCATTTGTATAGGTAGTGCAAAGCATAAACAAGAACAAGTTTGAAAATCTGAATTTATTAAACCTTATGACACAGATTTTGGTAACGAAACTAACTGTAAAATCTTTTTACTTTTCTTTACATTTATGGAACACTATATTTGTGTAAAAGAGGTTTTACTGGATATATTTTTTCTCAAAATTACGATACAGCTATCATACGAAATTTTCGTAACAATTTCGTAAAAGCATTGCTTAAATATATATATTTTGGCGTCATACAATTGTTATTAATTTCATGAACAACAAAAACGTAAATCCATATTTTTTTTTCATATGTTTACTTAGATTTATAGACACTTGTACATAGTCTATCAGCAGATGTACTCGTAAGACTAGGCTTATTCATTTATTTTGAATTTTTTAAAGTTAACTTTTAATTAATTACCTTTTTTAGACGTAACTTATATTAATATAATGATTTTTTATATTTACGCGAACACTATACATTGATTAAAACTACTTTTACGGATTTTATCGCGTCTTATTTATATTAATTTTAATACCCGACGTTTCGGGTGCTTTCCAGCACCCATGGTCACGGGGGACTGAGGTGACTGACGTCCCGATGTCAAAGTTAACCCGGAGTACCTTCAGATTTTTAGTTATTGTCTTTGGTCCGATCTACGCAGAATGAACTAACTGTATTTTGAAGTCTTGCAGTGGGTTTAGTTTAGCCAAGCATACCACTGCAAGACTTCAAAATACAGTTAGTTCATTCTGCGTAGATCGGACCAAAGACAATAATTAAAAAGCTGAAGGTACTCCGGGTTAACTTTGACATCGGGACGTCAGTCACCTCAGTCCCCCGTGACCATGGGTGCTGGAAAGCACCCGAAACGTCGGGTATTAAAATTAATATAAATAAAACGCGATAAAATCCGTAAAAGTAGTTATATTAATATTCTAATATTTTTAAATACCTTTATTGTGGGGCATAATATTCTTATTATATCATTTTATTAGTTGCAAATTGTCTATTGTAGCAATATTTTAGACGTGTTATAATTAAGATCTTATTTATATTCTTATTTGATATTTTTTCGATCGAAAAATTTAATAACAGTACTTTGTTGAAATTGAAAAAAATTGTTAAAAGAATATTGGTGAAGCTTGAGGCGACAGTAACGTTATCTCATTATACATTGAAAATTATTTATATAATACAAACTTAACTGTCGTTTGATTCTCTAAACCCATTGAAAGAATTAGAAGTAAATGTACTTAATATTCTAGCTCAAAGCACCCGACGGTGAAATGAAAATTTATATTGTGTATTAATATCATCGACGTACATAGATTTTCATGCATCTGTTTGAAATTATATGGTTGCGAATTTTTGAATCTGAAGTCATCAAGAGTTCATGGTTTATATGTGTCAATTCCGTTAGAAAATATATTCATGTCATTGAATTGTTCATGTAATAGAATAAAAGTATTAATGACTTGTATCTTCAGATTTTTTTTTGTATTTAATAAAATTATTAAAATATGTAAACAACTACTAAAATATAATCAATATGAAAATTTTGCATTTAAGGTGTATTACATTTATATTATTAATTATAATAATATTCTCTCTATGGATTATATCTTGCCAGTGTTATTGTTTGTATAATAATTTGATTGTACATAATTAAATTATCGACAATAAACTATTATATTACATATCCCCCAATAAAGGTATTGGTCTTCTTGGTACATAAAACGACTTTGAAGTAAGCCCTTAATATGTCAACCATCCATTCAACTATTTACAATAAATAAACTTCATTGTACTTTGTCAATTAAAAATTTATACTAGTAAGTTTTTACTACGAAAATACATTTGACCATTCAACTAAAATTATCATATCTGTAGGTACAACAATTAGCTTCCGTGATCGATTTAGGTACCAAAGACTTAATAATCTGTAGACTTATTAATACGTAAGTGTTTAATAGGCAGTATTAATGTGCATTAAATCTTTTGAATTATAGTTGCATGTCTCATATTCCTTTTTTAACCACCACGGTTTTGAACGGTTAGTAATAAAACGAGTGACTCTAAATTCAAATTCAAGGTTTACACAATAACGAATTCTGGGTATATAATAATTAAGCCGCTGCAAATTCCGAAAAAAATATCTTACTGGGCACACTGGGTAGATAAACATTAGCGTAATGTTATCTTCATATTACATAAATATTCACTTCTTTGGGGTTGTTCTCGACCCTTGGGCCGCCTTGTGCAATTTGCACCTTAACCTACTGGCTATCACATTCAGTATTTATCGTCACTCACTCACTATTTAAGTTGATCAATTATTATTATATAACGCTCCTCTAATTTTTTATTAAACATTATGAAGTTTTGACATTAAGGCATTAGGCAGATGAGTAATTTTTTTGCAAAAGTACTAAAATGCTGCTCAAGTCAGTATTATAGAATGTTGTAATCAATCTGCAACAAGCATTTATTCCGCTCGTTTAATTTATATATATCGTAAACAAACATAACAATGTTACAGATTTTGTACCTATAAAGATTTGCATTTTTATTAATTCCTTTGAGTTCAGCTTTATTCTATTTCAGTGATATTTCTGTTATGTTGTATTAATTGAATAAAACTTAGATTTGATCAGTAATTCTGATAGAATTACAAATTTTTATTTAGAAAGTACTTTTCATTTTCAATTTTGATATTGTAGTCGCAATATACATATGTGTTCAAAGAATATTTTATTATATAAAATAGCCATCGAAATATTCTTGTCTTAACAAACTAAGAATGAGAGGTTTATGGGTATTTATCTTTTTCATAATTTGTATAAATAAGAAACTCGGAATAGCGTATCATTTATTAATTATTATTATCGACAACTGTGAAATTATTCCCTGTCTTTTTTATATTTACTGTGTATACAATGTGATCTATGAATGTATTGATAGGTCGAAGGTCTTGCATACGCTGTACCACCTTTTTTTGTTGAAAATGCACTGTTATTACACGTAATCGTATGTATGTACCAACATAATTTGTATAATCTAATGTCACGTATATACATAATAAAAACATGTTTTTATTACCGCTCCTTTTTTTATTTTACTTACCGTTATAAACTATTTGTAATTTAATTTGTTTAAGCAGCAGGTTCAAAGGTTTGTTTGCTGGATGTCTACTAATAGCGGTGTAAGTGGGTTTAAACTTTAATAATATAAATAAAATAATTAATTTATGAAAATAAACAACTAAAAAGGTTTCTCCTTGGCAGTGGATAGGTATATATAGATTGTACGTGGGTACTTTTAAATATAACTGGTAACACGACGCAAGCATGCCTGAACCGGGCAATCGTCTGGGTAGTACTAAGAGTCGATACCAAAGTAGTGGCGCTTGGTTGTCGGCTATCTTCCTGCTATTTGTCACAGGTAATTACCAAAACACAAATGCTCAGAAGGTTCTTGCACCTGCACCATCCGTAAGGTCATAGCTCGTGCCGCCTGTATATCCAGTCTGACAAAACCAGACCAACGGCCTCAGGAAGAGATCACAAGATATAGTGCGAATACGATATACCCATATGGCATCGTCGGCCTTAACCCTCTGAAGTCTTTTCAAGAACGTAATGTTTCGCTCTGTCAGGATCCCACCCATACGGGCACCATAATATGTACCAAATGATCGCGCCAAACCCAGATATAGGCGGTGGTCAGTTCGTCATCTAACTTAACTTTCATCATACTTTTCACTGCTGTTGCTTTTATTGTAGCATTCTAGGAATCAACAAAGGGGATAGGTAAATTATGTAAAAATTCATACGGTTAAGTCGTAAAACAGTTTCAATCCCGATTAGTAATTACTAAAAAAAAATTCTCCAAGGCGTTTGAGCCCTCCTATTACGGGTTAGTTCGTTTATCCACCCTAAAGAATCCACCCTAGAGTGGATACTCGGAAACGCGTGTCCGTCTACCCAGCCCAGACGGGGTGGATAATCGGAATCCGTATGTATTATTATCTTCCGACTTTCCCCCTCGGCTGTGTACAGTCATTTCTAGAAATATGATAAAAACTGTCTCAAGATGCTTAATAGACATTACCTATAAAAATATATACATACTTTTCGTTTGAAAGGTTCAAAGTTGAAATAAAAGGAGTATCACAGGATTACAGATTCATTGCAATTCTTGGAATAAAATAATTTAAAATAAAGTTAAACACATCTGTAAATAGTACTTTATAGGTTAAGGGGTTGGTAGGGCGACGAGGTTACCCTTTCAAATCCGGAACGAATGACCACTAAAATGGTTGGGCCTCAGGGTCCCGGGTTCGATTCCGGGAATAATGACCTTAAATTATTTGGTGCGAGAATAACGAAAGGTATTCTGGGTTAAACTAATTGGTGGACTGTATCTACGTAGTTCGTTATAAAAACAAAATGGCGGACGCGGTACGTGGTGGTCTGTCGGCAAATATAATTGCTACAATTTAATTTACTAAATTAGCGGGCACGACGAAAAACATGAGCTGATAAGCAAAAAGAACAACAGTCACTTACTGGGGGTGGTTTTGCGAGTGGCCTCTTTCTAAGGCCTCAAGGGTGGTGGAACTACGTTGCAACTGGCGTATGTGCGCGACGGCAAATGCGCTGGGGTAGATAGAACGCTAAGACGAACTGTTTTGCACTGGTGCACAACGGAATTGCGCTGTTCACGCGGTCACTACAAAGGTTTATACTGTTCGGGTCTGTGGCTCAACTGCCACAGGATGCTATCACGGCCAAGATTGCGCTGCAACTGATCGCATGACGATAACTGCCGGTGTGCTTCCGCCTTTTACTTTTGGCCAGCGCTCTTTCGTTGAGCGAACAAAATAAGGCCACCAATCTTCAAATCAACCCTTTGGGCATGCCCATGCGGGAAGGGAACGGAAGTGAAGGGAGGCTGTACCGGCTAATAAACAAAATAACACAAATGCAAATGTGTGTTTTTAGTGCAACCATCCCCCCTCCCTCCACCGGCTTGAAGGGAAAACTCAATACTGTTACGAGCTGAGGGTACGTGACAATAAAAACTGCCGATTGAATTGCGAAAACTTTTATCTAACTTAACTACCGACACCAATAAATAATCACACTTAACACTTTAGTTCACTGTTGTATCGCTTCAAAGTCGTCGCTTGTGTCGCCAACTCAATACTGCCCTAGTCGTGGTTATTAACGTTTTTATATAGGCTTTTCCCACCGAAACATCCAGAATGTTTCAGCAAATACCGGTCCCAACCGATTGGGTGTAGAAAATTCGAGTGTGGAGTTTTCTAGAAAGTTTAGTTCTTCTATTCGATACTAGATGGCACTAGTGGGAGATTTCTAGAAAGATCTTGACGCTTCCATTTCTGCTGCTTGACACCAGTAGGCGCTAATAATCACCCGTCATATACCGGGCGCTAATTATCGCGCGCAACACAACAATCCGGTACGGGCCGTCCCATTTAGGTTTGAAGCTTAGGAGATTTCCCTTTGCTGCGACATCGTCTCGACTGTGGACCCAGTAAAACCGTTCTCGGATCTTCAGTAGAGTTCGTTTAACTCCCAGATGGCCTCCTGAACAATCATTATGGTACAGCTGTAGAACATCCGGTACTTTAGCTTTGGGGACAACCATTTGCAAATGACAGCTGTCTCCCCGAACATTTTCCCATTTACGGCACAGAACTGCATCCTGAAGCAGCAAGCTGTCCCATTGGGCCCAATAGCTTTTAGTGGTCGAACTCATCGCTGAGACGTCGCTCCACTTGGGCTTGGGAGCACTGGCCTTCATCCATTCCTGAATCGGCTTGATGTCCGGATCTTCCTGCTGTGCATGTTGTTAGCTGTTCTTCCACTAGTTGCTGAGGTGGTCTGTCCTGAGCATCCTCACGGATACCACTTCCTTACTCTCTTGCTTAGTACAATGCTTGCAATCTTCAGGACAAGGTCTTCTTGACAATGCCACTGCGTTGCCATGGAGATTTCCAGCTGCTATGTTCGATCTCAAAGTCGTATTCCTTCAATACATTTCAATACACCCCGCAACTTGTCCTTCAGGATTTTTAAACTGCAATAGGCATTTTAGTGCAGCATGGTCGGTTCGTAAGTGAAATTTCCGCCCCAGAAGATATTTGCTAAAATGCTACAACGACTTTACCACAGCTAGCAATTCGCGTCTTGTGACACAATAGTTCCTTTCCGGTTTTGATAACGACTTGCTGAAGTACGCTATCACGACCTCTTGGTCACCATTCCGTTGAGACAACACACCGCCAAGTCCTATATCACTTGCGTCTGTGTCAACTATAAATTCTTTGCTTGCATCAGGGTATCCCAAAATAGGTGTCTTGCACAGATGGTCCTTAGAGCTCCTGGAATGCGATATTGCAACTTTCATCCCAGCAGAAAGGTCGCTTCTCCTCGGTTAGCTTGTGCAGAGGTTTGGCTATATCTGGAAAGTTCTTCACAAATCACTGATAATAGGAGCATAAACCTCTGTCTACTCTACTACCTCTGTGTGCCAAAATGCAGACGGAGGTACCTGAAGTGCAAACTGAGTTTTTTTATTTTTAAATAAAAATCATAAATAAATTGAGATGTTTAATGTTTTGTTTCAATTCACACATTATTATTTTAGATAATTAAGTAAAAAGGGTATTTATGAGCCATCTTTGTATGTCTGCAACAGCTCGCCCAGTGCCAGTCACTCGTCCTGTATTAAAAACATAACATTTTAATATTACAAAGACAACATAATCTAATGTAATAATGTCTTAAACAACATTATTACCTGTATTTTCTTGGTCATCATCATCAAAGCTAATCAACAATTATTTCCGACAAATATTTTCCGTATTTATTAGTAGATCTATGAAAAATTGATGTATGATCACAAAAACAAAGGTAGTTTTAGTAAAAAAGTGATAAACACTCTGAAACACTAGGAACAAACACAAGCTTGTGATACCAGTTTCTCTACTCCAGAGTCAGTAATTCATTCTTGGGGCAATGTACACGCTATTACAACAAAGTCCCAGAAAATATACAAGGTCTCATTACCAAGTTTAAATATTTTATTAAACAAAAACTGTACAAAAAGGGTTATTATGATATAAATGAATACATGGTGAATAATGGGAATTAAAATACGTGAGAAACCCCTGGGAATGAGGTGGTCACTTCCAAGCTATTTCTAAAATAAATTTTTAGAAGTTAGAAGTTTTAGAAGTGTGCAGTCTATAGCGTCAATCACATCTAGTCAGCTGTAGGCCATATCTAAATTTTTCTTTAGCTGCTCACCACTTACACTTACTCACGGGTCATAGGGAATTTTATGTTTTCTCAATATTTTTTCATTAACAGCATCAGTTACAGTATGTATTACTCGCCTAACCAATTTTTGGCTCATGCTGCAATCCGACTGCAGGCCAACAGAGAACACCCAATTGCATAAAATCGGAGTGCCGTCAGTACCAATTCCTCCATATACCAAGATCCATGCGCGACTCTATTAAGGAAACACCGGTCTTATGCATGATCTCAGATATCATGTGTCCACTTTTAATAAAATGTATATAGTGGAACCACCCTCCAGAAAAGACTAGCTGAATGGCCAGGTTACCTGTGAGGTCGATTGCCTCATATTATGGTATACTGACGGCAGTGGCGAAGCCTACATAGAAGCCTAGAAGCCGGGCTTGGCCTATCAAACTGCTCAATCAATAATATCAAATAATAAAATAACTCGTAAACTGTTTCAAACTATTTCAAATTTCCCGCGCGCTCCTCTGTTTGTCTACACAGGTCACGACCTTGTAGCCTTATTATGTAACGTCAACACTTGGCAAATTGCGAAAAATGCACTGTTTAGTGTTCTCTCTGTCTCAAAGCTAACACGCAATGGACTGCCGAAACTAATGAAAGCAAAGAGCTGAGTTGAGCGATTAGTCGTCTCTCTCGCACGCGTTTTACAGGGCTTTCGAGAAGACGATCACTCAATTTCTAACCTGTGAAAAATTTTTCTATGATGAAATATAACTACGATTATTTACATAGCAATTTAGTATAGAGCGTTAAGCCGGGCTTTTGGTATGAAGTTGATGAAAGTGAAGCGCAGGCGATACGTTTGCAACTTCACTTCACATTTCAATGTTTACTCTGTGTGTTTAGTTTGAGCGAATGAATATTCTGTCTGCGCACTGAGCGCTGAGTAAACAGGACATCCTGCATGCAGCACTTACTTCACGGGATGGTCGGTGGTGTGTTCCCCCGTCATCAAGAGTCAAGGTGGACGCAAAGAGAGAGCCCAGCAGATCGGCTTTGTCCTTTGCGGTATGGGCCAGTAAGTCGTCCTCCCTGTGCAGAGATGGGAGGGATGGCCGTCAGAAGTTCCCTTGGATAGCCTTGGCGAAAGACCAGATGCACGTGTTCCCGAAGGAAGATCAACTAGTTTCTCGCCAATTCTGCCGATGTGCTCTGACTTTGCCTTGATAATGACACTTTTAAAGGACCTGAGAGACCTAGAGGCAGAATTGTACTTCTTTTTAAGAGCGCTGGTATTTGCATCCCGAGACGTCGATGTGCGAGCCCAGGCCTGGTAGCACTCCTGCTTATGACGTAGTGCGATTTTGCAGGAGCGACCAAACAAAGGATGGTTTCTGCCTCCGATAGCTACCACAAATGATGGAATTAAAAGTTCCGTTCCCTGTAGCACCACATCAGCGACAGAATCAGCAACAACGCTGGGAGCATCCGGCGAGAAGCAAACATGCCTCCAAGGGTAGGATGAAAAAAAGATCGCATCCCGTCCCAATCGGCTGACCTGTAATGCCAAACATGGCGGCAACCTGCAGTACGCAACCGCGATGAGAGCGTGAGTGGCACCATACTCCGGACCAGACAATGGTCCGAGGAGCCAAGAGGAGCATCGACGGAGACCTGATATCCGTCTGGATGAGTGGTCAGCTGAAGGTCCAACAGGGAAGGTACATGGTCTTCTACATCTGAAATCCGCGTAGGCGAGATAACCAGTTGTATCAGACCATATGTCAAAGCAGTCATAAGCATTTCTACCCGCATGATCGGTTAAACGAGAACCAAGCTACATATTCAGCGTGGTGGACGTTAAAATCATCAAGTATCACGATCTCTGCGGATAGTATCTGTTGTAGCACGGAGTCTGTAGCCACCTGGACGTGGTCGATGAGACGGTCTGTTTCGGCATTACCGCTATGGGACCTACAAAGGCACCCGTAGACGCAGGGATGGTCGTCGCTATCTACGCGCAGCCATAAGATGGACAGGTTCGTACCTTCAAGGCTGCCGAGACGTCTAAAACGAGGCTTTCCCTGACGTACACGCAAACACCAGCCCAGGGCACAAAGGAGTGTTCTAATTCGTACCCCGAGTAGGAGATATACGAAGTATCAGCTGGAGAGGACACCTGTGTCTCGGTCCCAGAATACGCGGGGCACCCACGCTCAGGAGTGGAGTAGCTTGATCGTGGATGCTCAGTGAGGGATTCTCCAGGGGTGCTGGTACCCTCCTGTGGTAGTCTTGCATTTAATTCCGCTACCACATTGATGGGGGGGGGGGCGACATTGGGCCTCCGGCCACCTGCACTCACGAGACGAAACGCAAAAGCAGAGCCTCTACTTCACGCTGGTCTTCTATGAGGTCGTACTACCCCCCCAGTTTAAGCCGGCCCATGCGTGCAACCTCAAAGGCTGCAGTGTGGCCCTACCACTGTATGCATTTTAAAAATTCTTCAGTGTTTACCCTAAAAGTAGGGAAGTATGGGAAAATGAAATCCATTGACTGACGTCAAGAACGGGATTATTCCTTAAGGACCCGTAATCTTAGTTGTCAACCTTTTTTTTAAGGAACGAGGTCGTTGTACAAAGTCCAACTAGGGTCGAGTCTGGGGTCATGCCCACCTCGTTGCCCCGAACCTAGCGTAGTGGTGTAGGTTGTTCCCTGATAGGAGTTGCAAGACCCGTGCCTCAGAGGTCCGTTGTGGAAGGGCCTTCGCAGCCGATTTAAGAAGCCAGCTGCGTTCCCGTTTGGTCGTTAGGAACCAAATCAAGGCAAGATAGGAGGCCAGCATCATAGGAAGGCGACCTATTGTTTTAGTGCCAGACCCGATCGAAGCCTTCGCTTTGTCCAAACTAACGGCCAATGCTCACTCCTTGTACTCTACTGCCTCGACCCATTTATGAGTTAATTAGACCAGAAGATCACCAGCTGATGGATCTCGACGGAAACTGTCACTAATCAGCTGGTTATTCTCAAGGTACCTCATGAGCTGGCAGTTTATAATGGATTCTATTATTTAAGGGGACCAGGAGTTGATGGTGACAGCCCTGTTGTTAAACAGGTCTGAGCGGTCGCCTTTCTTAGGAATCGGGTGGACCAAAGCTGTCTTCCATAAATACGGAACTACGCATTGGGACTCACACCGCGGAAGAGTTTAACAGATTGGCATTTTCCTTTGTTGCATGTACCAGCGAGCCGTCCTCTCTGTGCAAAGATAGCAAAAATGGCTGACGGAAGTTCCCTGAGACAACCTTGGCAAGAGATTAGAATGCACGGGTTTGCGAAGGAAGGTTAAGGTGACCTAGCTCCTCACCAATTCTGCCGATGTGTTCTGACTTTGCCTTAACAATGACACTTTTAATGGACCTGGAGGCAGAATTGTACTTCTTTTTAAGAGCGTTGGTATTTGCATCCCGAGACGTCGATGCGCGAGCCCAGGTCTGATATCACTCCTGCTTATGACAGCTGGGACTGCCTACGGTGGGCACCAAGAAGACGGGATAAAATGTTCCATAGCCTGAAGTACCACATCAATGACAGAATCAACAATAACGCTGAGATCGTCCAGCGGAAAGCAAACCCGCCCCCTTCTTTCTCAAACGTGCAGTCTATGGGCCAACTATATGCGGCGGTCTCATAGTGCCCTACATGTTCAAAACATCAATGTGCTGAGAAATGCTAGACACTGTGGTGCGTCAGCAATGTTTGTGGATGCTCGTTCTACGCAATCACGCGTAAACGTTCCGTGTCTATGATGAGGTGACTAGTGAGTAGCATCAACGCCCTCAGCACATTGTCTTGGTGCACACATGAGGCGTATAGTTTCAAAAACCGCAAAGTCCATTTTTGTTGTGTTGCAACATTTTTATTCTATCTTTATTTTAATTCACGCAATTTCAGTAAACCCAAACATATCATAACTGACAAAGTCCAATAGTAAATCCATTCGAAAATTGAATGTTGGGAGCAAAAACAACAAAGTCCTTCGCAGTTAGTTTCAACAGCTAAGTCCAATTTAGCCAATGGCATGCCGCCATTTTGATCATGTGTCACAACAAATAGTATGGCGGATATTAACATTCTCGCTCTCGTTACGTGAAAGAAAACTAAATAATTTAAGTGGTTAACGCTAAAATTTCACAATAAATGTGCATATTTTTCAAAGATGGACAAGATCCCAACCGTTGTAGATAAAAACAAGGCTCGGAAACGACAGAGCAACCCAGAAAAATGGAAGCGAAACCAGCAGAAGTTAGAGAGGTGTATTGTGGATGGAATAGATTGATCCTTGTTAATTTTCTTTATATATGGTGTACTCTATGCTCTTTTTTGTATTATCTCTGATAAAGCACGGAACACCTTTCGTAATTAAAAAGTTACGTCGTCAGTGTGGCTCAGCTAAATTTCATTTTAGATATAAATTATAAGGTTGTTTTTCATTTTTTTTCAGATATTCTGCAAAAAATTACCTGAAAACCCTAAATGTACGCATAAAAAAAAGATTCGAGTGTGACTCGCTAAAAATGAACGATTTGAATTCATTTCATACTGCTTTTTATAAAAATAAGGATAAACAGTCAGAGGATGCCTTTATACTGAAACATATAAAAGGGGTTCTACTTACATACATAGACCACGTAAGGCAACTCGCAAAGAAAAAGTAATAAGTACAAGGTATTACATTTATAGTCGCTCGATAAATAAAACTATAAGAGTTTGTTAGAAAACGTTCTTAGATGTACTTGGAATTAATAGGTATCGTGTTGAAGGTATAGCAAAGAAATTGAGACCGTAAATCTCGTAAATATTTTGACAGAAAAACATCAATTATGGCATTTGTAAAAAAACTAAAGTGTTCTGAGCCGCATTACTGCCGGGGAAGTAGCAGCGTAAGACTTTATCTTCCTGCCGAACTAAATATAAACAAGTTATATAAAATATATGATAATCAAGCGCCAGAACATTTAAAAGTTAAAAGATGTTATTTCAGGAATGTGTTTAACACCAATTTTAACTTGGGATTCGGTTCGCCGCACACAGACGTGTGCTCTGTCTGTTTGCAATATGCAGAGAAAATTAAGGGAGCTAGAGATAACAGAACTAAAATTGATTTGATGATCCAGTTAAGAGTTCACAAAAAACGCGCTCAAACTTTTTTCAATTACCTGAAAGAAGATTCCCCGAATGTTTTTATATTATCATACGACTGCCAAAAGAACATGCCGCTACCCAAAATTACCGATCAGAACACATATTATTCTGGACAGATTTATTTTTTCGATTTCACAATTGTAGCAGGCTCTTCAAAGTCACAGTTAAATAAAGACAGTACTTTTGCATATCTTTGGACTGAAGACCGATTTCCGAAAGATTCTAACTTAATTGCATCTGCGATCTATCATCGATTAAATGCAACGACATTTCCTCTTCAAATTAATACGGTAAGATTAATGGCCGATGGGTGCGCCGGCCAAAACAAGAATACCACTGTTGCAGGAATGTGCCAAAAGTGGTTAACAGAAGCTCCTCAACATATAAAGAAGATGGAAATAATATTTCCTGTCGTGGGCCATTCTTTTCTTCCCGCAGATCGTGTTTTCGGGACAATAGAGAAGGAGTTTCGCAAGCCAAACACAATATTGGAGCCGACTGGTTACACGAATATTATAAAAGAATACTCCAGTCTCATTTCAGTGGGACAAGAATGTCCGGTCAAAGATTGGAAAGACGCTGCCAAAAAGGTTTTAAAATCCGTTGGAACATGGCATGTGCCTTTTATGAAGTGCAAGCGTTTTATATTGAAGCGTTCTAAAATAACAGTTGGAAATATATTGGTAAAAGGTGAAATACATTATGTTGCTGACACCGGAGCATATAGAAATGTCTGTAAAAAAGGCAAATATACGAACATGATCAATACGCAAGATATACGATTGGGATCGGGAACCCTTAAAGCAACAAAAATTAGAGATGTCAACAAATTATTAAGTACTCACTTTGACGCTGACTGGAGGAGTTATGAGATGTTGTCTTTTTACGATAAATTGATACCAAATACGGTACCAGTCGATGACGTGGAAAATGAAGAGGATGAAAATAATGATGTTGATCTAGAAACTTCGTGCCAAGAACAAATAATTTTAAATGACCTAATGATTTAATTTTTACCAATAAAGTTTTAAAAAAAATGTTACTATCAATTTCTTTATTTATCTCTAAGTATACCCATTACCAACTTAATTAATTATGTTCAAAATAAATACTATTTTCATTGAGAATTTCAAAGTATCAAGTTAGGTTGAATGAAGTATACCTCAAAATTGTCATATCAAAAACAGCAATGTCCATGTTTATCAGATTCAAAACCAGCAATTTCCGAGCTTCAGTTTCAAATTCTGCTAAGTCCACCACTTTTTCGTCTTTTACATTTACAGGAAGCATTCTTATACTGCAAATAGATGTTTATATGAATTTGAGATACTTATCCTAAACAAACCTGAAAAATGAAATCGTTAGAGTAATTCTAGAAAAAAATGACAATAAATTCTCTCCCTTGGCATTTAAAGGCTACTGGACTTAGCAGTTTTTGAAACTATACGCTTCATCATATTCTATAATAGGGCCAGAGGTCTTTTGTTTTTGAGACGCCTTAAGTAGGATCAGCTAGTTCGTAAATTAACAAAGGATAAGTGCTTTTCTTACTAACACATTATTTTTAGTATTAATTTTGTACATTGGTATTTGTTCGCTTATTACTTTATGTTTTTGTTCTTTTTGTATTTTTAATTCGGTAAGGTCTACAGCTTAAATAAAAACCTTATTATAGTGTTTATTATTATGTCAGATGACTACAGTCTCTTACCGTCTAAGCCATTATATCAAGAGTATTTGTGTTCTACTACGATGGGTCTTGTAATGTTTTGCTCGACCGCATGGACAGTTTCCACGACCTTATCATTAATAACGTCTAGGTACTATATTACATTCTTCTTGGTATTTTCCGCGCGTACTATCTTGGCCGGGCTGTTTTAGGTACACAATGGTGACAAGAAGCGGGGAGGGTAGGCGGTAAATAAACCAGGTATGCAAATACGCATATGCGCCTTTAAAATTGCGCAAATACTCTATTGTCGTTATTGTGTATTTTTTATGCTTCATTGGTGTGTAAATGTGTCGAGTCGTTTTAAATACGGTGATTATGATGATGTGCATTAAAGATTTTATTTAAAAAATATAAAATTGTATTATTTTGGAGTTACTGAAAGAATTTTTTTAGCCCCGCTAATATCTTGTATTTACAATATACTTTTTAAGAACTACGTATTACGATACTCATCCACTAAACCTTTATTCGTCTATATTAAATATACATGTTTATGATGTAAGAGGGAATCAACGAGCCTTTTCTTCAACTGTTAAACTCACCTCTTTGGTACACCTGTATTCCTAAAGCCTCTTGTTGCAGTCGTAGCCTGCTGAATAACTTAATTTCTCGGATACAATTTAATCTAAATCACTTCTGGTATTAATCCCTATTTGTTCGTGCATTTTATTACAATCGGTTCAGCCTTTCCGAAGATTAGCTCGGACAGACAGACAGACAAACGAAAATTTAAGAAATGGTTACTCATGTCTCAATGGCATGTAAATATTTTATAAAAATATTAACAAACAAAATCAAAAATAATTATGATTTTAACAGTGGTAGAGCCACGCGGCGGCTTTGCTGTTGCATGTATGGGCCGGCTCAAACCGGGGTGGTACCACGACCTCACAGAATACCGGCGTGAAGTGGAAGCTCTGCTTCCGCGTTTCGTCTGGTGAGTGCAGGTGGCCGGAGGCCCAAATCCCCCCCCCCCCATCAACATGGTAGCGGAATTAAATAATGATCGACTACCCCAGGAGGGTACCAGCACCCTGGAGAATCCCTCGCTGAGCATCCACGACCGTGTTTCTCCACTTCTGAGCATGGGTACTCAGGCTGCCCCGCGTATTCTGGGGGGGGGGGGGGGCAAAATTCCGCTCAAGACTACAACTGCTCGGGGCAAACGGAGCAACAAGACCAAGGCGACCACTGCCACGCTGTCCGTGAATTTCTGCAATATCAGGGGACTTCACTCTAACCTAAACGCCGTCCACTACCATCTCGAGACGGCGAGGCCGGCTCTGCTCTTTCTGACCGAGACGCAGGTGTCCTCTCCGGCTGATGTCTCGTATCTCTCCTACCCGGGATACAAACTGGAACACTCCTTTGTGCCTCGGGCTGGAGTTTGCGTTTACGTCAGAGAGGACATCTGCTCTCGACGCCTCGGCAGACTTGAAGGTTCGGACCTGTCCATCCTTTGGCTACGCGTAGACAGCGACGACCATCCGCGCGTCTACGGGTGCCTCTATAGGTCCCATAGCGGTAATGCCGAAACAGACCGACTCTTCGACCACGTCCAAATGGCTGCAGATTCGTTGCTACAGCAGATCCCTCCGCAGAGATCGTGATCCTCGGCTACTTTAACGCCCATCACGCCGAATGGCTTGGTTCACGTTTAACCGTGCATGCGGGGAGATCTGTTCATGATTTTGCCTTGGTATATGGTCTGACACAACTGGTTACTTCGCCTACGCGGATTCCAGATGTGGAGGATCATACACCTTCCCTGTTGGACCTTATGCTGACCTCTCACCCGGACGGTTATCAGATTTCCGTCGACGCCCCTTTAGGCTCCTCGGACCATTGTCTGGTCCGGAGTGTGGTGCCACTCACGCTGAAATCGCGGTTGCATTCTGCAGGCTGCCGCCGTGTTTGGCATATAGGTCAGCCGATTGGGATGGGATGCGGTCTTTCTTTGCATCCTACCCTTGGGGGCGGGTTTGCTTCTCGCCGGATGATCCCAACGTTGTTGCAGATTCTGTTGCCGATGTGGTACTTCAGGGTATGGAACTTTTTATTCCTTCCTCTGTGGTGCCCATTGGAGGCAAGTCTCAGCCATGGTTTGGTCGCTCCTGTAAAATAGCATCATGCTATAAGCAGGAGTGCTACCAAGCCTGGGCTGATGCATCAGCGTCCCGGGATGTAAATACCAGCGCTCTAAAAAAGAAGTATAATTCCGCCTCTAGGTCCTTCAAAAGAGTCATTGCCAAGGCAAAGTCAGAGCACATAGGCAGAATTGGCGAGAAACTAGTTCGCCTTCCTTCTGGAACCCGTGCATTCTGGTCTTTCGCCAAGGCTGTCCAGGGGAATTTTTGTCAGCCATCTCTTCCATCTCTGCACAGGGAGGACGACTCACTGGCCCATACCGCAAAGGAGAAAGCCGATCTTCTAGGCTCTTTCTTTGCGTCTAACTCGACTCTCGATGACGGGGGGAGTACGCCGCCGACCATCCCGCGGTGTGAGTGCTCCATGCCGGAAGTGCACTTCACACAGCGCTCGGTTCGCAAAGCACTCCTCTCCCTGGACATCCACAAGTCGAGTGGGCCTGACGGAATTCCCCCAATTGTGCTGAGGACGTGTGCTCCAGAGTTGGCACCGGTTTTAACGCGTCTTTTCCGGTACTCCTCCTTAGGCGTAGTCCCAAAATCATGGAAGACGGCTTACGTCCACCCGATCCCTAAAAAAGGCGACCGCTCTGACCCGTCCAACTACCGGCCAATCGCCATCACCTCCTTGTTCTCCAAAACAATGGAGTCCATTGTAAACTGCCAGCTCATGAGGTACCTTGAAGATCACCAGCTGATTAGTAACCGCCAATACGGTTTTCGCCGTGGTCGGTCAGCTGGTGATCTTCTGGTCTACCTAACTCACAGAGGGGGGAGGCAGTAGAGTTCAAGGGGGAGGCATTGGCCGTTAGTTTGGACATTGCGAAGGCCTTCGATCGGGTTTGGCACAAAGCGCTTCTTTCGAAGCTCCCTTCCTATGGGCTTCCCGAGAAATTGTGCGATTGTATCACCAGCTTTCTTGCAGATCGGAGCATCAAGGTCGTTGTAGACGGTGCAAGCTCCGATTGCAAGCCTATTAATGCTGGTGTTCCACAGGGCTGCGTGCTATCGCCAACGCTGTTTCTTCTGCATATCAATGACATGTTGCATACCCGTAACATTCATTGCTATGCAGATGACAGCACTGGTGATGCTCTTTACACCGGACGAGCCAATATTTCTCGGGAAAACGTCTCCGAGTGCCGGGACAAACTTGTGTCTGAAGTCGAGTCTCTGCTGGACAGTCTCGGATTGGGGGCGACTAAATCTAGTCCAGTTTAACCCCCAGAAGACACAAGTTTGCGCGTTAACCGCTAAAAAGAACCCCTTTGTCGTATCCCCTCAGTTTCAAGGCACTCCCCTTGTTGCCTCAGCCAGTATCGGAATCCTCGGCGTCGACATATCGAGTGACGTGCAGTTTCGTGGTCATTTAGAAGGGAAGGCCAAATTGGCCTCTAAAAGGCTTGGCGTGCTCAGCAGAGCGGGACAGTATTTCATGCCGGCACACCGCCTGCAACTTTACAAGGCGCAGGTTCGGCCGCACATGGAATACTGTTCCCATCTCTGGGCTGGGGCTCCCCAGTACCAGCTCCTTCCACTTGACCGCATCCAGCGCAGAGCGGCTCGAATCGTCGACGACCGAGTGCTTTCCGATCGGCTCGATTCACTGGCGCTGCGAAGAGATGTTGCATCTCTTTGCGTTTTTTATCGCATCTATCACGGGGAGTGCTCTGAAGAATTATTCGGATTAATCCCAGCCGCCAAATTTCGTGAACGCACTACACGGCAAACGTCCCGATACCATCCACACCATCTGGATGCTTGGCGGTCCACCACTGTACGTTTCACAAGGAGTTTTCTTCCACGTACAACCTCTCTGTGGAATAGTTTACCACCGGCGATTTTTCCGGACCGATACGACCTGGGGACCTTCAAGAAAAGAGCTTACTCCTTTCTAAAGGGCCGGCAACGCACCCGCAATTCTTCTGGTGTTGCGGTTGATCATGGGCGGCGGTAGTCACTTAACATCAGGTGAGCCGCATGCTCGTTTGCCCCTTATTCTATTAAAAAAAATATGAAGAAAACCCTCAGAACGCGTTTGCTCACAAATTAGCGAAACCGAACTGAGTTTTTTCGGGTTTATGGCATTTTTTATCATTGATTTCAGTTGAGTCAAGTTGGGCTGAAATTATAAGATGAACGAAAATTATTCTTAGTATTCAGTATTCTCAGTATTCTTTTTGTAGTCTTTACCGGCGGGTGTGAATATAGATAGCGACAGTGAGCGAGCGTAAGGTGAATAGAGGCAACGCCCTTTTTTAATTCCATTCTTTAACCGCACGGGTGGTATAGTGCCTTCTATACTTCGACTATATGCATGTTCTATCACATCTTAAATATGGAAGCCCACCTTAGGCATGATTCTATCGAACTTGTCTACAGCTTATTTGTCCACGAAAATTTGGTAAATAACTCCTCTAAGGCACGTCCTTAGCTGCAGAGGAGCAAATCGAAGTGTAAGGACGTTATTACACTTGCGATTTGCAAGCGAGTTCAAAACGAGGCGAGTGCGCAGCGAGCGCATAGTGAGCCCGCCGTGAAGACACCGCGCCACAGAATAAATAATAGACCGCGCGAAAAGTGCCATCATTATTATTTCATTATAGTCATTATTATTATTATACGTATTACGGCATTTTGTGAGCTCCCGTTCAACACACCCCATTTCAGTGGTTTCAAAGAGAATAGTGTGAGCAAAATCGAAAGAATCCTCCTCGTCTGAATCCATTCTGTTACTCTACATCCATTGTATCAACGACGTTTGAACTAGGAATGATCGATGTTGCAGAAACATCGATGCAATCATCGATAATGGTATCCTTAGCTCAACATTGATGTTCGATGTTTATACTACTCAAAACATTGATGTTGAACATTATCGATGTTTTTTGCACATGTATTTAATAGGTTGGAATAAGATGAATAAAATATAGATGTGTTGTTTACGGTATATTATTAATAAATTAAAAGAAATTAATAAACAATTTACTTAGTTTAAAACAGTCATTAAAAAATTTGAAGAACTTAACAAATATCTACTTCATTTGTTATACAATCCAATAATTTTTGCTACTGATTGAAGAGGTAGTAATTTTGACATAGAAGTTCCTTTAAATCTGATTCTCTGTTGCTAAAGAGTTGGGCCAGTTTTTGAAAATAACCTTCCGATAACCGAATATGGGTTCATTGACATCGATGATTCGATGTTTGACTTATCCTCTCGTCTGTCCAAACGCCATATTCTGGCGTCTCAAATAATATGCGCATCTGTCTAACCCCATAATATGGCGTCGAGTGATAGCAAACTATTTGTAACATATATATGATATATATAACATACATCTCTTGGCGGGGCGAGCTGATGGACGGAAGCTTACAAAATGGTGTCGAAGGCGCTATTCGCGCGGTCTATTACTTATGCCGTGGCCCGTTGTCTTCGCGGTAAGCTTGCCTCAAACTCGCCTCGCTTTAAATTCGCTTGCAAATCACCAGTGTGATAAAGCCCTAAGAAAAAAAAAAGCTTGCGTTGTTAGGTTAGCCCCGAGATGAAGGCTAAGTGCGTGAACAGAAAGAGCATTTTCGGTGAAGTAACTCCACCGCCGCAAAACAGCACGCAGTCTGGCGCGGCAATTGCGACAAAATGTGTTTATAAATGTTTACTTGAATGAGCACCGAAATATTTTTGCCGTACACCGTGTAGTATTATGCCGCACACTGGTGCAATTACACCTTTAGGAGTTTTACTCTTTTTCTAAAATTGGGTGAGTAAATTAGAATGTGATCTTAGTAATTGCGATAACGGGTTGGCTATAGACATCCGGTATTTGTTAATATCGGTCGATTTTGATAATATTTTTAGTCTAGGAGGCTTGTTAGTGTTAACCTTTGACTAGAAGAAAAAAGAAAGGACATGACATAAATATCGTTAGTTGTAGGAATATAACGAAATGTCGGCGTCTCTTTTTAGCTCATGAGTATATTCGTATGTAAAATGGACAACATTACGTTTATTATTACCGAATATGACAACAATTTTTTCGCTGCGGCCGGTCGCCATGTTTTGTCACAGTCAATGACAAGTATATCAGTTGTCATAGCGACTAGTTTGTTTTCAAATGTTTAAGAAAATTTTATGTTTTTATGCGTTTTATGCGAAAATTGTGCATTTCAAAACTAGTAGAGGACTACATTTATCATGGGCAGGTGCTGTGTAATAAGCTGCTGGATAAAAAACAAGAACACACATCAAAATATTACTTTGCATAGGTAAGTAATAGATATATCGATAGATGAATAGTTCCTATTTAAAGAGGATTTCTTTTTTGTGGTTTTAGATTACCAAAGTGTGAGAAACAAAAAGAAAAGTGGCTGAATATACTTGGTGTAGAAAACCTCAACACCAAAACTAAACACATTTTTATTTGTTCGCTACATTTTGAAGAAAAATGTTTTAATCGAACTTTAAATGTTACAAGGCTGCGCGATGATGCTTTACCTTCAAGCGAGTTGTTGGTAAGTGGTAAAATGCTTACGCAGTATGGCTGCAGGTTAAAAACAAGCAAAAAAATATTACAAACATATATTTGTATTTTTATAGTTAGCAGCTCAATTTGAAGATTGTAAGGAACAAGAATCTGTTTCTCGCAAGGTGTTGGTAGAGAAACCTAGCTACAGCACTTCCAACTATGCAGAGGTAAATTATGCTCATTTCCTAAGAGGGTGCGGTGCTGTGGGTAACTAAAAAATCTTGACAACATTTTAATAAAACTTACAAAATATTTATTAATATTTTTATTTGACCTTTACAGTTATCAGCCCAATTTAATAAGTGTAAAGAACAAAAATCCGTTCCTCACATAGTACGTGAAGAGACGCCTGTCTGCAGCATTTCTAACTATATAAATGTTAGTATGATATTTCATAATTTATGTTACTTTCTAGGTATAGAATCTGGACTTTTAAATACAAATTCACTTAATATTAAAATATGTTATTGTTTTCTTTAACAATTACCAGCCCCATGTTACAGAAGTGAGAAGCAACAAACTGTTCCTCGCAAAGAATTTGGAGAGAAACCTGTCTGCAGCACTTCTAACTTTATTGAGGTGTGTTATTTTCACATGTTTTTTTAACATATAATCTTAAAGAATTTTAACCAAACACATTAAATGTAGTTAGATGAACTGCTTCTTGTAAAATATTCATCATGAGTTGGATCGATATCTTATTTTTCTTTTTTATTGAAACTTACATTCAATAAAAAAAAAAAACAGATTGAAATTAACAGAAAAATACTTAGAACACTTTCTTTGGTTTTGTAAATGTATTTTTTTTTTGTTTCAGGATCAACAGTTTAAAATAACCCAAAAACTTAAGATGAAATGTGAAGATCAAAGGAAAAAAATTAAAAGATTAAATAAAAAAGTTAGGAGACAAAGTAAAAAAATAGCTGATTTTAAAATTTTAATGAAGGATATAAAGGACAAAAACTATGTTAATGGTGATCATGCGACTGTGTTGGAGCAGTGCGCAGGCCCCAAAGATTTTCTTAAGAGACAAATTTCTAAATCGGTAGGATTGCCGATAGGATTGAAGGTAATACAGCGAAGAAGTTCGAAAATTGGCATTGACGCTTCATTTTCTGTCTCCAAAGGCCTATGATTTTGTTCGTCGTACCTACTATCCGAGAACTTTAAATAGGTGGTACTAGAATGTAAACGCTGAGCCTGGTTTTTATACAGAAGCTTTTAATGCTCAGAAACTCAAAGCTCAAACAAGTGAGATGCCAGTGCTATGTTCTTTAGTGTTAGATGAAATGGCTAACAGAAAGTGTCTTTGCTGGGATCCTCAAAGTAAGACTTATTATGGAAGAGTTAACGTGGGCACTGACTGTGATATGGACTCACTAGAAGTAGCCAATGAGTGTCTTGTCTTACTCCTGACCTGTATAAATGGTAGTTGGAAGTTGCCTGTGGGATACTTTTTCATAACAGCTTTGTCTGGGGAACAAAAAGCAGTACTAGTAAAAATATGCATTCACGACTGTGAAGAAGTAGGTGTCAAAGTTGTGAGCTTGATCTGTGATGGTTCAGCTGCAAATTTTAGCATGTTTTCAACATTAGGATGTGATTTCAATTCAAGCAAGATGACTTTTACTTACAGTAACAGCATCGTACACGCTTTTATTGATCTCTGCCATGCTATCAAACTAGTCCGAAATGCTTTCGGAGAACTAAGTGTTTTGTGATATTTATGGCAGGGAAATTAATTACATCTATCTGAAATATCTGCTAAATTTGCAGGAAGTAGCAGGACTGCATATGGCCACGAAATTGACAAAATCTCACGTACTTTATCAAAAACAAATAATGAAGGTACGACTTGCCACGCAGCTTCTTAGTGACTCGGTGGCAGATAACTTGGAGCATTGTAATAATGTAAAATACCGGTATTTCAAGGATGTGAAGGCACAATTAACTTTATTAGGTTAATAAACAATATTTTTGATGTGTTGAACAGCCGATCAATTAGACCACCGGGGTGGAAAAAGTCTATTTTCTCTGGAAACATTGGTTTGGTAGAAGCTTTATTCGAAGGCACTATAAGCTACCTTCAAAATCAGACGTTGCCATCTGGGCAGAAACTTGTAGATACTAGAAGAAAAACCGGCTTTGTAGGGCTTATTTTGGATATGATCAGTGCAATTCAACTCTATAAATATTTGATTGAGGGCACCAAACTTTTACAGTACTTGCCATTATACAAGGTCAGCCAGGACCACCTCAAGTTGTTTTTTTCAGCTATTCGGGCACGAGGTGGCTTCAAAACACAAACGCGGTTCAATTTAGGGCAGCTTTTAAAAGATTGTTGATAAGAGCTGAAATTGTGATGCGGGACTTGGTAACTGTGTACCCCTGGAACAAATTGATATACTAACCTGCTCTTGTAAGTCAGTCACGGCCATAAACGATTTGACAGAAAGAAATTCATTTGTTGAATTGCCTGAGGATGATTGTGAGTTATACGAAGAATTTATTCATTGCATGTACAACAACCTACCCAACTATTCCGACAGCGTAGTTACTTATATTGCTGGTTTTGTATTAAGAAAGTTGGCACGGTCTATAAAATGCGATATTTGCGCAAATTTGTTGTTTGGCGATCACAAAGAATATCAAAAAAGTTTAATAACTTTAAAGAACAGGGGTGGGCTGATTTACCCATCAACAGACATGAAGCGCACTCTAATTAAAGTGGAAAAAATCTTAAAGGGTCAAACTGCGATCTGAGCAATATTACCTCCATGTGTTCAGATTTTTAATGGAACATTTTGATGAAGCGAATTTGTGCGAAAAACTGCGAACCAGACACGACACATAGACTTTTACTTATTAAATCCATAGTCCAAACCTATATGGATCTGAGGTTTAAATACTATGGAAAGAAAATAACAGAAAAAATTTCATTTCGAAATTATTTTAATAAAATTATATTATTTCGAAATGAGTAAGTGCGAGTAATTTATGTTTGTAATAAATCTTTTTTAAATGGAAATTTCAGTTTTATTATGAAGTAGCGTCCGCCCGAGGTATCTTCTTATTCCATCTCTCGGTACCTCTAATGCTATATGTTGATTCAGGTAATAAACTATGTATGTATTTCTTGTTTAGGAATTCCTGAGAAATAATTGTAACATTAATAGATAGTTACATTATAAAAGCAAAACAAAATGACTACTTAAAAGTAATGAACTAAAAACTTAGGTATAACTTATATATATTTCAGTAATGTCCTTTTAATTTTCTTTATTTTGATATCCCTATCGATAGGTTGAGTAAAAAAAATTAAGGACTTACAATTTGTCATCCGTCATATCGATTTAAAAAAACCTATCTAAGAACACTCGCGTGTTTGAGACGAATCACACGAAAGAATCTTTTTTCAAATAAGCACCACATTATCGATATTAAGTATAGTGCGCAACACTACGTCAAGCTGCCATCTATGTGCCACACTCAATTTAGGTATACACGTTTTTTTCGTAGGTATGTCATTTCCTTTCTTTTTTCTCTAGTCAAAGGTGTTAACCGATTATGGGTTCACTGACATCGATGATTCGATGTTTGACTTATCCCCTCGTCTGTCCATACGCCATATTCTGGCGTCTCAAATAATATGCGCATCTGTCTAACGCCATAATATGGCGTCGAGTGATAGCAAACTATTGGTAACATATATATATATATATATATATATATATATATATATATATATATATATACTTGTTATATACTTACTTAGTACCCAGTAGACCCAGACAATCAATTTGTGACTGGAGACGAGACATATATACAACAATTTGAGTCGCAGTGGAGAGCAGTCAAGAGGTTTTTCGGAAAACAAAATTATAACAATTCACATTACATTATTTCATTTATCACAATCATAGCAGAGCTTAGGGCAACCAGACTTTATAGATAAGATTGGTCGAATCGATTCTAAAACCGAATTAGCACATCCCGACTCCATGTAGTCTTGTATACCCTACCCCTTGAGTGTTTTTGTAAAGCCGTAGGCAAGGAGGGAGAGAATAAGCCGAAGCTGCGGAGGCGAGCATGGGTGCCTGTGATTCGCTACGCAAGGGCGAAGGGGCTGCACTTCCCGCAGTGCCGAAGCCGTTGCAGAAGTAACTTTGCGTCAATATTCCTGTATAAAAAAGTGAGGTTATGATTTTACAAAAAAAATATTACTCATAAACTATACACTTTCGCAACAGGGAAGGGTAGGGGGGCTTCCCATGATCCCCCTCTACTCTCCCCCCTCCCATCACCGTACGGCCGTTGCATAAGTAACTTTGTGTCAATATTCCTGTATAAAAAAGTGAGGTTATAATTTTATAAAAAAATTATTACTCATAAACTTATACATTTCCACAACGGGGGAGGAGTAGGGGGTGGCTTCTCGTGACCCCCTCCCCTCCCCCTCCCAAACCGTACGCGAGTACTCCGTACGAGAAACCGTACGAGAGTCTATAGTTAAACCGCGATAACTACGAGATTAATATTTTGATAAATTGAAAATACCGGTAAAGTTTAAAATTCTACTTTATTTTGAATTACTTTCATCTTGTAATCATTGTATATTTTTTGTATCAAAGCTTTATTTAAATAAATTACTTGTATTCATGCTTTAAAGAATATTACCAAAGACAGTAAATAGCAGATTTGGAAAAATAATAAATACTAACAATATTTTGTATAATTTTTTCTTTGACAAGTTATAAATTATGATTTTTATTTTTTAATATTTACAGTAATAAATTGTTTATTATTGTGCATAGTAAAATAAATAAGCATGTATTTTTAGTAATAATAAACGAAACTAATAAAATACATAAAACAAAAATTAATTGGGATATTTCAATCATTAAATTACGTCCTTTATTAAATAATTATCAAATATAATTTTATAACGATTTTGCGTGTAATATCTATTCATACAAAACTATATTCACTTTTAATTTTAATTTAATTACCTTTTATAAAAATAGTTCCAAGTCTTATTATTTTATTATGGTAATATCATTGAGTGATATGTAGAAGTTTTATTTGAATATGCAGGTAACAATAAACCTTAGAGGTAAAAAACACAGGTAACATTAATTAAAGACATTTTTCTAAAAATATTTACCTTTCTGGGTAATCACTAATCACACATTTTAAAACGTAAGCTATGTACAAAATTTATTCATAACAATTATGAGATAACACGGAAATCTTTTAAATATAATTTTAAAACGCATATACCTCACTAAACAAAGCTTGAGGCAAAAGGTAAACAAAAATAAACCCTCGTATAACATACTATATTACAATAGAAGTAGTTTAAGTGCGAGTAGAACAACTAGTTTACAAAATATCTCATGCTAAACTATACTACTACATTATATTTAATATGGCCATATCATTATACTAAAAAGGGGACGTTTGTATATATAAAATCGTAAATTTAAAATCTATTTGATCGATCAACTTGAAAATTGATATATATATATATATATATATATATATATATATATATATATATATATATATATATATTCAATGAAGAATTTAGGTTATTTATAAACTAAAAATATTAAAAATAAAAATTAGAAACAAACAAAATATCGACAATTAATAAATTAAATTGCATGCGTTATAATGAAAAACGTTGCTGAACACAACCTATGATATTAACTGGCAGGTCAACGTATGTCAGGTTCAGCTAGCGTTATTATATTACGTATACTAAAATATATTCTTTTATGTGGTTCATATGACGCATGAGCGGAGCTCCCATGGCGCAAGAAAACGATTCTTTGAAATCTATCTCCTCCGTAACCCGTAGGCCAATTTATATAATTTTTTCGGCAATATTTGTAGCTCAACGCAGACAAGGTAAACAATAAAAATCTGAATTTCATTTTTATTGTTTTTTCTTTTACTATCTAATCAATTCGTTAATTTACATCTGCGCAATGTCACACCATTTGATTGAAACTTTTAATGAAATAAAGATAGTTAGGACTTTAGACTTTTACTCCGCTCCGTTTATGATGCTAGGAAAAGGTTTTACCTTTGCTACTGCATCTAGAGATTGCAAAATCCGGATTTTTTTGAAATCGGAATTTTTGAATTTTTCTGATTAAAATCCGGATTTTTCGAAGTTTTGGGGTGATTTGATAAAACTGAAATAAAACAGTATAAATCATTTAAAATCTACATTTATTCTGACACGACGGAATAAAATCAACCAAAATAAACAAAAACCGTGTAGTGGCGGTTAAAAATATCCACTACCCATATCTTCCCGTGGGCGTCGTAAAAGGCCACAGAGGGAAGCAGGCAGAAAATGGGCAGCAGCATCTTCCTGATAAAAGTAACAAAAAATTGCAGTTACCAACCCGCTCGCCAAGCGTGGCAACTATGGCAATATACCCCCCATGAGCAACGACGCAAATAGACGGCCCCCAGACCATGGTAACGGCAGGGCAGGGGGTGCTTCAGTCGAGTCGAGTCGTTTTAGGTGGCAACTCAATCTCCAGTGGAGGTTCAGTTGCCACCTAAAACGAATCGACCTGACAAATTAAAACGCACGCACCTTGAGGACTGACGAGAAGATCCTGGAGCTGGAAGAAGAGATAGACAAGTTGTGTTGGAATATTATAGGATTATCCGAGGTCCGAAGAGAGGGAGGACACGGTGATTCTCGAATCCGGCAACTCGTTCTATCACTGGGAGGAAGACCATCTCTCCCAAGAAGGTGTTGGATTTATCGTCCACAAGTCCCTCGTTAACAACTTTATAAAGATTGGGAGTGTGTTGACGAGGGTTGCGTACCTTGTACTCAGAATCGTCAAACGGTATTCGCTGAAGGTCATACAGGTTTACGCACCGTTGGTACGCGACGTCAGTATGAGCGAGATTAGAATGGTTCTCCAGCACCTTAAAAACGGCAAGGTCCCAGGCGAGATTGGAATTACAGCGGATCATCTGAAAGCGGATGGAAAACTGGTACTTAAGTCCTTCAGAAGCTCTTTAACTCCGTCCTCCATGGTGGCACTACGGAGGTGTGGAGCAGAATTACGGTGGCCTTGTTCTTTAAGAGAGGGGACAACGCTCTCTTGAAGAACTACAGACCAATTTTCCTTCTGAGCCGCGTCTACGTGCCGTTTTCGAGAGTCAGTACGAATCGTCTCGCACGCAGACTCGACGACTTCCAGCCTCCCGAGCAAGCCGGTTTCCGAAAAGGCTTCAGTACCATAGACCACATACATATCCTACGGCAGATTGTACAGAAGACCGAAGAGTACAATCTGCCACTTTGCCTGGCGTATGTGAACTATGAGAAAGCCTTTGATTCCGCCGAAATTTGGGCGGTGGTACAGTCCCTTCAGCGGTGCCAAGTTGACTGTCGGTATATTGAAGTGCTGAAGTGTTTGTACAGTAGGGCTACAGTATGGCTATCCGAGTACAGAACCAGAGTTTGAAACTTATCTAACTGCAGAGAGGTGTAAGACAGGGTGACATTATATCCCCCGAACTCTTCACCGCTGTATTGGAAGATATTTTCAAGCTACTGGACTGTAAAGGATACGGTATTAACATCAATGGCAAGTACATAACTCACCTTCGATTTGCCAACGATACAGTCCTTGTGGCAGAATCGCTAGAGGACCTAAGCAATACGCTCAATGAACTCAATAGTGTCTCCCAACAGATAGGTCTTAAGATGAGTAGGGACAAAACAAAGATCCTGTTTAATGTCCATGTCACACCTATGCTGGTAGTAGTTGGGATCACTAAACTCGAAGTTGTTGACGAGTGAGTTTACCTGGGACAAATACTAGGTAGGTAGGTAGGTCCGATTAGGTAAGTCCAACTTTGAGCAAGAGGTTAATCGATGGATTCAACTCGGCTAGGCAGCGTTCGGGAAATTACAACACATCTTCTAGTCAGTTATACCTCAAAACCTAAAAACGAGACTGTACAACCAATGCGTGTTGCCAGTGGTTACTTATGGATCTGAAACGTGGTCATTCACTGCTGGCCGTATAAGGACACACAAGGTGCTACGGAAAGGGCTATGCTCGGGGTTTCTCTGCGTGATAAACTTCGAAATGAGGATATCCGCTGTAAAACCAGAGTGACCGACATAGCCCAACGGATTAGTAAGTTGAAGTGGCAATGGACCGGCCGACAGAACAACCGACAATCGATGGGGAAAAATGGTTCTCAAGTGGCAGCTTCGTACCGGTGGGCGACCCCCCACTAGAACGAGTGACGACCTCGTAAGACATGCAGGAAGTCGATGGATGATGCGATAGGTGGCTCAAGACCGTGCTTTGTGGCATTTCTTGAGGAAGGGCTATGTTCAGCAGTGGACTTGTGAAGGACTGTAATGATGGTGGTGATGATGAAAATAAACAACAAAACACATTCATAAACTGAACGTATTAGCGTATTATAGTAGGGTAACACATATTCATTAGTTAGAATTAAAATTTGTAGATAAATGTAAAATATTATCCATTAAACTCAATTTTCACAAAAATCCGAAAAAACCGGATTTGAATCTTAAAATCCGGATTAATAAAACTGAAAAATCCGGATTTTTCAGTTATTTTCGAATTTCGAAGAATCCGGATTGCAATCACTATCTGCATTGGCCATAGTTGAATTTTTAAGTCTTACGGCGTTTTAAAAACGCCTCTATTTAAATACACTTATAATTTACTAGAAATCGCTATTGACGATTTTTTAATCGAAATATTTTTTAGATTATAATATATATCTTAAAGTTTGAAATAAATATAATAAAACAAATGGCAAATTAGATATGACATAGCTGATATGTATAGCGGATATGTATAGCGGAGATGTTAGGTGATATTTTTCTTTATAATATTTGAAGATACATACTTTTGATAGACACACAGAGAGTCCATCTTTACAATAACAATACTTCATATACTCGTATACAGATTGTCCTGTTAATAGTGGTCCAAACGAAAAGTGACGAGAGATGAGATCGTGCTCTATGAGAACAGGCAAAAATGAAATAAAGCTGTTGCCTACAGTTTTCAAGATTTTTTAATTTTAATGATTTTACCGAAAATGATCACCTTATTACTATTATGCCATTCTATTGAAACAGCGAAAACGTATTTTTTATTGAATACAATTTCTGACTAGATGTGTAACTGCATATTTATTGCAGTTTCCTAACATCGTGAACAGTTTATTTAGAAAAAAAAAATTAAACTTGCGAATTTCTACGAGACAAGATTTTTCTTCCAAGTTTAAGATACTGTGATGTCAAAAAATTACTACATCCTTGATGCCCATTGGCTTAGAAAATAATGCAATGAATGACGATTTAAAAACAATAAAACAAAAACCAATTTTTAATAAAACAAAAACTTTGCTACGTCATTGCAGAAGGGCCTAAATTTTCGCTACAAGGTTTTTGTTACTTTTATCGAAACAATTGATACATCTCAAAATATTGTAAAAATTAGGTAGGTAGAACCAAAACTAGCAATAAAACAAGTTTGTAAGTTAGTCAATTTTATCCACTTAATATGTTAAACAATTTTTATTTTTATCAATGAACGAAATAAGAGAAAACGAGGGTTGGTTTGATAATTTTTTGTGAAACGATGAATCTTCTTGCCGCAAAGATGGATATATAAACTTACACAATTCACACAGCTGTGTAGTTGAAAAATCCACACTTAAAAAGGGAGGAAAGTTCACAATAGCAATTCAAAATAAATTTGTGGTCGGGCATAATTGACGGACAAATAATGTCATTAATTTAAAAGCATTTGAGTTGCCTGAAACTCTTAATGCAGAAAGTTATTTAAATTTTTTGGAAAGTGAATTCCCTCTTCTCAAAATTATGGTTGTCCTGCGCATTACGCCTTACGAGTGAGAAACTTTTTAAACGAAAATTACGGAACTGAGTCGAGTACTGAACTCAATTCCGTTTGCGCACCGCTCCCGAGTGGTCGTGCTTACAGTTCGCGCTCCCATCTCCGTACGGCAGTGCACCCTCTCGCTCGCGCGCCTATGCTCTCCAGCTCACACCGGCCGAGCAGTCGCCGTCAGTGTCACTTGTTTTTTCGCACCGTTGTTACCCCTTCACTTCGGCGAGGAGGTCTGAGCGCACCTTGCTTTTATTGTTCTATTGTTTACTTTTCTGTTACTGTTTTTTTTTGTTAATTTTCTTTTCTTGTTATTGTTTATTGTTATAATTGTTACCTGTATATAGTTAGTGTTCTAGAAAAACGTCCTCAAAAGGACAAGGCCTCGTTCTTCTCAGAGCAAGTGTTTGTTTCTCTGAATAAACGTCAGACCCCCCCCCCTGTCCACCAAACATGTCTAACTTAGACCTACTAAACTAACTTGCGTAGCCTTCAATGGCGATGAGACCATTCTCGCCAACGCCGTTAGTAATGCCTTCACTACTGTCCTTACTCCCCTTGCCCCTAGGGCATGTGTCCCATCGCCCTCTGTCGCGGCTTTCCTAGCGGCCCAAGCGGCTGCCCCGCAGCCCGCGTCTCTTGACTCCGACATGGAGTGCTCGGACACCACTTCCATTACCTCATCCTCTCGTAAGAGATCCGCCAAAGATCCATCCGGTTCCAGCTCCTCGGAATCGACCGACTCCGAAGGAACGGTCACCGATTCGGCCTCCTTCACCGTAGTAAAATCAAAATCCAAGAGCGGCCCGAAGCGCGCTGCAACTTCGCGGTCACCCTCCGCCCCGGCAGCCCCTACAGCCGCTCGCGCAGCCCACGCCATTGCCTCCACCTCAGCAGCTCCCGTCGCTGCTTCCACCTCCACAGCCCCCGCAACTGCCCCTACCTCCGCAGCCTCTAACGCTGCCTCCTCTCAGTCGCAAGATTCTCTTTCCAAGCCAGCAATCCGCTGCGCTCCCAAGCTAGCCCAAAATCAATTCCCGCCCTCTGTCTTTCTCAGAGACAAAGTAAATTGACCAAAATCCTACACAATAAGGGATACAAATACGACCAAGCCAACAATGTCGGTGAAGCTATCAAAATCATCCCGGCGTCTATAGAAGACTTCCGCAACATCACCCGCTACTTCACGGCGGAGCATGTGTCCTATTAAGGCAGTCCTTCGCGGAGTTCCCTATGAACTCGCAAACGAAGAAATATTAGATGACCTTAAGTCCCAGGGTTTCCCTGTCGAGGCTGTGCACAGGATGCACAGCAGCAGGGGCGAGAGGTTTAACTTCGCCGTCCTCGTACTCACCAATGTGCCGGAGGCGAAGACCATCTTCCGCCAGGTATTCACTGTGTGCGGCCTGTCGCGTGTAAAGGTGGAAGCCCCACACAGACGCGGTTACCCGGCGCAGTGCCACCGCTGCCAACTTTATGGGCACGCGGCGGCCAACTGCTCAGCCCCACCCAGGTACGTTAAGTGCTTTGAACCCCATCACTCGACAGAGTGCCCTCGGCCCAAAAACTCCAACTCCCCACCCGCATGAGTGCTGTGCGGACAGACCGGCCACCCGGAGACTGCCCTCGCGCTCCTCGCCCTCTCCTCAGGTCAATGACCAAGCTTTTCCGGCTCTTCCAAGCTGCATGCCTCGCCAGGGGGTACCCCTGTCCCAGCCCCCTCAGGGCTCATCTCAGCCCACTCAGAACATCTATCGGCCCCCTCAGGGCTTCTAGCGGCCACCGCAGGGCCCTCCTCGGCCCCTTATGGGCCTGTCTATTTCACAGCCCTCTCCGCTCCCAATCAACCCTTGGGGCTCCAAAAAGACAAACATCCCGCAGCCTTCCGCCGCCCCAGTACAGGCAGACCCTATAGTCGATGATATGAACTTAGTGTATACCACTATGCGTAACGTCAACTTAGGGGAGATTACCTTAAAATGCGGTGAATAGAAATCGCGGAGTGTATAGAAACAAATCTGAGAATTTGATTATGGTCGTTCTAGTTGCTCTACAGTCTGTTAAAGTATCTTTATTTCTACTATTTATAACACTATAACATTTTTCCTTTATTCTGGCAACCCTAAAATTTACGTCAAGTCTAATGACATAGAGAAAAAAGCTGTTGAAGTGAACGTCTGCGTACAAGTGTTTATTGACTGTGTAAAACTTAAAAAAAAACATCAAGTTCGTCACTGATAACTCTTTGTCAATTTGCATACATGGATAGCTAAGTTTCTCTTCTTTCTATTAGGAAATAAAAAGGTTAGTATCAACCTTTTTATTCCTAATAGAAAGAAGAGTATTCCATCATTTTGTTCTTATTTTTTAGTAAAATCGAGACTTAGTATTTTTTTTACTGATTTCGAGGTGAATAGAACCGAGTCGGGGGTGATTAGAAACGCCTAATGTTCAATAATACATTTAAATATTAGGTATTATAAATTCTACTTTGTTTTTACTTGGTTAATTTTAACTCACACGAGTAAGTGACTGTAGCGACGATTAGTATTTTGTGTTCAAATTATAATTAATTCACATAAGGTGAATTACATAATTTCTTGTACTTGATTTTCACGAATTCTTCATGATTATTTTAAACAGATACGCCACATCGCGCTGTAAACATCATGCCGAGGGTGTACAAGCCAGATCCTCGTGGCAAGAGATATAAAAAGTATAGCAAGGAACTCATCGAGCAGGCTCTTCGTGAGTATAGCGAGGGGAGAAATTCCTTGAGCAACGTTGCCGAAAAAATTCAAATTAATAAATCTGTCCTCTATAGACACAGTATTAAAAATGTGAAGAACACAGTGCTATCAAAGGAGACAGAACTTCAATTTATCAAATACATTAACGTATGTGCCGAATGGGGATATCCTATGGAACTTTATGACTTAAGGGTTTTAGTTAAAAATTATTTGGATAGATTAGGCGTTACGGAAAAAAGATTTAAAAATAACTTACCTGGGCCGGATTTCACCAGAAGTTTTTTGAAAAGGCATAGTGACAAAATAACTCAGAGGGTATCACAAAATATTAAGAGGAATCGAGCTGCAGTCTCTCCAGATACTATTAAAGAGTATTTTCAACAGTTACAAATTTCTATTAGTGATGTTCCGATCGAAAATATAGTCAACTACGACGAAACGAATTTAGCTGATGATCCCGGCAGAAAAAAGATCATTACTAAGAGAGGAACAAAATACTCTGAAAGGGTGATGAATTCTTCAAAAGCTTCAATTTCAATTATGATGGCGTGTACGGCTGCAGGAGAAATCTTACCCCCATATGTAGTTTATAACGCTCAGAACTTATTCGATACTTGGATAAAATCTGGCCCAAAAGGAGCCCGTTATAATAGAAGTCAATCTGGCTGGTTTGATTCTAACATTTTTGAGGATTGGGTAAACAGTATGATAATTCCGTTTTTTGAATATAAACCCGGTAAAAAATGTTTGATAGGTGATAACTTATCATCCCACCTATCAATTGATTTAATAAGAAAATGCTATGAAAAGGATATACATTTTATTTTCTTACCAGCCAATTCCACGCATATTACGCAACCACTCGATGTTGCGTTCTTCAGACCGATGAAAATAGCATGGAGAGAAATAATTTTACAATGGAAGAAAATTGATGGTCGAAATCAATCTTCGATTCCGAAAGGTTGTTTTCCCAAATTACTTAGTAAATTAATGGAAAAATTAAAAGAAAATGGCTCAGCAAATGTTATTTCTGGCTTCAGAAAAACAGGGATAAATCCCTTTGATTCCTCAGCGGTTTTAAAAAAATTGCCTGATTGGGACAATCAAGCTGAACAGTCCGAAATCGTTGATGAGACAATCTTGGAGTATTTAAAAGATATGCGATACGGGACCAATAATATAGTTGAACCAACAAAAAAAAAAAAGAAAAAGCTTCAGGTTCATCCAGGAAAAAGTGTGTTATTATCGAGCGATGAAGACTATATTGAGACGACTGACCCAGAATACCTTGTTTAGTCCCAAAAGAAAAAAAACAGCAGAGAAATGAAAAAATATTGGATGGAGTCACTAAAGGGAAGGGCAAAGGAAAAAAAAACAAAATCTAATATAAAAAGCGATTGCAAAGAAAATGATCTACCTAAACATGAAAATCAGTTGATCATACAGTTCCAAGTTATTCCTACAACATCAATCCTTACGATGTAAACAATATGCCTGTTATTTTTGAAGACGATCTGGATGGCATCGGGCAAACTGAAACCATTGTTGAAAATGAGGAGAATCCGCCAGTTCCAAAAGAAAAGAAGAAACAGAAAAATGAAAAAAATACGGATAGAGTAAGTAATAAAGGGAAGGGTAAAGGAAAAAAAACGAAAACTGATATTAAAACCGATTGCAAAGAAAATGATCCACCTAAACATGAAAATCAGCTTGATCATACAGTTGCAAGTTGTTATTTTTGAAGACGACTTGGATGTCATAGGGCAAATTGAAACCATTGTACGGAACAATGAAAATGAGAATAATCCGAAAAAAATTGAAATTATTTCTGATGTCGTAGTAAGCGATGCTGAAATAAAAAGACTGTTAAATAAAGCTGTACCAAAAAGAAAATCCAGGCGGCCTATTTATTACAAGAATGACGCGGATTTTTTAAAATTTTTGATGGAGTTATATTAGAATCTATATATATATATATATATATATATATATATATATATATATATATATATATAAAATGTCTATATGTAAAATTAATGTTATAATTAATAGTTATTTTTGATCTCAAATAGGTACTGATTGCATAAAACCTAAGATTGTTTGCCAAATATATTATAGTTAAAGCATTTTATTGTATAGGTTAGAATTTGGATCATACTTTTATATATTGTTATTTTTTTATTATTTTGAATATCTTGTTCTATCTAGCTCTCTAGAATGATTATATTTCTAGATTATGCAAATAATTTGGCTAAAATAGTTGAAA
The DNA here is from genome assembly GCA_907164705.1 of Parnassius apollo. Lineage (NCBI taxonomy): Eukaryota > Metazoa > Arthropoda > Insecta > Lepidoptera > Papilionidae > Parnassius > Parnassius apollo. Next base: position 1,354,288 of record CAJQZP010000963.1, on the reverse strand, counting down.
CAATATATAGATACAAAACAATAAATGATACAGAAAATAAAGATATACTTATAATCCTTTGTAATGTCGCTAACGCTAGATATTATACTTAAATAATTGTAATTACAAAAATTAAACTCTTCAATTATTGTTGATAGTTGTTTACTGAAAAACGAATACCTACTTACATAGGTACAATAAAAGTTGATTTTGACAACCCTAACGTTCTTTCTCTATTCATCCCTCTGTCGTATCTTTTGACCCCAGTTTCAAGGTAAATAAAAACCGCCTACTTTTTCCTATTTTACAAATAATTCTCAAATTTATGCATAATTAAATAATAACTATTTGGTAAATTAAAACGAGACTCGCAATTCGACAATTCTTTAATAGCAGCTTTCATACAAAATATGTAAGAAAATCAGTGTAGAAGTTGAAAGTTGTGTCTATTCACCCCATTTTACGGTACTACATTAGCACGCAAACTGCGCGCTGCTCAGTCCCCTCAGGACCATCTCTTTGCTCTTATTGAGCATAACAATCTTTTAAGATCGCTGTAACAATATAATGCCGGAGCCTTGTGCTCCCGCAAAATCACACGGTCGTATCAAACCAAAGGGTTTGTCACTTGTTTCTTTTAATATCCGCGGTTTGCGAAATAACCTCCCTGAGCTTAGGCTCTTTCTTCGAGATCGCGAAGCCGACCTCCTCCTCCTCCTCCAGGAGACCCACCTCAGTTCTAAGGTCCTCAAAGGCCTCTCTATCAAAAGTTATTCGCTTCTTCGAGATGACAGACAGACCGCAACTGCCATTTACTACAAAAAGCCGCTTCATTGCTCCCACATCCCCACTCCGACGCTTACCAATATGGAAGCCACCATAAGTAGAACAGCCATGTCTGGACACCAGTCCATCATCATAGCCTCCTGCTATATCCCTAGCGGAACCTCTCCCTTACGAGCGATCTCGAAGCCATCCTTGCATTAGGCAATTCAGTCATTATGTTTGGAGATTTTAACTCCAAGCATACTGAATGGACCTGCCTCACTACTACTAGTACTTGAAAGGAGCTGCTGAATATCACTCAGACTCTCGACCTAACTGTCTACAGCCCCCTCGCTGTCACCCATTATACCGACAATGTTGACCATGCTCCTGACGCTGTTAGACTTTGCTCTAGTTAAAGGAGTCTCCCTTAACCTTAGAGCAACCCAAACTCTCGATGATCTAGGATCCGACCACCGTCAAGTAACCCTCATTCTTGGCCATCAGCCACCTCCAACTCCCTCTTACAAAACCTACACCAACTGAAAGGGCTTCAGGAAGTCAACAGCCTCAGCTATGGACTCTCCGGACGTTCCCATAGCCCTCTCTTCCGACGTCCTCGACAGTACGGGGAAAATAGACACCGCGGCCGAAAATCTCACCACACTAATAAAATCCTCTCTTAAGGAAAATGAAAGGATTGTCCCGGATGCTAAAACTAGTCTTCCCCTAGATATTAGCAACCTGATCAAAGCCAAAAAAGCTGCCCTCCGTAGAGCTGCACGCTATCCCACTCCCGAATATAGACTTGCGGCCCACCGTCTTCAACGCAAACTCCGCTACCGACTCAATGACTTTAGAGACCTCGAAAAGAGCAGTCTCATGGAGAATATCTCCCCCCTCATACATCGTACTACCAGATGGCGAGAGCCCTCCGGGTAGACGTTATCACTCTCTCGTCCCGACAGCTCTATTGCCTTCGAGGACGAAGAAAAGGCTGAGTACTTCGCCGACAGCGTCGCCGCACAATGCTCTCCCAGCTCACAACCCACTGACCCCTCCCTTATCCAAGAAGTGGAGGACGAGTTACTCTGCCGGAACTTAACCCCAACCACCTCTGACCCTATCACTGTGTCCAAAGATGAGATTTCATCAATTATCAAAGGACTAAAACTCAAAAAAGTACCCGGCGCGGATGGCGACCAAGCCCTCAAACATTTTCCGGAGCAGGTGATCGCCTTATTGGCCATAATCTTCAACGCCTACTTCGACTTCAGCTATTTTCCCACCTCTTGGAAAAAGGCAACTGTCATTGGCATTCCCAAGCCAGGCAAACCTCACCACCTCCCTTCCAATCACCGTCCCATCAGCCTCCTCAAGGCCATGGGTAAACTTTTCGAACGAGTTATTCTCATGCGCACGAGGCGCCCTCTGCTTCCCGCAGACGGTAACCCTCATGTCATCCCTCAAGTAAGTTCACCGTATTGTGGAATATATCCTCAGCGGTTTTTATCCTCGTCGTCAGAAGACCATCGCGGTCTTTTTCGACATTGCCAAGGCATTCGATAGAGTCTGGTATGAAGGCCTTATCTACAAATTGTACGACTTAGGCCTCCCTGACCGTCTCGTCCGCCTCGTAGCCTCTTATTTGAAGGATCGTACCTTTCGTTTTAGACACGAAGGCATGCTATTCTCTTCTCGTCAAATCAATCCAGTGTCCCTCAAGGCTCTGTGCTTGCCCACCTCCTCCCTCCTATACATACTATTCACCAACGACATTCCTATCCCGTCGAATAGTGTCAAACTAGCCCTCTTCGCAGATGACACAGCCCTTTACTCTAAAGGCAACTCACTGCTACAGATTCGGAACAAGATCCAAAAGTCGGTTAATGACTTAGGAGCTTGGTTCCAAAAATGGCGTATCGACGTAAACCCGGAGAAGAGCTCCGCCGTTTGCTTCGAACATAAACGACACCGTCTCACTACCATTCCGCCAATCAGGATGTTAGAAACCCCTGACCCATGGCAAACAAAAGTCAAATACTTAGGCGTCATCCTTGATGAAAGGCTCACTTTCGAGCGCCATATCAAGAAAGTAACTCGCACCGCGCGATTTTACATGGGTAGACTCTACAGCATGTTGGGCAGACACAGTAAAATGTCCCTCCGCAACAAGCGAACCCTATGTAAGGTTTGTATACGCCCCGTTATGGCCCCCTTTTCGCACATGCTAAACCCAACTTAATAAATGAACTTCAAATAGTTCAAAATCTCTTCTGTCATCGGGCTACGAAATCACACTACTATGTCCGTAACGCCAACCTCCACCGAGACTTAGAGCTCCCTACAATTCAGCAGTTCCTCAAATCACTCTCTGAGTTTACAGCTTAAAGATCTCTCGTCATATCGGTAAGCCAATCCCAAAAGGTGGAGTTTAGTGGGTAAAAGTCTCCACATAACCCCGCAGCCGGCTGCTCTCCAGACGGGCAAGGTGTTCTACCCGGGGAGCGTTGGCCGCTCCCTAGGCAGAGAGATTTTTAGCATTCGCGATGCTCCGATGTCAAGAGCGGACGTTTGTAACGAATTAGTATTCGGTGCCGTAACTTTGTCGGTCATCGATTTTTGTACATATTATACTAGTGTAACAGTGTTTTAAATACATCCTTACGTGTGAAATGACTTTGATCAACTTTGATAATGTTCAGTTACTCAAATTTTACTGTTGGTGAAATATAACTCTATTGTTGCTGAATATGTACTCCGAGTTAAAAACATCGACGACCACGTCGGGATCACGTGGCGATACCGCTGCGGGTTCGTCGGAGCAGCGCGTCCGCGTCATACGTTTGCTGAGACCGCGACGGGCCGCTCCAGCGTTCGGGTTCTCCTTGTGCGGGTGCCGAGAACATACCACAGGGTTCTTCGTATCGAAAGTAGATTTAAACTCCGAAGCTCATCTTCAAGGTTTAAAAGTCGGCGATAAAATAGTGAGTGCGAATGGATACCTGGAAAATTAACAGTTAACACAGTAGTAAAATACACAGTATACAACAATGCGTAAGCGATCAAGTCTAGTACCGAGCGAAATGCAGTTCGCGTCAGGAGCAGGTTCTGATTGGCGGGAGGTCCGTAGAACTCGGACTATGCGCATGAGTTGAACGAGCCGTCGAAAACAAAGGAACCGGTCCCGGTACGGAAGTTTCCATTTGCGATATACGTCACAAAGGCGCGCTGGCTGTTGCTATGTGAGTTAAACATGAACTGAATTTGTAAATACATACATATATATATACATACATAGATAGAGAGATAACTCTTTATTGCATTTGAACAAAGTTATTACAATAACGGAAAACTTATGACTACAAACGGCGGTCATATCGCTTTAAGCGATTTCTGCCTGACATACCGAATATAAAAAGACATTATAATTTTATATTTTGATGGATAGGTGTAACGTGCAATATGAAATACACATGAAAAAAAATTATTAAAAATAATATTTACAAAAATATATTAATAATATATTTACAATATTTAATGATTATAAATATGTATATTTATATACATACTTATAATATATACATAGATATATACATACATATATACATTATACATACTGCAGAGAAAATTTAACAAAAAAATCAAGTAAGTATATATGAAAAGAGGAAATACATACAATTTATTATTATGACGGGAACTTCAAATAATACTCCTTAAGTAGCTTTTTAAAAGACTGTAAAGATTGCGCTTTCTGAATGTTAAGTGGTAATGAATTCCAAAGTCGCGTTGCTAGTGAAGTAAATGATTTATTATAAACGAAGTTACGTTGTAAGGAGTATTTAAAGCCAAGCTGTACACTGAACGCAAATTGCGGTTATGAAATTCATGTCGATAGTGAAATTCTTCCTTAAGGTACCTTGGATATTTCGGATCAAACAGTACACAAAAAAGTAAAGAGAGTATATGAACATTCCGGCGAAGGCGAATAGAGAGCCACTTGAGTTGATTTCGAAATTGGGATACATGATCATACTTGCGTAAACCAAATATGAATCGAATGGATATATTCTGAAGACGCTCAAGCTTGTTTAATTGCTCCATGGTAATATCAGTGTAGCATATGTCAGCATAGTCTAAAATAGGTAACAAAATGGAATGTGCTAACGCAACTTTGGTAGAAATGGGCAGGAAATTTCGGAGTCATTTTTTGTAGTAGTTTGCTGCTACCTATCACTATTACCTGTGTTTTACTAGGGTTAACCTTGATTCCATAAGATGTGCAAAATTCAGAAATAATTCTGAGATCACGATTTGTGGATAGCACGGAGGATGGAAGATTTTCAATGCTTGTTTGAGAATATATTTGGAGATCGTCTGCATAAAGATGGTAGAGCGAAGAAATTCCTGAAGTAATAGAGCATATGAAAATTGAGAAAAGGAGAGGAGACAACACGTCACCCTGTGGTACGCCTGCATCTAGAGAACACCACGAGGAATAAGTGTCTTCAATACGGATGCATTGACGGCGTCCAAACAAGTAACTACGAAACCAGTCGGTTGCTGCTGGAGATACGTTAATAGAACTGAGCACAGCTAGAAGTATGTCGAAATCGACTGTGTTGAAAGCATTGCTAAAATCAAGAAGAGTAAAAATAGTAACTTGCCGATTCTCCATTCCTGCTCGAATGTCGTCTGCGATTTTAACCAAAGCAGTGACGGTGCTATGGCCAGAGCGAAAACCTGATTGGAATGTATTTAAGAGGCTATTTAGATTCAAAAATAGACTAAGTTGCTGATGAACAAGATGCTCAAGAATTTTAGAACGAAAAGGTAATATGGAAATAGGACGATAATCAGAGAAGGACTTGGGATTGGATTTCTTGGGTAATGGAATAATTTGTGCATCTTTTCATAATGTAGGAAAAGTACCTGTATTTATAGAGTTGTTGAAAATTTTAGTTATGATAGGAGTCAAGATATCTAATAGCGGGAGAATCATGTTTCGGCTGACATTATCACTACCAATTGCATTAGAAATTACAGCTGTGATATTCTTTTTAACGTCACAGTCAGCAAACTGACGTAGAACAAATTCAGAGAAATCGGGAGTTGGCAAAGAATGAAGGTGATTTAAGGTTCTAGATTTAACTAGATTTAACGTGACTAGAACTTGAGGAAAAGTGCTGATTAAGCATTTCAATGTTTAAATCAGGAGGAAGGGAGTCATTTTGATTCTTACGAATTCCCAAGCTTTTGAGAAATTTCCAAACCTTATTAGGATCAGATTCATCAATTGTCTTATGAATGTGACGTCGTTGCGCATCTCTACACACCGTGTTGCAGCGATTTCTAAGTATCCTGTACTTCTCACGATTTTTATCACAGGGGTCTTTTTTAAATTTGGATTTGGCTAGGTTTCTTCTTGACATTAGATCTTTGATTTAATTTGTGAGCCAGTTAGCCGGCGGAGTCTTAAGTTTAATTGGTCGTAAAGGTGTATGCTTTTCGTAGAGCTGCATTAAAATGAAATTTAAAAGACGCACTTGTTCGTTAACGTCAAAGGTCTCATCAATTATTGACCAGTCTATGCTGGCAGCATCATTTTTAAGACAGTCTACGTTCATTTTAGCAAAATTACGTAGCAGAAGAACACGGTACTTGACTTTTGGTGATCGTAATTTATAAGACAAAAACAAAAGATCATGGTAAGAAAAAGCATCGGCATTATACTGACTGTGTTTGAGTATGTAATCTGGAGAGGAAACACTTACTAAATCAAGAAGAGAAGGGGTACTATTAGGAAGTAATGGGTAGGATTAGAAGGCAAAATGTAAAGATTACATGAGTCAACTACGGACTTTAATTTCTTTGACCGAACATCATTTTTAAGAAGACACGTGTTGAAGTCACCCATAATGATAACATGTTTACATGTCGGAATCAATTCTTCCAAAGTTTTTCCAAAGGCAGAAAAATAATTAACAGAGATAGAGGGACTATAAATAACGCCTAAACGAACTTTGAAGTAAGAAAGTGAGACTTCAATAAAAAGATGTTCTGCTGCACTTTCAACAATTGAGGTGGACGATATGCTGACTACGGAGTAACGAATATCTTTACGAAGATATATATAACATTTTACATAAATATTAAAGACGTAAAATAAATACTTTTTAATATTAATAAATAAATATAATAGTATGATACGACAAATAAACATATAATGTTATAAATGTAGGAGAATAGCCTACATCACTCCCCCCAGAGACCATCCTATGGGCGATAATAAGCCGGAAACCGAACACGGCGTCTAGAGCGTGTTACGCTTGTGTTTCAATGTGTGGTGTTGGTGTGGGAATAATTGAGTCGTGTGGTATGTGTAGAATGCGTTTGTCTGAAAGTATGTAGGCCGGTTTGAGAACGTCTATCGATACAGTGACTTCTTTACCCTTGACTAGCAGCTTAAAAACTTTGTTATTGCGTATGAGAACTTTATGTGGACCGGCGTAAGCAGATTGTAAAGAACCTCGTAAAGCATCTTCGCGAAGAAAAACATAGTCGCAAGAATTGAAATCCTTATAAACAAATGTCTTCTCGGTGTTGTGACTAGTTGTTGGTACCGGCTTTAGGGTATTAACGATATTGCGCAGTCTTGCAGTGAACTCATTGATGTCGACCGGACCATCTGGACTGGGTTCAAAGAATTCGCCAGGCAATCTGAGAGGCTCGCCGAATACTAGTTCTGCGGAAGATGTTTAAAGATCAGCCTTGAAAGCATTGCGTATGCCAAGTAGAACCTATGACAGTAATTCAGTCCAACCACTGTCAGCATGACACACAATTGCCACTTTCAACTGTCGGTGAAATCGTTCAACTATTCCATTGGACGCCGGATGATAAGCTATAGTGCGCTTATGTTGAAATCCAGCAGTTTTTGAAAGGAATTAAAACAGGGCCGACTAAAATTGTCGACCTCGGTCTGTGACAATTTCTTCAGGACAACCATAGCGGGCAATCCAACGGAATAGTAAAGCTTCTGCGACCGTTCCGGCTGTAATATCGGCTATTGGTACTATCTGGCCATCGCGTAAAACGGTCGATTGCTGTGAGGCAGTAGCGGTAGCCTTTCGACAAAGGAAGTGGACCTATGAGGTCTATATGGACGTGCCTAAAACGCGTGCGAGGTAAAGTGAAAGGACCCCAAGGCGAGGATACGTGTGGGCTTATCTTGGAACGCTGACAGGCAACACAAGATTTAGCCCAGTCTCGACAGTCCTTCCTCACACCTGGCCAGACGTAGCGTTCTGCTACAATTTGAGCAGTAGCATTCGCTCCTGGATGGCTCAGGGAATGAAGGCTGTCAAAGACTTGTTTGCGAACAAGTTGAAAAAGACTTGCTTGGGAACAAATGGTCTACGGCCAGGCGTATTTATGTCACAGTACAATGTAGTACTGCAACCAGGAATATTGTACTGTTCAAAGCGGAGTGATGACGAACCAGCCTTCGTAAGTTGAGCAAGTTCTACGTCATTGGCTTGAGACTCAGCTAAGGTGGCGAGATCGACGGGCGCTTCCAATTTCTCAACACGACTTAAGGTGTCGGAAACAATGTTATCTTTGCCAGATATATGCCTTATGTCGGTTGTGAACTGGGCTATAAAGTCTAACTGTCTACTGACGAGGCGAGCAGTTGTCGTTCCTTTTATGGAATGCAAAACTGATCGGTTTATGGTCAGTATAGACGATAAAGTGTCTCGCCTCCATCATATGACGAAATTATTTAATAGCTTCATATATAGCTAATAACTTTCTGTCATATGGGGAATACCTCTGATGAGTTGGGCTCAACCTACGTGAAAAGGACGCAAGTGGTTGCCAAGCTCCGTCTTTGAGTTGCTGAAGAACAGCACCTATAGCCACGTCCGAAGCATCTGTAACCAATGCCAATTTAGTCTGGGTGGGCTAACAAAGCTGCACTAGAGAGACTACGTTTGCAGTCCTCAAAGGCTTTGACTTCCTCATCTGTCAAAGTTATTGGCTGACGACCTTTAACAGCACCAGTGAGGAGGTTGTTAAGAGGGGCTTGAATTTGGGCAGCATTGGGCAGGAATCGCCTATAAAATTTGATGATATCCAAAAATCTCCTCAGCTGACGTACATCCTTGGATTGTGGGTACTCAAGAATGGCCTGTACCTTTTCTTGAAGGGGCTTGGTACCACTTTCCGAAATACTGTAACCAAGGAAAGTCACTTCGTCAGCACTAACAATACACTTGGAGGTGTTTATAAGCATCCCGTATCTTTTGAGTCTATCAAATATTTCGCGAAGATGTTTTTCGTGCTCCTCTTCGTTTCGTGAATACACTAGAATGTCGTCGAGAAAACAGTAGCAAAACTCTAAGCCCCTGGTCATCTCATCCACGAATCGTTGGAAGGTTTGCGCCGCGTTGCACAAACCAAACGACATGTACGGGAACTGGTGTGGTTATTTTTGTTTTTGGGATGTCGCACTCACTGACAGGTATTTGCTTATAAGCCTTAACCAAATCCTGAAGACCTTACAACCAGCTATACTGTGGGTACAGTCGTGTATATATCTGATTGGATACCTGTTAGGGATCGTGCGGGCGTTGAGCATCCTATAATCTCCGCACGGGCGTCAACCGTTGTCCTTTTACGGCGCGAGGTGAAGTGGCCCTTGTTATGGCACAGTGTCGGCGACGAAGACACATGGGATGAAAGCGACGTGCGCTCCGACACGAATTGCCAAGACAGAGGCACGTACTCCCTCCACGTACTCCTTGACAGATATCATGCTGACATGTCGCAATTTAATCTTCAGTCTGGACTGCGAAGTGAGGTAGTGTACTAACTCAGCGTGTCCATGGCGTCGTCCACCCGCTATCCATTCACACCCATTATTTGATCGCCAACCTTTAAACCTTGAAGATGAGCTTCAGAGTTTAAATCTACTTTCGATACGAAGAACCCTGTGGTATGTTCTCGGGATTGGCTTACCGATAGACTGACTCAAATCGGCCTACATACTTTCAGACAAACGCACTCTACACGCACCACATGACTCAATTATTCATACACCAACACCACACATTGAAACACAAGCGTAACACGCTCTGGACGCCGAGTTCGGTTTCCGGCATATTATCGCCCAAAGTATGGTCTCTGGGGGGAGTGATGTAGGCTATTCTCCTACATTTATAACATTATATGTTTAGTATATAAATGTTTATTATATAATACTAATTCTTTTTGTTTTTTTTTTTTCATAATATTATTCGTCATGTTATTAGTGTTTTTACACATCTATTATTATCTCACAAATCTGTTTTGATTCCACCTCTCTAATTTTGGATACAATCTCTAATTTTTACAATATTTTGAGATCTATTGCAAAATAAAACAAAAAACTTTAATCGAAAAATTAGGACCTTCAGCAATGAAATAACAATAACTTTTTGTTTTATAAAAACTATTTTTCAAACCAATGGGCATCAAACTTTAATATTTTCTTCTAAATAAAGCGTTCATGTTGTTTTTAAACTGCAATACATATATAGTTACACATCTAGTCGGAAATTATATTCAATAAAAAAAACTACGTCTTTGCTATTTCTATAAAATTATGAAAATTTAAAAGTCTTGAAAACTAACTGTAACAGATTTTAAAAAAATGGCTGTTCTCATAGGGCACGACCTCATTATAGCTTTCCCACGAATAAATAATATAAGATTTTGATTATTACTCCCTTCATTAACTTTATTAATTTCCAGAAGAATTGTCGAAAATGAAGCAGGAACTGGATGAACAGTTTATCCCCCTTTGTGATCTAATATTGCTCACGGAGGTAGTTCAGTTGATATAGCTATTTTTCCCATCTCTCGCCACGTTTCGTTTGGACTATTATAAACAGGACATCCTATATTACCTGTCTACTCTTCAGTTGATCGCACATAATCACGCATATTATTATTTTGATTATTTTATAACTTGCTTACTTATATGATTTTTGTACAAGTATTAAATACACATAATACATTTGATCTGATGCACTAAAAGTAGTTTGACTCAAATGTGGTCACTCAGTGGCAAGTAAAATATTAATAGAATAATAAATAATACGCTTAATAAGCTTTTGTAATAATAATACAATACTGTTATTAAAAATTAATATTCAAAAAGATATCTAATGTTATTTAACCATTTATGTTATATGCTATAACGCAACATTTTTCTCTTTACTGTCTTCAATTTAACTTAATAAAAAATATTTTTATGAATGAGTAGCAATTGAACAAGGAAAGGTTACACGGAGAAAAATGTTTATTAATTAACAGATTAAAAATAACTAACGCATGTTTATAACTGAAGGTTATTATTGTTACATTTCCGACTAAAAATACCTTTTTTTAAATATATTTATAAATTGTACACCGTTTTTCGTATGAAATGACAATTCGAAAATTATTATAAACAGTTGTTAAGACATGAAGCAGCACAGAAAGTGATACTCGTCACAAACGTTGCCACTTGTGTACATTAGCGAAACTAAGCGACAGAGAAACTATACATACTTATAAATCTCAGTGTCACGAAAGTGTACACCCCATATTATAAAAAAAATATGATCTAAAATATACACAGGGCGAAATTCATCAGTCTGTCACAATCACAATCGAAATATACGATACTAGGTTACAGAATTATTAATAGATATTTTTCCGATCGTAAAAATACATTACATTTCAATTGAGCTGCGCGAAAAAAGTGTCCTAAGTTATACAACAATCGGCGAATTTATAACACCGAGTACTTTGTTTGAAAGCAACACCGAGACGTTATTATTTGAGATGATTCATCTTGCACTGGCAGATGCTTCGGACTCAGGTAAATCATGATATTCATGGAAGCACGGCACTATGCATAGATTAGTGCGACATTCGGGACAGTGATACTGTGTTTTACGGCGTAATATCCTACCACATTCGTCGACAGTGTTCCAACAGAAGTTGCAGCTGAGCGGCGGACCATCACGTACCGCTGGCGTATGGCTTGCGCGTTGAGTATGCACAGTACTATCGGAAATCGACGCTTCAAACGACGTTGAAGTGGACGTGGTGGTCAAAGACTTCCGATCAACGAGTCTTATAAGAAGCGACCCAACTTCCCGCTCCTGAGGTTTTAAACGCCGATTCTAGTAATAGATTACAAAAAAACGCTGTGAGATTGTTATATTATGAGAATTAAACAACAGTAAAGATATCGGCTCGGGAGGGCAGTGGCTCAGAGGCGATTATAGACGCCTTTGCTATAAAAAACCAACGGACCGAAATCCCACGTGGTGTCGCAGCCTATTACTTAGCCATTGCACTACTGTGCCGTCAAACTATGTACATAATAAACAACTATTATTGTAAACGTTTCACCATTTTATTAAAAGAAGCTATGACTTGTCCCAGCTTCGCCTGGATATGACGTTATTTAGATTTAATATAATCACCAAAGACCATTTATTCTATCAGTTTTTCGTTTTTTTTTTTTGCAATCAAGATTTCCTGATAAAATAAGCCTTGGTCACTAGGCCACAGCCATTCTAAGATTTGCCCGGACATACAGACAAATCGATGGAAAGACAAATTTTTAAAAATGCAAATAACGCCCTTAGTTCAATAAAAGATACTTCAATTTTCTTTATATGCATAGATGAATAGATGTAAATAAATTAAACATACCTTATTTGCGCCATATTGTGGATATGACTTGTGTTTTTTTAAAACGGGGAGCTCCGAAGAGGGCGCGGGTTCAGAAACTTGCTTCTTCAAATCTCGTTCATCCGGCACACGATTCTGCCTTTTGAAGAACTTAGAACGTCGCAAACGTAAACCCGATTGGGGGGTAAACGTATCTGCAAGGCGGCAATTATAAAATATTTTTTATTAGTTTTTATATAACGAAGACATTGAAAGATTTCTTCGGTTGAGAACTAGCGACCAGCCCTAGTCAACGATACAAGAAAGGGATGGCAAACCAATGGCACGCTATACAATATTTTGGGCACGCCACCAATCACAAAGTTCACTATGAAGTATTATATTACAAACGAAAGCGAGTGATCCTAGTTACATCGTGGACTACTATTGCTAATGAACGATGCAGAAGTTCATCATCATCATCATCATTACAGCCTTTCACAAGTCCACGCCACCCCCAAGAAGTTCATAGTTCATTTACGCATAGCATAATAGTCAATTTCGTTGACGCAACTGTATCTAAAAGTTCATTTCTGTTATATTTATAATTTTACAACCACAATATGTTATTTGTCATCTAATCTGCAACAACAGAAGTCACACTAATGTTACTTTAATTTGAATTACGCGTATAACTGAAACATTTCTCAATAGTCTCAATTCAAAACGCTTTATTTATTTTTTGTAGTAAATAAACAGTTTTAAGTCGATAGTAAGTGTTGGCGACGCGCCTATAAAAATGTTTCAGTTTATTAAATCAACCGATGACGTTGCTATGAAAAAAGGGGCAGTCACGAGCAACGACGCTCTGATAAGAGAATGCTTAGTTAAATCTTTAAGAAATGTCGAATTAATGATATGAAGGTCTTGGGTTCGACTCCCAGGCCGGACTAGTTTGTTTGTTTTCCTAAGTAATATCGCTTAATAAATTCGTAAGGAATTTAAGATATAAATTATGTTACCGGATTTGTTCCCCGGTCGAGATAATCACTCTGTGCATAGGCAGAATTAATGGATATTAATTGCATAAATGTTGTTTTGTATAAGTTTGATACGTTTTGTACGAAAACAAATGCCTATTTGTTATGATTGATTAATGAGAACATTCATTTATATTGTTATCTGATTAAAGATAGTTTCATACAGTTCGAAAATTGTATAAAAGCATTTAATTTGCCTAATGTGGTCAAAATTGGTGTATTTCATAATTTAATTTTTTCTGATAGCCGAGAGCCGTGCAAAGTTAGTTGTTCACATAGCGTGAGTACACGGAAGCACGCTGGCCACGCCCTTAGGAGGCCGAATATGTAAAAATTTAAAATGTTTGTAATTCAGTGATTTATGTAAAAATTACTTGTAAAATATTTCAGGTTAATTGTACGTGCTAAAAAGGTAAATTCTGTGTTATTTTCATGTGAAAATTCCTGTGTATAAGTGAAATAATGATAGTTTTGTATAAGAAATTTAAAAGTGTTTTAAATAGTGAAATAAATAGAAAAAATGTAAATTAAACTATTGTATTGGTTAGCTTATGTATAAATTCAAGTGAGAAACATTGTTTTAACTTTCTGTGTTAAATATTTAAGAAATTTCGATTTCGAACTTGTGAGTAAAATAGGCAGTTTTCGTTTAATAAATAAAAGGTTTTTTATGATATGAGGATATGATGTATATCATGGTGTAGATATTGTTTTGTACTACCTATATTGATAAATTGTATTTGTATATGATTTGAATAAATAAAGATATTGAGTGAAACGTGAGAGAGTAATAGTACAAATTCATGTAATTAAGTTGCGCAAGCGCGCAGATGGCGCGGCTCACTTTCGCGTATAGCTCTGGGGTAGCTTAGTGAACGGGTTTTATTGCAATTCGTTCGGGAATCGTTCGGGAATCCTCCGGGGAAGTTCGGAAATAGTTCGGAAATAAATAAGAAAATCCGAGAAAAAGTTCAAGAAAAGTGAAAAACCAGCAGTATAGGGAAAAGTGATTACTCTCTCACGGAACGGTTTGAAGATAATTGCTGTTTCATTCCCAGGATCCTTTAAGTTATACAGTCCACATCGAAGAATTAAGGCGTCGGGACCGGGACGACTTCGGAAGACCCGTAATCCCCGTCTGAACCTACTTGCTGAAAAGGAAGAGGTTATCGCCCTAGTGTGTTACTCCGTTGCGGAGATCACATACGTTGTTCCCGAACCCAACGTAGGCGTGATAGGAGGCCGGATCGAGAGAAGCCTCGATTCCTGTTTCTTAGTACCCGATCCGCTAGGTCCTTTTCAATTGGTCCTTTTCAGGATCAAGAGGGACACCGACCTGGTCCTTTTCAATTGGTCCTTTGCGGCCGATTGAGAGGACGCCCGAACCTGAGTTCCTTTTCAATTGGTCCTTCGAGCCGGATTGAAGACCACCCGAACCCCGCCAGCTGGATCAAGGAACCAGCTGTGGACTGCTGGTTGTGGAAGAAGAAGACCTTCGGAAGCCGAGTGAAGATCAGCAACCGAAGGAAGCCAGAGGTTTGAGCTGAAGCAATAGGACCAAAGGCCTGAAGACCAGGACGGCAGCACTGAAGGGCTGGACCTGGAACTACCGGAAGAAAGAAAACCGGGATTGCAGCTTGGGGCGTGTGCTCGCATGGGGCACATATCGCAGCCGGGCGCAGGTGTCTTGTGAAGGCACTCATCGTGGCCAAGCAGGGCTTGGCATTTTTCCTGTCGGGCAAGCGTGCTCGGCATTTCCTGTCAGACGATCGTGTCTGGCATTTCCTGTCGGACGACCGTGTCCGGCATTTCCCGTCGGGTCATCAGGGTGCAAAAGCATCCACCGCTGCTGCTGCCGGGCGAGGGTGCGCGTGGGCACCTGACTGCATCGCGGCCGGAGGAGGGCGCTTGGACGAGGCGTCACCGGCAACTGGGCGGCGAGCACAGCATACATCCCGACCACCTAACGGTGCCAAACGGTTGGGCTCTGGCATAACACCTTCGGGTGGAGCAGTTCTCTCGAGCGAGACTGCGCTTGCACTACCGCTCGACTGTTTCGTCATATTCCTTGGCGGGACAGTTCCTAAACCTTTCCTCCATTCCATTCCTGCACGACTCCATCCCTGGACGGCTCACCTCGGTAGGCCCCGTTCAGGATTGATAGGGCTGATAGGGCTGTTAGGGTGGTAGTAGGGTTGTAGGGTTGGGAGATAAAGGGGGGAGGGGTAGTGGTGTTAGGTTGGGGTGTAGAAGGGTTGTAGGTAAAGGACTGTAGGGACAGTTAGGGACCGTAGGCCAACAATCACCTTCCTGCAAGATGAAGAAGGCACAAGACCAGACAGGGAGAAGCGAAGGGAGCAGGACAAGGACAGGGCTCTCAAGAAAAGCTAAAGAAGCGGAATCATCTGGAGCGACCACAGCTACTGCGTCAAATGGAGCAACTCCTCCAAGTGGAGCCACCACAGACACGTCCACATGCACGTGGGACTCAGGGACGTCCGTGGCAACGACGAGCAACAGGACGGACACCAGTGGTACACAGGCCAGCACCGCACAACAATCCGTTATATCCAGGAGTGAAACGGTGGTCGAAAAAGTAGGTCAAAGGACCGAAGAAGCGGCATCGTCAAGGACAGTAATCGGGCACACTAGTGATAAAGGGTCACAGAGAGGTAGTAGGTCATCGCGATCGGCGAGGCTGAAAGCCGAATTAGAGGCGCGGATTAAATTCGAACGCTCAGAGCTCGAACGAGCACAGGCAGCTGCTGCCTTAGCCAAGTCTCAATTGGAGTTGGCACGACTCAACCGAGAAGAGGAGATCGACTCGAGTGAGGATGGTGAAGAGCGGAATACTCAGGTGGAACCTTTCGTAAGGAGTTGGGTTCAGCAAACCATAATGAGCGCGCCGGTTAGTGTAGCACAACCCGATATTACTGATAAGGAAGCGTGTAAAGGATCACGCCGCAAAGGGGCGGAGGTCGAGCGCAACCTAGGAAATGCACAGAAAACACACGCGAGTGAGGTGTCAGAATTGACCGAAGCGATTGTGAGTGCAATAAAAATAGCTGGTAAAGATAAATCTTCCCAGCTTCATTTCCTCCAGGAATTACCGGTGTTCGATGGAGACCCGGGTGAATGGATAATTTTCAAAACGGTGTTTGAAGACACAAAAGGCCAATTTTCAGGGGTGCAAAATGTCGCACGCCTTAGGAGGGCATTAAAAGGCACCGCTAAAGAGGCGGTTAAGTCGCTGTTATTTACTTTATGTGAACCTGAAGAAATAATGAACGCTCTCGAAAGAAGATTCGGTAGGGTTGAGATGCTCATTCTAGCCGAAATCGAGAATGTAAAGCGTATGCCAAGATTGGCAGAAGATTGTCGAAATATAGGATCTTTTGCAAGTCGTATTACGAACGTGGTTGCCACAATACAAGCGTTGAATCAACCACAGTATTTATACTCACCGGAGTTAGTGAGCCGCATAGTGGAGAAACTTGGAACTATGATTAAATTTAAATGGTTTGAATATCGAGCTCAATATCCTTTGGAGCCAGAGTTACAGAAGATGGCCAAGTTTTTAAATTTATTGAGTGAACAATTTGGAACGTCCTTGAGCAATGAAAATGCGCCTGAAAAAAGGAAGCGTCCTGAATTCAGGAAGCAAACTGTACACACTGCAAAGGGAGGTGTACGCAGCTGTGCCGAGAGCGAGCGCTATATGCGCCGAAGTAATATGAGCGAGCGTTTAGAACGCCGAAATAATAAAAGGCACAACCGACAAGTGGTTATGATAACCCAGGACAAGCCTGTAAGTCGGGTAACACATAAGTGTGTTATATGCAACAAGGAGCACTCTATAGTGAGTTGTTACAAGTTTAAGGACATGAATATTCGCGAGAAATGGGAAGCCGTCAAAAAGGCCAAAGTATGTTTCCAATGTTTGTCACCTAACCATAGGAGGTTAGAGTGCAAAGCGAAAAAAATGTGGTGTAGAAGGATGTAGAATGTCACATCATCGAATGCTACACCGATACCCCAATGAAAATACCTCGCCACAAGGGGACGAGGGGGGGTAAAGATGCTCAGATTACAACTGTTAGTACAGTAAATGCACTGGCATGTGCATATTTAAAGATCATACCGGTCGAGTTGCATGGGCCTAGAGGAAAGGTCAAGACAACAGCTCTTCTGGATGAGGGATCGACCATGACACTCATAGAGGAGTGGATGGCTCAGAAGTTAGCGCCTCGCGGACGTAAAGAGGGATTACGTATCGAAGCCGTGGGAGGTAAGCGAATTAACGACGATAGTTCGTATCGCTTAAACGTTAAAATAAAAGGCATTTATTCGAGCGACTTAGAAGAGATAAGTGTACAAACAATTAAGTCACTTAACCTCGCTCCTCAGTCGGTAAGCCGAGAATTATTGCAACGGTGTTCTCATTTGACACCGATCAAGGATGAGTTGATGTATGAGAGGTCCAAGCCTACCATATTGATTGGTCAGGACAATTGGCATCTCATAGTTACTCGTGAATTGGTTTCGGGAGGTAAGAACCTACCTGTAGCATCGCTCACCAAACTGGGGTGGGTTTTGCATGGTCACATATCGGGTGGCATTAAACCAATCAAGATTGTTAACCACATTTCCACCAAGAAGGAGGAAGATATGGATAAATTAATCAAGGATTATTTTAGTTTGGAATCTCTGGGAGTATCGGCTAGAAAGCCCGTGAACGACCCAGAAGAACGAGCTTTAAATATTTTGAACAAAACGGTACGTCGTATACCTAATAATAGGTACGAGACTGCTTTGTTATGGCGCACAGACAATGAGTGCTTGCCATCGAATAGGGCACAGGTTGAAAGTCGCCTGTTTAATATTGAGAAAAAGCTCGACAAAAATAGCGAGTTGAAAAAGGAATACGAGAAGCAAATTGAAAATCTCATCGTTAACGGTTACACAGAGAAAGCGAACCATATTTCCATTTCCCCACGTACGTGGTACCTTCCTCACTTCGCAGTGACTCACCCACAAAAGAAGAAAATAAGGATAGTTTTCGACGCCGCCGCAAGGACGGGCGGACGTTGTCTTAACGATGCGTTGTTGACCGGACCGGACTTATTGAAGTCGTTGTTCGGAGTTCTGCTACGATTCAGAGAAGGAAGCGTGGCAGTAATGGCAGACATTAAGGAAATGTTCCTGCAAGTGAAAATCCGGGAAGAAGACAGGGATAGCCTTCGATTCTTATGGCGGCACAATCGTGACGCGCCACCGGAAGAGTATAGAATGACGTCACTCATATTTGGAGCGGCATCATCACCATGCATCGCTATATATGTAAAGAATAGAAATGCGCAGGACAACGCACATATCTATCCAGAAGCAGCTTCCGCTACGGAAAGCAATTTTTATATGGATGATTACCTACAGGCATTTCCCGACGTGACGACGGCCGAAAGGATAGTAAACGATATGTATGAATTACATAAGCATGCTTCTTTCCAACTGAGGGGATGGGCTAGCAACCGACCCGAAGTTTTAAGTAATATGGAAAATAAATATAAGAGCGACAGTGCTTCGCTTGGAGATAAAGAGCACACAGAGCGCACGTTAGGTTTGATTTGGAATATCAAACGGGATATAATAAGTTTTTCCACAAGTCCTCGTAGCACACCGGAAGAGGTGATGGAGGGTTTACGACCGCCTACGAAGAGGGAGATAACTAGCGCTGTGATGTCAGTCTTCGATCCTTTGGGACTCGCATCACCCATAACGATTCAAGGGAAGTCGCTGATCCAGCAAGTATGGAGGACAGGCATCTCTTGGGATGAAGAAGTTTCACACGAGTTACACGTGTTATTTTGTAAATGGATATCGGAAGTGAAGAAATTAGGTCACTTAGAAGTACCTAGACCCGTTGCTGAAGGCATCGGCAAAGGAGAGTTACATACTTTCACGGATGCTAGTGAAAAAGCATACGCTGCCGCGGTGTATTACGTCACCACGGACGAGCAAGGAATAAGGCGGATTACGCTGATCGCCGCAAAGGCAAGAGTAGCGCCATTGAAACCAATTTCGATTCCAAGGCTTGAATTGCAAGCAGCTCTTATGGGCAGCAGACTGGCTGCTTCGGTTAGTGAAGAGAGCAAGTACGAGATGTCCGAGAGAGTGTTTTGGACAGACTCACGTACAGTGTTAGCGTGGATTAAGTCGGATCCTCGCGCTTTTAAACCATTCGTTGCTCATCGATTGGCTGAGATCGAAGATCACAGTAAGCCATGTGAATGGCGATGGGTTCCAACGTCACAAAACGTGGCAGACGACGCCACTAGAAATTTTCCTTCCACCTTCGATGTAAGTCATCGCTGGTTTCAAGGACCTGAATTCCTCAGGAAAAGTCCTGATTTATGGCCCAAACAAGTGGACACCATAAATAGCTTAGAAACAGGTGAAGAAAAAATCGCCAAAGGGCGTAAATACGTTAAGAAAGCAAGAACCGTTAAGTCTACCCGACTACGGACGATTTAGCAGCTTTAAGAAATTCCTTGGAGCAACTACACGCACCTTACAAGCGGTAGAAAAATTCAAGAGTTTAAGAAAGTCGGTTAAAGGACCCGACGACGCAACCGAAAAGTCGGTTATGTGTTCCAACAAAGTTTTAGCAAAGTCGGTTAAAGGACCCGATAGCGCGTTGGACACAGCGCTCTTGAAAAAAGGCGGAAATATTAATTTGGAAATTCATTCAAGACGAGTGTTTTCATTCGGAAATAAAATGTTTGAAAGCAGGCAAAAGCGTTGAAAGAAGTTCACGCTTAAGTAAATTATCTATGGAAATAGGAGAGGATAACTTACTCCGTTTAAATGGACGTTTACCTTTCAAGTCTAATTTGACCGAGGAAAGTAGAAAACCTGTCATATTAGACGGTAAACACGAAATCGTTAAAATGATGATTAGAGAAGTTCATCATCATTTTGGACACGCCAATCACCAGACGGTGATGAATGAGGTGAACCAGAAATTTTACGTCTTGAACTTGCGTAATGTAGTACGAAGTGTGTCACACCATTGTCAGTGGTGCAGGACATACAGGTCAAAGCCGCAAAACGTGCCACAAGGAAATATTCCTCTGGAAAGAATAGCTCATCATGAGCCACCTTTTACATGCTCAGCTGTAGATTATTTTGGTCCTATGAGTGTGACTATAGGAAGGCGACACGAAAAACGTTGGGGCGTTTTATTCACGTGTCTGACCACCAGAGCAGAACATCTGGAATTAGCAGCCTCATTGACACCAGCGTCAATGATAATGGCGTTAAGGCGATTTATCGCCAGAAGAGGAAAACCAGCCGTTATATACAGCGATAACGGGACAAATTTCAAAGCTGCAAATAAAGAATTATTGAAAGCATGCGAAGAATGCTATGAGGGCATGAAAAACGAGTCATTTAAGAAATATATTAAATGGAAATTTATACCTCCGGGAGCACCGCACATGGGTGGCGCCTGGGAGAGGTTAGTAAGATCGATTAAAATTGCGTTGACCGCTACGCTTAAAGAGAAGAGCCCACGAGAGGAGGTTCTACATACGTTACTTTTAGAAGCAGAGCATACGGTAAATTCCAGACCTCTGGTAACATTCAGTATGGATAGTCCTGAAGAGGGTTTGACACCCAATCATTTTCTTCTGGGACGCTCATGTGGTGATCGACCACCTGGATTATTTTTAGAGCGACATCTGACGGGTCAACTCAATTGGAAAGCTGCACAGAGGTTAGCCGACCATTTTTGGACAAGATGGCTGAAAGAATACATGCCTATGTTAATACCTCGAACAGGTGATAACGGCAAGTTCATGGAACCTAAAGAAGGCGATATTGTTTTGATAATAGATCATTCGTTGCCACGAAATACGTGGCCAAAAGGTAAAATTAATAGAACGTTACCGGGACCAGACGGTCACACCAGAGTGGTTGACGTCATTACTAGCACAGGTATCTTGAGGAGACCTACATCCAGAATAATAGTCCTGGTACCCGCGACGCCTCCCAAATGATGGTGCTAACGCACGGGGGGGAGATTGTTGGCGACGCGCCTATAAAAATGTTTCAGTTTATTAAATCAACCGATGACGTTGCTATGAAAAAAGGGGCAGTCACGAGCAACGACGCTCTGATAAGAGAATGCTTAGTTAAATCTTTAACAAATGTCGAATTAATGATATGAAGGTCTTGGGTTCGACTCCCAGGCCGGACTAAACTCTGATTTTTCATTCCGTAGAATTCTGACATTTCGTAAGTGTTGCTACTAAAAAAGTTCTCCACCGAAAAAGAGACAAATTTGAACCATTTGAGGGCAATAAATAATAAAATGCTACGTATTTTTTATGTTTCACCTACAAAAAGGTAAATCTAAATATTTACTTATACAAGTCACCTAATACAAAAATAACAAATATTTCAATATCACGAACAATATATCTAATTAACTTTAATTACTTAATATTTTATTCTTTAGCTGGCATCACTGTCTACTAATTCCAGGTTTAAAAAACCTTTTAAAAAAATGTTAGCTGTCACGTCGCGTCTGTCACATTGATTGATTTTCATTCGACTTCTTTGAATGCTCGAATGCGCATGTGTTCTCGGTGTTTGCTGCTATTTGTTGTTATTATCTTGTTATATTTGTTAAGTTTCTGTTATTCTGTTAAGTTTTTTCTTGTTGACCTTTCGTTTTGTGATCGTTTGTTGATTTTTATAAACGTTATGGAGCCACAACCTGGCCCTTCCCGGGAAGCAGCCCCATCTGACAGAGCACAAGGCTTAGACTTTCTTTCTCCCAGAAAGAAGCGTCCTCGTGGTGCTTTTACGCCCAACGAAAAGACCATAATTCTAAATATTTACAAATATAATATAGAAAATTGGCCGCAAACAACTGATTGGAGTGCAACGGAATGTGCTAAAAAGACTTCTGAGATGACTGGCGTGGGTCTGTCAAGTGTCTATAAAATTACCAAAGAATATAAAGACACAAAAGAATTTCAAAAGCCGAAAAAGAGTGGACCTCAACTATCTTTCATACAAAAATTTGACGAATTCACTTTCGCCGCAACTCGACGAAAGGTTCACGCGTTTTTCTACAGGAACGAGATTCCGACTATTGAAAAGGTAAAGTTATTGCTAATTCTTTAACACCTCGTTGCTGACATCCCCCATTGTTTTAAAACTATACTTTAACCTGTGTTGCCTGTCTACATTTTAACTGTAATGTAAATGCTTATTTCAGATTCACCAAGAGATAACTGGTGATCCAGACATGCCTGTTATGTCGAAATCAACATTAAGAAAAGTATTGAAGCATTTAAATTTTAAATACACAAGTCGCAAACGTCGAAGTGCGCTAACAGATCGCAAGGAGATAGTACTATGGCGTCAAAAATACTTGCACCAAATTAAACAATATAGAAGAGAAGGCAGGCTTATATATTACCAGGATGAAACGTGGGTAAACGAAGGCAAGTATTGAATTATGTGGTAATTAACTTTTTATAACCTATCTTTTCTTCAAAGTATTAGTCGGAAATCGAATTCTGTACTTATGTAATACTTAAATTAACTTTGTTAATAAATTTTTGTTACCAAAATGAATAAATAAATAAAGAAATCCATGTTTACAGGTAATATTTTTCAATTTATATGCATATATAACTGTCCTCATGTATAAGTGAAATATTAAATATATTTTTATTTTCAGGACATACCGTCAATAAAGTGTGGTGTGATACCAACATTCAATCTTCACGACAAGCTTTCCTCGATGGCTTGACAACAGGGCTTAAGGCACCAACAGGCAAAGGGGGGGCGACTTATAGTTAGCCATATAGGGAGCGAAGAAGGATTTTTGGAAGATGGTTTATTAGTTTTTGAGGCAAAAAAAGGCTTGGCAGATTACCACAAGGAGATGACTGGGGAAGTATTTGAGGAGTGGTTCACAAAAATACTTCCAAAATTAAAACCAAACTCGGTAGTAGTGTTGGATAATGCTCCCTATCATTCGAGGAAGGTCGAAAAAGTACCAACGAGTGCATGGAGAAAAGGCGATATCCAAGCGTGGTTGACTTCAAAAAATTTAAATTTTGAAGAAAAAATGCTAAAAGTTAATTTATTGGAAATTGTGGGTCAGGAGAAATACAAATATCAACAGTGTATTGTAGACGAGATGGCCACAGCACAAGGCATTACTGTGCTTAGACTGCCCCCATATCATTGTGAGCTCAACCCTATTGAATTGGTGTGGGCTCAAGTGAAGGGGCATGTCGCAAGACACAACAGAAGTTTTAAAATGGCGGAAGTTAAAAAACTATTACTGGAAAGTATAAGTAGTATTACTCCTGATAAATGGCAAGAATGTATCAGCCATACAATCAAAGAAGAAGATAAGATGTGCACTCTCGACGATTTCATTGACACAGTCGCAGACTCTTTAATAATTCATGTCAGCGATGATGACGATGATGAAGATAGTGATATAAGTATTAATGATGACTAAAGATTTTAATAAAAATATGTTATTTTTACTTGTGCATTTTTTACTGTTTGTAATGAAAAGGGACGTAATTATCACTCGCCGTAAAACCATGTAGAGTACCGCACTTAATAAAATGGATACATTTACTAACAAATAAAATGTATGTATAGACTCAGATGTTCAGACACGTATTGAAATTGAAAAATGTGCCCGGCCAAAAAGGTTTGTAATCTCTGACATGTCAAAAAATGATAGCTGTCAGAATTCTACGGAATGAAAAATCAGAGTTTAGTTTGTTTGTTTTCCTAAGTAATATCGCTTAATAAATTCGTAAGGAATTTAAGATATAAATTATGTTACCGGATTTGTTCCCCGGTCGAGATAATCACTCTGTGCATAGGCAGAATTAATGGATATTAATTGCATAAATGTTGTTTTGTATAAGTTTGATACGTTTTGTACGAAAACAAATGCCTATTTGTTATGATTGATTAATGAGAACATTCATTTATATTGTTATCTGATTAAAGATAGTTTCATACAGTTCGAAAATTGTATAAAAGCATTTAATTTGCCTAATGTGGTCAAAATTGGTGTATTTCATAATTTAATTTTTTTCTGATAGCCGAGAGCCGTGCAAAGTTAGTTGTTCACATAGCGTGAGTACACGGAAGCACGCTGGCCACGCCCTTAGGAGGCCGAATATGTAAAAATTTAAAATGTTTGTAATTCAGTGATTTATGTAAAAATTACTTGTAAAATATTTCAGGTTAATTGTACGTGCTAAAAAGGTAAATTCTGTGTTATTTTCATGTGAAAATTCCTGTGTATAAGTGAAATAATGATAGTTTTGTATAAGAAATTTAAAAGTGTTTTAAATAGTGAAATAAATAGAAAAAATGTAAATTAAACTATTGTATTGGTTAGCTTATGTATAAATTCAAGTGAGAAACATTGTTTTAACTTTCTGTGTTAAATATTTAAGAAATTTCGATTTCGAACTTGTGAGTAAAATAGGCAGTTTTCGTTTAATAAATAAAAGGTTTTTTATGATATGAAGATATGATGTATATCATGGTGTAGATATTGTTTTGTACTACCTATATTGATAAATTGTATTTGTATATGATTTGAATAAATAAAGATATTGAGTGAAACGTGAGAGAGTAATAGTACAAATTCATGTAATTAAGTTGCGCAAGCGCGCAGATGGCGCGGCTCACTTTCGCGTATAGCTCTGGGGTAGCTTAGTGAACGGGTTTTATTGCAATTCGTTCGGGAATCGTTCGGGAATCCTTCGGGGAAGTTCGGAAATAGTTCGGAAATAAATAAGAAAATCCGAGAAAAAGTTCAAGAAAAGTGAAAAACCAGCAGTATAGGGAAAAGTGATTACTCTCTCACGGAACGGTTTGAAGATAATTGCTGTTTCATTCCCAGGATCCTTTAAGTTATACAGTCCACATCGAAGAATTAAGGCGTCGGGACCGGGACGACTTCGGAAGACCCGTAATCCCCGTCTGAACCTACTTGCTGAAAAGGAAGAGGTTATCGCCCCAGTGTGTTACTCCGTTGCGGAGATCACATACGTTGTTCCCGAACCCAACGTAGGCGTGATAGGAGGCCGGATCGAGAGAAGCCTCGATTCCTGTTTCTTAGTACCCGATCCGCTAGGTCCTTTTCAATTGGTCCTTTTCAGGATTAAGAGGGACACCGACCTGGTCCTTTTCAATTGGTCCTTTGCGGCCGATTGAGAGGACGCCCGAACCTGAGTTCCTTTTCAGTAAGAATTAGTAATATTATTTTCCCAATAATCATGAAGTCAAAATTATTTTCGGCACGTGTATTACCTAATTAAACATTTTCTCGGGACTTTCGGGTCGAGACTCGAGATTAGACAAGATTGTCGAAATTTTTATGTTATCATTTTTATTTTCAAATAATTGAAAGAGCCTAACGCCATCTGTTAGTTAAATTAAAAAAGGAGTTTCAGTTGTACACATTTGAAAAAGCACAGGATGCTTGAAACTATTGTATAAAACCTTAAACACAACTAAACCGACAAGTTTGAACAACTGAAACTCATTTTTTTAATTTAACAAGCGTAATAAGCACAGGTACTTTGGAACAACTGTACAAAGTGTCATGGTATACTCAAGCCATGGGTGTCGGGGTCCGGGTAAGACAAGAAACAAATCCGTGAATGTGTAAGATGTTTATAAGAAACATGTAAGGCTACAATAAGGATACTACAAAGCAAACAACTAGATAATTCTTAAGCGTAATCTACATTAATCTTAGCACTAAATTAGGTAAGCACTTAATATTTAGCAGAATCTAAATCTACACATTAACTGCAAAATAAAATTACAAGCAACGAAACAAAATTTACTATTAGTTCTTTTATTATGTACATGAGAGCATAAAATTCATCATAAAATTATACGAATTATAAAAGGAAAAGTGGAAAATAATAAAAAAAACTAAACATAAAAAGAAAAATGGAAAATTAATAAAAAAAACTAAATTTTTCTACTCGGGGCTCGAACCAGCAACCTGTAGAAATCGTCCGACGCATGTATTGCCGCTCTAGTACCCGTATTTATAAAAAAAAGTAATTACTTGTTGCCAAGTAATTTCTTAGTTAAGTCATTACTTAAGGTTAGAATTCTTAATTACAAAATCTCATTCTATAGTTGAGTAACAAACGTTACTTACTTGAGCAAATGCCCAAGCAACACTCTACGCTTGGTGGTTGTTTCTGTGTTCGTAAACATAGTTCTTCATTATTATGGACGATATTTTGTCTTACCATCAAAGGTTTCGAAATAACCAACAATTCTAAGGTGTATGTTAAAACTTACGAACGACGATTAACACGATTTTTATGACGCCGAAAATAAATATTCGTAAAAAATGTCGAAGTTAGATAACGTCTAAACTTTTAAAGTAAGAAGGTTCATTTAGCAAGGTTCATTATGCTAATCCCGAAAAAACAGTTACATATATTCATGTAATCACCTGTCACTCCTATAAAGGGAGATGAGTTGGAGATGTGAGATGGCTTCTTAGCCTAAGCTAAGATCTATTTGCCTATTGTGGCAACTTCGGTACCCCGTGAGTGCTTACTATGCACCAGGTTGTCAAAATCGTTATTTTAAAATTCAACTCTAAAGAAATAAACGTAAAAGTAAAAAAAATGTTTAATTAATTCTTGTTTTCTGTTAAAAATAATTATCATTCGATAAAATTAAATGTGTTAAAGTAAATAGTGTAAAATTTACAACATATATATAGTTTAATTTCTGTTCTTATGATTATTTATTCTATATACATATATATATCTGAAACAAAATTTTCAAATTCTATCTCCTCTAATATAATATTATCATCTATATTGTCTACACCAGCAAAAACCGTTCCAATGCTATCCAAAGTTTTCATTTTTTTCCAAAATAACCTTAAAGTAGTGCTTAAGTAAAGGAAATGGTGACTATTACTTGGCTGAGTATTCTAACTTTTGACAGTTCTAAATTGGAGCAATTACTTAATTATCTAATACAAATCGTTACTTAAGTGATAACTTTTACTCAAGTAATTACTTTTACTTGTTTATAAATACGGGTGTAAGTAATAGGCTCTACTTGTCGACAACGATCCGTTTCAAATAAGGATATAGTATTTTCTTTCATTGCCTTCATCTTTTAAGACAAATACACTTTATATCAGAAATGTTGGAAGGCGTAATTGTCACAATTAACTTGACGGGCGTTTCCACAGACTGAAATAATTGCATAATCTAAGAATACTGTTCCAGAATTACTCGACTACCAAACAACGTATACTATTAAACACTTACCCCGTTGCACTTCTAAAATTAACGTTCCACGAAAGCAAACTATACGCATTTAAACTTTAAACGTCTGACCGCTACGTAGTACTATTATTACTGTCACCACTCGTCACGAACTCGGCCTTCCGCCGTTTGTCCCCAGTTCCTACCCTCCAATCCCTTTATCAAGTCCGGAAACACGTCCCATCTCAATTATCAAGTTAATTGCCACATTTTTTTATCATCACAAAAGACTTAAACACAATTAAACCGACAAGTTTGAACAACTGAAACTCCTTTTTTTAATTAAACAAGCGGAAAAAGCACAGGAAGTTTGGAACTACTGTATAAAGCCTTAAACACAATTAAACCGACATC
The DNA here is from genome assembly GCA_907164705.1 of Parnassius apollo. NCBI lineage: Eukaryota > Metazoa > Arthropoda > Insecta > Lepidoptera > Papilionidae > Parnassius > Parnassius apollo. The sequence goes on along the minus strand of CAJQZP010000963.1, from coordinate 1,326,057 downwards.
TGTTGAAAACGAGAGTGTGCGTTCTCCATGTCCGGTGGCATTATTACGATAAATACTCTTACTTGTGAAATGTTACCATACTTCCCTGCTGGTAACGAATTTCAGAAATCACCCACACTATCATTGTTACTAAAATACTTTTTATTATATTACTATACTATGTGCATTTTTTGGCGTGCAATAAAGTGTTATCTAATGATCTATCTATATATCTATGTTGAATGACCACAATAGTGCCTCCCAACGGATAGGTCTTAAGATGAACATGGATAAAACACAGTTCATGTGCAACGTCCGTGTTACACCTATGCCAGTAGTTCGAAGTTATTGAAAAGTATGTTTACCTAATTACACAAAAAAATTTATCCCTCATTTGACACCTTTAGGTGAAATTTTTAGTGCGTGTTGCCAGAGATGACTTATGGAACTGAGACTTGGTCCTTCACTGCTAGGTATGAGGATGCTCAAGGTAACTCAGTGAGCTATGGAGAGAGCTATGCTCGGGGTTTCTCTGCGTGATAAACTTAGAAATGAAGATATCAACGGATAAGTAAGCTGAAGTGGCAATGGGCCGGCCATATAGCTCGAAGAACCGACAACCAATGGGGTAAAAATTGTCTCAAGTGGTAGCCTCGTACCGGTAGGCGAAGTTTAGGGCGAACCCCCACTTGATGGAGTGATGACCAGGTAAGACATGCAGGAAGTCGATGGGTGCTGGTAGCTCAGGAGCGTGTTTTGTAGCATTCCTTGTTCGTCAGAAGCAAAATTTTTATAGATTAAGAGGGACTAACAAGCACACAGTTTACCTGATGGTAAGTTTTAAATAGTGTTGGAAGTGTTAATTAAAATGCAGATGCGCTGTCACCACTGAGGACAACGATGTATCTACATTCACTACCATCAACATAGCAGCATTAAGCTGTGATTTTACGCTGGTATTCTTTGAGAGCATGTTTCTACCCCGATCGAGCCGATCCATTCGTGGTACAACCATAATATAGCTGCAACGTGGCATTACCACGTAAGACTGCGGCTGACCACTAAAATGTTCCATTTTTTCATTTTATTTCATTTTTTCGAGTAATTAAGGATACACTGGATCGACCGTTTGCGTAAAACTGACACCAGTTGGATTTATTCTTGACGTTTAATCTGTGTTACGGTACCGACAACTGCGACGATTTAAAAGAAATGTGAAGAATTTAGTGTTCTAGGTCAGAGGGTGAAAATTAATAAATGTTTTTTTCTATGATTCTTCGCATTCATGTCATCTCTTGTAAATGAAATGATCATGAACATTATATGTTTGTCCACATTTCTTAAAATTAAATATACAAGAACGATACGATTTTGTAAAACAAAACAATTGATGTTTGAGTGATAAATCTTTTTGCAAACCGCAGTATAATTGCCGACACGAGTCGTGAGCATACTTTTTATTGGTCGATATGACGTTGACCACGCTGACGCTCAACGTGATTGGTTCGTCAGCCGATTCTCGTCGTCTATTGGGTTCGCACGTATCATTTAATTACCGTATACTTGAAAACAATTTTAGTGACAACTTTTTAATTAGTTTATTTTTGTTAATTGTAGTGTTACCACATTATTAATTGTTGTTTGTTTATTTCTTGTTTTAACTGTTTTTGATATTTCTCGTTGTTAATTATTTTTGTTATAATTTGAGCATTCAGATTTTGGTCTAAATATGCAGAGAAGAAAGAATTCGGTGTTAAATAGTTAATCCCGACAAATGATCTATTCAGTGTTTTGTTACATGAAAAAATTAGGTATTGCGAAAAACATAATAGACGTTTAGAAACAGACTGCTGAGGCGACTAATGTCTACGTAGCTACTGTACGGTGTATATTTAAAGTAGTTAATGTCTCAGAATTTCGAAAAAAAAGTCAGTGAAAATATTCAATTACGAATTGAAATAACAAAGGTACCAAATAATTTTGGCTGACAGTGTACCTACGCTAGCTCAACCCCCACCATAGTTCATCCGTGCTCACGACTCCTGCCGTCAACTATACAAGTGTACGTACTGTTCCCGTCGTCACCATTCATTATTTAGTTCCAAAATGCAATGACTTAGAGCCTACTATTGGTAGTAGCAATACGTGTAAACAGTAAGATCAATCGGATGTTGTGCAATCGCCCCACTCTAAAGCAAGTAGCTCGCATTCGATTGGTGATCGTGCAGTTAACAAAAAATGGTAAGGTTAATTCTTCAGTCCATCACAATTTTAGCGGGGTGGAAAATATGGAAAATCCTACCTCTTCGTGTAATATTTCGCACGATTATTGTGCTCTCCCGCGACCCCGATCGCGCACCTGATTTACCCACAGGTTAACTAGGCTCGGGCCTAGGGCGCAAGGTTTGAGGGGGCGCTGAATTTGTCTATGCAAGCACCACTTATGTACAGGATTAAATTTAGTATACCTTATATTCTCAATAACAACAGATTAAGTGCCGGTAGTATTTTACTTGTTGCTCTTTTTTATTTTTGATACAAAACAAATAATAAAATTGTAAAAATAAGACTGGTATTTGTTTATTTATTTTTTTACCTTTCGCTGCCTGACTGAACGTTATTCAAAGATTTTAAACCGCTCCAGCTCTCTTCTCTAATTTTATTAATGTTTTTTGTCATGGCTGTCCAAGAGAACTTCTATCAGCCATCTGCCATCTGTTTCATCTCTGCAGAGGAAAAACGACTCACTGATCTATGCCGCAAAGGAGAAAGTCAATCTTTCTCTTTTTTATTCCAATTCAACTCTCGAAAGGGGCACACACCGCCGAACATCCTGCGGTGTGATTGTTTCATTCTGGATGTGCGCAGGGCAGAGCAGGACAGCGATCAGTGTTCAAAGCACTCCTCCTCCTGGATGTCAACTAGTCGTGTGGGCCTGATGGGAGTTGCTCTTAATACGCTTAAGACAGGTCCTCCAGGGTATAACCCGTTTTTGCCTGGCGTATTTACTTATGAGACAGGTCGCCAGCGTCCTTTCAGCTCATTAGGTACCTTGAAGATTACCAGCTGATTAGTGACCGCATTGGCTGCTGGTTCTAGTTCTAATATTCTAATACCTGACTCCTGGGTGAGCTTCAGTATATCAATTATATGTTGCTGTTATTGGTTGTAATACTGGCGATGCTTTTTATACCGGCCGTTTTTATCCTCGGGAACACGTCATCGAGTATCGGAACAAACTTGTCTGAAGTCGAAACTTTAAGCAAAATTTAGGATTGGACACGACTCTGGTTCAGTTAAAACTTCAGTAGGCACAGGTTAGCGCGTTTACCGCTAGAAACCCTTTTGTCATATCTCCCTCAATTTCAGGGCACTCCTAATGTTGCCAAGGACAGCATCAGAATCTTCGGCATCGACATATCGAATGACACATTTCCGCGATTATTTGGAAGGGAAGGCTAAATTGGACTCTAAAAAGCTTGTCGTGCTCATAGTCTAATTTACCCATAGGCTAACCAGGCTGGAGCTTAGAGCGCACGGTTTGAGTGGGCGCTGAGCTTGCCTTTGCAAGCATCACTTATTTACAGAATAGAATTTGGTATAATACTCTCAATAAATAATAGAGTACGTGGGGTAAGTATTTTACCTGTTGCTCTTTCTTTTGATACACAACAATTAAATAGATAGTAAAATAAGACTGAATTATTTGGTACCTTTCATCTTTCGTTGACAGGCTGGACGTGATACAAAGATTTTAAACTGCGAAAGGTAAGGCGGGGGTCAAGAATGCCGGTAAAGGACATCTTCGTCCTCAACAGGTGGAAAATACCCCCCCCCCCCCCCCCCCCCCCACGCCAATAAATGGCTAACCCCAAGGGTAAGACGAGGGTCCTCCAAATCTTCACAATGCAGCAGCTGCTTTGTGGTGGTTTCCTTTGCAGAGGACAACATTGACCTCGCCCTCATACAAGAGCCTTGGGTGGCCAACGGTCAAGTTCTGGGATTGTCGGCTGCCGGTAAGATTTTTGTCAATACTAAAGGCAATAGAGCTATATATATATATATATATATATATATATATATAGAGATATAGAGAGAGAGAGAGAGAGAGAGAGAGAGAGAGAGAGAGAGAGAGAGAGAGAGAGAGAGCTATGTATATAATATTTTAGCTGTTCCAGAAAACTGCAATGATGACCTGGTTATAGCCTTCATAAATTAGGGGCCAGAGTAATAATTAGCTCAACCTATCTTCCCTGAGAGAACTCAGATTCTACCATCGAGTTAGAGCGAGTGGTGGAGTTCGTCCGAAAACACAACACCGAACTTGTGGTGGGTTGTGATGCTAATGCTCACCACACAGCCTGGGGGAGCACTAACATCAACGATAGAGGTGTTACTTTATGATTTCTCATCTCCAACCGCCTGGTAAACCTAGGCAAGAAGTGTTAGACATAACCTTCGCTAACAATAACATGTCCAGGCGGATAAATGACTGGCATTTTAGTAGTGAAAACTCGATGTCTGATCACAAACACATTAAGTTTGTGATTGGAGCATCACCAACTTATGAAACCGTTGCTTTTAGGGATCCAAAAGCGACCTCCTGGGATATCTACAGACATAGCTTAAGGAGGAATTTGGAAACATTTACTAAAAGCATCAAAACGATTTAAGGTCTAGAATTAGCGACGGTGACAATAACCGTGGGTATCCGTGAAGCCTTCGAGGACAGTTGTCCCATCAAAACCAAGACCTCAACACGATAAGTTGCTTGGTGGAATACAAAGCTAAAAGAACTGAGGGAAAAGACCAGGAAACTATTTAATAGGGCTAAGAAAACTGCGAAAAAAGAGTGGGATATTAATTATAGTGCAGCCCTAACTGAATATAATAAAGAAATTAGGAAAATCAAGAGAGCATCGTGGAAGAACTTATGCGAGGAAGTTGAGTCTTTCCCAGGGTCACATAAGACTTCTGCCTTGAATTTGGTTTTATGTATATGCCATCTAGCGTCTTTTGAATGATCGATCCGGATCATTTCGGGCTTCAGTGCTCTGTAAGTCTGTGAGATCCATTAGGTACCGAAAATTTTCTATTTGACTTTGTAAATCTACAACAAGCTATAGGATAAGGTCATTTTATCGAACAAAAATTTATTCACTTTTACATTTGATATTTAAAAAACGTTAGATTGGTAGCGGCATGTGATTAAAAAAGCCTTTATAGAAAATAATCCAAAGATTTATTATATATTTTGGTAAAGAACAATTGTATAGTGCTACGCACATATCATCGATGTTATTTGTAGTATAGTGGTTGATTATGTTGTGGGAATACTAAGAATAAAACCCACGTGCCTTCTCAAGAAGACATTATAACGGAAAAATAATACATATAAAAGGTTTGAAAAGAAAAAATGGTAACAAATTATGTAAAAGAAATAATTAAGTATATCATAATAAATAAGTAGAATTATGTAGTAGTTCACATTGTAGTTGCAGTGACAGTTATTAAAGTGGGATGAAATTAATTCCAATATTCATTGCTTTGTTACATAATGGCACTAGAAAACGATCTGGATCAGTAGTAATAGGTATATTTCAGAAAATATCTCTATCACATTTATAAATTAGAAGTAATTCTTCATTCAAATATGTACACTTTTATTTACACGTTGTGATTGGATGCATTGACTGTTACTTAATAGCAGCTATGTTGCCTACCTAATTATTTCTTTATCCAAATTATAAGTTTCACACTAACCTCTAATAAGTCGCCTAAATGTCTAGCAAAAGATTGTTACATAATACTGCCTGTTTGATCACTCTTAACGCACTAAGGACATAATTATATGGTAAAAATAAGTACAAAATTGTAAATTTATTACATACAAATAAATATTTTTTAGTTTCCTTCTCCTCCTTAAGGAGAAGTTAGCTTATTAGAAGTTTGTGTAACAAACAGTACAAAAAATCAGTCGAAAATTAGAGATCTTCGCACAAAAAACTCATAAAAGCATGGTTGTAATAATATAATCTAAAAATAATTCTAACTTAAGAAGTAGGAATAAAGTAATCAATAGTAATTATTAATAATTCTATTACAATTGCAATTGTATTAAAGTTGTAAGATATTCGATATAATACATTTTCTATAATCAATTTAATTCTGTAACGAGAATCACGCGAATACGCGAAATCACAAGAAAAAAAGCAAAATATTGTTTCAAAGCATATGCTGCAGTTAAATAAAATAATCAAAGTAGGTCCTGTAGCAAAAAAATAAAGAAATATTTCTGTATTGTATTACAAAAAAAACGTTAGGCGGTTAAAGAAGGAGAAAGGAAAAATAAGAATAAATTTATTTACACATATTTTAACCTATGTATTATACCAATATTAAGTAGATTATAAATGTCACGAGGGGAATTACAACACTTAGATCTATGACCGAAATATCTACCGTCGCTGTTAAAATATTTTATCTTAATTTACTTTATTTATTTTTTCATGCAAGGATATCGTTCCTACTAATTACGAGAGCACGAAAAATATGCTGTTAAAGTAAATTTTATTTATTCTCAAAAATCAACTTCATGAAGTCATATTATGCACTTATTGCTTTGTGACATCATCACAAAATCACAAATCATTGCTATTTGATTTAACCGACACATAGGAAGATACTTTGTATTTAGAAATTTGACGATTCCAAAATTATTGAAGGTTTAAGAACTCACAAGAAAAAACTCAGCGTATATCTTTGTCACATTAATACAATTGCTGCACAATGATAACGTTAGTTAATAAGAATAAAAGTAACCGTAAAATAATATTCGTTTATTGTAATAAATACAAAAGTACTTTCACCGACGAATAATATTAGCAGTCTGGTAGATTTCAAAACGAAATATTGCTGTAACTTCATAATTATTAATCTGTAGAAAAATGCTAGGGGTACTTGTGCTTTCACATTGATTATTTCAATAATAATATTAAGTAAAATAGCTAAGTTTCCAGAAATACATTTGGCAAATACTGGCTTTTTATTAAAACCAATTGGTTGCCTACATAACTAGTAAAATTCTTTTAATGCTTTTTATTAAAAATATAATAGAGTAATACGTAAAAACGTACAAACTACTTGGTATTTTAGTATTATGGAAATAAGCTGCTCAAAAGAGAAGAACGATCTAGCAGTTCCGGCAACTATGTACACGCACCGTACAAATTTGTCAGGAATATACTGGTTTATTTGGTATACTTATCTATGTGTAGTTCGCTCTTGGCAATCACATACATTCGTCCAGTTTCAAATACCGGCATGCACTCTATAAATGTCTTATTCAATAAATACTACCTACACTCTATAAATGCAAGTTACAATAAGTGCTAGTTGTTATTTTACGCGCTACATACTGCTAATGTAACGTTCAAGTCAACATCTCTTTCATATAAGTAATGATTGTTACAAAAATCCTTAACAATTACAAATAAGTATATGCGCGTACAAACATGAACCCCTATATAAAATACATTAAATTGTGTTATCTTTATTACAAAATTTATACTCGCTACATTGAGGCCACAACTGCTTCTTATTTGCAATATAACTTATTACACTGGTAAAACTACTAGTGTGTTAGAGACCGTATGTAAATGTGACATAATAAATGCTACAAATACTGGACAACTACAACTCAAGATAAATTTGAAAATTTATATGAAAATTACTGCCAATTGATAGAAACTATTTTCATATACTGAAATGAGTAGAGGTTACACAATACCTAGCAAATATTTTATAGAAAAAAAGTTTCATGTTATACAATAGGGGAATAACATTCAGTTATAAGTACTTCGCACTAGAAAAGCTATTCCAAACAAAAAATGTGTCGCAACTTCAAGACATCGAAGGGCTGGCGCCGGGCGAGCGGGCCATGAACCGATGCATTTGCTGCTGCGCTGGAAATTAGTTATATTGTCTAACCAAACTATTAAACATAGATCGCTTATCGTTATAGTTTTTACGCGACCAAATAGTAGTAAGCGTCAGGAATTTCAAGGCGCTTACGCATTTCATTCCATCGTAGATATGACACACAGTTGTAACTTCAAAATTTACTAATAGTTAAATAAATAAAGCAAAGGAAAATGAATTTTTATGTATTTATTTAAGCTTTCTTGACTACCGAATTGCTATTTACGTCCAGGTTCACACTTTGATTCGTATTCTCGTATTATTAGAGCCGTTCCGTACGCGCGTACACTGCATGAATGTCAGTTACGCTAAAGTAAGGTATACAGATTTCAGTACAGTTCAGTCGAACAAAGTGAGTATTCGGATCGCGAAATCTAGTGCGTAGTACATATATATAATTGGGGAATAACATGAATAATTAAGTAAAAAGATATGTTAAAATAGGTTATTTTTAAAAATTAAGGATTAAGTACATAATCCATATTTAATAACCTTCATTCTTATGACTGTGTTTCATTTTCTTTATTAAGAAACTATTTGAAAAACAAATTACACAGAATGGTGATGATATAATAATAACACTATCTTTAAATACAGCAAGTGTATATAAGTATAGTGTAGTGTAAATAACAAATAAAGATGCGGGATTATTATTTTATACTTAGGCAACTCATTTTAAGAACTAAAATAAACTTAAGCACATTTGTGAAATGTATAATACAGAAATCATCAATTATGGACATACAAAATTATCACACCATTCTTTAATCTAACGTCTATTATGTTACGGGATATAGAGTAATTCTAATAATATTGTAAAATTACAAGGGGAACTGTTCCAAAAATAAAGATAAGAAAAGAAATTAGTTGCAAACTACGAGGCATTCTACCAAACCTTTAGGAATGAGGGATGACAATGTTTTCTTCCTGTGTGTTTGTCTGTTGTCACTTAGGTGAGTTGCTAGGCTCATTTACAATTTAAGTTTAAGGCGCTACTACTAGCGAAAGATCTTGAGCGTTTGGTCGTACACATTCCACGCGCTCTCGCTACAATATATCGCGTAAGAAAAACGATCGAATTTTAAAATATTTGCTTTATAAAATCGAATTTTAGTTCTTTGAAAAAATTAAATAGATCAAAATGTTAATTATTAATTTGTCTATCCATTAGTGTCAATCGCAAAATTTAACAATGCTTACTTTATGAGGAGATGCATGTCATCAATAATTATTTCGCATTTCTATGATTTTAGTTGTAGGACGATTCATCAAGTATTTACTCCTTTTAAAAAAAATTGGAATTGGCTATTATCGAATCAAGATTATGTAAAAATTTTATTTAGTTCATATATATATTTTTAATAACAAGTAGATAGCTTCCAAAAAACTCATAAATAACGACTAGCGCGGCATTTGCTTATACCTTAAAGAATTGATCAAATATTTTTGGATTTATATAAATTGATGTGGTTTAACAAATAGAAAATAAATAAATACAAAGCAAATAAAACACTAGTGATGTTTTATAATTTTTAAATGATCATAAATCGGGAATGAATAAACTAAATTTGTTAATCATAATCGGTTTATTACAAAATGTGGGTTATTGATAGTTTCTGATTAAGACGATTTTATTCGCGAAAGAAGTCCCTTTAGCCAAAGCACCACAGTTTTCGCGAAAGTTTACATTTGTTGTCTGATTCCTCAGATATTTTCAGTAAACGGTCTCTAACTTAAAATATGAGACCAATTAAAAACCAAGTTTTGTAATGAGAGTAAATCACAAGCCAAGATAATACAAAATATTGAACACATCTACTAATATTTACTAATAAACCGATTACTCCCTAGTATTGCTTCCACAACAAAAATAGGTAATTTAAAAAAATCTACTATCACTGGTTAAATTATGCAATAGGTCATTCTGCCGTCATAAGAAAAAAGGGCACAACTAACATTTTTTCCGAAAATGAGTTATATACATACTCGGAATCAGAAAAAAAAGGTCCATCTGCCAATATTTTTTGTATAATTTTAGGAACAAGATAAACAGAAATACCGTTAGCTCAAAAGGCACAACTGAGCCACTTTTTAAGTTTTTGTACGTAAAAAAAAGCACATCTGAATTATAGTACATCAAAAGGTCACATATGCATGCATGTGACTTTTATTTGTATCACAATAAATGTAATTTATTTAGTAGAAAAGGCATGCTGCGTTACATATTAGGTATGTGCTAGTTGTGCTCTTAGATTTAAAAGCTTACCAATACTAGACCTTAACATTTAATTTAAAAGAAAAGTCACAACTACCAGTTATGCCTTTGCTACCAAAAATGTTTGACTATAGGTGAAGAGAAGGGGTCGAGGTACGAAGCGAATCTCGCCAGTTATGCCTGACGTGTCTCGGTGAGTCCACGCTTGTCTGTGAGTGGTATGCTGGTAAGTTTTAGTTACTTATTTGCATGCCTTTATTATGTATAATTTCTTTTGTGACACGGTAATATGAATTTACTAGTATTTATTGACGAAATTTTTGAGGGATTAATTGCAATTAAGTTAAAAATAATATGACATTTTTAGTCGGTATACTGTATCGTTAATAATTTAGAATACGAAACTCGCAATTATTTGTTAACTGACATCTGCCCGTGTATTCACTGACATGAAAAGAATCGAAAAAAACCTTGCCTGTGTTCGTAAAACGTCTCATAACTGCCCGTGCTTATTAATGAGTCAGTTTACTTTTACGGAATTTATACTACCTCCCGTTTATTTTTATCAAAAACAATAATACGAAATAAACTTTACTCTTTTTTCAGCACTATGCAATCACGAAGTGCAAAATTAGTTAGTGCTGCTTTACGCAACGATATTTCTGTAGCCGAGTGGTCTATCGTGCCGTCAACAAGCAGTGGCATTCAAAACTCGGTGCAAGCATCAAGCTCGGAGCATGTTGTGGTGCCGCACTATTTGCTAGATACAGGGTCTGATTTTCATTCTGATGACTCAGTATTGGATTAAAACTTACGAATTACCAAAAGCACGGGAAAAAATCAGCGATAGTGATGGCTTTGACTCAGAAGACTTTATACCATGTTCGCAGCCAATTTCAAAAATAATAATTTTAGAATCACCGGAATACTCAGATGAAGAAACAACGGTACAACTGACTAAGAAAGGAACTATTAGAAAGCGCAAAACTTATAACGTTAGCATAAAGGATCGAAAGAGACTGAAGACTGAGGAAAAAATAAAACTCAAATATTTTGTAAAACCTGGATGCCGCGAGGATATCTGCAAGAAAAAGTGTTCAGCACGTTTTTCAGAAGAGTATCGCAAGATAGTAAATAGCAATTTTCAAAAAATAACATGGATGGAACAAAAATGCTTCTTTTTGAGTCATACTAGTCAAAGAAAACCGGATAGACCTAAAAACAGAGAAAATGATGACAAAGAAAGTAAATATTACACACGGTCTAAAACCGTATCATATTTTTTGGCAGATGAAAATGGTGACAATATTCCAGTATGCAAAACTTTTTTCCTAACCACTCTAGGCTACAACAAAAATAATTGTAAGGCTGTAAGAAATATTCTTGATCGTAATTATGATCCTAAATCGTACCCAGAACCCCTCATTGATGGTCGCGGTCACAACTCAAATCCAAGAAAAATCGATAATACTAAAATCAAGGAGCATATAATGTCATTCCGTCCTGCTGTGTCCCATTACAGGCGTGAACATGCCCCTAACAAAAAGTATTTGCCTTCTGATCTCAGTATTCGAATCATGTATGACCATTACTGTGAAAATGTGCCTGAAACGAAAGTATCGTACGGTTTTTACAGAAAAATTGTAAAAGAACTTAATATCTCATTTGCTCAGTTAGGCCACGAGGAGTGTGAGCTATGCGAAAAATTTACGATTCATAACCCTAACTCAGAAATCAGACACAGAGGTTGTAAAGCATGTAAAGATTATGAGTAACATCATGAAAAGTATATTTTAGCTCGCAAGAAGTACGAAGAAGATGCTGATAATCAGACTCAGAAAAAGAATAAAGCCGACACTCTTATTTTTGCCGTAGACCTGGAAAAAATTATCATGTTACCACGTATGGAAGTATTCAAAACAGTGATGTTCTGCCCGCGGCTTATTATTTTCAACCAGAGCTACTGATAGGAGACAAAAAAATACACGAAGTTGGTCACACTTTACCCGTTTTGTGGCACGAAGGAACGTCTGGCAGAAAAAAAGAGTACATTGTAAGTTGCTTCAGGGCTTTTTTTATAGAAAACCGAGACCTAAAGCACGTAATTTTGTGGCTTGATAACTGTGCAGCACAAAACAAAAATTGGACACTTTATTCTTATTTGACATATTTGGTAAACTCTGCCGAAGTTAGTTTTGAAAGCATTACTTTGCGCTATTTGGAAGTTGGTCATACATTCATGGCTGCTGATGAATTCCACCACAGAGTGGAACGATCTCTTAAAACAAAAAAACGCATTTATGACTTTGAGGATTTCTGCAAAGCTGTATCTAATACTGGCTCTCACACAATAGTTAAGAAGATGATTATTCAAGAATTTTTTGATTTTGAAGACTGCTCTTCGATATTTAAATTAAAAAATTCCAGCCCTCGAGCTTACATGAATGGAATTGCCGAGGCTAATTTTCGCAGAGGATTCAAGTTATTATTTTACAAAAATAGCCATGGCACTGATGGGTACTTTGAATTAGATTTCCTTAAGTTAAAAAATCTAAAAGAAGGCATTCCAGCACCACGCCAAAAAATTTCTCCGAGAGGTATAACGAGTGAAAGAAAATCCGCTATACTCACTAAACTTGGTCCACTTATGCCTACTAATAGAAGGAATTTTTGGGAAACCTTGCCCGTAAACGATAGCTCAGCTGATCTTACTCAAACTTATGAAGACTAATAATTTTTTAAGTGTACTCATTTTGACCGAAATTCTAATTATAAGTGCCTTGACGATTGTGATAACTTTATTGTAAGATAGTTTTTTTGAACTTTTGAAATAGTTTTTGTTTATTCTATTTTTGATAAATGTTGATTATAGGACATGGTCGAAATTATTGTAAACCTTAAAAGTTAAGTGCCATATTTAACAAACGTTAGTATTATGTAGCAAGCATTATTTCTTAAATTAGAAACCAATCAAATATCTTTACTGTGATTTTTACATAATAAAAATCAAATAAGTTCTTTGATGACTGATAATAACAGTTAATTAATGTTAATTTGTTAAGTTACAGTAAAATTTTTTTTAAGTTTCGAGACGATGATTTTTGTTAACTTTTTCAATAAAAGTTTTAGAAATATTCCTCCAATGTTTTATCTCTGTTCTTTTATGTTTGTATAATTATAATGAAAAGGCACATTTGGTTAGTTATGCCCTCTATTCGTAATAATAATAATTTTACTACATTTTTTATGCTACATTGAAAGAGAAAATGTTGATTATTTATAAATGCCAATAAAATAAAATAAATATTATTCAATAGTCGTATAGGAATCGTAAAAATGAATATATTTGAATGCATCTATTTTCGAAAAATAATATTATAGTCGATATTTTTTGCCAAAAACCAACAAAAATTTTAAACTCGATTTTCTCCATATTTATAAAATGTTAGTTGTGCCTTTTTTCATTATGACGGCAGCATTGTGGATGCTAATAAGATAAACCCTCGTGTGAAATATTAGAATACTTATAGATAGAGGTAGTTCAGAAACTGAATGTACCTGACATTCATACTATATTAAAGCTAACTTGCTATGTTCAAGATCAGTAGTGATGTCATCGAGTGGGGATCTAGAGTATGTAACATTATAAATTTGCTATCACATTTGATTTCTTCTTCACCCTAACCTAGATAGTAAATACGAAAAGCTGATTTTTAAATTTACCAATTAATAAACTTAAGAGTCTACTGAGATCTAAACATACATTAATGATTATGGCAAAAAGACGCCTGCCTTGTGGACATGTTCAACGCCCAGTATCACATTAACTTCAATACAATCTATGTTAAGAGATAGATCTTTACAAAATAATTCGATCCGGGCATCTAGTAATACTGGACGATAAGGGTAACAATATTTACAGGGACATATGCATGTACACATCGTAGCGTTGCTGAGGGCGTGGGACGGGCAAAGGCGCGAAGTGCGAAGCTCCGAAATCCGCGCCTTGCCACTCGTGTCACAACGAATACGACTCGTCGCCAACCGCCCCGTACGCCGCGTTCTATTGCATCGAATTAAAGTTCACTCCGAGAATATTCAAGGGCGAGTTGTGCGGTACACCTTGCAGCGGGAAGTCGATCGGTCGTGAGTCAATAAAACCCACTGGAACTGGATGAGGGGGGCATATGAGCGCCATCTGTTGTTCGGGCTGCGGCACTTCCTCCTTTGGTTCGGGCGGTGGTGTGGTATGTTCACGTTTTATCCTGCTTTTGATGCTGGGTCGGTTGTTTGGATATCCCTTCTTCTTGTATTCAAGCCATAACGTCCTATTGTTAACCCCGAACATACGTGCCGCCTTGCAGAAGCCAATGCCGCCAAAGCGGACAGCTTCTAGCGCTCGTTGGAAGTTTTCTTCAGATTGTGGATTCGTTGTGCGGCGACGCTTAGGCTGAGTTTGTGGAACCGCCTCTTGAGCCGTTTGAGCTTCCGCGACGCAGCTAGGACCAGGCGAAGGGCCTGTTACGCCTAAACCTTGAGCGTAATCATTCATATCTGAATCCATGTGCGGGTTGATAACGTTATTGATGTACATTCCTGGATCCGGTTGGAGGCTGCCTCCGCCGATGCATGCGTTGGAGTATCGGGGGTATGTGTGCTCCATCATACTCCATTGGCCTCCTGGGAAGAGAGATAAATGATTTTGAAAATAATTACTAAGAAAAAACAAGGAACATTTAAATTAAAATTAGTTTTCATTGATCTCCCTTCCCTGAAAATAAAGATTATGGCACCCGATATACTTTTAATTGTTTAGAGACATTCAAATATTTCAAAATACCAAAAGGTTAAAAAAAACAAAATTTGCAATTTATCTATAAAGAGATTGATGGCCTAAAGTATAACAAAGAGCATCTACATTTTAAGTTTAAGACACAGAATCTCATGCTGTGGGTATATTAATTTTATTGAGGATTGTAAGAGATAAAATTACAAAACTTATAGGTTAAATTTTTTGAAAGTCACTATAATAATATGTCAAGCTAGTAAATACAAAATGGCAAATTTCGTCCATAAATTTTGAATGTTCAGTAAAAGTGTAATCAAAGTCCAAAGAACAGCAAGCAACTCTGACTGTAGAAAACTGTGAAAACAGTCATAGGTGACTAACCCATTGCCTATACAATCACAATGACGTGACATGCAGTCAATGTGTCTCTATCGTAGCATGTGCGTGTTTCGCAATGCCGCAAGCAGTATTTGTAATATAATACTGAATTGGAGACTTTTTAAGCGCATTTGTTCCGTATGCAACACGTAGGCAGTGTGCGAGTGCAAATGATGCAGCACCACCACACACTAAACCGAGTCGTCGAGTATATAAATATAATCTCAGATTTTGGGAATCAAAATGACTATTATAAGACATGTTTGTATTTCGTGTGATCCGAACCTAAGCTGAGATAATCATTAGCGAAAAGGAAAAAAGGATAAAAGGTAGAGGATGAATAAATAATTTAAATGGAAAACTTGACAATCAAATATTTAATAACAAAACAAAGAAATGTCATAACCATAATCACAAGAATACAGCGTCGCCTTAATAATTGCATTAGAATGGAAAAGAATAGAATAATTTTTATTCGATATAGATTACATATAATTCTTATTTAAAGTAATTTTTACTTTACCACTGGTTCTGAAAAAAAAATACCTGTCCTGGGCAGAACCAACAAGAAACCCAGCGGAACTTTTTTTTAAAATAAATTTTACAATTTGAATGATTACAAAATATTTACAAAATTTAATTTAGTGACCGCTTGGAAGCAACAACCTCATTCCCTGGGGTTATTATCAACCCCGTTATTTATTTTATTATTTATATTATAAATAACCCTGTATAAAGAGGGTTATTTATATTATAAATAACCCTCTTTATACAGTTTTTGTTTAATTAAATATTTAAAACTTGTAATAGGTCTCTCACCTTGTATATTTTCTGGGACTTTGTTCTAATAGCATATACATTGCCCCAATAATAAATTACTGACTCTGTGGATTCGAGAAACTGGTATCACTAGCTTGTGTTTGTTCCCAGTGTATTACAGAGTGTAGATCATTTTGTATCTATTACAGATGCAATAACTTTAATGTAAATCCCCCATAAGTCTGCCATTTTCTTAACATCAATAGTTTTAAAATATTTAATTATATCATTTGGCAATACTCTATGTAATTTCAAAGTATTTTAAATAAGCCTTTACATTTTGTTTAAGTAATGATTCGGTGATAGTAGGAGAATATAATGATATTGTTATCAAAAAAGGAACATTAAAATGTTTCTCAAAAGAGAGCATCAAATATTTATACAGGTTTCGAAAGTACAGTAGAATCCCGATGGTTGAGCGACAGGCTGTTCCCTCGAATCCTGCACGAAGGAACCAGAAAAATGGTGGGGCCAAAAATGGGGGTCTAGAATGTGGTGCCACCTTTTCGGCCAATAAGAAGCGCGTCCCGCCGAGATAGAAGTAGTAGAATTGGCCTGCCCATATATGGACGCGCACCGCTGCCACTCAGCCCTTCTTGCATCGTAGTCGAAGAGAACCGCTAGTTGTTATTGCACCTCTGTGGCAGTCGGCCACAGAACCGCTAGATGTAACCGCTTCGCATAGTGAGAGTTATCGTCGCGCACCGCCCTCTTCCAACGCATCATACAGAAGACCACACAAGAAAAGGAGCGTCGTCCACGAGGCCGTAAGGAACCCCACTGCGGTAAGTGCTTTTCCTTTGATAGAACCGCTAAGTGAGAGAAATGCGAAAAGGAAATAAAGAAATGCGGCAAACCGCTTGCTTTATTTGACTTTGGAATCCATTATCCGGATTTTCGATTATAAGGAATACCCCTGGTTTTTTTTTGGTCCGGATAACCGAGATTCCACTGTCGATCATGTTTCTCTTTATGGTAATCGCTTTATACAGCTCACAATCAGAGGCACAATTCTAGAATTCTGCTTGTTCTTTTTTCTATATTAAACAATTCAGCATCTCCTTTATATCTTAAGTTTCTTAAGTTCTTAAGAGTTCTACGGTACTCTAATCATAAAATTAGTGTTCCAACTCATTGCACTGGATTCTCCAGCTTCTCCTTAACCAAGGGTTATTTTGCAATGACTTGCCAAATTTACAGAGAAGGTTCAGAATAAGTAATATAGGCAAATAAAAAAATCTCAAACATTGTGTGCTTTTTATCTTTTAAATTCAAAATGCGTGGTAATGTATCATTTTAACTGATTTTACTGCGCTCGCATAAATTCTTAGGGTCGGTCGGTAGGCAAAAACGTTGTTGCCCATAAATCACATTCAATTTAAGATAATTTTAAATAAAAGTAGAAGCCTTATTTACTCGTATTTCCAAAAACTTCAATAACAGTATATCATAATTTATATATCTGAACTTAGTTTAAAATTTGGTTACTCTGAAAAATAAACCTGTATATTTGTGTATATTTATCATTTTTCACATTATAAATAGAACACTATATAAATACCCCAGATAATTTTAATAATAACTAATTATCCCTTTTCTTCTTATAATAATTGATTCTCATACCTGAAAAAATATTCATAATTAATAATAACATTTGTTAAAGAACAATATAGTTTTTTAATTTTTTTTTTAATATTTTACTATAAAGTGAATTTTTATGTTATTGTTATACAAGAGCAATGTTTTATTTAACTATTTAAAATTTAAAAACTATTTTAGGAATACGATAATATTATTAGAAAATGAGAAGTCAGTACTTACAAGGCATGTTCTCAAAGAATGGCAGCACGCGCGCAGTGTACTATTATTACCCACTCATTACTTAAATTTTTTAAATGGCAAGAATCTTCTGCCTCCGCGCTACATTTAATACCTATTATAAATTGCAAAGTAACGCAAATTTAAGTGAATTTTATTATTGAGGACGTATATACGTTCCAAGCGCTTATTAGCTCAACACAGTACTTTTCAAACCTGTTAATGTCCATCCAGCACTTATGACATACAAATATTAATTACACATACCTTTAGCAAATTTTATAGTGTAAATAGTTATAATTATAAAAGATTTTTTTACATTAATACAGTATTTTGTGGATGTTATCAAGAAAACTAAACAGAGGTTTTCTTAATTTCCCTTTAAGGATCAAATTCAAAGCTTAAAATATCTGAAATCGCTGACAAATTTTAGAAACAAAAAATACAATCAATTTGACAGACGCCCAAGGAAAAAAGTTGTTACAAGAAAAGATATTTCGATTTAGGTTATATACCTAAGAAATTTAAAAAAAATAATAAAAAAAGAATAAATCATGTGCAATTTTTATGAAAATTCTGTGGATGAAACGATTACTTTCATAATTTATGTTACTTAATTTTACATCTAAAATTAACATCTTTTTTAACCCTTACCCTTCAAAATTAAAAATAAAATAGCGTTATTCCTTTTCTATAAATATTTTAGAAATACTATAAAATTTCCGCGTTTTGATGAAATCAAATTAGACCGTCGCTAAGCTTTCCAGAGGTTACGTCGCTCGGCGCTCTGTCTGACGTTTGCCATGCATCTACGAGGACAGAGCACTACGAAGACGACACTGAAAGTTTTTAGAACTGGCCACTTGTAAACGATATAATAAAAAATAAGTTCAAATCATGAAAATGGAACTCTTTGCCAATATTATTGTGTATGTATTTTATTAATTTGTCATTAGTTTACGCAAATTGAAAAATGTCTGTGTCACGTCAGCATAAATTTAACGCGAGAATATTTTCGTACAATTATTTTTTATGACTTTCGATGTCATTTAAGTCAACAAGAAAATTATGATAGACTCCGATTGGCTTTTCACGATGAAGCCCCATTTCGTGCCACTGTTTAAAACAGATTTAATGAGTTTAAACGTGGTCGCACTAATCTCACCGATGATCTACGTGAGGGACGGCCTTCTACGGCGACAACTGAAGATAAAATCAGTGTTGTGCGGCGTATGATAGAGTATGACAAAAGAGTTACCTATCAGTAGATTCGGACAAGCTTAGGCATCGGTATGAGTCAAGTGCACAAAATCATAACATATTTGACAGAGGCCCAAAAACTCCGTCGTGTTGATTAGTGCCGTAAAATGGTTCAAAGATTTATAATTCTCGAGACGCCTAACGCTCGTTGTGCGCTGTGAAGAAATGTTGCATCCCATTGCATATTCTATGGCATTTTTCGCGGGAAGTACTTAGACAAATTGTTCGGATTAATTCCAGCCACCAAATTCCACCAAAGCACACCGGTACTATCCACACCACTTGGATGCGTGCCGGTCCACCATGACTGTGCGATTTATTAGGAGTTTTCTTCCTCGTAAGACTTCTTTGTGGATTTATCTACCACTGGCATTTTTCTGGACCGATACGACTTAGAGATCTTCAAGGAACGAGCTTACCCCTTTTAAAAAGGCTAGCAACGAACCTGTCATTTCTCTGGTGCAGTTTTTTATAAGCAATGGTCGTCGCTTACTATGTGCGTGAAACTGCGTGGTGGAAAGCTAGTGAAGTATAAAAATCTAGTAAATATATATTCGTGGATTGGGCAGGCACACACAGAAAAGAACGTTGGGGGGCGCATAATCATAGTTAGCCAAGGCCTGTATTTACAAGGCGCAAGTTCGCCCTCACACGGAGTGTTGCTCTATCTCTGGACCGGGGCATCCCAGTACCAGCTCCCTTCAATTGACCATATGCAGCGAGCGAGTGGTCCGAATCGTCGACGACTGAGTTCTTTCTGATCGGCTTGATTTACTCGCGCTGCGAAGAGATATTGCATGACATTGCATTTTTTACCGCATTTTCGTAGGGAGTACTTTGAAAAATAGTTTGGATTAATTCCAACCGCCAAATCCCACCAACGCATCATCTATCATCGGTGATTTTTCCGGACCGACACGATTTAAAGACCTCCAAGAAACAAGTTTATTTCTTTGAAAAAGGCCGGCATTTCCTGGGTGTTGCAGTTTTTCGTGGACGATGATCGACACTTACTATCAGGAAAATTGATTTAACGTGGATGGTACCGCGGGTTGGAAAGCTAGTAAAATATAAAATCTAATAAATATATAATAAAACATTTTATTTTAGTGTAGGGTTCACAATGCAGTTTACAAATAAGTATTGCTCTGCCTTATTGGGCTTCAAATTACTGCGTTTGTTACATAATATTGTTAACCCTGCTTGGGAAAATATGCGTTCACCGGACAGATAAAAATTTAATTTTATAGCAAATAAAAGTTATAATCCTTATTTTTAGACACATATGTTAAGCCTAAATTTTAATGGTCTAAATCAAAACAATATTTTCTTTCCACTAAAATTGCTTATGTTTGTAATGAATAGCGCCGTCTATTTCGTTCTATAGTTAAAAAGATTAAAGCCATTCTCATTTTATTGAAGTCGAACCAAAATTGACGAGACTCTCAAGGTTGTACGCGTATTTATTGACTTTCAAAGTGGTAAGTACAATAGATGTTAGATGGCCTAAACACAAAATAAACAAATTTATTAAATAAATAAAATATGTAATAATATTGAATAAAGTTATCATGTGTGTCCATTCCATTCATAATATACTGTACCAACCGATTTTTTTCCGCAAAACACTGCTGTTATCTTGAGTCATCCTAATATAAGCAATAAAATCCGTAAAAACTTGTATAATTTAAATGATCATTAGCTTTTGAGTTATTAACGAGTAAACAAATCAATCGGGAAGAAACTAGCCACTATGGAGAAAATTAAATATCACGCCGTCATTAAGTTTTCACCAAACAAGGAAAGACTCCTCAAACCATTTTTCAAGAGATGTCATCTTGTTATGGGGACTCCGCTCCTGGGAAAACCATGATTTATAAATGGCACACCCTTTTCAAACAAGGGAGGGATACCATTGAAGACGACCCCCAACCTGGA
Organism: Parnassius apollo; assembly: GCA_907164705.1. Lineage (NCBI taxonomy): Eukaryota > Metazoa > Arthropoda > Insecta > Lepidoptera > Papilionidae > Parnassius > Parnassius apollo. Next base: position 1,304,881 of record CAJQZP010000963.1, on the reverse strand, counting down.
CGACCGATTGAGGCTATCACGCCAGAAATAATCGAAAAACCGGCTAAAGAAATAACAGCTAAACATCCTAGCATCAACACCATGGCATGATTAAAGTCTTTGCAAGATGGATTCCGAGAATGCTTCCTGCGCATCAAAAACACGAGCGCGACGTAAGTTGTCGCGAGTTTTCGGACCGCTGCTGTAGAGAGTAAAGGGAGGAAGTTATGGGTCCCAATTTTATTATGAACCGAGTCAAAGCAAGAGTCGATGCAGTAGCATAAAAAAGACACACCCCTTCCTAAGAAGTATAAGATGTCTCAATCGGCCGGAAAGATCATGACGACGATCTTTTGAGAGGCAGAAGGTATCCAATAATTGACTATCCTTGAACGGTAAACTTAAGTGGAATAAACACATAGAAAACAAAATCAACAAAACTAGTATAAACTTTCTGGCAATGCAGAAACATGATTGGCAAAGATGGGGTTTGATGCCAAAAATTATACTGTGGCTGTACTTTTTTCTGGGGGGGGGGGCTGGGGGGTCCTCCTTCCGTGGGGGGTCTTTTGCATAGGGGTTAAAATTGAACTCGGCCCATGATCACATACGGCTGTCTGGTATGGTGGACCAAAACTAATGAAGCCACCACAGTAAAAAAGCTTCAGCGTTACCAGAGATTGGCATGTATGGCTGCCACGGGCTGCATTAGAACTACACCGACAGCAGCTTTAGAGGCTATACTGGGGCTGACCCCAGTATAGCCTCAGACATAAACAACAAGAAGCAACTTTAGCTGCCATTAGACTCAAAACCCTAATTCTTTTAAGCAGGAGTAGTCCCCCATACAGGTATAATTAATAAAATTTACTCAAAAATTCTTATCTTACAAGCCAAGTACTATAAGATCCCAAGACAATTTGTATTCGATAAGTAGTACAAGATACAACTGAATGAAACTGACCATCTGGAGGGGTTAAACCCAAAGAGCTTAGAGTTTTCACGGATGGTTTTAAAATAAATGAAGGGCCTTAATATCCACATATGTACACCGCTGGGTACCCATAACACAGTCTGCCAGGCTGAATGTATGGGTATCATCCAAGCGGCCTCAGCAGTAGATGCTAGGAAGGTAAAAGACTTCTCCATCAGAATACTGACCGACAGTATGGTGGTAATACAAGTTCTGAGTTGTTATGTGGTGAACTCGGGACTAATAAATGAATGCCATCAACTATTATATGAGGTATGTAAGCACAACAATGTGACTACAATGGATTAAGGAACAGAATGTATCTAGAGGCAACGATGCAGTAAATGAACTGGCCAGAAGGAGTCGTAAACTAAACTACCAACATTCTGCAAAAGGTAGGCTTTGTGTTTTGCTTTTACCATCCACAAGGTATTTTAGCGTGCAAATTTAAGGAAGAGAAACCAATTCTCATCACCCTCAATTTAATTATGAAACCATTGTGTGTCGGTGCTCCTACAATATTATATATGGAATCCAGCAACTGACTTTCCATACTTTTCCTAATGCAATTCTTTTTCTAATGTAACATCATACCTATTTTCTCATTCTCAATATTCAGATACTTATTATCAACTCTCTTAAACTAGCTAAAGCAATCTGCCGTCATGTAATTCCAAGAATGACCAGCTTGAGGTTTGTTATCGAACTTGTAATTCCTGTTAATGTTTATCAAACCGATTGTACATGTTACACCCTCCTTTAGCTTATTATCACATCTTTCACCAAATGCTTGGCACACAGATTCACTTAAAAGATGCAATAGCTTTAAGTCTAGAAGGACTCACACACACACACACATATCATAAATAACAATTTGATATACTTTAAGGAATATAATAAACTTACCTTGCGGAATCCCTGCGGGGTTATTGTCCATTGCTAAAGGCTCTACATTAAGGTTGTGTTGATCTGGAGTCTGTAAGAAAATCATATTAAAAATTAAGATATTTGTAAAATTATTTTTTCTATTTTATTTATACTTATTAGTTTACATTTTACATATGTAAATGATATGTTATGTATGATATGTATTATACCTGTTGAGCATTATCCATGCGTTCATCTTGATATTCCCTCATGCGTCTCTGCTGTGGCAAACTGCTTAATGTTATGGATTCCCCCCGCATTAAGTCTACTGACTGTCCTGCTTCATCATTCCTATTATCATCTGGCACCATGTTTAAAGATGTTGATCCAGTTGAACTTTTTCGGCGTCTGTAAATGATACCAAAATATTTATTGGAAATAAAGAGGTTTTTTTTTTCTGTCTGTCTATTTAGTAACTACATAGTCATAATTCATTACACCAATTAAACACCAATTTTCACACAGGCTGATAGTGTGTTTGTGAATGATGTCTTTCTTTCTCACTCCTACATCCATGTACACTTTACTATTTCTCATTTTAATTTTTTTATAGGAGGGGTAAACAAGCGTACGGCTCATCTGATGTTAAGTAACTACTGCCACCCATGAATATTATCTTTTGTATTGCCAATCTAATATGTTACTTTATAATAAATCTATGGTATGATGTATAATTTATTTTGTATTCACATTATATTATACTACAACTATGTATCAATGCATGGAAGTGAATATATTTTATTTTCTACACCTTCTATGATTGCAGCCCCATTGGTAGTCTTTTTTTTGTCTCAAAGAAAGTCGAGTTCCTGTGACAAACAGACATAGGGAGATACAGATACCTTTGCTAGTTTTGGCACAGAGCAGTTTTAATGATGTTTCTAAATTAAAGCTCATGCAAGTGAAGCCACGGGTAAAAAGCTAGTATTAGTTTTATATATATGTATACAATTAAAGATTTAAACTATTTTATGATATCAATTTTAAATTATTAAAATACACACACCTTCTGCGTTTATTAGAGGGTGATGCTGCTGGTGATGCAGAATGCCTTTGGGAGTCTATTGAGTCACCAGGAGACTGAAAGTCAGCTGAAGTACCTTGGGACCGTGTAAGAGATGTAGAATCTGGCATTTCAGTCAGCCCCTTGATTTTCAGTAGTTTAGCTGTATCGAGTACCTGAATAAAAACGAATATGAATAACTATAGCTCAATATACACACCTTTTAAGTTTCGATATACATAAAAGGACAATGGCGAAATAATAGTTGATGGAATTATTAAGCGTCTACTGAAGTCACCATTAAAGATATCAATAAAATAATTTACTTTGTTTTATCTAACCAAGATTATGGCCTATCGAAGTGTGGAAAAATATCATCCTACCTAATTTAAAACTTAATTGACTAGTTGTTGTGGCAAATTGTTGATGGAATTATTAAGCTTCTACTTCTGTCACCATTACAGATATCAATAAAATAATTTACTATGTATTATCAAATAAAGCTCGTGGCCTAACGAAGTCTGGAAAAAAAATTATCATACACAATTCAAAACTTAATTGACTAGTTGATGTATGTAGTTGTTTTGATTCGTCATTTAAGACAAGCAAATTTTAAACTCTATAATATTTTGCATTTGTATACGCATGAAAAAAAGTCAACTAAAATTTGTTTGGGAGTCGACATTGTCCTTTATATTGGTATTTGCTTGCCTGTGGTAATTGCTCCTCTGTTACATTCACTTCACCATAGTACATAAAGTCGACCATGGTGCGTAAATCAGAAAATGATACATCTTTTAGGATTACAATTGGATGTCGAGAAGGATTATCTACAAAAAGAGCCTGAAAACAAAAAGCAAATTAGAAATAAATTACTATAAACTTTATAGAATTATAAATAATTATCAACATTATTACACATTATACAGGTACTAACATTATTATTTCAACATTATGTCTATTGCTATTCTTACAATAATTCAAACTTAAAGATGTTACCTGAAAATAGGTACTGCAAGCAGATAGGACCACCTTATGGGCTTGTAAATGCTTGCCCTCAGCAGCAAGAGTTACATCAACAAGTGTCTGTGTGTTCAGTAGAGTTGTGAACATAGAAATGAAGTTTGGCTGGTGATTATTCCACCTTAGACTATATTGCTGTGACATGATGGCCACCTGTGATGAAGCAAATTTGGCAATAAATGTCAAAGGTTGGTGTAGGTTTATATAATTGTAACAAAACTAGCACTAACCTGATTTTTTTCTTTTTTGTTATATAAAGATTAGACGCCTTACTGAAATGGAATTTTGAGAAGTTAATAGAATATTTAATACATATTCCAGTTACATTTAATACAAAAAAATGAAAGTCTATCATTATTTCATAAAGAAAATTTTCTCCAATAAGCAAGTCAAATGTCTTGTCAAGTTAGTCTTCAACCCACAAAGGAATAAAACAAAAATGTCGCAAATGCTTTTAAAGTTAAAGGTCACAAAACACAATCTAATACAGGTAAGCTAAAAAAAATCATTGGATGTGAAAAAAAATCATAAATGTAAAATACTAAATTAAAGTCAAAGATACTGATGAGAAAATTACTTAATTCCCTTTTAAAGATTGCACTAATTTGGATATTATACATTTTATAAAATGAAATTCTTGCTTTTATAAAGAACTCAATGTTTAAGGTTTAATGCGTGCAGATGGCTCAGTACCATGCTTTGTATTAAACTCTTGAGAACTGGAAATGGACTGCCATAATGATGATATTACAACACGCACAGCAGCTAGCATAAGGTACAATAATATTAATTTAAAAAAATATATAGGTAATAAAAATGGCCATGCAGTCATGGTCAGATATAAGTAATATAAATCAAGTATAATGTCAAACATGAAATGCAGTATTTTTGACCTATTTTAACATTCTCAGTAAGATCATAATTTTAAATCTCTTGAAAAAAAAATAACACAAGATATGACAAGATATGAATATTTAACTAAGAAATATTAATTAAAAAATAACTATAGTATAATAGTTGGAATACCAGATATTTAATAAGTAATGAATATATAGAAATATTATTTTTAAATTGATATTCAAACAAAGTTATGCACATGTATATTGTAAGAAATTAAGAAAAAGAAATTCTTTGATTTCTTTTCATATTGACTAAATTTCATTTACAAGATTCTATTTGCAACAAATTTCCATTAGTGGACAATTCACAATATTTATGTTTTAGTTTGTTATATCACCAACTGAAAACCACTAACTTGCAGGAAGCTTTATTATAATACACAGTCAAATATAAATCAAATAATTTAATGTGTAAACATGTTATGGTACAACATTAATGAATAGAAGAATGTAAAAACATACAGACCACGTAAGTTAGATTTAGTTTTCAAAAAACGTAGGTACAATATATTACAATTATTATAAGATGCTGCTAACGTCATAATTAAAAATAAGTAGTATTAGTGTGAAGTTTAAAAAATTATATTTACTATGTACATCAAAGGAATAAAGAAGTTACGATTCTAGTTTTTCTTTACTTCACATGCAAATTCTCAAGTTTGTTTGTTGATTCAAAAGGGTTATTTGACACTGAATTGAACACTGATGCTACTCAATCTCAAAAACAACGTAAATGTAATGAGCCATGCGCAACGTAATAAAATTAAACTTAATTCGTAATTAGTACAATAGTGTGAATATTTTATATATAAAGTATCGCTTCGGTTTCATTGTTGAATTTAATATGCACAAAATTATATACAACAAATAAACTATAATTGAATGGTGATGAGGCCACCCCGGACAAATGACATCAATCAATAACAATGCAAAAGTGGAATCACATTACATATGATAAGTACTTTTTAAACTTACCCATAATGCGTTTTATGATTTTGGATGCCGTTTTTAGTACACTTTAAAGTAAATATTTAAGTAAATAATTATCAATCAACCCACGCTAACAATACTACCAAAACCCACGCCAACCAGTGTTGCCAGTTGTTTAAAAAATATTGGAAATTTGAAATAAGGAATGATAAGGCCAACATTTAAATGAAATAATAATATTTGTTTTTTTTTTTGTCTTTATTTCTAATCGTCGCTTCATAGTATTATTTTATACTTTGAGAAAAATCTTGAAAAAATGTATAGTAACTGAGAAGTATGTCATAGCGGTAATATTCGAAACTCCAGTATACCTAGTTAATGATTATTGTAGTTATTATATAAAAGTGTGCTCTACACTACTCGCGAAGTTGATCGGAATTGGGCGAGGAGAATAGCGTAGAGAGGTACTTCGATTCGTTTCGTGCAACCTCGATTTGCTTTGGGCAACTTCCGATCGCTGTCAGTTTTTTGCGCCCAAGTCAAAAGGGACTTCGCCAGGCCTCAAAGTTACACGAAGCATCTCAGTACACTACTTGGCTACGCTAACGCTTTGACGTCGTAATGTTCATATGTAGGTGCGCACTTAATAACAGCAGTTTCCTCTTGGATATTATTCATGTTATCAGCGGGAGGGCGACTCACGGCAACTGTGCACTCAGCGAAGTAGCACGAGTGTGTAGTCACGTCCTTCGGCATGCGATCAACTTTGACAAGTACTTCGTTCGTTGAGGTAACTTCGCGAGTAGTATAGAGGGGGCTTTATTCTAAAGACTAGCTGTCGGCCGTGCAATGAAATGGGGGAAAAGGACGCCGCCTGTTGCGCTTTGCACTCTCTGTCACATTTACGCAGGCCTTACGGCAGGCATGCCCCTGCACGGCGTCCTGTTTTCCTATTTGTTACACCGCGGGCAGCGAGTTTTCAACATTAGTATAATAATTTATTATGGTATATACCTATTATAAAGACAAAACTTTCCCAGGAAAAACTAATTGTTATTGCTACAAAGGGTCAAATGTATTTTTGAGTAAGAAGTTTTTAAGAAGTATCTAATTTTGACCAAGAATCGTAGTTAACGCTTGAGTGAGGGTATGTCGATAAATACTCTCATCTAACATAACATAAACACTCACGCCTGTCACTCAAAGGGGTAGGCAGAGACTACAGACTTCCATTTAGCACGATCCTGACATACCTCTCTCGCCTTTTCCACATATACCTACGGATACATGCTCGTCGGTTAAGGGTACTCTTAATTTGGCCCATTTTTAATATATTACCCATTCGGTCGGCAAACTTTTGACTAGGACATCCCTGTGTGACTCTTCCATTCTTTTCTGCAACATATATTTGCTATGTCAGTCTTTCCTCATTCATTCTTTCTACATGACCAAACCACCGAAGCATTCCTTTCTTATTCCTGGTCACCGCATCATCTTTCAAACCACACTCTTCTTTTTTCACACAGTTTCTCACCCTGTCACTCAGATTCTACCCTAACATACTCCTTAGCGACCACATTTCTGCTGCATTTATTCTACTCTCGTGCTTCTTCTGCCACAGCCAACTTTCACTACCATACGTTAAAGTGGGGCCTAATGCAGCATTGTGAATTGCCATACGTGCCTTTTTTGACACATTCCGACTTTTCACATGTACAGCCCCATTTACTTTATTTCTTGCATTCACTCGTCGTTCAATATCCTTGTCATATCTCCCATCTCTGCTGAATACACATCATCACTAACTCACTCATCGCTTCACATCACTCTCATCTATTTAAATAAATGAATGAGTGTTCATGTCAGAAGTAAATACAATATGTTATTTATCAAAGTATAGTCGGTTAGCCTCGCTGTATCATCATTTTCTTTACTTATACTTAATACTTGTAGTATGGAAAAAAACCTTTTTTTTTACAATAAGTTTATTGTCAATCGATTTTAGGACAAAGCAACTTAGATCTAAGAAAACCTGTTTTTTTATATTTTCTATTTGAAAAAGTATTTTATTGATAATATAAATTATCTGCGACAATAGGTCAAGATGCAGGTGGCTCTTAGGATATCCCAAAGCTGCAAACATCTATTTGATCCTGGCGAGATAAACCAGTGCAGCCTAGGCAGAACAAGTTTTTTTTTTCAAATTACAATCTATCAAAATTCCAAGTTGGAACATTGGCTACTGCAAAAATTGGCGTATTGGCACTCACAGTTTTTTTTTTAATATTTTGAATTGTTACTATGATTTTTACTATTAAAATCGTTATTATTATTTTTAATTAGTTAAATAAAAGTACTATATATTTCACTGGGTCGGCCATCGGAACACAACACCGCGCCAGCGACTCTCGAGCGACTCCCGAACCTGTGCCAACTTATTTCGCGCGCTCTGTCTCGTTTCGATATAATCGTGTGCGTCGATGACCGTGACGCTTCTATTTTGTGCTAGAGCATCGCCAACTATGCCCGCAATTTTTGATCGTTGGAATTATTTACTTTCGTACAGTATATTTCAATTAGTATAAAGTTCGCACATTATTATTATACCAGATAATCAACTCACTATAGATATTTTGATTGTAGCTGAGCTTTCTTTTCAGTCGAAATGGGGTAAAATAAATACAAGTATCAATGTGTCACTAAACGTAATAAAAATAAATATCCTATCTCTGGAGAAAAAAATAATGGAGAATAAAAATATCTGCATGCTTCCCATGCGGACTGGCCCAGATTATGCAGTAAAAGTACTAAAAATCTACAAAAACGACAAATTTTGGATTTTGAATTTGTTACCCAAGTTACAAGCGTTTTATAAAAAGTGTGCATTGCCTGAAATTATTCACTGGAGATAAGCTCGGTCAATGCCGTTGCGGCAAATATTTTTATATAAGAAAAGGGTAATTGACTGTAAGTACCTAATAAAAAAATATTAGTAACAGTTGGTTATTTTATTTATTAAACTAGGTTGCAATCGTACTATTTATTTATTTATACCACTATGCTACCGTTGATAGATATAATCAATTAATAATCGATTACTGTGAAATATTTAAAATATTTATATGTACTTATTCCAACACTAAGATTCATAAATAATGAAAAATATATCAAATAGATTATAATAAACTAATTAGATAACATAAAAATGATACACCTAAAATTTTCCATCCCCTGAATTCCATCCTAAGAAAACTTGTATAATAGAAGATCAAGATCGTTTAGTGGCCATACTCAAAGTATCATATTGCTATTATTTCGTATCTCTAACTGAATAGAGATACGAAATAAAATATCACTCGCGTAGGTAATCATCCGCTAGGAGCGTAAAATACCTGAATTGTAAGAGGGCTCTTAATTTACCTCGGTCGGTTCTTACGACATCCACGATATATATATGGCGTAGTTGATTCTCTTATGCCGCCTCTACAATGCCTCACACACACGTCTGTTGCACATTTATGATTTATGATATTATACCTGTGACATTCTCATCTTATTATGTTTTATAAAGACATGGCTTCAATTTATCAAAATGTAATAAAACTTCATAACCCGTTAGCTCTCGCGACGCCCACATGTGCTCAAGAAATAAACACCTTACGCTCGCTCGATCAAGGTGCACATGTGGGCGACAAGTACTACCCTTTGAAAAAGAATTTTTTTAATTAAAACAAAACCAAAGACACTATGCAATATATAATAGTATCAAAGACAAAGATATGCTCTTTTATTTTAAACCATAACCTGGCAATGTTTCTTAGAAAAAAAAAAAGAAATCACTCTGAACTTCCGGCGTTCCACGTGTCACTTTGTTGTAGGTGCTCCGTCTTTTTTTATAGAATTTTATATTTGTGTCTGGACTAAAAACGAAAGTATTATACTTTTTTTATATTCCTTGTAATATAGTAAACACGTAGATATGTAATTTGTGGTATAAAAAGTGAAAAGTAAATTGCCAAAAGTACTTCAAATTCCGGAAAGCCCGTTTTGGCAGGTGAGTTATAAATGTGTTATTTTTCAAATTCTCATTTATTTTTAGTGTAAAATGTAAGTAAAAATAGTTTTCGTATATATTTCAAATAACATGACGTTGTATTTATTTCAAATTCACACAAACATATTTTAGAAATATTGTTCGAAATGTCATACAGATAAAATATTATTTTTTTTTTTTAATTTTTATAATATTTTAATATTTTGGTATGAGTAACGAATGGAAACACATAAAACATAAAAATATACATGTTTCCAAACATTTTCATATAAATTTCTCCAAAAACAAAAGTGTAGAATTCAAATTAGTAGTAATTTTGGCACTAAAAGTGAAGTATATACTACTACTTATGCTATAAAGGGTAATTTATGAATTTTATTATAATTTCTAACAACCAAAATAATTTTATTCAATAGTTTATACATTCAACAAGAATTCCTGTAAGTTTTATCCATAAATATTGTCTCAAAGTGAAAATATAGCAAAATTTGCAATATAGCAAAAAATTTGCTAATTTGCAAATTTTCCCGCCAAAAAAGGTCGCGGGCGAACGGGAGTGTCATATTACGCGTGGCCTCGAGAGCTAATGAGATAAAATCTAAGATCACACATTCTTTGCTACGCTTAAATAAATGGTTGGGGGAGCGTAAAAGATAGCGTGGCTTTTACTCTACTTGATATATCTGGATTTCAGCAGCTTCTTGGACGAATTATACACTAAATTAAACATAGTAAGTGAGTAATTATTACTGGGTAAAACCATTAAGAAAAATCGCACTACTGATTTTATAATCAAGCACCTAATTAATTAAGGACTTGTAACACAAAAACATAACTAAGAAACACTCGTAGGGCCACGCTGCAGCTATATTATAGTTACGAATGAGTTAACTTAACCGGGGCAGGACCACGCTCTCACTTTATACCCGCCGGGAATAACAGTGTAACGCTGCCGTGTTTCGTATGGAGAGTATAGAGAACCGGAGACCATTTTTACTGGAATCGAGTCATTCCATCTTAGTTCTCAGTGCAATAGTAAATACAGAATAGTACGTTTTCTTCTAAGAAATGTAATGAACATCGCTAATATGCGTGCGTGCCTGTCACGTGACAGTACGGACTCGTACGCACGAGTCACAGCACTCACACAATGACACTTGCTAAGTCGGAAAGATCGGACCGAGTCGGGAACACCCACCGCCGCCACAATTAACTTTGTTTGAGACTTTGTTGACTATTAATAATTTTGCTAGATATATTTTTCTCGTTTTATGTTTTATTGTAAGATAAAATAATATATGCGTTTGTTTAAGTAAATTAGCTTTTTATTAACAGGTCACTCTATACACAGACACATACCTCATAAGTACATTCATTATCATATCACTTCAGATCAAATTAATTTTAAACTTTAAATCTGAGCTGACACCATATGCTCAGTGTTAATTTACTCGTATTTTCGTTAATTGGTATATGTTGTAATGTAAACCTGGAATTTTTTTGACAAACATTGATTTTTTTAGAGGAAACTAAAGAAATTATTAATAAATATGATGCATAGGTACGTATCCACATGAATTATGTTTGTAAATATTATAACTATACAAAAAGACATTGACAACCCTGCAACAGTAGGCATTTAAGTCTCGCGCGGAGCGGAAGACTTAAATTACCCTACTATTCTGTTTATACTGTTACGAGCTTGAGGTTCGTGACAATAAAAACTGGCGATTGAATTACCTAAATTTACACTTTTACTACCGAAAACCAATTAAAACTTAAAAGACACTAATAATTAATCACACTGATTCACTTTATTTCGCTCCAAAGCTTCGCTTGTCTCGCCAAATTCAATACCGCCCCGATCGCGGCTTGCAGCGGCTTTAAATACACCTTTTCGACCAAAACATCCAGATTATTCCAGTAAATACGGGCACTGACCGACCAGGCGCAGAAAGTTCGAGTGTGCGACTTCTAGAAAGCTTAATTCTTCTGTTCGACACTAGATGGCGCTGTTGGTGGAAAGTTCAAGATTGACATTTTCTAGGAAGCCCTCCTCGCTCTGGTCCCCGACACTGGATGGCGCTAGTGCCAGATACCAGACGTCAACTTAGGCGCGCAACACTGCCCCCTCCTAAGACATGCTCGTCCCGAACATTATCGGCCCCATAATAACGCGCCAGTCGATTCACACGGACGATCTTAGGAGTACCTCTTGCACCTTTTCAAAACGGCTCCGCAACGTCAAGGGCTGTCCTATCCCATGGTGCACCAACATTGTACAATTTCGATGTTCTTCTACCACGAGTCTAAGGTCCCTTCACAGCCGCACAACATGTACATGTGCGACACCAATCCTCGACATCGTCACGATAATGGACCCAGTAAAAATGTTCTCGAATCTTCAGTAGAGTTCGTTTAACTCCCAGATGGACTCCTGAACAACCACTATGGTACAGCTGTAGAACATCCGGCACTTTAGCTTTAGGGACAATCATTTGCAAACGACAGCTGTCTCCTCGACTATTTTCCCATTTACGGTGCAGGACTCCATCCTGATGCAGCAAGCTGTCCCATTGGGCCCAATAGCTTTTAGTGGTAGAACCCATCGCTGAGACGTCGCTCCACTTGGGTTTGGGAGCCCTGGCCTTCATCCATTCCTGAATCGGCTTGATGTCCGGATCTTCCTGCATGTTGTAAGCTTTCCTTCCACTCGTTGCTTAAGAGGTGGTCTGTCCTGAGCATCCTCACGGATACCACTTCCTTACTCACTTGCCTAGTACAATCTTCAGGACAACGTCTTCTTGACAATGCATCTGCGTTGCCATGAGATTTCCCGCTGCGATGTTCGATCTCAAAGTCGTATTCCTGCAGTAGTTCAATCCACCTCGCAACTTGTCCTTCTGGATTTTTAAACTGCAACAGCCATTTTAGTGCAGCACGATCAGTTCGTAAGTGAAATTTCCGCCCCAGAAGATATTTGCTAAAATGCTGCAACGACTTTACCACAGCTAGCAATTCGCGTCTTGTGACACAATAGTTCCTTTCCGGTTTTGACAACGACTTGCTGAAGTACGCTATCACGACCTCTTGGTCACCATTCCGTTGAGACAACACACCGCCAAGTCCTATATCACTTGGGTCTGTGTCAACTATGAATTCTTTGCTTGCATCAGGGTATCCCAAAATAGGTGTTTTGCACAGACGGTCCTTGAGCTCCTGGAATGCGATATTGCAACTTTCATCCCAGCAGAAATATCGCTTCTCCTCGGTTAGCTTGTGCAGAGGTTTGGCTATATCTGCAAAGTTCTTCACAAATCGCCGATAATAGGAGCACAAACCCAAAAATCCTCTAACCTGCGTCTTGTCTTTAGGAACCGGCCAATCCTTGACAGCGGCGATTTTCTCTGGATCCGTGCCGATACCTTCTTCCGATACTACATACCCCAAAAAATTAACTTGCCGTTTGAATAGTGAACATTCCTTCGGACTCAACTTAGGGCTTGCACTCTGAATCTTCATGAACACGCGTTCCAGGTTTTGAAGGTGTTCCTCAAACGTATGGCCTACGATGATGGTCCAAGTAGAGCAAACAGGCATCGCCAATTAGCCCGGTAAGTACAAGTTCCATCAGTCTTTCAAACGTTGCTGGAGCATTGCACAATCCACACGGCATGAATTGCCACAGACTCTTTCCCGTCGAGAACGCGGTTTTCTCCTTGTCCTTAGGGTCAATTTCAACTTCCCAGTAGCCTCTTTTTAGATCCAGCGTGCTAAACCACTTTACTCCTGTAAGCATGTCCAGCGTGTCATCAATTCTTGGCAAGGGATAGCTGTCTTCTTTGTAACGTCGTTCAGACGGCGGGAGTCAACACAAAACCGCATGCTGCCATCCTTCTTCTTTACCAGCACCACGGGTGAACACCATGGACTAGATGAAGGTTCAATAACCTCATCCTTCACCATTCCCTCAATCATGGTTTCCACTTCCTTTTCACGTGCTACCGGCAATCTTCTTGGCCGCTGGCGGATCTAAGGTACAGTTCAGTTTTTTCGGTTCAGTTTTTTGTATTTCTGTACCTTAGAACCACCTCCTATTAGACGGCCAGAGTACAAATAGCAGTCGCGGCGGCGATGTCGGATGCATGGCGGTCACATTCCGTCAAGACTGCAGTACTAAGCCTACAAGACAGACATTTTAGGCTTAGTATTACGATCCTGTTAACACCCCTTGCTCCGGACTAATAAAATGACAAATATTGTTGCCATTATATATATTTGGGTTATTTTTCAAAGGATAGTCATATAACTAACTTAATAAATAATGTTATAACGTTATTGCAGTTTTGCAAATACGTGTAAATAAGGTTAGTAATTTTAGGTTATATTGGTTTAAAATTACTCCAAATAGAATCTGATGACCCTGTGTAAGTATGCGTGTGCAGTAAAATCACTTAAGATAATGTATTACCGCCCATTTTGAAATAAAAAGATAAAGAGGACACATAGTTTGAGATTTTTTTAATTAATTTTTCTTCACCGTTTGCCTATATTACTTATTTTGAACCTTCTCTGCAAATTAAGCCAGTTATCACAAAATCATATAGCTTTCCAAAGAAACACAGGTTATTGAAATACGTCTAAACTTTGGCAAGCTTTGTAAAATTATGTGAGAAATTTGGTATATGCTTTCATATTTCTATATTATATATATGTAATTAGTGTGTAGAACATGTTGTGGATGGATTTTTTTTGTCACTTAAAACACATGAAGATATCATTGACAAACAACATTATTTGATAAACAGTTTTGTAAAGTTGTTTTATAAGTTACGTATTTTAATTTTAGTTGAATAAATAAATAGTAATTTGTACTTTGTTAACAGAGATATAAAATAACATTTATTATGTTAATTAGATAATATTTAAGTAAAAAATCGAGCTCTAGGACATGCAACCCAAAAATACCCAAAATAAAACCCTCAAAGTAAGATAAAGTTTTCCTGCCACACGAAAGAATTGCAAATAATTTGACTATAGATGGAGTCAGTGGAAATATACCACATTTATTTTATTTTATATAATGTTATCGTTCTTCTCCACTTGGGGTAATAATGTTTTATGATGTTTAGCAACTAAATAGGATAATAAAAATTGGTTGCCTGTAAAGTCGGTTTACGGACGATAGTTTAACGTGACAAAGTCATAACAAAATATTGATGAAATTATTGCATACTTTGTGGAAGAGAGATGCGGCACAAGCCGATCGTGCCTTTCGCTCGCTCGTGCAGCGCTCTTGCTCCGATCGTAACCTTACAATGAGCGTAACGTTAAAATGAGTATTTTTTGTGCGTGCAGTCAGCGTTCATTGATTGAACGTTGAAAGTCTCCTAATTTCTGGATGTTAACGCTGTTACTCTATGCGACTCTTACATTTGACTCAGGGCTCGCGGCCTGCAAGGTCGTCAAAAAATATGTGTCAAACGTCTTACACATTTCATACATCATGTTCTTTGACTATGCAAACGCTTCTCGATACATTATAACAAAACAATCTTCTAAACATGTTTTTTGTGAAAATCTCATCAGTGCGAACGTTGACAGACTTATAGGTAAACAAAAAGAACGTTTAAGTTGTACTCAATACGGATCTGTTGAAAATTTTACACAGTTTTTGTGAGTGCGAACGTGACCATCAACAAAATATGTTGTGTGACTTATTATTTGGGATTTGTTTCAAGACATTACTTGTTGGATGGTTTTCAGTGCAAACGAAGGGAAAGGAAAGTAAAAAAAAGTAAAGGAGTTTTGGCGGGAACTTGACCGTCGATGGATGGTTGCTCTCGTTTTATCATTTAAATAAGGGTTTAAAGTGGATTTCGATACGTAGAAGTGATGCAACTTTGCGTATCAAGTGGCTGCGCATGACACCTGTGAGAGAAAACGACGAAATAAGTGTTTCGAACTTTGATGTTGATATAAACCTCAACTTATATCGATGCCTTATGGACATTATTAATTTATAGTGACATTGATTGTCTTCTGGGTTGAGCTATCGTCAAAATCTTCTAAAAACTTCCCAGTGTGGACGCATCAGCATACTGTGAAGAAAAAATCTATAAAAACGAAGATTCCGAATGAAATGAAATCATGGCTTAAAAGACAAGCATCTAAGCGAAAATTCTTAATAAAAAAGTGAACGTCATGGAGATTTTTTTGCCCTTGTAAATAAAGCTCTAAAATTTTTAAATTACGTGAAAGATCCTATGGAAAGATCGAAGTCTAAAACAACAGAAGAAATCTTTTGGCAGGTCAGGTAACTTTAAATTAATTTCGTTCGATTTAACATATACTGTACGTTTAATTAACATTCAAATGTTTTTGTCTCCGGGCACAAAGCTAAAACATTCATCAGCAAATAAATAATACATCCAAGAAATTTTGATAATTAAAGTTTGTCCGTAATTTATTTATTAGATAATATTCTAGTGTAAATAATTTTTGAATTGTTATTGTTGTGACCTTCAAGAGTAAGGAAGGTCATAGCAATGTTTATATAATTTTGTATTCTTTTGTTTTCTCTGTTAGAGTTTGTGTGATTAGAGTCGTTATTCTTTCATTGTCATTATTTACGGCTACTGCTATATTGAAAACGCGTGTAGGTGATTGCTTGTTATCACATCTACTTGTCCTCATACTATTTTAAGCATTCTGAATGGACAGTGTTCTGTTTTAATATTCAACATTAAATATAACTTTCATTACATATTTAAGGTAAACATTTATTTTGTTTTTGTATCTTTCTGAACAATATTTATTTAGTATTAATTTTTTTATATTCATGCATGAAATCATAATAAGTATCAATATTTTATAAAATACTTTATAATATGAAACATCATTAATGTAGATTCTAATATAATTAATTTGGCTCACATTTTAAGAGGATTGAAATTTTTTTTTCGATAATGTATGGCCAAATGTAAGACATACATTATCGAAAAAAAATTGAATAGGTATTCAAAATCAGTCCACGATGGAGAAATCGGTGAACATACATAAAAAAACATACAGCCTCGTCCTATTATAAAGTCTTAAAAATCAACATCTGCTATTCCATAATTTTATACTTTGGCGAAATAAATTTCGATCTATCACCTACCAATTCCTACCTATGTGCAATAGTATGTTATATGGTATACCTGTTGATTTTACAAGTTGGCGTTACCCATCCTTTCGATTTACGAAGAAAATTGAATTTTTTTACGTTTTGTTGATAAACACGGTCGACTGTTTTTTCCTCGTCTATAATCTTTATCTTCCGTTCTAAAAGGTATAAATTAATTTTATTTGAATGAATATAATATATATACATATATATATATATATATATTTATATATATATATATATATATATATATATATATATATATATATATATATATATATATATATATATATATATATATATATATAAAGAATTGCTCGTTTAAAGGTATTAGAATTTAAATCTCTTTGCTTGTCGTAAATGTATGCAAACCGCAGATAGCCGAAGTTCGAGCGATTCACAGAATACGCCCGAGTGTCACTTACTGTTGCTATTGTAGTTGTGTGAGATTTTTTTTGTAATATGTATGTTATATTTGAGTTTGTGACACCCGGAGGGAGGCAAAGTGAGCAATATGAAACAGATAGCATTTTTGAAAATACCTACTCGCGTTGTGTGTCAGCACTTCACAATCATCAAAAAATTAACACTTTCAAATGACTACTCTTTGAAAGATCTACTTTTTTAACATGGGTATGCAAAGTTTCTGCTTCCAGAAATTTAAAAATTTATCTAATTATTTGTATAGATTTTTTTTAACAAACGTAACAGAGTATGTCTCTCGCACATTTCCAATATTGACAGTGAGATGGGTCATTGTTAGGGATGGGGTCAATGCCTTGGTTCTTGTTTTAAAACTGTGTAGGCCCATTCATATTGCATACTTCATACTTCTTAAATTTACTGTAGAGAAAATGAAATTATTTTTATATATAAATAATTTCATAAATAAATAACAATAAAACAATATTGAATATAGTATAAATATATTATGTATAAGAACTTATAAATAAAATAATTATTGTATTTATAAATTCAAAAAAGCCTTCAATCTAGGCTGTACGAAACTAGAATGGCTGTATTATGAATGATGAAGTTTTGAATTTAAAGAGATGGAAGGAATATTTTGAAAGCATATTTATGAGTGTGGAGACATGTGAATTAAATGAAATGGAAACTCTGAATGAAGAGGAAAGAGAATATAGAGAGATAAGTATAGATGAAATAATGAAAGCAATGAAAATTAGGTAAGACAGCCGGATATGATAGAGTTTCACTCGAAATGCTAAGGGCTGGTAAGGAAGTGGTGGCAGGCCAGCTGTTTACCTTGTTTAATTTATGCTGGGAACTAAAGCGGGTACCAGAAGACTAGTGCAAAGCCATGATAGTACCAATATATAAGGGAAAAGGGTCGCAGCAGGACTAAAAACTACTGCGGTATCAGCCTTCTTAGCATTGTGGGAAAACTGTATACTAAGGTACTAATTGAAAGGGTCATGAAAGAAACTGATGAAAAAAGTTGGGATGTGCCAGCGGGATTTAGAAAGGGAATGGGGTGTACAGATCAAGTCTTTCCCATGCACATGATCACGGAGAAGTTTTTGACCAAAAACCAAAAAGGCTTATGACAGAGTGGACAGAGATATGTTATGGCAAACACCAAACTCTTTTGGGTTGAGCACTGGGTTGATACAGGCGTTGAAGTCTTTTTATAGGGACTCCAGTCTCTTGTGTTAGTATCAACAGGTTCTACTTGGACTGGTTTTGCATCCATAAAGGTGTCAGACAGGGCTGTGTGGCTTCCCCGTGTCTGTCAACCTATTTATGGACAGTTGTTTGAAAAATTTGCAAGTTGAAGAATGCGGGTTAAGAATGGGTGAGGACCATCAAATGCCTTTTGGCCGCCGACAATGCAAAGTAATATTTGCATTGTCGGCGGCCGAGTTGCAAATGATGGTTACATTAATGAACAAATCGTTAAAAGAAAGGGGAATGAAAGTGAACACAGGTAAGACGAAAGTTATGGTTTTTGAAAGAGAAGAAAGTAAAACGATATGTGAAATAAGAATAGAAGGACAGTTGGTCGAGCAAAGTAGATGAGTTGGTATATTTGGGATGCGTATTTAGCAGGGATGGGAGATATGATAATGATACAGAACGATTAGTAAATGCAGGAGTGAATGGGCCTCTACACTCTATTGTGGAAAGTCAGAATGTGTCGAAAAAGGCACTGTGTGAGTCCCTACTTTAACGTATGGTAGTGAAAGTTGGGTAAGGCAGGAGAACCACGAGAGTACGAGGGGTGATCCAAAAGTAATGATAATGAAAATAAAACACAGTAATTAAAGTTAAAATAATAATTTATATTTCTCCTAACAAATCAATACATTTAGTCCATCTTTTTTCTAAACCCAGGATTCCCTTTGAAAAAAATTTTTTGTCTTGACCCTCCCAAAACGCGGCCATTATTTCGCTATCCTCTTCGAATTTCTTGCCTCGGTGGCGTTCCTTGAGTCGAGGAAAGAGGTAGAAGTCACTAGGAGCTAGATCTGGCGAATATGGGAGGGTGTTCTAGCAGTTCGAATTCCGTTTCTTGAATGGCAGCCATCGCAACTGCGGCTTTGTGAGCCGGTGCGTTGTCTTGGTGAAACCGCACTCCAGCTCGCAGTTTGTTTCCACTAAGTCACTGTGTATGTCTTTTGAAGACATTTTCTTCAAACAGAGGTACTTGATGACAGCTCTAATTTCGTTTTTCTCCATGTTGATGTTATCTCTTTGACAGTTCGTATTCAAATGAATATATCTGCCGGAAATCGTGATCTATTTATATGATTTTTTTAGGCTGACATAGTGAGTATATAACGAAACGAATATAACTGATTATCATTACTTTTGGATCACCCCTCGTAGAATAAATGCAGTGGAAATGCGGTCGTTAAGGAGTATGTTAGGGCTGAATCTGAGTAACAGGGTGAGAAATTGTGTAATAAGAGAAGAATGTGGTATGCAAGATGATGTTGTTGGAATGCTTCGGTGGTTTGGTCATGTAGAAAGAATGAATGAGGAAAGAGTGACAAAGCAGATTTATGTTGCAGAAGTGGACGGAAGAGTTGGTAAGTGCGTGCCAAATGGAAGTCTGTAGTCTCTGCCTACCCCTCAGGGTGACAGGCGTGAGTGCTTATGTATGTATGTACGTATATTGTATAATTCTTGTAATCTTAAAAACTATCGTCATCACTTCCTTCTAAGGAACTTTCTGCAAATATGTGATTAATAAACTGCTCTAACATATTTTCTACATTATTGTCGACTTCATACATTTTGTTTCAATCTTGGTTATCACATGATTGACACATAACAACCGTTTTTAGCTAAAGAGTTTGAACTTTATCAATTTCAACATATGCTGTATGTTTGTACCTACTATACTTTAACAATTTTATAACTTTCGTTATTTGCTGCCACATAGCTCTTGACTTGAGTCCAAACAAGCTCAAATGGATTAAGCTCGCAGTGATACGGTGGCAAATGTATGATGCGACGATTTGTGGGCTTAGTCATCTCATCTATGACTAAGTTTTCAAAGCGATCTTTGTTTTGCTTAACTAAATCCAAAAGTTGCAACTTTAACATTGATTCATCACAAGAAATATTTTTTGACCATGGCAACTCAATACTCAAATAACGTCCTGTTTGCGAGGGTATAAATATTGTTTTTACATCTTTTATTATAGGAAAAAACCAGAATTTTTTAGTGCTTTGTACAATGTCGATCTTGACATAAATAGGAAATCAGAATCTTTCTTTATGGTGTTCAGGATTTTAACTAATGTAAGCATTTCATTATGAAAATGAATTTTATGCTAATTAAGTGATATTTGTTAATAACATTCAAGCAATTTCTTTTTTTTTTCGGTGATTTTAGTGGTCTACCTGATTTGGTATGGTGGTTGGTTCCAATAACTTAAAAAAAAAAACGAAATATAATAATATCTATAATATAATATTATTTTCAATTAAGTAAAAATCATAGAGACATAAATTCCTATTGAACTTGATATTGTCTGGGCTATCTCAATATGTGTATGTTTTACAATCAGAATCTTTAAATGATTTAAACAAATTGTATATAATTTGTTTTTCTGTAGACTATATATAACACTTTATAACAAGTTATAAAATACATGTGTTACAGTCAAAGCTATACTTTTGGCTAATGTAAACATTCAAAAGTATTTTTGACTAGAGCTTGGACACCAGACCAGGAGTATTTAGGAGAAAAGTGATTATTTTACAAAATGTTTATTGCCAACTGATTTTAGTACAAAAATTTTTCCTAAGTAAACTAGATTTTTGTAAGCTGGTCTCTGGGTATGGGTGATCCTGTCTTGATACCGCTTGATGTATGGCTGGGTCGCATCTTGAAATTTTTAAATTTATATCAAAAAAACTATGCATATACAAAGGGGAAGGGGGCTCCCCATGCCTCTCCCATTTCTAAGATGTAATAAGGTGTACTATGTATGTTATTACTTCACACATTATTACTTGTCATTATTATTTTAAATACTTACTTTGACATTTGTTTATTTTAATTTATAACTATAACTTACTTTAACTTTTATTACAGTAAGATGAGAGATGAAAAGTGGAAGTTTGGGCAATAAATTACCGTCTTAACTACCCCCTACATCACTGTCTACCCCCAGTGGAGATGTATATTTGAGTTTTTTGTAAAATCATAACTTAACATTATTGTACCTAAATTATTAACAAAATAATATAATATAGTAAATAAATTATATGCACCATAAACTACTATTATCCCTGATATTACTCTTGACAATATGTGCATTCATATTTTTGATGTAGTTAACATCATACTAAATGTACAATTAAGACATCAACTAGTCACAAATTATACAAACTGCTTTACCTGTCTCTGTAATACTGTAAAAGTTTATGTTTTCACGTGTTGTAGCAGCATAACGAATCGCATCACTCTATATCATTCTGTGAATGTTTTAAGATGCAACTATGGGATTGAAATATGTATGAGTGAATTTGAAAGGGATTGTCACCGTATATCCAGTATATATTTAGTACACAGCATATTTTATTTGATAGTTTAGTTTGTTATAGCATGTTTCATTATAAAATTAGATCACTAAATCATTAAAACATTAGACATTTAAATTTCAACCCAATTTTCATTGTAGGAGAGTGTCATTATGTTTATGAACCAAACACATGATCCCTTTTTCACAAATAATAGGTTAATCTGTTGAGGTTCTTAATTTTCCCTTTCCTTGTTTTGTGTTGTATTATCCTAATATAGCCATGTTTTTGTTATACTAAATGGTAAGTGCTTATTAGCACTTCTTACGAAATGAATGATGTTAACCTGATGGGGGAGGTTCCACAGCTCCACAGAGATTGGATCAGAGAACTTGTAATGAGTAAAAAAGAAACTAATCCACTAGTAGTGCTTGATGCATTAGTTTTTAATATTAGTTTTCGGTTAATTTAAATAATTCCTGGGTTTGAGGACTATAAACTGTGACATCCGATAATGATGATGGCTCCTTCACCATCCTTGTTGTTAGAATTAAATTATTTTTTTTAAGCAGACTTGATGGTAAGTGGATGCTCTGGCCCATAGACATATACCTCTATCCTCGATTAGGAATCAGCATAAAAACAATATGAAGAGATTGAATATGTCATAAGTTTTACCATAAGATAGTCTAGATAGAATCAAATAAACTGACATTCTACTTCTTTAGTACTATAAATTTAATGTAATCATCTGTCAGTTAAAATGAATGTTAGACCTACCCCTCCCAACCAAATGGATGTGCTTTGATAACTCTGATCCTACTCCCTGAAATGATAATCTAATAGAACTTCTCATTTCTTCCCTTATAATTTAATATGAGTGCCATTTGGCAGCTCGTTTTATAATATTTAACCTTCTAATAATCAACACCCAGTAAATGTTTCTTTTTATTAACTTATAAATAAACATATAAATTTATGAAACCTGAAGGTAATGCAGCTTAAATTGTATTTATTAAATAAAAATCCAGTTGCAAATCTTAATTTTGACCCAGACTTAAAACATTTGAAACTTATATTGTTTTTAAGATTACGTTATGAAGTATGAACTAACAACCAGTCAGTTCGGGAAGTGGTCAAGGTATCTCGCTTACTACAGGAACCCCCATTCTTACATATATCAAAACAGAATAAAATTTCCGTGTTGATTTTAGCTATTGTATTTTTACTAAAGCTTTTGTTATTTGTGATTTTCATATTAACTTCTTCACTTTAATTACTATAAGTTTTGAACTTCTGAAATATGATATTATGGTGTTATAAAATGAATAGATATATATAATAAATTTATTTTTCTTAGAACACCATAATATTATATTTGAGAAGTTCAAAACTAAGATAAATATATTTATTACTTATTTGTTATAGAAATCTACTTAAATAAAACAAATAATTTTAACGTGATAAAACACAAGCATATATAATTAATTTCAAAATTGTATAAATACTTGGCATGTATTATTTCTGTTGCGATTTTCTAATTGCTTACAAAGCGATTACTTAGAAAGGGCAATTTGATTATAGTGCCTTTTATCTGTTTCTCTTGTAGTGACTTATATTGCGAAAATGAGCAAGCTGTGCAGACAAGTCTCTATCGAATCGCCTGGACCAACACTTAAAGAATGCGTATTCAGTTTTGATGTGCCTGTGCCCGACGTTCCATTGTATGGCGCCAGAATCAGAGTGGTATACGCAGGAGCTTGCTATCGCGCCAGTCGCACGCGCTCCGCTTCAGTGTGTAGCACATCTTCCGTCTCGTCAATCAGCAGCCTTAGTGGTGAAATGGAGAGTTTCGGATTTCACGGATCCACCCCTGCGCACATTGGCTTGCGAGATGGAGCCTTGTTTCCCGGTTACGAAGTTGCAGGCGTTGTAGATGCCATAGGTAAAGCGGCTGAACGCATAGATGGCATTAGTGAAGGAACGAGGATAGTTTTGTATCCTTATGAAGGCGTACCACATGGATACGCTGAGTACATAGTTGTGCCTGATTTCAAATGTTTGGTACCCATTCCTGATAACCTCCCTCTGAGTGTCGCCGCCATGCTTCCCACGGGTGCTTTGTTAGCCACTAACACTGTGCAGACAGCTAGTGAGTGCTTAAAGACTCTTTTAGAAGGGCCAAATCAAAAAGAAAAGGCAAAAATTTTAATTGTCGGCACTGGTGGTCTGGCATTATGGGCACTGCGTATTGCTACGCACAATTTTAGACAGAGCAAATATCATGACCGGATCCGTATTTCAGTAGCGAAGCTCAAAGATGAAGGCTTCGTTCTAGCCAAAGAAAGCGAAGAGTAAGTATGTTAATTTTTTAAGGAATACATTTTCGATATTTTATATAGTAGGATCCTTTGCCCACTCTGCAATCTTTCAACATCCTGCTGCTAACGATAAAAAGTAGGAACCTCCAACAATTATATCAGAATTACGAAAAATTATTTGTCGCTGTATGTTTAAAATTATTAATGGATTTTACAGACTTCAAATTTTGCAGACATCATAATGTGACAGTTTTAACACTATGTAAAAGATTTTGGTTATTTTGCTGTTTCATACTAATATACTAATATAAACCTCTCAGAAATGAGAGGAGGCCTGTGCCCATCTGTGGGACAAATATATTCTACTCTTATATATCGACTTATATGTTTTGTAGAATACTCGTACTAACTTTATAATAAAAAGCATACTCTTATGTTCCTCATTAGAAAATTAAGTTGCAAAAGACACTAATTTAGAATAGAATAGGATACATTTTTTAAAATTAAATATAGATTAGAATACAGGTAATTCTTATTGAAAGTCATTTTTTTAATTTTACCTCTGGGTCGGAAACATACCTCTGTCCTGGGAAAAATCAGCAAGAAACCTCGATAGGTTTCTAAAAACTCCCGATGGAGTTTTTGTTTCCAAAGTATATTATACAAAAATAACCAGATATTACGACTATGTACTTACTAAACTTATTTTAGAAACAGCTTGGCAGTGACCACATCATTCCCAGGGGTTATTATCAACCATAAAAGTACTCATATAAATTAGGTATAATAACACTTTTTTCCACAGTTTTTACTTATTGAAATATTTAAACTTAGTATTAGAGAGAATGTGTATATGTTGTGCATTGACCTGTGAATGAATTACTAACTCTGTAGAGTCGAGAAACTTTGTATATTAGTATGAAATTATTATTATTTATTAAAAAGTAATATCTCGGTGAATATAAAATATATATAAATGAAATTTTTTATAATTTTGAGCCTCAGCAAAGTATACAGTTTTATCAGTACCACATTACACTAACGTACAATGGAAATGTCCCCTCAAATATGTAAATATAGATAGTAATGTTAAAATATAAGTAAAGTCAAGATTATCTATTATATTTACATACAATTTGTTATGATTATCAGCCTCAATCATTTTTAAGTAGTTTAAGTTTATACTTTTATTTTAGTATGATATGATAATGATGAATCGATTCAGTAGTTTTATCACAAGAGAAGCATATTTAAAAACAGTAATTGCAACCGTGACATGTTTTAGAAATGTAATCTGGTACCACTATAAAGTATTAAATATTCTATTGCTATACTTAATGCTAATATTACTTACTAAGTGACTATGCTTAGACAGAATTATTATGTATAATGTACTACTATAATATTAGTAATACGCAGAACCTAAAAGAATCTA
The DNA here is from genome assembly GCA_907164705.1 of Parnassius apollo. Taxonomy (NCBI): domain Eukaryota; kingdom Metazoa; phylum Arthropoda; class Insecta; order Lepidoptera; family Papilionidae; genus Parnassius; species Parnassius apollo. The sequence goes on along the minus strand of CAJQZP010000963.1, from coordinate 1,279,171 downwards.
ATTGTAGATTTATGTTCCGTAATAGGATAAGCGTGGTGCAATGGAGCGAAGATCTTTATGAACGTCAATTAATCGAGCGAACAATGGACGCCTGCGGAGGTCCAGTTGACATAGTGTTAAACTTCGGGACAACCTCGCGTTCGCTGCACCGTTCACTGCAATGCCTTGCCCCGGTATGTGCTCCAAAGAAAGTACCTTGTACGTCGTGCTTGGGCGATAGAAACGTACTTAAACACCAGCCTCAAATCTGACCAACGATGTTATGGTAGATTTGGATTGGTGTTTTAAGATGAAGCCCCGTTCCGTGATATTTTTTACAACAGGTTTAATGAGTGCACATGATCGCAGCAATTTCACTAATGATCTATGTGAACGTCGTTTAACGTAACAACTGCGTATGACGTTGGTTTTGTATGACGCATAAAGTAAAGTTACAGCCTATATACGTCCCACTGCTGGGCACAGGCCTCCGCTCATTTCTGAAAGGGTTTTAGGGCAAGGAATTGTCCGCCGCGCTGCCCCAATGCGTGTTGGCGAACTTCACATGTCTTCGAAATATTTTTTTTGTTATTTCTCTGACATGCAGGTTTCCTCACTAAGTTTTCCTTCACCGCCGATCACATGGTAAATCAGCACTTAAAATTGCAATTAACAATTTCGTTAGTGGCGGCGGGGATCGAACCCGGTTTGCTCGCGTACTGTGAAATTTACAGCGAGCGCTAGTTGTATGACGCATGATAAAAGCTAATGAGAGGCGAATTTTTCAACAAGTTCAGGAAAATTTAGATGTTGATATAAGTCAAAAACAAGAATCTGACATGAACATTTAGACCTTTTAGGTCTCATGGGTTTTGTACTTTGTTGGTGGTTATTTTTTGACTGAAGATGAAATACTTAGTAGAGCCACGCTGCAGATATTATATCATTGTAGAACGCATAGGTCGTGTCGACCGGGGAAGGACCACGCTCTTACAGGATACCAGCTTAAAATAGAAGCTTGATGCTTCTGTGTTTCGTATCGTGAGTGTAGAGAGCCAGATACCATTTTTACTGGAAACGAAGCATTCCATCTTGGTCCTCAAGAGTCACAACGCACCTACATTTTGATTCTTAATCGAGGATAAATGCAGTTGCTAACTCGGCTGGGCTCGGCTAATGGCGGGGTTTTATGGCATTGCTTGGGGGGGGGGGGGGGAGGCGTTTGTTGAGCAGTGGTCTTGTGAAGGGCTGTAATGGTGATGATCATGAATGGTTAGAGGATTTTTAAAGAATAAGAGTCGTTCGACCACAAAGTCCACCTGATGGTACATGGACGCTGAGGCCCATAGACTTCTACACCTAACCTTAATTAAGTAAGTGGACGTCGCTGTATTCAGTTTCATGTTAATTAAATAAAGTAATACAATAAAATAAAGCATATTAGATTTATGACCATTATAATTAATCCTTGAATTTAATTTCTGATGAATCATTGTTGTTATATTCTAAGACACGGTGTCCTGTGCCAATATTGTGAATGTATTCTTAAATTCTCTGTATTTCATTTATTATTGTCTCAGGGTGGAATGGTGCTTGTGACGGAAGACGTTGGCGAGAAGTTGATGCCCAAATTTGCAAAGAAAGCTGAAGAAATGAACGTACACATAGTTGTGGTCCCGAATGGGTCAATCGAGCAGTTAAAGGAGTTGGTTCAGCTAGTCGCCCGCGGCGTAGTAAGTAGTTTTTTTTATAGGAGAGGGGGAAAACGAGCATACGGCTCATCTGATGGTAAGTGATTGCCGCCGCCCGCGAACAACTGCAACACCAGGGGAATTGCAGACGCGTTGCCGGCCTATCAAAAAGGAGTAGGCTCTTTTCTTGAAGATCTCTAAGTCGTATAAATATCTGGTGGTAGTTGATTCCACAAGGAGGTTGCGCGATGAAGAAAAATTCTTTTAAATCGTACAGTGGTGGTTCGCCAGTCATCCAGATGGTGTGGATGGTATCGCGAGTTTTGTCGCGATATGCGGCTGGATTGGTCCGAATAATTTCTCAGAGCACTCCCCGTGGTAGATGCGATAGAATACGCAAAGAGATGCAAAATCTCTTCACAGTGCCAGTAAGTGAAGCCGATCTAAAAGAGCTCGGTCGCTGACGATTCGAACGGCTTTGCACTGGATGCGATCAAATGTAAGGAGCTGGCACTGGGGAGCTCCGGTTCAGAGATGGGGCAGTATTCCATGTGCGACCGAACCTGCGCTATGTAAAGTTGCAGGCGGTGTGCCGGCATGAAATACTGTCCCGTTCTGTTAAGCATGCCAAGCTTTTTGGAGGCCAATTTACCCTCTCTTCCAAGTGACGACGAAACTTCACGTCACTCGATATGTCGACGCCGAGGATTCCGATACTGGCTAAAACAACAAAGGGAGTGCCTTGAAACTGAGGACATGCGACGAAGGGGTTCTTCTGGCGGTAAACGCGTTAACTTGTCTTTTGGATTGCAATGAACTGGACTAGATTTAGTCGCCTACAGTCCGGAGTCAAAGGACGTGGCCGATCAGTCGGTCTATGTCGGCATTACCGCTATTGGGCCTATAGAGGCACCCGTAGACGCGGGGTTGGTCGGCGCTGTCTACGCGCAGCCTTATGATGGACAGGCCCGTGCCTTCAAAGCTGCCGAGGCGTCGAAAAAGATGTTCTCTCTGACGTAAACGCAAGTTCCATCCCGTGGCACAAAAGAGTGTTCTAATTTGTACCCTGAGTAGGAGAGATACGAAGTATCTGACGGAGAGGATACCTGTATCACAGTTAAAAAGAGCAAGGCTGTCTTCGCTGTTTCCAGGTGGCAAGGGTCGGGTGTTAAGGTTTGAATGTAGTCCCCTGATGTTGCAGAAATGCGCGGATAGCGTGGCAGGGGTTGCCACGCGCAGGAAGAGTAGAGTAGCTTTGGCGTGGATACTTAGCTTGGGATTCTTCGTCACTTGGAGTGCTGGCACCCTCGTGGGGTGGTGTTCTATTCAACTCCGCTATTACGTTAGGGAAGTGGGGGGGGGGAATTGTGCCTCCGGCCACCAGCATTTGCCAGATGAAATGCAGAAGCAGAGCTGCTACTTCACGCTGGTCTTCTGTGAGGTCGTGGTACCCCGGTTCAAGCCGGGCCATACATTATGGCCCGGCTCTTACACTTTCTGCTCTCAGGCACTTAAACTTTTAAGCTCTACCACTTAAAAGTGTAAGTGCCTGACCAGACTGCAAACGCGGCGCGGTTGGGGGTACGGGCGCGATGTGACTGACTGTCCGCAGTCCAAAGCGCCTTCGTTGCGAGTGTTATCGTGATCAGTGTTTGTCAAACTATAATATGGATGAAGAAGTCTTATTTTTACTGGAAAGTTCTTATTTTAAATGGCAAATTCTACAAGTAAAAAATGGAATTAATGAAGTCAATTTACCGAGAGAAAATGAAGGACAATTTCACACACTTAATGTAAAATTGCGAGCGCAAACTCAAAAGTTTTTTGGATATAGGAGAATATCAATGGATACGTTTGACTATATATTAGAAAACATAGTAAATTGTCTTATAAAATAAATTCTTCTACATTTATTTCGGAAGCAGCCTTTACAAAGCACGCGGTTAGCCCGTAGTGGTTTGAGATCCCCGCTTCTAGCGCCGTTTGTCGCTTGCCGCCCGCGCAATCATTGCATAGTTTATTTCGTCACTAAGTTGTTTATGAATATGTTTCGTTTCAAACAAAAATGAATATTAGAATAACGCAAATATGCCTTATAATTATCAATCCCCGTATTTATAAATGCTTGTTTAGTTAGAAAGACTACCTGACTTGAGGACCTTGAGTTAGAATCCATCTTAGTGCCAACGCCTGTGCAAAAAGCAACAAAACCTAAGCTCGGGCTATACGTGAGCAGCAGCAAAACCACAAAATCAAATCGCTAATATCGAGTGACGGCTTGACTAAGTCAAGTCTAAGCCTGTTTTATAGCATAAACTTTTAGAAAAGTGTCGTTTGTCTTTTGCACATTTGATCTTTTCGAAGTTGTGAAGATGTTACAACTTTCATCGACCAAAAAAGCAGTTGCATTAACTTCTTGTGTTTTCTGTGATTTTTATTGTTTCATTATTACTTAAAGCTGAAGAAACAATAAGTATTACATGTTGGTACATTTTATTGGTTAGTGAGTACAATGATGTTCAGAATCATTTCAATAAGCACGTGATAGCACCGTGCTTGTTTAATATACAAACAATATACGTTTGCCCGCCATTACATCGTCGACCTATTGCCATTAATCTAAATAGCAAGAGTATCATTGCATGAACGAATTCTTAACGAGCATTTAATATTTTTTTATTGTTTGACAACGAGGAAACAGAGCGAATATTATTATGTTGTTCGATTCCCGACGTCAAAGCAAACAATAGAGTAGGTATGCATAATCGATGGTAATGACACACCGTAGCTTGCCTGACGCATTTCGCAATGTTTAATGACGGATATTTATTGATATTCGATTATCGTTACTGAGATTAACTTAATGTAAGAGAACAACATTTCAACTCAAATTGTTACCTCCAGTACAGCTCAGATTCGATCATACAATACCTACCTTACCTCGGCTCTAAGAGATCGAATTCGATCAGAAGTACTGCCCTATGGCACAGGCTCTTGCTACATAATATTTTGAGCGGACAAAGGAAGGGGAATAAGTCAGCTATGTTGCACTAGTCATGTTTTTACTTATCCTTGAAGTATATTATATTATAACGCATACATTTAGATTTCATGACAGTAATTTTTCCTCACAGATAAAATAAAAACAGTGACCAACTGTTTCATTATCATCAGGTTTTGCTCTAGATTCTAGATACTTTCCGCTACTTCGGCACTTACTGCGATTTATGTTGCAATATTCATGATGTATATTTTTAGTAAAATAATCCACGCAGTTTTGATGCAGACACTTGCTATTTCGATTACATTCGAAGTATCCTGTTTTGTATTCACATTACAAAACTGCTCAATATCGATTATGTAATGAGTGGGCCGCGGGAATTCTTTTTGATAATGCTACAAAAATGCTATGGTTAGTATTCATCATTATCACATTACAGCCCTTCGCAAGTCCACTACTGAACATAGGCCTAACCCAAGGAATGTCACAAAGTACCGTCCTGAGCTACCTGCATCGATCGACATTCTGCATGTCTTACCGAGGATATTACCTCACCCTGTTTTACACCTCTCTATAGTTGGATCGGTTTCATACTCTGGTTCTGTACTCAGATAGCCATCTTAGCCATACTGCACAAACACAAAGAATTTAGATTTACCGGCCGGTAACTTGGCACGTTGAAGGGACTGTAGCACCGCCCAAATTTTGATGGAATCAAAGGCTGTCTAATAGTCCACATACTCAAGGCAAAATTGCTTATTGTCTTCTATAAAATTTGGTGAATGGTATGTATGTGCTCTATGGTACTAAAGTTTTTTCGGAAACCGGCTTGTTTAGGAGGCTAGAAATTGTCGAACCGGCTTGTTTAGGAGGCTAGAAATTGTCGAACCGGCTTGTTTAGGAGGCTAGAAATTGTCGAACCGTCTTGTTTAGGAGGCTAGAAATTGTCGAGTCTGGGTGAGAGACGATTTGTATTGACTCTCTAAAACAGCACGTAGACCCGTAGACCCGGCTCAGAAGGGAAATCAGTCTGTAGTTCTTCAAGAGAGCGTTATCGTCATTCTTGAAGAACAAGACTAACGCACTACCGCTTCACACTCCCGGAGTTCTCATCATGGAGGACGGAATTAAGGAGCATCAGAAGGACTTCAAGAACTAGTTTTTCATCTGGTATGGGAAGCCCCGCTCTATTTCTATCCTCGCCCGGAACCCTGGCATTTTTAAAGTGTTACAGAGCCATTGTAATATCGAATCGACCTGGCAACATATAACCCACGCACCCTGATTACTGACGATGAGATTGTGGAGCTGGAAGAGATAGACAAGTGGCGCTAGGATAGGATTATCTGCGGTCCAAAGGGAGGGGGGAGTACACGATAATCCTCATATCCGTAAAAATTGGTTAGACTTAATTATTATTTATTTATTAAATTATGTTATTTCAGGACAATGGCATCCAAACGTTCTCCTCCCGGCGCTGGCAAATACTAAGACGTGCCCTAAAATTTTAAAAGACGCCTACTGGTTGCATGTGTGTTTGCTTCCATTTTTGGCGTTTATTTACTTTTAATTGAGTTAAGACTCAAAGACTAAAATTTATCTTACCTAGGACCTAGGATTATCCACCTGTACCCGAATTTTGAGAAAATACAGTGTACACACAAATCTTTGCTATGTGTTGGTCACCTAATAATAATAATAATAATGTCCCCCTTGTAAAATTATTTTTCTAAGGAACATTTCTCAAACCACATCCAAATCGTCGATGTGTGGCAAGTTGCGCTGTCTTGTTGGAACCATGCTCTGTTGTTATATGCACTTTAATATCACAATTGTTTAGGAAAAAAATCACGAGGATTGTTCTGCCCGGAGAGCGGCCAACGCTCCATGTGTTCGTATAGAGCTGTTCTATATATAGTGCAGTACTTCGGAACTTTGATGGCGTGATTTAGGCTTCGGTGCGTTTCGCTTTTTGCACGACGAGAGCGTTACCACATTATGATATTGCTAAATGGAAAAAAAAATTAATCGATAGAGTATTTCTTAACATCGACTTTAGAAGTGTTGTGGAAGTTTTTATTCTGTTTAGTTTTTAAAGACGATTTTTACATTTATTTACACTTTCAATTTTTATTTTTAATTAATAGAACATAACTTACATTCAACATATAATTTGCGTAGGAAGCAGTGTGACCAAACAGAGAACAAGACGTTCTCAACTAGAAGCGATTGCGGAGGAAATACAACAGCCAACAAGTGAAAGTGCCCACCTGCAACTGAATCACTTGCTGTTAAAAATCTCTAAAACATAGCCAGATATCATGCAGATTTAACAGTCACTGCTCTGACTTGTGCTACGCCTTTTAATCCCATAAGTAAAGCAAAGTAAAGTTACAGCCTACACAGGCCTCCCCTCATTTCTGAGAGGGTTTTAGGGCAAGGAAATGTCCGCCACGCTGCCCCAATGCGTGTTGGCGAACTTCACATGTCTTCGAAAATAATTTTTTTTTACTTATTCTTATTTACTATGTTTTGCTTAACCGCCGAGCACGTGGATAATCAGCACTTAAAATTGCAATTAACAATTTCATTGATGCCGGCGGGGATCGAACCCAGGTTACTCGCGTTCTGTTATATTTACAGCGAGAGTTAACCATCTGAGCTACAACGACTTTAATCCCATATGTTTTTATAATTATGTAATGTTGTTTCCAGTGCAATAATAATATGTTTTTACTCCAGATCGAGCCACCGCCTCATTCAGTGTTCCCCGCCGAAGAAGCGCAGGAGGTAGTTAGGAAGCTGTGCAATTCGGAAATCAATGGGCGGGCCATCTTGAAGTTCCAGAACATTGACTAAACCCTAACTGATTTTATACAAGTATTATTTAGTGGTAACGACCAAAAAATTCTTTTAGCATTGACACATACTTTAATATATAGTTCCAATAATCCATATACCAAAAGTTTATGGTCTTTAATATCGGTTCAGAAATCAAAAGAAACTAATTGAACATGCTCATAAAATTGTTTAAATGATTATTCAAAAAATTATCAGGTATACAGTAGCGAAATAAGCGAATGTGATACCTGCAGAGGTTATCTATATATAATTACTATAAGAATGTCGATGTTTTCTTGGAATATTTTTATGCCTATAACTTTCAAATAACATACAATCAGTATCACAATAACCATTTTTGTATTCTTTACTCTAGATATAATTCACATCGGGTATAGTATTAAAATTGTTTGATAGTCCGTAATAAAAAAATACTTTTGACACGGAAATGTACTTTATATTTCCGACAAAAGTATTTTCTGTTTCTCCTTTTAATGTTATATTTAATTAGATATTGACACAGAAATGTACTTTATATTTCCGACAAAAGTATTTTCTGTTTCTCCTTTTAATGTTATATTTAATTAGATATTGACACAGAAATGTACTTTTCCGACAAAAGTATTTTCTGTTTCTCCTTTTAATCTTATATTTAATTAGATATTGACAAGAAATGTACTTTATATTTCCGACAAAAGTATTTTCTGTTTCTCCTTTTAATATTATATTTAATTAGAAATTGACACAGAAATGTACTTTATATTTCCGACAAAAGTATTTTCTGTTTCTCCTTTTAATGTTATATTTAATTAGATATTGACACAGAAATGTACTTTATATTTCCGACAAAAGTATTTTCTGTTTCTCCTTTTAATGTTATATTTATAGATATGACACAGAAATGTACTTTACATTTCCGACAAAAGTATTTTCTGTTTCTCCTTTTAATCTTATATTTAATTAGATATTGACACAGAAATGTACTTTACATTTCCGACAAAAGTATTTTCTGTTTCTCCTTTTAATCTTATATTTAATTAGATATTGACACAGAAATGTACTTTATATTTCCGACAAAAGTATTTTCTGTTTCTCCTTTTAATATTATATTTAATTAGAAATTGACACAGAAATGTACTTTATATTTCCGACAAAAGTATTTTCTGTTTCTCCTTTTAATGTTATATTTAATTAGATATTTAAACATTTCTTTGTTCTACAGAATTAACAATGTTTTCAGAAGTCATGTAACCCAAAAAAGATATGCAGTCTTTTTTATCGTAGTATTTTATTATATTAGTATTTAAAAGTTCGCTTTTAACTACTCTTTTCAACATACATGGTGTATGATTAGTTTTTAAGCTATTTCGGGTGATTTGTAAAACTTATATGGTTGAGAACATAGTTTTTATGATTATTAATTAAATTATTGTCAATATATGTAAGTACAGAAATATTTGCGGATATTTGTTTTTCAAATAAGGGTAGTCAACGTTAAAGTTCGATAACTGTTGTAAAAAACAAAAAATGATACCTGTTATTAAAAAGAAAAATACACAACCATAATGTGGAAAATGCGTGCAGTGAAATTATTATAGCATTCTTTGAGGTCTATTTCGAGAACTTTAATATTGTTTTAAGCAAAAAAAACATATTAGTCATTTAGTGGAAAGAAGTATAAAAAATGATAGTTGAAAATGCCAAATTATATAGAACACATCATATTTTTAAAATATTGTAACGTAAGCAGAAAATATGAGCTAACATATAAAACTTTTTCATCACAAAACGGTTAAGATTTATTATTAAAAAAAAAACTGTTTACAAACTTTAATTTCTGATTTTAAAGCAATAAGCAAATAAATAAATATTTTTACCTTTTACGTATAAATAATCATATTAAACTTGTAGTAAACTGTATTACTATTGTATCTAGTCGTATTTGTGTTAAAAAGAAAAATTGCCATAAATATTTTTATGTGATTATTATGATTAGGTTTGCCGATTTCAAGTGATTTAAAGTAGGTATATCACAAATACCGACCGATATTACTATAAAATAAAGTAATGAAAGAAGTTTATGCTAAGAACTATTAATTTGGTATAAGAAATTTAAAATTCCGCCTTTATTTCTAAAACTGAAATGCAGTTTTTGTATAGTTTAGTTTGGCAAACCTAATTTTTTTAATGTAAAATTGTGATATTATAAGTCACAATAATTAATCTACATGTTTGTACTCATTGTGTATTTCTGATGTTTTGTTATATTATACTTGAATAAAGTCATGTATGTAATGATTGTTCATATATTTTTTTATTATTTCACCATTATTTTAATCAACTATCTTATTACTTATTGAAAGTTATTACACACGGAGATTTAAATTCTACGCATAATATAAAGTCTAAAGTTTATCCACAGATAGCTAAATTCATCATCATCATCATTACAGCCCTTCACAAGTCCACTGCTGAACATAGGCCTCCCCCAAGTAATGCCACAAAGCACGATCCTGAGCCACCTGCATCCATCGACTTCCTGCATGTCTTACCAGGTCGTCACTCCATCTAGTGGGCGGTCGCCCTACACTACGCCTACCGGTACGAGGCTGCCACTCGAGAACCTTTCTTCCCCATCGGTTATCGGTTCTTCGAGCTATATGGCCGGCCCATTGCCACTTCAGCTTACTAATCCGTTGGGCTATGTCGGTCACTCTGGTTTTACTGCGGATATCCTCATTTCTGAGTCTATCACGCAGAGAAACTCCGAGCATAGCCCTCTCCATAGCTCGCTGAGCGACCTTGAGCGTCCTCATACGGCCAGCAGTGAAGGACCACGTCTCTGATCCGTAAGTCATCACTGGCAACACGCACTGGTTGTACACTTTACTTTTCAGATATTGAGGTACACCTGACGAGAAGATGTGTCGTAATTTCCCGAATGCTGCCCAGCCGATTTGAATCCGTCGATTGACCTCTCGGTCGAAGTTCGACTTACCTAGTCAGACTATTTGTCCCAGGTAAACGTACTCGTCAACAACTTCGAGCATAGTGCTCCCAACAACTACCGGCACAGGTGTGACATGGACATTAAACATGATCTTTGTTTTGTCCATGTTCATCTTAAGACCTATCCGTTGGGAGGCACTATTGAAGTAAAAACTGACCAATCTTCTTCAGCGGCTTGAAGTATGTTTTGATGGAAGCGCGCTTCAAAATGTAGCCAATCTTGTCAGTGACTCCTCTAACATATGGCAGTACAGCAGGTACACGCTCGACTGTGGCCGGCTTCACTCGTTCACTGTGACGTAGGCGCGGGACTCGAAGCTTGTTGTCATGCAAAACTTGCTTGACATGGTGGAGCTCGGCAGCCAGGTGTTTACTGTCACAGATCCCTCGTGCTCTCTGAAACAAAGATTTACCCACGGTAGCTAACTGTGGAAAAGATGGTGGTGAGAATCACCGTTTAAATATCTATCTGTATGGGTCTTTTTCTATACACAGTATGGCTCAAGGTGTTATCAGGATTCCGAATTACTAACACATCCAGAAAAGCTAAGGAATTGTTTGCCTCTAACTCCATTGTGAACTGAATTTTAGAATTTATAGAGTTAAGATGGTCTAAAAATGCAGTTACTTTATCTAAAGGTAGAATTGTGAAAGTGTCGTCTACGTACCGCTTGTAGAATCTTGGATTAATGGGAGAACTAAGCAGGGCTTTCTCCTCAAAGTCTTCCATGAATATGTCGGCGACAATGGGAGATACAGGTGAGCCCATCGCCACACCATCTACTTGCTTGTAGAACTCCTCCTTCCACAATAGGTAGCCAGATGTAAGGCAGTGTCTGAGTAAAACTGCATATTCTACGGGCATGTTGTTTTCTTCCAGCCTTCTAGTTACAATTGAGATGCAGTCTTCAACAGGTAAGCATGTAAACAATGACTGCACATCAAAACTGACCATAGTTTCATTGTCTGCCAGATGTAGGTCTTTAATCTCGCTGACAAAATGGTAGGAATCCTTTATGTGTGCTCTTGTATGTCCCCTGAGCGGTGAGAGTATTTTCGCTAAGTGTTGAGCCAATCTGTAAGTTGGTGAATCGATTTGGCTGACTATGGGACGTATGGGCTATTGAAATCAAAAAAACATCCTAATTTCAATAGAGAAGATGGCTGGGTGCTACCATCTGCTTGGGATCCGATAATAAATAAAATTAAATCCCAACCCAAGCATACAACTGCAAGACTTCAAGATACCATAAGTTCATACTGTATAGATCGGAACAAAAGTTAAATTTTAATCTATGGTAACCGCGGTTAACTATGACATATGGACGGTGAACATCTCACTCCCGCCCGTGACCATGAGTGCTGTAAAGCGTTCGAAACGTCGGGTATTTAAAAAGTTAAATATACGCGATAAATTCCGTAAAAACTTGTATTATTTCAATGTGTAGTGTTCGCGTAAATATAAGAAATCATTATGCATGGCTCTAGAAATACCCTCATACATTTCCTCCACCTCCTCATCGGGATGTGCCGAGGTTGGTGCGTAGACCTGTATGACCTTCAGCGAATACCGTTTAGTGACTCTGAGTATCAGGTACGCGACCCTCGTCGACACACTCCCAATCTTTACAACGTTGTTGACGAGAGACTTGTGGACGATATCCGACACCTCCTTGGGACAGATGGTCGCCCTCCCGGTGATAGAACAAGTTGCCGGACTCGAGGATTACCGTGTCCTCCCCCTCTCTTCGGACCTCAGATAATCCAATAATATGCCAGCGCAGCTTGTCTACCTCTTCTTCCAGCTCCCGTATCTTCTCGTCAGTCCTCAGGGTACGTGCGTTATACGTTGCCAGGTCAAGTCGTCGTAGGTGGCAACCGAACCTCCACCGGAGATTCTTAGCAGCCCCCGCCCTGCCGTTACCATGGTCGCCACCGTAGCCAGGAATAGCGGGGCCGCCGGGGACTGGGGGCCGTTTATTTGCGTCGTTGCTTATGGGGGATATTTGCCATAGTTGCCACGCTTGGCGAGCGGGTTGGCAACCGAAGTTTTTTATTATATCACTGTTGTTATCAGGAAGATGCTGCTGCCCATTTCCTGCCTGTCTCCCTCTGTCGCCTCTTACGACACCCACGGGAAGGTATGGGGTAGTGGATATTCTCAACCGCCACTACAGGTCCTAAATTATTCATCATCAAATCCCAATAATTTTAGCTTCTGTACAAAATAAGACCTTCAGTATTTGACCCAATTTTTTGTTTAAGAATAAAATGTTTACATACAGACGGAATCGCTCTCTAAATAAAGGGTTTAAATAGGAGGGTTCACGACATAAAACAGTAACTTTGGCAGGTCATTAAAACAATTAGTGTTTCGAAAAGAGTCGTCGATCATTCTTCATTCATTACTTCATACAACCCTCAAAAAAGCAGATAGTAAAAATTGATGATTAGACAAGTGATGATGTTGCACCAACCTTCGGGCAGTATTATAGGTCCCACGTTGTTCCTGGTATTCATTAACGACCCAGCTTAAACTTAATAATGGATAAATGTTTACTTTCGCCAATGATAATCTTCTATTCTTCAGCGGAAATTCCTAGCAAAAAGTATTCGTTACGGCCAGGTCAATGTTGAAAGGGAAAGGCTGAAACATAAAGTTCTTAACGTTACCAAAACTAAATATATGACTTTCGCCTTACGGACAGATCAACTGCATCCAGACAATCTGTGCATGTCGGCCCGCAACAACTGTGTCTCAAACACTTCCTTGTTGCTGTCCCGATCTCATAAACCGCACATTGGTCTAGTAATATAAGTCAATGACATTGATACCCTTGTCTCAAGGCTAATCAAACTTATTTATATCTTCAAGATATTTAAAAATATAGCTGAATCTCGGGTGATCAAGACCCTATCCCAAATCTCATCCTCTCGAGGTTGAAAGAACTTAGCGTGTTATATATACTATATAACATGCAACTTACCTCACCGTAGATCTTTATCGAGACTGGAACATACTCGCAATTAGACAGACTTATTCTTCATATCATTCTAAAAAACATTTTCTTTTGCAGTACGACCCATAATTGCACAATCAATTAACATACAATCTTTTCTGTTTTCTTGGCAGTTAGTCATATATAATAAATTAAATACAATTCTTAACATTCATTCATTAATTCCATTCCGTAAACTTATTGATCATCTAGATCAATAAGTTTATACGGAATGGGACCCTTATCAACGAGCTATGGAAATTTGTTCTTACCTCGTGTATACATAAATCTTGAGACGATTTTTAAAACTAAATTTCGAAAATAGAATTAGGTCGTATTTAATTAACTTTTTGAATATTTTGAAATTGGAATGTTCTGATAATTTTTAAGCAAAAATTATTTTCAGCTTTTTAGTTTTTATCGAAATGGCGGCGAGTAAAGATTTGCGTTCTACGTTGATTTCACTGTTTAAGGCGAGAAAGAAACCTATGGAGATTTTTAATTAAATCAAACAGCTAGGGGTTAGTAAAAATTTTGTTTACTATACTTTGAAGAGATACAAGGAAACGTTATCAGTGCAAGGCAGACCCAGAAGTGGAAGACCACGCAGCGTAAGGACGCCTGCTAACATCAAGTTAATACGCGAACGTTAATACGCAAACGTCTTTGTCGAAATCCTGACCGCACTCAGAAGAAACTGCCTATTCAAACGAACATATCAAGAATATCTATCAATAGGATATTGAAATATGATCTAATAAGTAAAAGCCTACAGTGGACGAAAAGTTCATTATCTCAACAATCTCCTTCGAAAATTGCGGTACGATCGCTGTCGAATGTTGTTGAAGAGACACGATGCAAAAAAATTCTCTTTACAGATGAGAAAGTGTTTACTGTGGAAGAAAAAATTAACCGTCAGAACAATAACATTTACGCGAGAAGCTCAAAAGATGTCCCCGCTGCGGCAAGGAATGTTTTTCGGATGCATCACCCTGCAAGTATTATGGTTTGGTGGGGTTTTTCTTATGAGGGGTCACTGCAATGCATTTTTATGAACCGGGAGTCAAAATGAAGGCACAAAATTATCTAAAATACATTTTGGAAGCGGTAGTAAAACCGCTGTTACTACCTTTTTCGATAACAAACCTTGAATTTTTCAACAAGATTCGGCGCCGTCACACAAAGCCAAATCAACACAAAATTGGTTTAGGGAGAATTTACCAGGCTTCGTCACAGCGGAAGTGTGGCCATCATCAAGCCTGGACTTCAACCCGCTGGATTATGCTTTATGGACAGACTAGGAGCTCAGGGCCTGCCGAAAAACTCACCCCAACCTGGAGTCACTGAAGCGCTTCTTGGTCAGAGAATCAAAGCGAATACCCATTAAACAAGTACGTGCCGCGATAGATGACTGGCCGCGCCGTCTTTGGGCCAATATAAACGAGACGGGCATTTAGAATAATTATATTATCTTTAATATTAAAGTGGACACAAATTTTGCTTATTAATTAGAATTAAATTAAATTTCTTTTATTTAATACATACTAATATTTGTTTTTATTCGTCCCAAAACTTATGAATACACGAGGTATTTTTTTCGAATCTTAAACTATTTAGTAGGTAGCCAAGATTAGAAAAGTCTGAATTAAAACTATGTACAATTTTTTATCAACCTTTACATTTACCGGTAATTTGATTCGTATGCAAAATGAAGAAACTCCAACTTCGTGCGGTTATTAAATACTAGCTGTTGTCAGCGTCTTCATCTGCGTGGTTATGAAGATATGCAGTACTATGAAGTTTAATGATATTTAACGCAAACTGTTTTTATATTTCAGTCAACAGAAAATGTTTAACACACTAAACAACTTTTTAAAGGCACCTGTTAGAAAAAAATAGATGTTATTATTTTTGTAAAGCCTCTCAATACCCTACATTTTTAGTTTTATTTTCTGGGTGCAGTATGTACTATAAATAAACTGCAGCCAGCCTGATAAAGATCAGATATAACAAATGGAAAACGATGAAACCATTTGTTTCAATCGCAGAATAAATAAGCGATGCGCGCTATGCCGCAGAGAGCATTATAGCTAAAACTGAAGACGTACCCCGGGAAGCGCAGAGTGCAGGGGGCAGCTCGTCATTAGGTATGGCTATCCTAGAATTTCGCTTGAATGGTCTAAGCCTAGGATAGTTATTATCACAGAACACAATTACTTCGTTATTATAGGTATTCTTTGCCTTTGGGCTACCCGAACGGGGTCGTTGTCGCACGTATCGAATGTATCTACGAATTTTTCACTACTTTATGCTACTTGATTAATGTTCACTTTCTCAGATTGCATAGATTATTATTTCTGTACATTTAAATATTCATTTGATTTTTCTGTTAGAAATCCTGACACCTAATGAATATTAAAAGACATTCATTTAGGTACTTTTCGAATTTATTTTAGTTTCATTTTAAATGTAAGTAATTAGTTAAATTTGTTTTATTTTTGATCGTTGATTAATCTTACGTTTGCTTAAAAAATGGACGGATAAATTATAACAGTCAACGTCGAAGTATTACAAATCCGATGCAGAGTGAAATACTTGGCGATGGGACGTGTTTATTTTCGTCTTTCTTATTTGGTTTATGGCAATATTTCAATGGCTGCTCAAGTTCGAGCTAATATAGTAAGCCACGTGACTAACGATTGGCAAAAATTTAGGTGCTTTACAATGGACCGAACTGGGACCCTTTGAACCCTTATAGTACGAAACGCTTTCATTTAGCCCATATGGGTAGGTTGCATAATTATGGCACAACCTGGGAACTTGAAGCAGCTGAAGAAATATTTATATATTGTGGTAAACTTATTTCAACATTTGGGAGGGATGAAAAGGAGGTGTTTGTTAAAAAATATGCCCCTAATCATACCGAGGTGAACAGAGTAGCTGTTCAAAAATATGGAAATGTTCATCCTGAGGTCAACAGACAGGCAATGGTGAATTATAAAAAGAAGCAGCACACAATTGTTTGATAAAATAAATTTATGTCCAGATGCCATTATTACCAAAGGTTAGATTATTACCATGACAAAATTGTTAATCTTGGACTAAGGACACCCTACTCTTGGTGGCAAATGACATGATGAGTCTAACGGGATGTGTTGCCGTGGCGGAAAAGTTCAGCTATCCACAATTGAACGTTACCCTGAACCACTGTACAGTCTACTTACTCGGCAGCATTCAATATCATAGCAGTTCCTCTCTTTAACTCGACAGTACAATGGTTGTTTTCAGATGACCTCCTTTGGGAGATCAAAGAAGGTAAATTTATGCCAACGTTTAAAGTACAGGGGTAAGTATACCATCAGATAGGTAGTATTATGGCAAACCCTCAACAAAAATCTTGTTTTCTGCAAATATACTTTGTCGGTGACGACAACATCGAAAGAGCCCACGGCTGTGGAATTTTCTATGGTGTTTAACTTGAATTGACGATTTACAAAACCTGCTACACTACACAAAAATATAACCTTTAGGACAAAAATAATTCAAAGTCGTTATTAGTGCTAATAGAAAACCTGTAGGAGAGCATGCTGGACGTTTTAATGTAGCCACACCTAAAAAAGTTGCAAATGTCATAGTCGGTCAGGAGTTTGAAAACAGAGATGTTATTCTTAACGGGAGAGACAACAGATTGGTGCGTGTCAGTGAGACACACCGAGCTTATGAACTTATGATTCTTTGCAATATCTTCATATTCTGTCGTGGAAAAGATGTTTATCAGATTAACATACCTCAACATGATCCAATAATAAAAGAGACTCTCTTATAAAATAGTATCTGCTGCTTATTTTTACAGTTATAGATTAATGGTCTTATTTTACAGTTACAGATTAATGATAGCATGAGCGTAAGGAATGTTATCTGTTGCTATTCCGTAGTCTATTAAATCAATTTCTGATCGATATGTATGCAAAACTTGAAACATAGCGGCTAAATTATATTTGTGATAACCAGAAAAAACTAAGGATTGAAGAATATGTCCAATTTAAAAGACGCCCTGGTAAGAATTACTGGCGAATTTACTGAAGTAGATAAGGTGGTAGTCCCGATATCTTCTTTCACGGTAGGGCTCATGTAATCCAAAATTTCCAGAAATTGTGAAGTACTTAAAACAAGGTCAAGTCTCATGACAGACACGATCTGGTATCGAGGTAGTATATTCAGGACAACTAGATGCCGTAAGTACTCAGTGGAGTGGCAGAAGAGAGGTCTCCCTCACATAGATGCTCTTTTATGGCTTGATGATAAGATAAGGCCAGAGTGCGTCGACAATATAATTATAATTTGTTATACCAGACCCTAAAGTGGATCGACGCCTTTATGAAATCGTAACCACTACAATGATTAACGGTCCTTGTGGAGCTTTTAATAGAAATTCACGATGCATGGTGGATGGCAAATGCTTTAAAAATACCCTCACACATTTTGAAAGGAGACACAAATAGGCAAAGATGGTTATCCTAAATATCGAAGACGATACCCGATATATGGCGGTATCAAAACAAAATCAAACAGACATTAAATAGATAATCGTTGGATAGTACCTTATAATTCCGTCCTTTCTCGCACCTTCTCATTCCACATCAACGTTAATTATTGTAACTTTGGCAAGCCAATTAAGTATATCTGCAAGTATGTTAACAGAAGTTTAGCTCAAGCAACATTCACGGTAGAAAATCTCATAGAATTAGTAAGGTATGAAACAGGAAGATTTGTATGTAGCTCTGAAGCATCTTGACGCATGTTTTGCTTCTTCACATATGGAAGACACCCCTTCGTAGTTCACCTCTCAGTGCATCTCGAGAATGGACAAAGATTGTATTTTAATAATGTTATTGATAGAATCAACAACACACTGAAAACTACACTCTTGGCTTTTTTGAACTGCGGCAAGTTGACTCTTTTACACGGACTCTTTTATATTATTTATTTATCTGCTTATTAAGTGGGCAACCTACTCCTGGTTATGCGGGAGTGAAAAAAGACAAGGTAGAGTCACGAGTCTATATTGTTTATCCTGTTAGTAGTCTTCTTTTACATGAGGTTCGCGGCCTTACAACATTTACTGCTCTGAAAACTGTATCTGGAGTAGTAAACCCGACGTTTCAAGCGGCATGCAACGCACTTGGTTTGATAGAGGATGATGGTCATTGGGATAGGAATTTGAAATTTCGCCTCCAAATTCCGGTAAAATTATGTTATGCCATGTCTATTGATAAGGTGCAGAGTCAAACGTTAAGGTGAAGTGGGCGCCAAAAGCAGATTTTTCAAGCTTTATAGGTGCGCAGAAAATCAATTTTTTGTCATAAAAAACTACGAATTCACATTTTTTTTAAATTCATTATAAAAGTTAAAGATTTTTCTTAGTGAATTATGGTGGCCAATACACAATTGACACATTTTGGCCCGATAGAAAAATCGCAAATTTTCCTCAAAATCTACAATTTTAGGTACGTCCACTAAGTGAAAAAGCAGTTTTATTCGAATGTAATAAAATCAATTTCAATTAAATTGAGGCTATGTGTTCACCAGTAAATACGTGAGTGAATTATGGGTTTATTTTTCAATGAAGGAGTATACATCATTGGTGGAGCGTCGAGTCTAAGGTTGCCGAAGTCTGATTCCCCGGTCGAACCTTAAACCTATTACGCGAGATATTAATCAAAGTGGACTGTATCTTCGAAATGCTTCTACGCTTATATAACGACGACTATAGCGCGCGGTACAATGCACTCGCTCTTCCCTAAAACGAACTATTATTTGCCAAATCGATGAAAGGAATCCTGCTTGATTAGGAGAAAAACAAAATTGGAGCGGGTTAAAACACAATTATATCAAGCAGGCAATATTATTAGGAATATTCACTCACCGGGGTGTTTCTTCTATGCTGTTGGGCGCTATAGCTGCGACTTCTGGAACTTCTTCTGGACAGACACTCTGGACAAAGGCGGTGCGCGACTATATCTCACACGAGGTGAGGCGGGTTTCCTGGAGCTCGACTGCTTCCAGGCTAAAGCGGTTCTACTAGCGGTATGGTTCCAACAACGAGCGCGGCGGGAAGAGGGTGCGCGTCGGTCGCGCGTGCCTTTTATACCTTCGGTTGCGATGATTACATGATATTCTAGAATCATCTTCTTTCCCCTCCCACCCCACCACCCCGATGTGTCGATAGGAGGGTAGGAATGATATCGTTTTGGAAAGGGATAAGCGATTTGGCAGCCTTCCGTCAAAATAAATAAATACGAATGGTTTTCCGCGCAACCATCTCCCCCCGCCCTTGAAGGATTTCCTTCAAAAAATAACTAAAACAACTAGAGCTAAGATCAAACTAACAAAATAACTAACTAACGCTAAGATTACCTAAATTCAACTACAATTTCTAATCTAGAAAGCTAATTTAAATTATGGGAGAGGCAGGGGGCACAAACGGAAAACAGGACGCAGGTAAGACCCAACCGTGGTCTTAACGCGAGCTACCCTAATTACTCCGTCGGAACCGGGAAAGACCTCTTCGACAATTCCTAACGGCCAGTGGAGAGGCGGCGTATTCTCTTTGGTGAGCACAACTACAGTTCCTACAGCTAAAGGCTCAGTTGCTGTGTTCCATTTTTGCCGAGACTTCAAAGTATGCAAGTATTCCATCCTTCATCGTTTCCAAAACGATTGCACTAACCGGTCTAATAATTTGTAGCGTGCGGAAATGCTAAGTCTGTTCTCATCCATATCTGCGGCGGGCAAATACTTTAAAGGCGTTAAATTCAAAAAATGTGCTGGAGTTAGAGCCAGCGGTTCCGAGTGGTCACTAGACAACCTTCGACAAAGTGGGCGGCTATTCATTACGCATTCAATTTGAGCGAGCACCGTACTTAGCTCTTCGAAGGACAAAATTTGATCTCCTATTACTCGGTATAAGTGACTCTTTAGACTCTTAATATTAGTCTCCCAATTGCCCCCAAAATGACTCGCGGCTGGGAAGTTCAGAGACTCAATGCGGTTCTCGGCTAGAATGTGAGCGAACTCCGAATTATAATACTTGCTAGTTAAGAGTTCATGTAGTTCTGATAAAATACGTTTGCACCGACGTAGTTCGTACCGTTATCCGAATATAATTTACTTACAGGGCCACGGCGGGATAGAAATCTTTTAAATGCACCGCTCGAGTAGTTAGACATACGAAAATGCAGACGTAAGCCTTTGTGGATCTTATACCACGCCCGCAAGTGAGCGTGACCTTAAACGGACCAGCGAAATCAGACCCGGTGTGCGTAAAGGGCTTTACTGATTGTATTACTCTACAAGATCTAAGTTAAGCCATTTCTGGAAATGACGGCTTGGGGCGTGCCCGAAAGCAAGCTATACATCTGTGCACCCGATTGCGTATTAAACTACGTGCAGAAAGAATCCAATAATTCTGACGCAAGATCGATATCAGCAAGTCGGGGCCAGCGTGCGAATTCAATTTATGATGGTAATCGACTAATAAATTCATGATATGGTCTTTGCGCGGTAAAACTATAGGGTGCCGTTGGTCGAAACTCAACTGCGAGTTGGACAAGCGTCCACCTACCCTTACAATCCCATCCTGTAAAAATGGCTTAAGGCGTTGAAAGGCGCGACTACAAGCTCTATTCGATTGTAATCTTGTAATTTCTTCAGAGAAGTGTGCACGTTGAAGTTCACGTAATACTAGCGACTCGGCATAGTTGTAATCGTACGCTAAGACATACGAACGTCGCGGTAAAAACTTCGCGAATCTACAAACGTAAATTACACTACGCAATAATTTCGACCAAGAGGACAAGCGGTTCGCTAAAGAAATGATTGGAGAAACCTCGCTCGAAACGTTCGCCACTAGAGCGTGTCTCTTCTCTTCCGGCGGTTGTGACACTGACGAAGGTACGAAATCGGTTATTGGCCATTGCAAGGGATCCAAGTGAACCCAAGAAGGTCCGTGGAACCAAAGCGGGTGGTCCATTATTTGCATCGGGGTGAGTCCACGGGATAGACAATCGGCAGGGTTTTCCGTACCGGACACGTGATAAAAGTTCCGCGTTTCTAACTCGTCTTGGATCTTGGCCACTCGGTTCGCGACAAACGTATCCCAATCAAATAACCAAAGTTGTTTAATCAAAAGCTTAGCGTATAATACCACCGGAGCTACGAAACCCATGACGTCCCATAATCTAGCAACGCATGACAGTATTGTGCGCTTTGTGCATTTCTCGAAAACCGATGCTCCAATGAGCATGTCTATGTTTCCAGGAACGGCGTAAGTGTCGTCCGCTAGAGTCAAATTTTTAAATTCAATCATTGCCGAGGTGTCAACCGAAAAGGTTGGCAACCGTTCAGTGACCCTATCTACTACTAGCGCATTTATATCAACGTTAACGTTACGATCTATCCGAGAATAAAATTTTAAATTTATATATCCCTGGGTAGCTTTACTAGTACCTCCGATGCCTTTGACTACAGGACATGAAAGTGATCTATTTATTACTAAGCCTAAGCGCTGACAACATTGTCGCGTTATAAAGCTATTTTGGGCTCCGCTGTCCAGCAGTGCACGGACGCTTTGTTCGTTTCCACGCGAATCCCTAACCAAAATACGCGCCGTACCCAGTAACACGGTTGAAGGAGGTTGTGCTCCCATATTCGCCAATGAGCACAGAGCGACATCACCAGGTCGACCGCTAGAATCGTTGACTTTAGTAGGGGTGAATTCCTTATCCGCTTTACTTGACGCCGCTATGTTGCTATTTTCAAAATGTAATAGCGTGTGATGTTTCCTGACGCACTTGCTACATACGGAACTCGAATTGCATTTTGCAACTAAATGCTTATCACTTAAGCAGTTCAGACATGGGTTGTTTGTCTTTACTAATTTATAACGTTCGCTTGGTGAATATTTACGAAAAGTCGCACAATTATATAAATTACCGTGTTTATCTTTACATACGATACAAGCATGCTGAAGTGATGCTGACGTAGCGAATCAAACTTCCGATTGTATTACTCTACAAGATCTAAGTTAAGCCATTTCTGGAAATGACGGCTTGGGGCGTGCCCGAAAGCAAGCTATACATCTGTGCACCCGATTGAGTATTGAACTACGTGCAGAAAGAATCCAATAATTCTGACGCAAAATCGATATCAGCAAGTCGGGGCCAGCGTGCGAATTCAATTTATGATGGTAATCGACTAATAAATTCATGATATGGTCTTTGCGCGGTAAAACTATAGGGTGCCGTTGGTCGAAACTCAATTGCGAGTTGGACAAGCGTCCACCTACCCTTACAATCCCATCCTGTAAAAATGGCTTAAGGCGTTGAAAGGCGCGACTACAAGCTCTATTCGATTGTAATCTTGTAATTTCTTCAGAGAAGTGTGCACGTTGAAGTTCACGTAATACTAGCGACTCGGCATAGTTGTAATCGTACGCTAAGACATACGAACGTCGCGGTAAAAGCTTCGCGAATCTACAAACGTAAATTACACTACGCAATAATTTCGACCAAGAGGACAAGCGGTTCGCTAAAGCAATGATTGGAGAAACCTCGCTCGAAACGTTCGCCACTAGAGCGTGTCTCTTCTCTTCCGGCGGTTGTGACACTGACGAAGGTACGAAATCGGTTATTGGCCATTGCAAGGGATCCAAGTGAACCCAAGAAGGTCCGTGGAACCAAAGCGGGTGGTCCATTATTTGCATCGGGGTGAGTCCACGGGATAGACAATCGGCAGGGTTTTCCGTACCGGACACGTGATAAAAGTTCCGCGTTTCTAAGTCGTCTTGGATCTTGGCCACTCGGTTCTCGACAAACGTATCCCAATCAAATAACCAAAGTTGTTTAATCAAAAGCTTAGCGTATAATACCACCGGAGCTACGAAACCCATGACGTCCCATAAACTAGCAACGCATGACAGTATTGTGCGCTTTGTGCATTTCTCTACGGGCGGATTTACCTTAAGGCTAAACACGTCGGAATCTGGTGACCAACACTGACCGAGCACCTTGTGTGTATCAGAATCGTCGAATTCCTTTATCGCCGAAAGACGGTGTGATAATGGCATTGTATCTAAAACCGGACGCGAATTACTAGTCCACTTCACAAGATCGAATTGACCCGATTTCATGAGCCTTATAACCTCGGCGGTGGTTAGGATGGCCTCCTCCACGCTATCGACCGAGTATACAAAATCATCCATATATAAACCGCTCTCAATTGCCCTCTTAGCTTTAGGGTAAGAGGGACCTTCATCGTGGGCGAGCTGTTTCACCGTGCGAAACGCATGAAATGGGCTCGACTTTAAACCAAAACAAACGCGGTTAAATTCAAACACCATTAGAGGTTCCTTTGGGTTGAAACGATATAAAATGAGTTGGAATCTACGGTCGCATTCACGGACCCCTATGCAAAGAAACATTTGGCGAATATCGGCGGATAGTGCTATACTAAACAAACGAAAATTGGCTATTATATTAAATAAACTGCCCTGTAAATTTTGCCCACTATAGAGGATATCGTTAAGCGACAGGTGAGTGCTAGTTTTAGCATTAGCGTCGAGCACTACACGTAACTTAGATGTAAGTTTGTCCTCCCTAATGACCCCGTGGTGTGGTATGAAATACGACGGTGTGTCTTCGTAGTTATCTAATTTCGAAGCCACGAGTGATATGTAACCTTCTCTTATATATTCGTTAATGACGCCGTCATAAGCTTCTTTTAACTGGGTTGAAGCGAGCATCCTACGCTCCAAGCTGTAAAAACGTTTTTCCGCCATTTGACGCGAATCGCCGAGAGATAAAACATCTCCTTTAAAGGGTAGCGCTACACTATATCTACCGTCGCGATCACGAACGGTCGTGCGGACGTAAATTTCCTCGCATAATCTGTCCTCTGAGCTAGCTATGGGTGGGACGTTCACCTCCTCCATCTCCCAAAATTTGCGGACTAACGACTCGAGCGGTTCGACAGCCATACCACAATAAGAGGTTGCCGAAATACTATCTATGATGGAGGCGGAGCCAACGATGACATAGCCCAATACGGTTTCCAGTGCGTAAGGCGCGGTATGCGAGGAGTTGTCCATGACCTTGTTATTTAGGAAAAGATGAGGGAAAACCGATGCTCCAATGAGCATGTCTATGTTTCCAGGAACGGCGTAAGTGTCGTCCGCTAGAGTCAAATTTTTAAATTCAATCATTGCCGAGGTGTCAACCGAAACGGTTGGCAACCGTTCAGTGACCCTATCTACTACTAGCGCATTTATATCAACGTTAACGTTACGATCTATCCGAGAGTAAAATTTTAAATTTATATATCCCTGGGTAGCTTTACTAGTACCTCCGATGCCTTTGACTACAGGACATGAAAGTGATCTATTTATTACTAAGCCTAAGCGCTGACAACATTGTCGCGTTATAAAGCTATTTTGGGCTCCGCTGTCCAGCAGTGCACGGACGCTTTGTTCGTTTCCACGCGAATCCCTAACCAAAATACGCGCCGTACCCAGTAACACGGTTGAAGGAGGTTGTGCTCCCATATTCGCCAATGAGCACAGAGCGACATCACCAGGTCGACCGCTAGAATCGTTGACTTTAGTAGGGGTGAATTCCTTATCCGCTTTACTTGACGCCGCTATGTTGCTATTTTCAAAATGTAATAGCGTGTGATGTTTCCTGACGCACTTGCTACATACGGAACTCGAATTGCATTTTGCAACTGAATGCTTATCACTTAAGCAGTTCAGACATAGGTTGTTTGTCCTTACTAATTTATAACGTTCGCTTGGTGAATATTTACGAAAAGTCGCACAATTATATAAATTACCGTGTTTATCTTTACATACGATACAAGCATGCTGAAGTGATGCTAACGTAGCGGTTACGTACGTTAACGACCCTGCTATTTTAGATGGTTGAGTCTGTCTACGGTCGACGCACCTTTTAATCTCCTGTTTAACGTTCGGAGAGCGCTGCATCACCTTTATTTGATCTCGCACGAACGATGCTAATGAATGAAAGGAAGGCATCTCCGAGCTACGATGCTCCATTTCAAACGCACGCACGGTGTCGGGGTCTAATTTCTTTAGTGCAATATGGAGAAACACCACGTCCGTAAGGTCATTAAATTTCAAATTCTTAAGTGCAGCCACCGATGCCACAAATTTATCTAAAATCTGCTCTAAGCCGTTGATGTTCGCGGATGATATAGGTTTAAGATCTAACATTCTAACATTCTCCTATCTTCATATTTAGTTTTAAGCGTTTCGAATATTAACAAGTAATTGTTTGCTGTAGGTGTAAAACCCGAGCAAATTGACTGTGCCCTGCCACTAAGTTTACTAATTAAATAATATAATTTTTCAGCGTCCGATAACGATGGGTTATTGTGTATATTGTTTTGAAAACTACTGAAGAAGAAGGGCCATGTCTTAATATCACCATTGAATACCGGAATATCTATTGGCGGCAACCTAATTGAGTCACGTGGACGTACCTGTATTTCCGGCTTTGCTTCGTTTTGAGATGGAGATTGTAAGTGTTTCGCCGTTCTTTTCACGCGACACAACATATCTTCAAATGCTAGAAGCGGTTGGTAGTTCACTATGTATTTCGGGTTGATTTGTAATTTCAAATGATTAATTTGGTCTAATATTCTTTCGTAATCCGTCCGCAAAGAATCCCCCGTTTCAATTTCATTCAAAAAAGTTTCCCGCACTGCTTCTACATTAATGTTCTTTATGTGATCACTAATAATTTGTATACGTGAAAAAAGTATGTCCCTCTTGGCATAAAGCGTTTTAATTTTAATTACATTTCCACTAACTGCCATTTTAAATTATTATAATAAAGTTATATTAATCACAATTAATATCACAACTCACAAATAATTGAGGATGGACACTCGGTATGCCGTATTACGTAATTAAATCGAACACCTGTTACAGCGAGTCGAGGTGACGCGTTGCTCGCCAAACTCAATATTTTTATCAAAATTGTCGGTAAGCGTACCAAACGGTTGAGATTACACTGTTTCAATTATTTAAGCGACTAATAAGCTTTAAATTTAAACCAATTACAAACACTATTTAAATGAATAATTCTGTTTGCGAGTACCTAACCAAAATTTAAATTTAAACGAACACTTTTTAAGACTATTCCATAAACTAGAGTGCATTATCTAAATAATTAATTTAATAATTCGACCAGAAAATGGTTGAACGACTACTAAACACCAGTCCAAATCCTGCCGAAGTGACCATAAAATGGTGGAGCGTCGAGCCTAAGGTTGCCGAAGTCTAATTCCCCGGTCGAACCTTAAACCTGTTACGCGAGATATTAATCAAAGTGGACTGTATCTTCGAAATGTCTCTACGCTTATATAACGACGACTATAGCGCGCGGTACAATGCACTCGCTCTTCCCTAAAACGAACTATTATTTGCCAAATCGATGAAAGGAATCCTGCTTGATTAGGAGAAAAACAAAATTGGAGCGGGTTAAAACACAATTATATCAAGCAGGCAATATTATTAGGAATATTCACTCACCGGGGTGTTTCTTCTATGCTGTTGGGCGCTATAGCTGCGACTTCTGGAACTTCTTCTGGACAGACACTCTGGGGAGAAGCGGTGCGCGACTATATCTCACACGAGGTGAGGCGGGTTTCCTGGAGCTCGACTGCTTCCAGGCTAAAGCGGTTCTACTAGCGGTATAGTTCCAACAACGAGCGCGGCGGGAAGAGGGTGCGCGTCGGTCGCGCGTGCCTTTTATACCTTCGGTTGCGATGATTACGTGATATTCTAGAATCATCTTCTTTCCCCTCCCACCGCACCACCCCGATGTGTCGATAGGAGGGTAGGAATGATATCGTTTTGGAAAGGGATAAGCGATTTGGCAGCCTACCGTCAAAATAAATAAATACGAATGGTTTTCCGCGCAACCAATCATTTTAAATAAAAATATCAAATAATTATTGTGCTATTAAATAGCGCGCGGGCCGTCCAAACAGTCCTGCCAGTCCAGTCGTCCGCAGCGCGACATAGATAGCACCCAATAGCACCCGTGTACAACTTTACGCACGCCCGCTGTTGTCGTATAAACATAACAATATATTAAAAAATATTGATGACCGTGGTATGCCATTGAGAGGTAGTGAAAAATTAGGCATCCACACCGGTTTGGATGCCTTCCTTAGCCCTAGTAGTATCCACTCAAACAGTGAGGTAGTAGCAAGTAATGAACATGTAAATATAGGTACAAAGAAATAGGTTCTTACATATGAAATTGGGGTTTTGTACAGGAGGAATATAAAGTCAATATTTTTTTGTAAAATATATTTATTTAATCAAAGTATACACCGTTATCTTTTCACTTTTGCCATCTCGTAGGTAGTTCATTGATCCCTTTACTAAAAAAACAAACTCATCAAACTCTTTGTTCTGTTTTGTCTGAGTTGAATTTTTTTCTTGTGAGAAGTTGTCCGAATTCCGGCAAAATGGTAATCTGTGGGAGCAAGGTCCGGGAAGTACAGTGGATGTCGCAGACATTCCAATTGTAGCTCATCTAATTTAGTGGTTGTTTGTTGTGCAGTGTGTGGTCTTGCGTTGTCGTGAAGCAGCAATGGCATAGAGCGATTGACCAATCACGGTTGTTTGGCAGCTAGTTCTTACTTCATGGTTTGCAGTTGTTGACAATAGATATTTGCCGATTACGGCAGATACGTTTACGTTTGGCCAGATTTTAGAAAGCTGTAGTGAACGACACCGGCGCTAGTCCACCAAAAACACTCACAAGTAATTTTCTGAGTCAATTTTCGTTTAGGGCGGGATTTGGCTGGGTTTCCAGGGTTCAGCCATTGTGACGAGCGCTTCCAATTACCGTACAGTATCCACTTTTTATCACAAGTAATGATTCGATTTAAAATCCCTTCATTTTTGTGTCGGTTGAGCAAAGTAACACAGCAGTCGACGCGTGTTTGCAAGTTCGATTCACTCAATTCATGAGGTACCCATCGTTCAAGTTTTTTTTACTTTCTCGATTTGCTTCAAGTGGATTAATACAGTTTTATCACTTACCCCGAAGCCTGCAGCTATCTCTGAAGCGCTTTGTGATGGATCTGCTTCCACAATAGCCTTTAATTCTTCATTTTCCACTTTGGTCTCCGGCCGTCCATGGGGTTGGGAGGTCGAAATTTCCAGAACGAAAACGTAGAAACCAAAACCGTACCGTGCTTTCTTTTACGATACCAGCGCCGTACATATCATTAATCCTTCGAGCTGTTTCTGCAGCACTGGTGCCACGGTAGAACTCGTACTCGTAAATATACCGATATTTCATGTTTTCCATTGTGCGGTAATAAGCGACGCAACGTAAAAAATAATGAGGAAAAAACAAATGAATGCCTGTTTTCAAAACTCAAATGTACCAGCTAAATGAATTTATAAATTTAAATTTGGAATTCTTAACCAGAGGAGATATTTCAGATCAGTGTTTAGTACGACAAAACGCTAATTTCATAATATGTAAGGACCCAATATTTACAGATGACCAAGGAAAAGCACTGAAAGAATATAGAAAGGAATTGCATTAAAATTTTCTGGATTATCCAATAAAGATGTCCGCAGCCTTGTTTATCAAATGGCAACTGTGAATAATATAAATACTCGCGATAGTAGGAAACGTGAGAAAATAGCAGACCTTGAATGGCTTCGGTCATTAAGATCCTAGGTAGACTGGAAGAGAATGCCATAAGGCCAAAGCCGCCTGTTGTAATCCTTTTATTAAGGTGCACAATAAAGTGTAAATAAATAAATAAGATCAAGGAATCTGGATTTATCATTTCGAAAACCACAAGACTGCAGCCCTGCTCGTGCCACCGCTTTTAATAAAGAATGGGTGGTGGTGGAGATGAAGTGACGACCAGGT
Organism: Parnassius apollo; assembly: GCA_907164705.1. Lineage (NCBI taxonomy): Eukaryota > Metazoa > Arthropoda > Insecta > Lepidoptera > Papilionidae > Parnassius > Parnassius apollo. The sequence continues at coordinate 1,249,665 of CAJQZP010000963.1, read as the reverse complement.
ATGACATGCAGGAAGTCGATGGATGCAGGTGGCTCAGGACAGTGCTTTGTGGCATTCCTTGGGGGAGGCAGTGTTTAGTGATAATTTTGTTGATTTTATAACTATTTAATAGATTAATATTTAAGTTTCTTTTACATTAATAAAACTCACTCGAAATAAAAATAAAATGGTCTGTTCTGATTGATTATGATTAAAATAAACTAATAAAACAAAGGTTACAAACAAGGAGCACTTTTATTAGTGTAATTACCAAATTCATTGTAAAAAGTACAAAATAGTAAGTACATCGGACGTGTACACACTTATGTAAACAATGCATCATTTCCTATTATTTTAAAAACCTTAGTTATAGAGTATCTATAAATATTTAAAAAAAGTAATAATGCCAGTCTATATTCTAATATAGTTTACTATCTTCGCCTAAAAAGTTACATCTAATATCGTAAAAAACAGCGGAGTTATTAAGTTTTAAAATTTTACGTGGCTCATTGTTGAACAGTGTGTTCGCAGAGAAGCCTAATAAGTACAGGAATAATTTCGGTCAGCAGAACATGTGGGGTGGACATGTCGGTCCACATATTTTGTTTGCTTATCTGTTTCGGCTTTAAAACGGTAAACGCGAGTAACCCGGGTTTTATCACCACCCACTCCAATGAAATTGTTCGTTGCTATTATGAATTATGAGGGCTGATTTACTACGTACTCGGTGGTAAAGGGAAACATCGTGAGAAAACCTGCATATCTGAGAAATTTAACTTAAAAAAATCTAAGACATGTGAAGTTCGCAAGCAACACGCAGTGGGGCACCGCGACGGACATTTCCTTGCCTTAAAACCCCCACGCCCAGTAGTGGGACGTGTGACAGTAACGGTGTCTACCACTTCCATTGAGAAACAATTAATTTGAACCGAGTAGTATTGTAAAGATTTTGAGAAGAGTGGGTAAAGAATATTTATTAAAAGTAAGAGTGACACTAGTAAATGTTAAAAAAAAATCTAAATCTATGGCTAACTAAAATATGGAGCAATCGCGTAAATATAAGAAATTGTTATGTAATTGATATGGTTAAACCGCGATATATCGCAAGTCATTGGGTGCGTTTGGCAGAAAAAAGCGCTAGCAAGCGCTTGTAAGCAAAATGGCGATCGTAAGCGGTAAGCGCTGTCAAATCGTAAGTAGCTATTTTCCTCTAGGACACGAAGTCAGTTTTAACCGGGGAACCTAACCTAATTTAAATATATGTTTGTAAAATATTCATATTAAAAACTTACCAATCATGAATTTTTAATAACATCTATATGTCTATTCATGTCATTATATTACTTAAAACTAATATTGCACAAAAAAACTTATAAACTCTTCTTAAAAACAAACAAATTAAATAAGCAAAATGGCGGATTGTGTCAGCGCTACTGAAGTAGCAATTGTGTCCTGGCCGAAAACTATTTCAGCGCTTGTAAGCGCTTGCTAGCGCTTTTTTCTGCCAAACGAACCCATTAGATTTTTCTAGCGTTTCCCATAGTCGCCTCTTACTAAACTCGCGGGAGGTAACGGGATGAAGGATTCATTTCCCACGCCGCTACACGACAAACGAATCATTTAAGTTTGCAATGCAAGACACCCTATGTTATGTTGATCTCTTCCTTAGTTTCTTGTTCATGTTTCCTTAGTGCATATCTCTACGTTACTTTGTTTTATTTGAAATGTAACATTGAATTGCGGCACCCTCGGTGTTTAAGTCATCCTTGCACTTGATCGGTTTTATGATGGAATTAGGTACTCCTTATAAGCATAAAATATTCATACTATTACTGTAGGAGTTCGAACAGTAGTGTAGTATATAAATTATAATCAATAGGGCAAAATGTAATAAATCATAATAACAAATTATTAACAAACATTCGCCACAGCTAGTAGGTATAACAAAATCCTTCAATTATCGTCGGACAAAAACAAAGAATAGCGGAAAATTCCAAGATATGTTACATTAATTAAAATGCAGTTGAACATAATTTTCTTTATGTAAGAGACGCGGTACTGATTTTTTTTATTTTAACATTGACACAGCTGTTGTAGTTCTAAGGAGACGATTTTTCAAGAATCAGCTATTTACGAATATGTCTGTTGTCTGTACTGAAACTTTACTGTAATCACTGATTTTAGCTTTAGTTATTTATATGAAAGATTCATAACATGAAACACACACAAACGACACAATAACTATAAACATATCGACTCAAATTTCACGATTTCCTTGAATAAAGTTATAATTAAATAGTATTAAACACATTGTACCTCCATAGAATACTATAATACATACATAATAGAACGATGGATTGGCGGAGCCCGTGTAGCCACTGACATGCCAATTCACATCTATAAATGTCAACACAATCAATCGTTTTCGATTTTAGTGTCAAGCGTCGCTGCATGCAAATTATTTAAAAAATGGCAAGTTATGCAATAATTACGAGTCGAAAAAACAGCGGGAAATGCAATTTAAATAAAGGAGACATATCCTAGAACCAGTAAGTCGAAACTATTTATATTTTGTGAATATTAGAAACAAAAATAAAGAAAAATTTGAGTAAAATCAGTCTTGTCAACACAGCGAATCGGGTTTGTACTATTGATAATACGACGTAAGTCGGTTTGTTTACTCACGTGACCGATCCTAGTACAAAATAAGGATGACAGCCATTCTATTGTGTATTATAGTATTCTATGGGTCCCTCCTTAACCTCACCTCAATAACACATAAAAGTACCTATTTTACTTTATGAATAAAAAACGCACGCAGTGCTTAAAAATAACGCGAAAATTGAAACGGTTGGATTGTATTTAACAAGTTATAAAAATAATTTACTTATATTATTAATGTGCGTAATCAAATTAGTAAATGATCAAAGCAAAATTAATTTTTATTTTAAAACTATTCGAAAAAACTTGTGAGTTCGTATTCATATAAAAGGTAGTGTAATAACTTTTAACCATTGTTGTGATTAACAATACGCAAGTCCTTAAAGAGATACAAGGATTTAAAGTTTTTGGAACTGCTTGGATTTTGCAAGGGACCTTTAGTTTTCTCTTGACGTTTGGTGCCCCAAATATCAATAACTGTGCGGATATCTTCGTTGGTCGCAGCATGCAACACAATAAGAATGGACGAACTGCCTATTCCACCTTGCTTTATCGATGCACTCGCGCCACATGATTTTATTGCAACGTTATCAACGTGAACATATTTAATGACGTAGCCTGGGAAATAATTTTCGTATACGTAAACTTGGCCCTCCCGCGTTGATACTGGACTGTTTTCAACAACTGCCGAGTCCAGATGCATTAAATAGTGACCCCATTTGCCAATTTCCAGCGGCGCCTTTGACTTTTCACAAAACATTCTCGCCTTTCCTCGTACCATTATGAGAAGAAAACAAAGCGCAATTCGATGCATTTGTTACTTGGTTAACTACGATACTACAATAGAAAATCTCTAGCGCTGCAACAGGTGCGTGACAATTTTTTTTCCATGCCCATTGTTCGTGGTACAATGATATCGATTTACGAAGAAAATGGTGATGTATTTTTCGTTGAAATCGTTCCATCAATACACCGCTCACTTGCTCATTTTAATTGTTTGTTACCGTCAGGAGGTTGGTGAAATAAAACAAACATGTTAACGTCACATTTTATTGTCAAGAAATAATCCATGAGCGGCCCAATAAAATAAATTTTATTTATTTTTAAATTTTTTAGTAAATAATACATCTAAATAAATCTAGTTTAGGATTCGAAAATGTTACAATGCTTTTTTTCGTTACACATCCCAATCGACTCACAATTGTAAGATTTAATAGTCTTTCAAAAATCTTTGGTGTACAAGTTTATTTATGTAAATCGCCGGGTGTCAGGATTTCAAGAAACAGAATTAAAAATTGTTGCTAACATATTGACAATAGTACAAATAATATCACGTTAATATCTATACCATACATAAACTTTTAACTACTCTAAACCACTTTACAATATAAGTATTTAAAAAAAATTGGTCAAATGTGCACTGAGTACACCTTTTTTAAAGATTTCTTTTCTTGATTAGAGTTCCGTAAGACATCAAAATAAAATTTCGAGATTCATAATAACTATATTTTTAACTTCGTTGATAATGAACTTTTTCTAATATGCGTCACAATAGTTATAACGGCTTTCTAACTATTATCAAATTTCATTAATAAGTTATTTAAAATAAATTTCATTATTAAGTCTTAAGAAATTATCAAACATAAACCAATTATCATAACATCTGCGCTCTCTTGCGTTACTTTTCATGATTTAGACAAAGTTCATTTATTTATTTTGCATGATAAAAAGAAGCTTTTACAAATCTAAAAAATTACAAATGTAATCAACAGTGCAATACTTAAGCACTACATTAAAGCTAACAGGAAACAACCCGAACTAAGTAAAGGCATTTATTAATCAATTTAAAGAACACATAAAAGCAAATAAGAAAGATCTAAGAGTGACCATCTTATATAAATCTCTAAATGGGACGGAGTAATCGATATGTCTTACGGAACTCAAAACACATGGACTGGTTTTCTTTCATTATTAAGGGTTGGTTGAAAAATGCAAACAGTAGCGCAGATTGTGGACCAGTTTTTGCTTAGTTAAATACTTATGTAAAAAACTTATGTGATGTATATTAAGAGTATAAAATGTCAAGCTCGGTTGTTGTATGAATTCGTAATCAGATTAACAATAATATAGTAACTAAATATAAAATCTTATGTCATAATAATTCGTGTATTTTAAGGCACAAATAACTAGATGGCTGATATGAGAATTATAGTTTAAAGAATTTTATAAACAAAGTTATTGGCATTAAGACGATACGCGTAACTGCCTTCAAGTGTATTTTGTTCCGAACATTCTTAAAAAAAGCATCGCTTCTATCAACTTTTAAAATAATGTTTAAAAATTAAGTTACAAAATTGATACAATACGTATAAGTACGTTAAGAGTTATGACATATCAACAAGATTAAAGAAAAAACCATTGTGGAATATATGTACCACGTAAAGAATTTAAATTGTGCATTTGGTGGAAGCCCAATAATAAATAAAATAAATCGTAAATACAAATTTTCAAATGTACTGCTTTTCAGCCTAAAGCACCAGTATCCTCAATTCATAGCACAAATACAGAAGCCTTGTTCCCATTAAGACTGAGTTTTAAGTACTTAATTTTAAATAAACGTGACATTAGTGTACATATACATAAACAAAGTATATTTTTAACAATACACTTAAAGGCAAAGGTATAGTGAAAATACCGATTTAAAAGTTTTAATTAAAGGATTAATTTACTTAATTGACAAAATAATATTTTATAATTTATCTTTTTTTTAATTTTGTAATTGTTCAGGGCATCGTTTTAGAAAAATTCATTTTCCTTTCATATGCACATTATTATTTGAGTTTAATTTTAGTTATGATTGGTCTGTTACTTTTCGTATAATTTTTAATCGTGTTATAACATTTTATAGTTACATAATATTTTTATGTAATATATAGTAATATACGCAGGAAATAGTTGTCTTTGATAAATTCGTTCTGTTTATTGTTAAACACGTATTATAAAATTAGAGTAGAGCAACACGGGCCACCGGCGGACCGGAGGGGAGTAAGCATAGCGGTTTTTCTGATACAGGAATGTCTGTTATTTTTTGCGGGAGGAAATCCGCGCGCACGGAAGCAATCGGCTGTCGCCACTACGAAACTCACAAATAACAATTAACTAGCAATTTCGCACACACATAGATACATTATAACTGTATCGCACGGTGACAGAGACACAGATATAAACTCGGATCAGTCTCTCGACCGATCTTAATATTAAATCAGGGCGAGCGGCTGATGTTAGTCAGCAAATCCGAAACAACACGACCGTTATTATTATTTTTTTTAAATTTTGAAAAGAAGTAAAATATCAATAAATTGATTATAAATTACTTACATATGAAATGTAACGCTATCTTTTTGTGAATTTGACGTGGTAGCATATCTTTTTGCAGCAAAAACTGAAAAATTCGGCGTTTTTGTAGGACATCGATTCAGGCGCGCAACTAGATTTAGTCCGGTGAGCAGTGCGCAGACACGAACGCTCGCGTATGGTTTACTTCCCTCCGGTCCGCCGGTGGCTCGCAATGCTCTATGTAAAATTGGTTTTCTAGTCTGACATATTTTCTATATTATAAAGTTAAAATTTCGTAGTAAGAAGCTAAAGAATACTAATTCTCTTGTTCAGTAATTATGTAAACAATGTAATGTACAAAATTTAAAAATTAAAATAACACAGAAGGGTTCTTTCATATAATAACCTATTAAGTAATCATGACATGATCTAGTTTCCTTTAAACTGTTGCAATATTTATTTTATATTTAAAGAGTAAGTTGTCTGACATTAGGGTGTTACCACACCAATCGATCGAACGTCGATCGATGTCGTTGTTAGCTCCGTAATATCTTCAACGAGTACTTCATACAATTGAATACAAGCTAGGTAAGTAGCGCGCGGGGCGCAGGTGGAGCGGGCGGGTTCTCGAATAATCAAGTAGCTCAATCGACGTCGACTAAACCATTCAATCATAAATCGGCGATCGATCGATTGGTGTGGTAGCACCCTTATTGACATATATTTACATTACCTTAAAGTTAATATTTCGGTATACGAATCTTTAAGTGTTTCTAGTAACATTAAGAAAAGTTACAATAAAGGTAGAATAGAATAAAAACAAATTTGTAAAATATTTTACGGAAACAGCAGATAAGTGTTTATTATCTTAAATGGCTTCGGCTTTTAGTATTGTACTCATTGGTGGAGTGCCATTTATGGAGATCAATGATTAATGATTGTTTTTTTTTGTCATTCCTTGGAAATGAATTATTTTTAGAAACGTTTGAACAATCCATTGGACGTTGAGATACTGTGTAATTTTTGTACTTTACAAACTATCATCGACAGGAATATCTTTTATAAACAAATATTCTATGTGATATGAAAACTTATTAATTTTACTTACGTATAAATATATTTATGTATATTATATAGTATATAAACACAATTTAATTTCGCAACACACTCGTATTATAACTCTATAGTATTTAACATTAATATAAAAAAATTTAAATACGGACGTTATAGTTACTTATACAGATCTAAATGGTCCGAAAGAGTTAGTACATGAAATTGGTTCCGGACGTGTGTTCCTTACTTCGAAAACGGTCGAGAATCCGCGCTACGTTTGCATAGTCACATGACGTGACGTGTTACGTCGACGCGTGACGTATTACGTGAACGCGGGACGTGGGACGGCTCGTCGAATACGTCGACGTTGGAACGTGCTAACAGTTTACATGTGTATAGTGGCGGCGGTGTAGCGCGCCTCGCCACGTCTCCATCCCCACTGGGAAGGTCGGTACTGCAACAAAATCATTTTAAACGAATTAACAACATCCGCTATGAAAGTGGCATATTGTATTAAATATTCCACTGATCACAGGTCCATAATTAGAGATGGGCCGAATATTCGTTTCATATTCAGTCGAATATTCGGCTAAATCACCGAACATTCCTTAGTGGTACTCAAAGTGTCCACCTTATTGAAATGTACGAATTGTAATGTCTTTGATAATTTTACTATTGAAAGTTTGTATTATTTATGGGCTAAATCAACCTGTAAGGCGTTATGTTTTTGAGGCAATGTAGATTTATTTCCAATTATTACAAATAGAAGCTTGATAAAATGTTTTAGGAACCAAAGAGAGAAATATAACATTACATTAGTACATTTCACTCTACTTTGGTCGTCAGTTTCTCTAAAATAAATAAATAAAATTAGTCCAAATATATGGGATATGTTCCGAAATACAATCCAGTTCACTAGCCAATGCAAATGACTTCATAAATCGACGTCATATTGGTGACTCGAATATAGTGAAATACGGCGTAAATTAATGACGTCATTCGCATTCGCCAGTGTACTGGGTTGTATTTCGGAATATACCCAGTATGTGAGGGTAAAATGGTCATCCCGTTAATATGTTCACTTTTTTATAAAAAATTACAATTAATAAAATTACAATTCCTCAAAAACTACAGCTTTGGCATTTTTTACAGCATCGGTAGCTTTGTGATACAATAGATTTTCATCAGTCAATCAAATAATAAAAGGTCAAAAGGACGCTACTTTATCGAAACCATTTCGACAGATGACATTATATTAAATATTTTAGTAGATATCAGTATATGGTATAGTGTAGTTAGTTCTTTTTAGTGAATTTTTGAAGTGTTCCTAATTATTGCCAAAGTATGATTGTTTTTTTTCTTTATATTTGTTCTAGTATACGACTGTGCTTTTGTCTTTGTCCTCCTCTTAGTTTTAGTTCTATAAAACGGCAAAGTTTAAGGTGACTATATTACCCTCACGTACCTTAGTCGATCTCCTGCCACACAATTTTATGATATAGTTATCAATTTTTACTAAGAATAAAATGAAATATCTCAAAAGATAGATGTTCGAATTTGCTCAGTACTAGATGATGAGCGAGTGACAGGGTCCAGCGCTCATCCCGCGCGGTCTACGGTAACGAGTTCCGACATTAATTGATTAGGTAATGGGTGAGGTGATCCTGCCGAATAATGTTCGGCCGAATATTCGTATTCGGTGAAGTTCATATTCGGTCCATTTCTATTCATAATCGCATGATTGGGAAGATAGGAGCATCAAATCAATTTATCGTACTACGTTACCTGGCCAACGTAGACCAGACCTGAGTTCTTTGGACTACTAATTATGGGAATACTTTAAAGGGCGTATAGAGGAAATTAACCGTGGACATTCAAAAGTCAAAGTCTAATATTTTTATTTAATGTTGGCTATTACAAAGCTCTTTGAAAGTCAATTGTTACGCCATCGCTTCTACAAGTCCATAACGCATTAAAGTGTATTACAGCAGGAATATTAATAAATATTTCAGAATTTATACTAACGTGTATTGAGAAACTTTCGCTTGAAATTAGAGGAGTAACCGGGTCCTACTGGAAATTTCTCTACTCTCAACATTGTAATACATACATACATAAACACTCACGCCTGTCACCCAGAGGGGTAGGCAGAGACTACAGACTTCCATTTGGCACGATCCTGACACACCTCTCTCGCCTCCTTCACATACATGCTTGTCGATTAAGGGTACTCCTAATTTGGCCCGTTTTCAATAAATCGCCAATTTGGTCGATACATTTTCGCCTAGGACGTCCCTTTCCGACTCTGCCATTCACTTCTGCAACATACATTTTCTTTGTCACTCTTTCCTCATTCATTCTTTCCACATGACCAAACCACCGAAGCATTCCTTTCTTAATCCTGGTCACAACATCATCTTGCAAACCACACTCTTCTCTTATTACACAATTCTTACCCTGTCGTTCAGATTCAGCCCTAACATACTCCTTAACGACCGCATTTCTACTGCGTTGATTCTACTCTCGTGCTTCTTCTGCCACACCCAACTTTCACTACCATACGTTAAAGTAGGGACCAACACAGCATTGTGAATTGCCATACGTGCCTTTTTTGACACATTTTAACTCATCACAATAGAGTGTAGGGCCCCATTTACTCTATTTCCCGCATTCACTCGTCGTTCTATATCCTTATCGTATCTCCCATCCCTGCTAAATACGCAGCCCAAATATACAAACTCATCTACTTGCTCGATCAACTCCCCTTCTATTCTTATTTCACAAATCGTTTTACTTTCTTCTCTTTCAAAAACCATAACCTACGTCGTACTTGCGTTCACTTTCATACCCCTTTCTTTTAATGATCTGTTCATTAATGTAACCATCATTTGCTACTCGGCCGCCGACGACGCAAGAATAACTTGATCATCGGCGTACAAAAGGCATTTGACGGTTAACTCACCCATTCTTAATCCGCATTCTTCAACTTTCAAATTTTCTCAACATTGTATAATGAGTTTTTTGAGGTTCATGTTTCTTTCTGAAATATTAGTTATTTTTTATATTTATTTGATTTAAATGAATAAATCAGGCTACGAATATTCTTAAAAGTACAAGAAGTACAAGAGCTATTTAAAATTTAAAGTTTCTAACTCATCGGGGAGTGAGTTAATTTAAAATCAATTACAAAATTCCACCCAGAACGACAGAAAAACAAGAAAGTGACTGAAAAAATCTGGTAAAAGAGTTAAACATGTGCGTGAAATTACAGAGCTACTATCATTAAAGCATTGTTTTGTGTACATAGAATGCAAACTTCACTTTTCTGTTACGGTGACGTTGTGTAACAAGTAAATTCAGTTAAATTCCAACATTTGATATTTGGTGAGCGAAAAATCGAGCTTTTACTGTAGCATATATAACATCCATAACATTTGACCGCGTCTTCATTAAGTCAAAGTGACTGTTTGTCTGTGTGTCTGTCGTTACAGAAGAATCGTACAACACAAATTTTGAGCACTTCCCGATGAGCTAAAGGTTTGAAATTTCGAACATAGCTCAGAATCGGATATCAATGTTTATTTTAGTACAAAATAAAAAAAAATCACTCCTTACTACCTATGACCATTGTGACGTTTGTAGATATGTATGGTGGTAGTAGTGGCAGCTGGTTGGTGTTGCGATTAAAAGAAATAAATTACCTTGATGATGAATTGTCCGCTACGCGTGTGCGGGTTCTTGAAGGCGTAGAGCAGCCAGGCGGCAAGGCAGCAGACGAGGGCCACCAGCACGAAGGCGGCTACCGCCCCGCCGATGGGCGAGCGCGATACCCCCGCACCAGCCACACCCGCCGCCCCTACTGCCGCCCCCGCCGCCGCGCTCCGCCCTACCGTGGCCTTCGCCTCCGTCTCCGTATGCACTGCACGATACTTCACTACTTAGTATTTGTATTTGCAAAATGGCGAAACTAAACAGTTTTCGGCCAGGACACGTTTGCTAACTTCAGTAGCGTTGACACAATCCGCCAATTTGCTTATTTAATTTGTTTGTTTTGAAGTAGAGTTCATAAGTTGTTTTGTGCAATATTAGTTTTAAGTAATATAATGACACGAATAAACATATTATACATGTTATTAAAAATTCATGATTGGTAAGTTTTTAATAAGAATACTTTAAAACATACATATATTAAAATTAGGTTAAGTTCTCCGGTTGAAGATAACTTAGTGTCCTAGAGGAAAATAGCTACTTACGATTTGACAGCGCTTACCGCTTACGATCGCCATTTTGCTTACAAGCGCTTGCTAGCGCTTTTTTTTTGCCAAACGCACCCAATGAGTACTCGTATTTGATACCGCAATTAATAAACTACATACACGCGCAAACACTAACGCCTGCCACCTGTCGCAGGCACAGACTAGACTTCCATTTGGCACGATCCTGACATACATCACCATAACATTTTGTACGTGGTAGAGTCATGCTGCAGCTATATTACTGGTATAGTTGTAGTACAAATGAGTCGACTCGACTGGGAAAGGACCACGCTCTCACAGAATACCAGCGTCAAATAGCAGCTTAACGCTGCTGTGTTTCGTATGGTGAGTGTAGAGAACCGGAGACCCTTTTTACTGCAAACGAGCAAACGGGGCATTCAATCTTAGTCCTCACGGGCGATAACGTATCTGTATTTTGATTCGTAATCGAGGATAGATGTAGATGTCTATGGGCCACAGCAAACACTTACCATCAGGTGGACTGTGTGCTCGTTTGCCAGGCTTATAATATAAAAAAATACTTCTCTCGCTTCCTTTACACCCTTAAACTTAAGTATACACGCCCGTGGGTCAAGAGTACTCTTAATTTAGCCCATGATCAGTATATCGTCAATTTTATACAATCGCATAATTTGAATTTATGAAGTAGCAAAATCGTATCATCATATATTTTAAATTTAAAAATTCAAATTCGTAGTCAGAGTAGTTTGAAATTATACATGTAATGCACTAAAAAGACCGAAACAAGATTGAGTAAAAAAAAAAAACTAAACTACTTCGGTTTAACAGACTATACTATATAAACTGAAAGAAAATTAATGGGTTCCGCCTGCCACTAATTATCGAGGAATTACACCAAAAGATGCCTTCGATAGGGCATTAATTTTACATAAAAAGAATTTGATATGCCATATAAAACACTCTAACGCAACGTGGTAAAAATAAAGAAAATGTTAGAAAGTAATTCGTAAGTGACGAGATCTAAATTTGACTTCAAATTTGAATTTGACTTAGGAGAGCGCTGGCCATTAAAAATAGAAAAATATTTATTTTAGAGAAATAATGTGCATTAGAAAAATACCTTAAGAAGGTAACTGATATTTATTACGGATTCACACTCCCAATGAAACATAAAAGTTTGCACTATTTACACAGATACATCTGAAAAATAAAATGTTAAGGAACTTGGCGAGTACATCACTCACCTTCGATTTGCCGACGATAAAGTCCTTATGGCAGAATCGCTGGAGGACTTAAGCACTATGCTCAATGACCTCAATAGTGCCTCCCAACGGATAGGTCTTAAGATGAACATGGACAAAACAAAGATCATGTTTAATGTCCATGTCTCACCTATGCCGGTAGTTGTTGGGAGCACTATGCTCGAAGTTGTTGACGAGTACGTTTACCTGGGACAAATAGTCCGACTAGGTAAGTCCAACTTCGACCGAGAGGTCAATCGACGGATTCAACTCGGCTGGGCAGCGTTCGGGAAATTACGACACACCTTCACGTCAGGTATACCTCAATCTCTGAAAACTAAAGTATACAACCAGTGCGTGTTGCCAGTGATGACTTACGGATCAGAGACGTGGTCCTTCACTGCTGGGCGTATGAGGACGCTCAAGGTCGCTCAGCGAGCTATGGAGAGGGCTATGCTCGGAGTTTCTCTGCGTGATGAAATGAGGATATCCGCAGTAAAACCAGAGTGACCGACATAGCCCAACGGATTAGTAAGCTGAAGTGGCAATGGGCCGGCCATATCGCTCGAAGAACTGATAACCGATGGGGAAGAAAGGTTCTCGAGTGGCAGCCTCGTACCGGTAGGCGTAGTGTAGGGCGACCCCCCACTAGATGGAGTGACAACCTGGTAAGACATGCAGGAAGTCGATGGATGCAGGTGGCTCAGGACCGTGCTTTGTGGCGTTGGGGAGGCCTATGTTCAGTGGGCTGGGGCTGTGATGATGATGATGATGATGAAGGAACTCAAAATAAACAACAACCCTGTAAGTCGCTAAGCAATAAAACAAAGAAGTCAAAGATATTAGAAGGAAAATGTAAAGGGATAATGGAAAACGAAAAGGAAGAAAGGCGTCCATGAGAGAAAGAACAGGAATAATGACGTAGAAGACCAAGGTGATGAAGATGATACAATTTGTTTAGAATACACTTAACTTTATAGTTTGAGTATTCCTGGAGAGCAATGGATTCAGTGTACTACGCGCCAGTTGAGTTTTAAGTATTTAGTTAAAAAATGTTAAAATGTATGACTGTTTATTATGATAAAAAATTCATTATGTATTAATATATATATATATATATATATATATATATATATATATATATATATATATATATAATGTTGTGTTATGTTATTTAAATTATTAATTTTTCATTTTAAAGATGAATAGTTTACCTCATCATAAGTGATGGTTTTGTTTTTTTTCAAACGATAATAGTTTACACTAAAAACAATGAAAATACAAGCGTCTTCACCGAAAATTGGTCAACTATGCTCGATCTCCCCTACTATTTAGTCATGATCATCATTATTACAGCCCTTCAAGTCCACTGCTGAACATAGGCCTCCCCCAAGGTATGCCACAAAGCACGGTCCTGAGCCACCTGCATCCATCGACTTCCTGCATGTCCTACCAGGTCATCACTCCATCTAGTGGGGGGTTGCACTACACTTCGCCTACCGGTTGTCGGTTCTTCGAGCTGTATGGCCGGCCTATTGCCACTTCAGCTTACTACTCCGTTGTGCTATATCGGTCACTCTGGTTCTACCGCGGATATCCTCATTTCTAAGTTTATCACGCAGAGAAACTCCGAGCATAGCCCTCTCCATACTATTCAGTACGCTTTCATAACTTCACAGAGTATGGAGGTGATGGCGATTGGTAGATAATTACAGAAATCGGCACGACTACCCTTCTAGCTCCCGATCGCAAAGCTAAGGCTCAAAAAGTTCGTGCGAAGTAGAGAGCTTTTAATTCTGCTGCCATCTTTATGCAGAAACCTGATGGAACACTGGCTCACTCCGCGACTGAAAAAGCAAATTTATTTGCATCAATTCTCATCTAGGTGCTCTAAGCAACCGCCAACCCTGCCTCGGTGTGATTCTTTGACGCCGAAAGTCAATATCCATATGAAAGATGTACGTAGAGCTTTGCAAAACCTAGATGTGAACATAGCCAATGGACTGATGGTATTACCGCAAGGGTACTTAAGCATTGTGCGCCTGAGTTGACTTCTGTTCTGACGTGCCTGTACCGCCTCTCACTTAAAAATCGAACGATGCCAAAATTTGGGAAACTTTTGCACAACGTAAGAAGAGTGGGTAGTCGCGCCGGTCGTTGTAATTATCGATCAATCGCCATCACCTCCATACTCTGTAAAGTTATGCAAAAGGTATATGACCATCAATATGGCTTCCGCCGCGCCGGGAACAATCCACTTGGGATCTTCTTGTGTATGTCTTTCATTTTCGGGGCGAGGTCATTGAGAAGAATATTACCATAATAAACTCTTAATGAAGTAGGTCCAAATTTTTCGTAATTTAATTCATTTCATAATGTTTCACTCGATATCTCGAAGGCTTTTGACAGGGTTTGGCACGCAAGTCTACTGAGTAAGCTTCCTGCCTACGGCATCCCCACCGAATTTTCTGGGTATCTGATTTTTTGAGTGAACGATCTATTAGGATAGTCATAGATGGCTGCTCTTTTGACCTAATGCATATTAATGCTGGAGTTCCCCAGGGGTCTGTTTTCTCTGGGACTCTTTTCCTGCTGAACATCAATGACCTACTACAGGGTGTTGTTTGGTATGCAGATGACAGCATAGTCACAGAGAGATTCATGCTCAGTGCAAAAGGCGGAGGGGTAGTATTACGTTAATTTAGAGAAGCCATGGTGAAGCGGATAAAAGAGACTTTAGGCCTAATCGCCAAATGGGGTTACGACAATTTAGTCAAAACGCAGGCATGTCTGTTCTCTGCAAAACGGAGTCCATCTCTAACTCCTACTCCTCTGTAGAGGTTACTGATCACCATGAGCTTTTCGGCATGCAGTTCAGTGTTAACCTCAACTTTGGCGCTAAAATGGCGTCGAAAGCATTCTTATTCTTCGTTATTCTAAACAGAGTGAACCGATTCTTCATGCCTGGTCAGCTTCTAACTTTATAAAAAACTCAAGACCGAACATGCATGGCGTATTGTAGTTACCTTTGGGATGGCTCAGCAAATTATAAAATTGCGGTACTTGACCCAGTGGAACGCAGAGCCAAGAGCCTTATCGGCGACAAAAAGCTGGTGGAAACTAAGCTTCACAGCTTAGCTCATCGCCGCCAACTTTTTGTACATAATGCAATATTTTGTACAGTGGACTTATAGGACTGTAATGAATAAATGGATTAATTAATTTAAAAATATACTAATAAGACATTTATTTAACTACAAGTAATTGTTACATTAACGGCTGTGTTTGGCAGAAAAAAGCGCTAGGAAGCGCTTATAAGCAAAATGGCGAAACTGTACAGTTTTCGGCCAGGACACGTTTGCTAACTTTAGTAGCGCTGACACAATCCGCCATTTTGCTTATTTATTTTGTTTGTTTTGAAGTAGAGTTTATAAGTTGTTTTGTGCAATTAGTTTCAAGTAATATAATGACATGAATATTAAAAATTCATGATTAGTAAGTTTTTAATATGAATACTTTACAAACATATTATATTTAAATTAGGTTAGGTTCCCCGGTTGAAGTTAACTTAGTGTCCTAGAGGAAAATAGCTATTTACCATTTGACAGCGCTTACCACTTACGATCGCCATTTTGCTTACAAGCGCTTCCTAGCGCTTTTTTCTGTCAAAAACAGCCATTATCTAACGTTTTCATACATTTTCTACAGAATACAAACCTACCTCAGAAGTTTCCCTCACAAAGTAACCCTAATCAATTAATATGTATGTCAACTGTTTACGATTTTATATTATACTAGTAAGTTGCTCGTCTAAAACACGCTAGCTCTGACTGAGTATGTAACTAGCAAGTCACAGGAGCCTGTAATAGGGTAGTCAAGACCAATCGTTAAGTAATTATTAAATCATATTATAATTCAAATTTGCTAGTATTGTAATGTAGTAGTAGTGTATTCAAACTTTGTTGTTCTTTAATGTGAATCAAATAAAAAAATTAGAATTTTAAAAATAAAAATAATATATAAAGAATGTTCCGAATTTTGACGAAGTTGCTTGTAAATGCTAGTTATAAAATAATACTCACCAGTGCTGACGACGACGATAGAATGGTTTTGACCATCGGTTGTGTACGCGGTGTTGCCGTTTTCAGAAGGCACGTTGACAGGCGGGTGGGCGGGAGCGGGACATGAAGACGCGTTCACAATGGACGTTTTCTCACAATCTGTAGGCAAGTTATTACAATTTAGGGTATGTTTCAAAATAGAACCCAATGTACTGTCCAATGCAAATGACGTCATGAATCGACGCTATACTGGTGATTCGTTCCAAAACATAGGACAGTATATGACGTCATACATTTGCGCCATATTGGAAAAGTATTGGCGTTTATTTTGTCATTTTGTGCTTCAAAAATCATTATATCCTCCTAATAGAGTACCAACAATTATTCTATAATTTTTTTGTATATGAATATATAAAAACAAATTCTGGCATGTTTCATTCAACGCACACACAATTAAAAATTGTTTTATTATGGCCGGATATCCGACGCAATATGGCAGCGGCACGCCATTACAATATAGTGTCAATTGATGACGTTATTTGTATTCTGCAGAATACTGAAAACGTTTCGGAACATACCCTTAATACACACTACCATTTTACTTCTACATCGATCACCGAATTGTTTTATAATTTATACGTATACAATATGTAACGTAATTAAGGCACACCCTCAGACACCCCAATTAGTGTATTATGTTATAATCATAATATATACACTGAATTTTTAGTTAAACATTTTTATGCACTGATTATTTATCAAATTAGTTATACTAATTCCGGAAGAATTTTGTCGTCACAGTACAAATCCAGGAACGCAAAGACTTTAACGTCCTTGAAATAAAGTTCATTTTTCTTTATTTGTATTGAATGATAGAATTAGTAATAATACAAATAAAACTGCACTCTTAAAAGTTGCCTTAAGTTACGGTCCATTTCAGTTTGTTTTGACTGTACAGATTTAGTATGACTGTAATTTACGTAGTTTTAATTAGTTTTGGGATAAAAAAGTACCTATATTAAAAATGATAGGAATCGATTCAGTAAACGATTCTGAACGTACTACTTTCTCAAAGTGCGTTAATTATGTTACGTGTTGTATATGCTTATAAGAAAACATTGAGGCAAATATATAGTTTGTTCTATCAACTATTCAACAGTGCATTATCTACGTCGTAGATATTATTTACATATTATTTTTTAAAGAAAAGGTGTAAAATACACGTTAAAAAACAACACAATGAATGATAAATTAGCTTAGAGTTAATATAGCAGCCATTGACGAGCTAGGAATACATTTAAATCGCTTAAGGAAAGTAATTTTTTAAGTGATTTAAGTGTATAAATAAGAGATGAGAGAGAGAGAGAGAGAGAGAGAGAGAGAGAGAGGAGATGTAAGGTGCTAAATTCATCTAATAAACTGGTGAAACTCGAAACTGCAATTTTGATTATTATTTGGGAAGAAATTTTGGAGAGATTTAATTCATTCAACAAAAAATACAGAATCCTGGTTTCGATATTTGTGAAGGCAATAAGTTAATTTTACATCATTAAAAGAGTTAGTGATCAACATAAGGCGACTATTAGATCAGAAGCTAAATGAATACGAAAAGAAAGCTAGAAAAACTAAGTACTAGTGTGGGAACAGACCACAGTTACACAAATAAGAGATGCATTACATCAAATTTTTTTATATAAGTCTACAGATGGTCCTAGTACAAGGCACAGAAAAATTTAAAAGAGACACGATAAACTTTGCGTTGGATAAGCTGATTATGGATTTCAATAAAAGAAGCCAAGTCATATGAGACATGTAGCAAAAAAATTTAATTTTTGATGGATTTGCAAGACAAAAATACGGAACACAGATCTGGAGAGTGTACTTATCCAGGTGACGTAGACGAATATTTAGTGAATAAGTGCATTCAGTTAAAATATTATTTACTACAGTATAAATCTCATGCGATTAAAATTTTTATGCTAATTTATGAAAAGAAACTTTTTGATGTTTTCCCTAATTAGTATACCATCTTGAAGATTTTCTCAACATTACCAATCATTAGCTGTAAAGCGGAGCGCTCTTTCTCCAGGACGTCGTACACAGACAACAAATATAGGACAACGATGTCAAACTATCGACTAAATCATTTATCTTACTTTCTGTAAATTGCGATTTAACAAATGACTTACAGTGTAATGAGCAAATAAAGAATTGTGCAGCACAAATATTCAGGAAGGTTAATTTATATAACGTAACCACACAATACACATAGCCTGTCAATTTATTTAATTTAGCAATAATGGGTGCATTTGGCAGAAAAAAGCGCTAGCAAGCGCTTGTAAGCAAAATGGCGATCGTAAGCGGTAAGTGCTGTCAAATCGTAAGTAGCTATTTTCGTCCAGGACACGATGTTAGTTTTAACCGGGGAACCTAACCTAATTTAAATATATGTTTGTGAAGTATTCATATTAAAAACTTACCAATCATGAATTTTTAATAACATGTATATGTCTATTCATGTCATTATATTACTTAAAACTAATATTGCACAAAACAACTAATAATTTTTACTTCAAAACAAACAAATTAAATAAGCAAAATGGCGGATTGTGTCAGCGCTACTGAAGTAGCAATCGTGTCCTGGCCGAAAACTATTTAAGCGCTTGTAAGCGCTTGCTAGCGCTTTTTTCTGCCAAACGCACCCATTGTCATACGGTTGCTGTTTGTATACAACAGTTTGTAACAAACATTAAGTCATAATATATAAATAAAATAATGTTTTGTTCTATTTTTTCCTATATCATATACCTAAATTACTATAGATTTTTTTTAATAAGATAGCAATTACTTGAGAAATTTAAG
Source organism: Parnassius apollo (assembly GCA_907164705.1). Taxonomy (NCBI): domain Eukaryota; kingdom Metazoa; phylum Arthropoda; class Insecta; order Lepidoptera; family Papilionidae; genus Parnassius; species Parnassius apollo. The sequence goes on along the minus strand of CAJQZP010000963.1, from coordinate 1,230,234 downwards.
TAGGCCCCTAAGTAGTATTAGCCCAGAGCTCCATAAATTCACGATTTGCCCCTGCCTATAGACAGATACAGAGCGGGGGGAACTCCTGTTTGGTTAAGATTACCTTTATTCAATGTATTTACATTTCAGTGTAGTACATTTTAAATATAAGCAACCATTACAGAATTGCGACAGACAAAGCTTTTAACGAACATCAACATCATAACATACAAAATTTCTACATATTTTGGTAAAAATTTCACGATAGGTTAATAATAAGTGAACACATCATTAATTTGTTTATCTGTCGTAAAGCACCTTATTTTTTTTAAAAATAAATCATTATTTTCTTAATTAATTATGTTTTAAAATAAATTAATTATTTGTAAAACTTATTTTTATATCTAATGATTTTTCATCGTTTTGTAAATTCTGAACCTAACATATTTTTTACTCCGATTACTAACTCAAAGCAGTTGAAGACGATTCATATTGTATTATACAATGTATTAATAAACAGACTTACTTCTAACGACCCAGTCTTGTTTGTTTCTATCAGTGCCACTGGAACACTTCTGGATTTGCTCGCACCATGAGCACTGAAAATTTTTTACATAATTAAATAACGTACCTAAGCGTTTTATTAATGGAAAATTTTCTGTTGCGTGTCGTAATGACATAGGAGTAAATATTTGCATAGATGGATTTGTATAGGGCAGTAAATCCTAGTAAATAATTTGCTTAAAAATCGTATATTATTTAGTCAAGGGTAATTAAGCATTGTTTACTCGTCCGATCGTCTGGGTATATACCTCGTTGGTCTAGTGGTTGTAGTAGTGCGACTGCTGATCATGAGGTCCTGGGTTCAAATCCCCCGGTCGGGCCAAAAAATTAATTATTGAGTTTATCCGTCAAGAAATTCTCAGTAGCTGCCCGGAGTCAGGAAGTTGGCGGTGTCTCACCCCCGTGCCTCAGAAAGCACGTAAAGCCGTTGGTCCTACGCCTGATCTCTCTCCGGTCGTGTCGGTTTACCGTCACGTGAGAGTGATGGAATAGAGAGTGCACCTGTGCTTGCGCATACACTTGTGCACTATAATCCTGTCCTGCGCCGATGGCTAGCCTCCGTTGAGGCAGGCCGCCGTGACCGAAACTCGGTCTGCAGGACATTATTATTATTATTATATCTTCAGATATCACCTTCTCTATTTCTGTCACCAAATAGCAGTGCACGTAGCAAATACCAGACCAACTAGCACTGTAGCGTGACGGTCTGAAGCGAGTCAGTATAATTATAGGTGTGAGCTGATGTGATGCATTCCAGCTTAGTCTTAAGAGGTTAAAACGCTTTTGTCGGTTTATTTTTAGTTGGTTTCAGTTGTCTATGGAATGCAGTAGCCAGTTATTATCAAACGAATTGTAAGTTCGTATGTCGTTTGTTTAAAACTACATTTCATGAAAAATGAAGATGTGACGGCAGTTTATGGTTTTAAATGTGTAGTGTTGTCATGTTATGTTAAACTGAATGAATTTAAAATTGTCTACGTATTAAGCTTATTAACTTATGTGATTACTGTACAACGTAACCTACAATAAAGATATTATTGAAATAATATGATGTAAGGAATGTCCATTACCCCAAATCCCGTGGGTGTCGTAAGAGGCGATAGAGGGAAAACTGAACCCTGAACTGAACTTAGTCATATTGCAGCTAAGTTACTGTTGCAGCACTAATGGGCCAGCTTGACCAGGGTAGGACCATGCTCTTAAAGAATATCAGCGTAAAATAGCAGCTTAATGCTGCCGTATTTTGTATGGTGAGTGTAGATAATTGGAGACTCCTTTTACTGAAAACGAGGCATTGCATCTTAGATGTGAATAGGCACCTGTATTTCGATTCTTTATTAAGGATATGTCTTGGCCCACAGCATCCACATACCATCAGGTGCAATGTATACATGTTTGTCACATCATCAGGATCATTCTGATAATAGCAGAACAGAATAACATAATGAACTGCGTTTTCCAACCAAGCGTGGCAACTAAGACTAATATCCTCCATTGAGGCAATTTATAGGAAAGGCCTATGTTCAGCTGTGGTTCACTTTTGACACACTGCAAAGGCAGAGGTTGTTAGAAAAATAGAAGAAAAAGAAACTAGAGTGGAATACAAAAATTAATAAATTGCTGTTGCACGTACGGGCCGGCTCAAACCGGGGTGGTACCACGACCTCACAGAATACCGGCGTGAAGTGGAAGCTCTGCTTTCGCGTTTCGTCTGGTGAGTGCAGGTGGCCGGAGGCCCAAATCCCCCCCCCCCCCATTCAACATGGTAGCGGAATTAAATGATGATAGACTACCCCAGGAGGGTACCAGCACCGCAGGAGAATCCCTCGCTGAGCATCCACGATCATGTTTCTCCACTTCTGAGCGTGGGTGCTCAGGCTGCCCCGCGTATTCTGGGTTGGGGGGGGGGCGCGCAAAATTCCGCTCAAGACTACAACTGCTCGGGGGAAACGGAGCAACAAGACCAAGGCGACCCCTGCCACGCTGTCCGTGAATTTCTGCAATGTCAGGGGACCTCACTTTAACCTAAACGCCGTCCACTACCATCTCGAGACGGCGAGGCCGGCTCCGCTCTTTCTGACCGAGACGCAGGTGTCCTCTCCGGCTGATGTCTCGCATCTCTCCTACCCGGGGTACAAACTGGAACACTCCTTTGTGCCTCGGGCTGGAGTTTGCGTTTACGTTAGAGAGGACATCTGTTCTCGACGCCTCGGCAGACTTGAAGGTTCGGACCTGTCCATCCTTTGGCTACGCGTAGACAGAGACTATCATCCGCGCGTCTACGGGTGCCTCTATAGGTCCCATAGCGGTAATGCCGAAACAGACCGACTCTTCGACCACGTCCAAATGACTACAGATTTGTTGCTACAGCAGATCCCCTCCGCAGAGATCGTGATCCTCGGCGACTTTAACGCCCATCACGCCGAATGGCTTGGTTCACGTTTAACCGATCACGCGGGGAGATCCGTTCATGATTTTGCCTTGGTATATGGTCTGACACAACTGGTTACTTCGCCTACGCGGATTCCAGATGTGGAGGATCATGCACCTTCCCTGTTGGACCTTCTGCTGACCTCTCACCCGGACAGATATCAGATTTCCGTCGACGCCCCTTTAGGCTCCTCGGACCATTGTCTGGTCCGGAGTGTGGTGCCACTCACGCTGAAATCGCGGTTGCATTCTGCAGGCTGCCGCCGTGTTTGGCACTATAGGTCAGCCGATTGGGATGGGATGCGGTCTTTCTTTGCATCCTACCCTTGGGAGCGGGTTTGCTTCTCGCCGGACGATCCCAACGTTGTTGCGGATTCTGTCACTGATGTGGTACTTCAGGGTATGGAATTTTTTATTCCTTCCTCTGTGGTGCCCATTGGAGGCAAGTCACAGCCATGGTTTGGTCGCTCCTGTAAAATAGCATCATGCTATAAGCAGGAGTGCTACCGAGCCTGGGCTGACGCATCAGCGTCCCGGGATGTAAACACCAGCGCTCTAAAAAAGAAGTATAATTCCGCCTCTAGGTCCTACAAAAGAGTCATTGCCAAGGCAAAGTCAGAGCACATAGGCAGAATTGGTGAGAAACTAGTTCGCCTTCCTTCTGGAACCCGTGCATTCTTGTCTCTCGCCAAGGCTGTCCAGGGGAATTTCTGTCAGCCATCTTTTACATCTCTTCACAGGGAGGACGACTCACTGGCCCATACCGCAAAGGAGAAAACCGATCTTCTAGGCTCTTTCTTTGCGTCCAACTCGACTCTCGATGACGGGGGGAGTAGCCGCCGGTGTGAGTGCTCCATGCCGGAAGTGCAGTTCACACAGCGCTCGGTTCGCAAAGCACTCCTCTCCCTGGACATCCACAAGTCGAGTGGGCCTGACGGAATCCCCCCATTGTACTGAGGATGTGTGCTCCAGAGTTGGCACCGGTTTTAACGCGTCTTTTCCGGTACTCCTCCTTAGGCGTAGTCCCAAAATCATGGAAGACGGCTTACGTCCACCCGATCCCTAAAAAAGGCGACCGCTCTGACCCGTCCAACTACCGGCCAATCGCCATCACCTCCTTGTTCTCCAAAACAATGGAGTCCATTGTAAACTGCCAGCTCATGAGGTACCTTGAAGATCACCAGCTGATTAGTGACCGCCAATACGGTTTTCGCCGTGGTCGGTCAGCTGGTGATCTTCTGGTCTACCTAACTCACAGATGGGCGGAGGCAGTAGAGTTCAAGGGGGAGGCATTGGCCGTTAGTTTGGACATTGCGAAGGCCTTCGATCGGGTTTGGCACAAAGCGCTTTTTTCGAAGCTCCCTTCCTATGGGCTTCCCGAGAAATTGTGCGATTGGATCACCAGCTTTCTTGCAAATCAGGGCATCAAGGTCGTTGTAGACGGTGCAAGCTCCGATTGCAAGCCTATTAATGCTGGTGTTCCACAAGGCTGCGTGCTATCGCCAACGCTGTTTCTTCTGCATATCAATGATATGTTGCACACCCGTAACATTCATTGCTATGCAGATGACAGCACTGGTGATGCTCTTTACACCTGCCGAGCCAATATTTCTCGGGAAAACGTCTCCGAGTGCCGGGACAAACTTGTGTCTGAAGTCGAGTCTTTGTTGAACAGAGTCTCGGTTTGGGGGCGACTAAATCTAGTCCAGTTTAACCCCCAGAAGACACAAGTTTGCGCGTTAACCGCTAAAAAGAACTCCTTTGTCGTATCTCCTCAGTTTCAAGGCACTCCCCTTGTTGCCTCAGCCAGTATCGGAATCCTCGGCGTCGACATATCGAGTGACGTGCAGTTTCGTGGTCACTTGGATGAGAAGGCCAAATTGGCCTCTAAGAAGCTTGGCGTGCTCAGCAGAGCGGGACAGAATTTCAGACCGGCACACCGCCTGCAATTTTACAAGGCGCAGGTTCGGCCGCACATGGAATACTGTTCCCATCTCTGGGCTCGGGCTCCCCAGTACCAGCTCCTTCCACTTGACCGCATCCAGCGCAGAGCGGCTCGAATCGTCGACGACCGAGTGTTTTCCGATCGGCTCGATTCACTGGCACTGCGAAGAGATATTGCATCTCTTTGCATTTTCTTTCGCATATCCCCATTCCCATTGGAAATTCGCATTCCCAGCCGCCAAATTTCGTGAACGCACTACGCGGCAAACGTCGCGATACCATCCACACCATCTGGATGCTTGTCGGTCCACCACTGTACGTTTCAAGAGGAGTTTGCTTCCGCGTACAACCTCTCTGTGGAATAGTTACCACCAGCGATTTTTCCGGACCGATACGACCTGGGGACCTTCAAGAAAAGAGCGTACTCCTTTCTAAAGGGCCGGCAACACACCTGCAATTCCCCTGGTGTTGCGGTTGATCATGGGCAGCGGTAGTCACTTAACATCAGGTGAGCCGCATGCTCGTTTGCCCCCTCTTCTTTTAAAAAAAAAATTGTAAATGTCGGAACGCGAGTTTAATGAATTGTAATTGAAGCGTGTGCAGGTTAAATATATACTTAATAAATACAATTAACAACCAATGTGATTTGATTGATAGTTACCTGGAATGACGTTTCGTGATTGGCACAACTCTCACATGTATTGTACTGAATGCATGTGGGTAGCGCTGTTAGTCTCAGTATTGTGTTATTCGTGATCTCGTGGTTCTTGAATGACACACGATGATACTCGTAGATTTTCTGATGTCTCACATCTAAACATAAAATTAAAGTTGTTTTATAGTTTTGTGATGTTATAGGAAGTTTATTAAGTGTCTTGTTTATGTGCATATACATTTTATATATATACAGGGTTTGTAATAACCGGTCAAATTTGCAGAGAAGGTTCAGTGTATGGGTACACCACATATTTTTATTTAGTAAACGCTGCAACCTATTTTTAGCCGCGCGTCGCGTGTATTTAAATTTACCTTTTTTATTGCAAACTGACAATCGGCAGTACGTCAACAACCGTCCTTCTAAACACCAACTACTCAAGGAAAGATTTGCCACTCTAACTTTATAATTATTTTACTTTTAATTAATCTTTTAACTTTGGTGACCTTTTGACGTGCTCATCAACTACAACTTCACTTTTTAAAAGTGCGTGGCCTTACAAACCATACATTCAGAACAAGTAATATAGGCAAATGGTGAAGAAAAATTAATTGAAATGAATCTCAAACATTCAGTCCTTTTTATCTACTAAATTCTAACGTGGTATAGCATTATTTCAACTGATTTTACTGCGCACGCACACATTCGTAAGAGCCGATCGGTAGGCCAAAACGTTTTTGCGCATACAGATTGGGATCATTTCAAATAAAAGTAGAAGCCTTATTTACCCGTATTTTCAAAAACCGCAATAAAGGTCTGTCATTATTTATATATTTTAACTTAAGTTTAAAATATGGCTACTCGTTGAAAAATAACCCTGTATAGTAATTATTACCTAAAGACCAAAATTGACAAAGTATTAAATGTTCGATAACAATTTATTAAATTTACACAAAACAAAAAAGTTTTATACAAAATAGTAAGAAACATTATGTAAATAAACAAAGTCCCAGAAAATATGCAGAAACCATCCCACAAAAATATTATTTTTATTAAACATAAGTTGTATACTATTAAAGAATCATGATCCATAAAACCTTTGGTTAAACAATGAGGCTAAATATTATATATTTGATTATTAACTTGTCTTATTATTATTTAAAAAAAAAACATCAGCTGTAATTCTACGAGGGCGGCACTGAGAATTTCGGGAATCAAGGAAAAGACACAACATTACTATTTAAAAATGTATTTATTGCTTTTCGAAGTATTCTCCGCGAAATTTGACACATTTTTTCATACGATGGAACCAATCCTTGAAGCAACCATTCCATTCGGAAGTTGGGGTCTCCAACTTCCGAATGGAATGGTTGTTTTGTAGGCGTCCACAGCTTCTTCAGGTGATGAAAATCTCTGTCCACGCAATTTATTCTTTATTTTAGGGAAAGTATAGAAATCATTAGGGCTTAGGTCGGGGCTGTACGGCGGATGGTCTAATAATTCTATGTTTTCTTGCTCTAAAAACTCTTTTTTTCTGTGTGCGGTGTGAGAACAACTCGCATTGTCGTGACGGAGGATGATGCGGCGGTTGCAGTTCTCTTTACGGAGTTCAGAAACTACCTGTGGCAAACAAATTCTAGCATACCATTCTGCATTAACCGTTATTTGTCCCTCAAGAGGAATAGTCGTAACATGGCCGGTTTTGGAGACAAACGTGGCCACCATTTTTTTTTTGCAACACTCCGTGAACGAACAATTTTTGTTGGCTTTAACTTATTTTCGAACACCCAAACTCGTGACTGGTTTTTGTTTCGGGTTCGTAAGCGTATATCCAGGATTCGTCACCTGATACGATGTTGTATACAGCATTTGAGGATCCTGCGTGGAATCTTTCGAGAGTTCTGACGCACCAAGTAACGCGAGCCGCTTTTTTGCTCTTCACAGAGCGAATGCGGTATCCATCGGGAAAACAACTTTTTTACACCTAATTGTTCATGCAAGATTTGTATTTGACTCATGCCAATGTCTAAAGTTGCATCAACGTTTTCTTGGGTGACTGCAGTTTTTGGACGACCTTGGTGGGGATCACCACTGAGCTTGACACGTCCACGTTGAAATTCAGCAAACCAGCGATAAATTGTGGTTTTGGATGGGGTTTCATCACCAAATGCATGAGACAGTAGCCTAATGGCAGGGCGCGGACCGCGAACTCAAAAAGGTCGTCGGTTCGAATCCGACATTCGACTACTGGCGTGAACCACTCATAACACAAGCAATTTAAGCTTACCACGAGTGGTTAAGGGGAATATTAGTAATATTTATAGCATTGTTAATATTCTTTTAAAAAATATGACAGGAACAGTGGAAATATTCCATTCCCGATACTTTTAGTGCAGCCTGTGTAGCTGGTTCGTCTCAGGGTAGAGTTTTTTTCTAAACCAATTACTTTCAACGAGTATATGACATACTTTAAATTTTTATTGAATAAAATCTTTTTGATTTTATAAATAATGACGAATAAAGTTAGGGGTAATATTTTTAACGCTTTTTTAGTAAGTAGGAAATAAATAAATAAAGTTCTTAGAAAAGAAGAATTTGATATCTTTATTCTAATTACGACTTAATAACATATTTAATAGCAGGCAGTTTGTGTTACATTTAATTAATGGTTCCATACATTTACCAAAGATCGTTTAATTGAGTACGTTCTATGAATTTATAGAAAACTTGCTTTTTTCTTTTATATCGGCCCATAAAAGTGTACTGTGGGACAAGGGCCTCTCTGCTGTAAGGGATGACTTGCTTATCGTCTCGATTAGTAGGCGGTTGGCGGTCTGAATGTAATACGCCCGACTAGTTATACCTACCGCCATCTATACGAAGTCATAAGATTTTTATTGCATTTCCAAAAATCCTCTCTAACAAAACCCACGGGACAAAATTGATGGGTCACCACGCCACCAGAACACGGCATAGAATTTTTTTTGCATTTAATTTTTATCTATTAAATATAACTAACAGTTTCAGTGTTTAAAAGGCGAGTTAAAGAGCACTATGTATTTTATTACATATATGTATATAGAAAAGAGCCTATTCCGTTTTAAAAGGCCGACCACGCAACTGCAATTCCACTGGTGTTGCAGTTGTTAATGGGCGGCGGTAATCACTTACAATCAGGTGAGCCGTATTGGTCGTTCGCCGTCTCTCCTATAAAAAAAGTATAGTATTTAGGTATATGTATGTCAGTATGTATGGATGTATGTATACGTTTTTATTATTTTTATTTTATATTAAGCATATTAATATTATAAAATTTATTATGAAAGTGCACACTTATTCCGCTTCTCTTTGAATCTGTCCAGTATCAGGCCTGCTGGAAGAAATTTCAATATGAAATAAGCAGTACCTTTGTACGAAATATCTTTTTTTCATTGTGACATTACTTCCATGCATAAATTGTTAAATAAATAAATACATTTATATTTGTTTGCTCGTATTTTATGCACTGCCATACCGTTCTTCAGATTGCGGTAAAAAAATTTAACGTATTGCTTGAACTTCCACGAACGTTATAGGCATAGTTGGAACCGGTAGGTGGCGCTGTTAATGAATCCAGGTATCACCCCTGCGAAGCCGGAGCAGATAGCTAGTAATAAATAAAATTCTAGTGTGCATATGTTCGTAACAATTCTTCTCCTACTAAACGGTTTGATCGTTTTTGATGAAATTTTTATGGTGTACTTATGGAGTCACATGGATAGTTCTTAGTGATAGTTGGACACGGTATCACCCGAGCGAAGACGGGGCGGATTGCTCGTATCTTATAAAATTGACGTTCCCTTAACATTTCGAACAATATAAGTTTGCCATATAAACATACGAATAACACTTAAACAAAATAAACTTACGAAAAATGTATTTGTCCGTTAAGTACGCGTCGCTGATACCCACTTTTACGGGATGTTCTTTATCATTAATCTGCTGAATGGGTATGGGAATGTCCTTATATGTAAACACTATATCACCATTTTGGTAAAGTGTGGCCGCGAACGTAAACTTTTTATTTGGATCTTCCTGTAGTGTAACATTTTCCCAGATAACAGTGAATTTGCTGCCTGTAACAACAAAAAAAACGAACTTGAACTGGTGCGCAAATATATCGTATTTTACACACGATTTTGACGCTCGAGAATTGATACTTCCTGAAATAGTTTACGCTCAGAACAAAATATATGCAAGTGATCATAGACTTGACTGCGTATGAACCGGGTCACTGAACAAACAAAATAGCACCTACTCATTGGTGCTAAATGTTTATGGAGCACCAACGCGACCATCAATACGTGCCGTGTGTCCGTGCAGTGTTTCCAGTTTTAGATATTTTGCACAATTTTAGGACCATCATTACAGCCCTTCACAAGTTCACTGCTGAACATTGGCCTCCCCCAAGGTATGCCACAAAGCACGGTCTTGAGCCCCCTGCATCCATCGACTTCCTGCATGTCTTACCAGGTCATCACTCCATTTAGTGGGGGGTCGCCCTACAGTTCCCCTACCGGTACGAGGCTGCCACTCGAGAACCTTTTCCCCCCAACGGTTGTCGGTTCTTCGAGCTATATGGCCGGCCCATTGCCACTTCAGCTTACTAATCCGTTGGGCTATGTCGGTCACTCTGGTTCTACTGCGGATATCCTCATTTCTAAGTTTATCACGCGGAGAAACTCCGAGCATAGCCCTCTCCATAGCGAGCTGAGCGACTTTGAGCGTCCTCATACGGCCAGCATTAAGGACCACGTCTCAGTTCCATATGTCATCACTGAAGATGTGTCGTAATTTCCTGAACGCTGCCCAGCCGAGTTGAATCCGTCGATTGACCTGTCGGTCGAAGTTGGCCTTACCTAGTCGGACTATTTGTCCCAGGTAAACGTACTCGTCAACAACTTCGAGCATAGTGCTCCCAACAACTACCGGCATAGGTGTGACATCTTAACACCTATACGTTCGGAGGTACTATTGAGATCATTGAGCATAGTGCTTAAGTCCTCCAGCGATTCTGCCATAAGGACTATATCGTCGGCAATTCGAAGGTAAGTGATGTACTCGCCATTGATGTTAATACCGTATACTTTCCAGTCCAGTAGCTTGAATACGTCTACCAATGCAGCATAGAGGAGTTTCGGGGGAAATAACGTCACCCTGTCTTGCCCTCTCTGCAGTTGGATAGGTTTCGTACTCTGGTTCTGTACTCGGATAGCCATCGTAGCCCTACTGTACAAACACTTCAGTACTTCGATATACCGACAGTCAACTTGGCACCGCTGAAGAGCCTGTAGCACCGCCCAAATTTCGACGGAATCAAAGGCTTTCTCATAGTCCACGCCAGACAAAGTGGCAGATTGTACTCTTCGAACTTCTGTACAATTTGCCGAAGGGTATGTATGTGATCTATGGTACTAAAGCCTTTTCGGAAACCGGCTTGTTCGGGAGGCTGGAAGTCGTCGAGTCTGCGTGCGAGACGATTCGTACTGACTCTCGAAAACAGCACGTAGACGCGGCTAGGATAAATCTATTAATATAGGTAGGGCTTTAGGCTTTTCTTCAAGTTAACAGGATTTTGGATAAATTTAAAATAAATAAAAAGATTTAAATAGAACTTCATGTATTTTTGTTAAAGATTTATCGAAGGGGATAGGGAAAAAAGAATTAGAAAAGTGTAGATTGAAAAAGTTATTATATAATAAATAATATAAATGTATTTTTGTAAGATTTATCGAAGGGGATAGATAGGGTCAAAAGAATTAGAAAAGTGTAGAATGAAAAGTTATTATATAATAAATAATATAACAAATAGAATAGAAAATGGTATATGTTTACTTAGTTACACATTCGTTTTTCATATGAGACTAAGTGTTATTATAATTTGAAAATGAGAACGTCTTCTTCATCACAAAACTCAAGATTTTTAATCGTGAAATGATATTCAAATCTTGCAATGATGTTGTTCTTTAAAATATTGAAAATTAGGTGCAATAAATAAGGCTATTTTGATTTCTTTTCGATAATTTAGAGAGTATTTCTACAGGTTCTAGGGTAAAACCAAAATCATAAGTGAAAACACTGGTTCCGTGGTAGTTCATGAGTATTTAATTATGGATGGATGGAGGATGGCGCGGGTTTATCTATGCTTAAACCGTAAACAATTTTTGTTCGCACGGCCATATCTTGTCATTCATATCAATGCAAGTGATAAATTAAATTCTTAATCTAATGGATTTTCAAATTACTTTATATTAATTGAGATAAAAAAATTGTTAATCACCAGTAAACTTGACGTTCGAGTTTTTGTTTTTTTTAAGCGAATAGCATATATTTTTCGATAGTATGACAGTCATGTTAATGAATTTGGTTCTTTATCAGCTACATTTTTATTTTATTCATTTATTTCCCGATGATATTTTTACTTTAAATGTTATAAACATTTAAAGTAAAAATATCAACAACATTCGACAACAAACACTGACTCTACCCGGCGTTTCACAGACAGCACAAAGTTTCTCCAGCCGGAAAAACAGCGGAGTTTTCCAATTAAAAACAGCAAATGCCAACCTTGTAATTAAAAGAAAAAGAACCCCTTACCGTGTTACGTATCATAAAATCTAAATCTGCTCGCTCTTTTTAGTGTGTGAAAGTGACCAGATCTGCCAAAAATACAATGGCGGCGCGTGCAGTTTTAAATTAGACGATCTCTACAATTTTATAGTGATTCTAACGTTGATATATATGTAAGATTGGCTGACTGCCTCGTTGTTCTAGTGGTTGTAGTAGAGCGACTGCTGATCATGAGGCCCTGGGTTCGAATCCCGGGTCGGGCAAAAACATCAATTATTGAGTTTTTCTGTCAAGAAATTCTCAGTAGCTGCCCGGAGTCAGGATGTTGGCGGTGTCTCACCCCCGTGCCTGGGAAAGTACGTAAAGCCGTTGGTCCTGCGCTTGATCTCTCTCCGGTCGTGTCGGTTTACCGTCCTATCGGATTATGAGAGTGAGGGACACTTGGGCATTATAATCCTGTCCTGCGCCGACGGCTACCCTCCATTGAGGCAGGCTGCCGTGACCGAAATTCGGTATGGAGGACATTATAAGATTGGCAAAGATGCATCAATTGAATGGGTAATGCTTTAATTGAGAGAAAAACAAAATATGAAAAAAATTACGTTAACTTATTTCATAAAAAACGGCAATTTTATAGGTAAAGACTTAATATGATTATAACAAAAATGAAGGCCAATTTTCACATATATGTAAACTTAAAATAAATAAAGTATGTAAGAAGAGATATATGAGTCTAGAGCAAACAAAAAGAAAAGAAGTTATTAGAAAGTGAATGTGGAAAGTGAAAATATGGAGAACGCTGGAATGATGAAATAAATCAATATCTACGTTATGAATATGTGCTGTAGCATTAAAGAATCTGCATGATTGAATAATACAACAGTTTTGCCTGTAATTACTTTTCACGAATGGTACAGATTAAAGTGTAGGTTTCCGCAATCCAGATGATAAGGTACTTAGGTAGGTAAATATAAAACCTAGGTCGAGAGATCGAACTCACCTATTCGCGTCATAAGTGTGATTTATGGAAAATAAACTCACCGTCGTCGTACTGTTTGACCACGCTATCGTTGGTAAGTGTGGTGTCGAAGTTCGCCATCAGCGGCGCTATGTATTGCGTGGCCGCGAGCCAGTTGTGCACCGGTTCACCCGTGTAAATAAACCCACCCGTTGCCACCGTTATGTTTCGAATCCTGTGCCCGTAGAACGGGAAATCGAAGGTCAATTTCATAGTCTGCAAAGTGAATAGAATTTTAAAAGAGAAATATTATTGATAATGTATAATATCTTCATAACTTATGATTTATAAATATATATTATGTATATCTAAATATCTGTTTATTACATGTTTTTATTTTATTGCTAGTACTTATGAGGTGTTTAATATACTGACGGAAGTTAATAATTCAGAATATCTAGTTCTTACAAAACGACCTGTGAATCTACGAAATATAGCTTATAAATCCAACATGTATGTACTTCCGAAAACCAAAAATTTCTATGGAGAAAGAAAGTCCGCCCATCTTGTACCTACTAACAGTTTGGATTTACCGTAAGTTTCTTGTAATTCTATTGGCGATTCATTAAGTTAATGAATTGCCTATAGAATTACAAGAAACTTACGGTAAATCTAAACTGTTTAAAAGTAAACTTAAATCATATTTGTTAAATTAACCATACTTATTGTAGTAGGTACTTCTGTTAGAATAATGTGATTTATTATTAATACATCTTTGTTTATATAAGACGACGACTCTCTAGCGTAGATAAACCCCTAGAGGTTTTATGCTAGTATTGTAATGGATAATGTAACAAAATTATGGATAATAATAAAATAAAAAAATAAAAAAACTAGCGACCCACCCAGACTTCTGTGATATTTGGATCCCAACAACAGCGCCATCTACAGGTTCCAATTGTGAATCTAAGCCATCCAGGGGCCTACTCAAACGCACACATAAAATTTCATCAAAGTCGTACGAGCCGTTTTCGAGTTTTAGCGTGACTGACGGACAGCAATTGATTTTTATATAACACTAGCTTGCCAGGCAGACGTTGTTCTGCCCTTTTCGACGACCCTTTCTCATGTCCTATTAAAAATTCGCAAAAAAACGTGGGTCACTAATGGGCAAAAAACCTATCCTGTCTCTCAAGTTGGACCAAACTGCACACGGTGTGCAAATTTGATTAAAATCGGTTAAGTAGTTTAGGAGTCCATTGCGGACAACGTGACACGTAATTCATATATATTAAGATAAAGATGGTAAGTGTCGTCCTGGGAAATGAGTAGGGTCTACTATCTTGTAAAAATAGGATCTTAAAGGATTATTTTTATTGGGTCCTGGTATAGGTTGTGAAAATTATTTATGGGTATTTATAGAGATGGGCCGACATTGGCTGACTAGCCGATTGGTCGAAAAGTCGTTTGAAAAAAGGCCAAGCCGATCAATGTTTTCGGCGGAGTTCGGGTGGCGCTATCTCCGTGGCGCTTCGTTAATAGCTGAGTTGAGAGGTTGAGCTTTAGTTGTAACAGTTCAAGATATCCCGAAATGTCGCGTCTTGCTAAAGTGATCCTCTATGGCCCAACTAGTTCTGGGTATAGGGAGATTCATCTCCGAAGTTGGTAATATAAATATAATATACGAAACTAAAAGAAATAGATTGCTGCCAGAAAGGGCAGTCTCTGGTGTTTTTACACTACAATTTGCGTGTATATTAATAATTTTATATTATATAAATTATAAAATTATTAATATTTTATTAGGCAAACTGTGATACATAAATGTTAATTTAATTACATTTTAAATCTTGTTGTTTAATTTTTGATTGCTATTATTGTCAAATAACTCACAGAGTACATTTTAATTCCTTAAAGATACGCATAATTGCATTCATTATGATAATACTAATGTTGTTATTGTTTATTAGGAGTTATTGACACTCACGTTTAGAATTTATTTTTCGTTAATTAATAATTATGCCTTCTTGATTTAAATCAACTTAGACGAGAATACGAATGAAATAAAAATTGCATATTATTGGTCTTAAGACCATTAATTTAGCAAAGGAAAAGTTCCTAATCTTAGATAGTCTATAAAGGTAAGACTGATTCTAAAATAAAAATTATTAACAATGATGATGCCGATTAGTCGCCGACTACAAATATGGCCAGATAATACAGACTAAAGGGATTTATTAATAAAATACATAGAATTTGTGTGTACATATTGATCGTGATTACTTTTTAGGTTTAAACCAGGGCTTTAATGAAGAACTTTTAAAACAACAAACAATAAAAATGTGTTCAATTGACCGTGGGAATATTTTGCTTACGTACCTATACAATGGTTTCAGTGAGTAGTGATTGTAAGCAACATCGCATGTGATGTCAAACGAAACTTGATCAATGTGGGAGTGAAGTTTTCTCCTTATTTTATCTTTCCTTTGTAAGAGTAAAAGGGGCAAGTGCCTTCGATTGCTGATTAAGTATTTTGTTTTTATTTTATTGCTGGCATTTATGAGATGTTCGCTTATATATTTTTTATTTGAAAATATATAAGCGTACATGTCGAGGATAATAGGTTATATACTTATACAACTACGCTTTAGACGAGTTAAGTGACTGGGGGTGATCTCTATGGGATTATTATGAAAATAGATTTAAGATAGATAGATAATATGGGACGTCTCGTAAAATAGTGTTTCAATATTTGCGGTTTGTAGTTATATAAATATGTATCTTATTTATTATGCATAAATAATAACTTACTGTGGCGCGTCTGTGCGAGTGGCTGAGGACGTCGTGGACTTCTGCCTTGGGTCCGGTGATATTCGACCAGAACTCCTTGACATAGGACACGTTCCCGATGAATGATCTGTTGTAGAATATGTAGTTATCCTGTCGGCAAAAACATACCCAATAATTAGAATAAAACCCTAACTACTCTATCCTGCCGCTTTTATATCAACCGTATTTCATAATAGTGTTCATTATAGAAATTTGAATATTTTTTCATAATGTACATTTTTTTGTTTAATTTATAAATTGTACTGTTTAATCTCAGTTCGCCGAGTATGTCCATTCGACCGGTTTTAAACTTAAGTCAGGTTATAATATTATAATAGCTTTTAAATTAGAATAATTAATATCGTTATTATTAATATATATCTGAACCAGTTGCTTAAAAATGATAAAGTTGTTTCAAACCACATTCGATCCAGTTTCTACGAACGTAATTTTTTAAGTATAATACTTTAAATAACATTACGTTCACCTCTTTGAACTGTACCCTACACACTACGAATTTCTCCTGTATCCTAGAGGTGATTCCGATACCTTAATTCCACACGGACAAATATGCAAACTATCCGCTATTATTATTTTTAAGCTAAACTAATACTTGACGCTAGTAAGTTTCGAATCCGCGGTCCGCAGCGTCGCGAACAAACTCTTAAGCACTGCGCTATCGAGCCGTCAATGTAAAGGTGCTTTTTATTATAAGAGGTATTATTCGTGGTTTAAGAACTTTATTCTCATTAAGAATACAAAATTCACTTATCATGAGAATATAAAAATTTATAAGTTATAACAATATCTGGAGAAACACAGAAGTTGGGGGTACATTACAAATACATTTACGTGGTAGAGCCATGCTGCAGTTATATTAGTAGTATAGTTGTAGCACGAATGGGTCGGCTCGACCGGGGAAGGACCACGCTCTCACAGAATACCAGCGTGAAATAGTAGCTTAATGCTGCTGTATTTCGTATGGTGAGTGTAGAGAACCGGAGACCCTTTTTACTGGAAACGAGGCATTCCATTTCAGTCCTCACGGGTGACAACGCATCTGCATTTTGATTTTTAATGGAGGATAGATGTAGATGTCTATGGGCCGCAGCAACCACTTACCATCAGGTGGACTGTGTGCTCGTTTGTCACCCTATCCTATAAAAAAAACATACAGTTAAAAACAGTCACAGCGTCAGAGAGAGATACAATCACAGATATATAGTTGCACTACGCTCAACAATTTACAAGCGGCTTGAGTATTTAGTAATATTTTATTCTAATTCGAATTAGTAATGAATAATAAAAAAAACTTTATACCTTATTTGCACCTTTTTAAATATATTTAAAATACTTATTGATTATTATTAATATTTTAACTTAATAGTAAGACCGTTATTTTATAGATTTTATAATATGATATTTTAGTAATTTTTTTGAAGCTTACATTTGACTGCGATTCCTTAATGTCTTTAGGCAGTTTATTATATAATTGTGCTCCTTCAAACACTAGGTTTCTTTTACAATAACTAGTTCTTGGTGCACGTAAAATGAGATCATTTGCATTTCTTAGCTGGATTTTTTTGAATTTGTCTCTTTTTAGTGAAACTTAAATAAGTGTGGATATCTTTATTTATTATTTTACGAATCAAAATGCATGTATGATAAACGTACGATTGATTTATATTTAACAGCTTAGTATCATTATATATTTTGTGAGTTGGTGTCAGATAGTTATAGTTGAATAGAACCTTTATAACTTTATTTTGAGCTCTTTGTATTAGGTTCAAGTTATTCTTTGCAGCTGAGCCCCATATTTCTATCAGATAATCGATATGTGGTTTGACTAGAGAATTGTAAATAAGATAATTTATTTTACGCGGGAAACAACGAGCTATACTTCGAAGGGTACCCGTTATCGATGATAGTTTGCATTTAATTTTATCTATCTAAGGTTTCCATGTAAGTTTATCATCTAAAAATAAGCCAAGGTATTTTTCGCAATTTGACCGTTTGATAATTTGATTATTTATTATTAGAGGTTCAAAGAAAAAAAAATTCTTATTTTTTGCTTTGAATATGATATATATAGCTTTGGAGATGTTTATCGTTAGAAGATTGTACTGGAACCATTTATGTATTAAGTTAAGGTCATTTTGCGCGTCAGAGATAATAGTATTTATTGAGTGGCCGAAATATAATAGGCTTGTGTCGTCAGCATACAATGTTATGTCTCCTTTTAGGCCAATGCCTTTTAAGTTATTTATATAAATTAAGAATAATAACGGCCCTAGTATGGATCCTTGTGGCATGGCGTATGTCACAGTTTTAGATTTTTTTTATTTATTTACTTTGAAAATTGTCTATTCTGACTACTTGTTTGCGATTTGTTAAGTAAGATTTTAACATATTACAGGCTACACCTGTGATACCAATGTGTATAACTTTTTAAGTAGTAAATCATGACTAACGGTATCAAAAGCCTTTTTTTAGATCTATAAATATGCCTAATACAATATGTTTTTGATCAATATTAAGTTTTATTTTTGTAGTAAGGTCTATGGTTGCTGATAGAGTGTTTGATTTTCGCCTAAAGCCATACTGTTTGTCATATAAGAAATTGTTTGATTCTAAAAATGTTTGTAGACGGTTGTATAAGATTTTCTCAAATACCTTTGAGATCACAGGAAGAACTGATATAGGTCGATAGTTACTAGGGTTGGATCTATTTCCAGATTTAAATATTGGAGTGACTGGCCATTTTCAGACTACATGGGAAGATACCTGATTGCAAACATTTATTTATACATTTTGTAAGTGCTGGGGCAATTAGGTTTTTAACACACTGGACAGATTTAGTATTGATTCCATCTACACCTGACGCTGTGTTAAGACTTATGGTGTTGATGATTTTGAGGACTTCCTCTGTAGTGGTAGGGTTAAGTTGTGACAACATCTGGTCTTCTGATAGCACCGTGTGTTTATTAGCAGTGAAGATATTATCGTGATGAAAGGAAGACGGTATTTTACTTGCCAAGGATTCACCGATGGTTGAAAAGTACTGGTTAAAATGTTCACATATTTCTAAAGGATCTGTCAGCACGGTGGTTTCTGTCTGGAGTTTAGCTAGAGACGTAGTTTCCTTTATTTTGTTGTACGAAAGTTTATTTATTAAGGTCCATATTTTTGCTGATTTGTTTTCGCAATTCATTAATAATTTGTAGTAGTACTGATTTTTTGTTTTTTGTATATTGCGTACTAAATTTTGTTTTTCTTTTAAAAATTCCTCTTCTATTTCTTTGTATATATTGCTTTAATAATATAGTTTTGTATCCAGTCTTGTTTCAGCAGATTATTCTTTTTTGTTTTTGTAATTTTTATTTTTTTGTATAGAGGATATAAGATTTTGTTCGAAGACATTATAGTCTAAGTTCGAGTTATTATAACTATTTGCTTTTTCCACAGTTTTGTATAAATTTACATAGTCAATTGCTTGATACACAGTTGATTTTATACGTTCAGGCTTACAATTTATAACTTCCAAATATATTTGCTTATGATCAGACATATTGGATTTTATGACGGCTAAGTGAAAGAGATTTTGTTTCAGATTTGTGCAGACATGGTCTATTAATGTATTGGTTTTGCTTGTTTCACGTGTACTGTAGCGTTTATCTATTTTGTTTAAGAAATGGTAACCGCATTCTTTTACTGTTTCTTTATATTCAACGACCGATCCATCAGAGCTTAGGAGATCCACATTGAAATCTCCAAATACCAAGGCTCTTTTTTTCTGTTCTAACTGTGCTGAGAAGTATTCGAAGAAATTTTTGTTGTTAGTGCGTTCTGGTTTGTAGACGGCACCTATGTCTAGAGAAAATTTGTTTATATGAACCCAGAGAAAATGGTTTTCGCAATGTGAGCTTTCTTCTATTAAATTGTGCTTAAGTGAATTATGAGCAAAAATTGATACACCACCGCCTCTGCTATTATATCTGATATTAAAGTAGTGAGTGTCGTCCGTTAGTTGGAATCTTTTAGCCTCCTCCTCTGATTTTAGCCATGTTTCGGTCAGTATAATAATATGTATTTGATAAGGAAATGACTGTATAAAACACGCAAGTTCATCGAATTTACTAGGCCTGACAATACTACGGGCATTGGCATAAAGACACTTAAGTGAATTTTTATTAGTTATTATATCAGTATATTTACAACTAGTTTGGTACGATACTCTGTTGGACTTTACATTCTCAATGATTTTGTTTATGAATGATTCAAAACTTTAATCATCTATCTATCTACATATACTAAAATGAAATTACTGTTCTCAGGCCACATACTATTATAAACATTTTAGTTGCCGTAATTCTTTATCGATATAGAAACCTAAACATTTATTTTTTATTTTTAGTCTGTCCGTCTATCCTTTTGAACACAATAGGCACTTACTACCGGATGCATTTGGATGACACTTGGCATAGTTGTATCTTTTACCCCGGAATAACAGTTAGGATATATTCTAAAAATAGCGACGCCCATGAAATATAAAACGATCAATCGCGTCAGTTCAAAATTCATTTCCTGCCTTTTACCAAATGTAATATTGCAAAAAACATACCGACGGAAGAAACGGCTCCATGATAAGAGTGGATCGATTTGAATTCAAAATTATTGTAGACTGTGAATTAGTTCGCTCACATGCATTTGTACTTTGTATTAATACGCACACTATCGCAAGTATAAATTATATTTGTAATACTTACGTATGTCAAGTTCGTCAGGTTATGTTCTGCTTTGATCATTTCCGGGGTTACCTTAAACACGTCCGGTACATCTAAAACAAGGAGTAAAATTAAAAATTTTGTACAATCGACATCAATGTAAATTAAATGAGAACATCATCAATGTAATCGAAGTAAATCCTCAGTATTAAGGATAACTCAAAAACTACTGGTCAGATCTTGATAAAATGTATGTGGGGAGCACATGAGAAGCACCAGCAGTCAAATAAAAAACATCATCAAAATCTATTCACATAGAAAAAAATTCTGAGGCAACATACAAAAACATACAGACGAATTGAGAACCTCCTTCCTTTTTTGAAGTCGTTTGAAAAAACATTGAAAATTGAAAAATCTATATTGCAACATATTTAACTATTTGTCACTTTAAAAGGTAAGGCTCCTATAAAAGCTTAACCTGAGTAAATGGCGCAGGTTCCTTCCTATATTTAATGAGCTTTTGTGAATAAAATAGATAAAACAAAAAAAATACATGGATGCATGTTTCTAAACTGCATGCAAACGAGCGTGCGCGCGCTCTTGTGTGTATGTGAGTGAATGCGTTGGTTGGGAGAAGAATTTATGAGTCTGAGGTTTTTGATATGAGTTCGATGTGAATGTGATTGCCTGAACTAACAATGTTTATTTATTTAATTAAACAATTAGAACACAATAAAAATATACAATTACATTTACATTTTAGAGTTTAATAGATATTCAGTAGCTTCGTAGTCATAAGTTTTAAGTCAATTAGTTATTTAACTTTAGATTTGACGGTTGTTGTAACTTTTATTAATATATAAAATTCATTAAATTTATTGTACAGTAATGGCGCAAGGTAATGAAATTGTCTTTTGACAAAAACACTGTGTGTTGTAGGGACTAAGTATATGTCCACTTTGTTTCTTCCATAATACTTTTTAGCGTCTAATTGATGTGCGCAGAGTATGAATAAGAGAGAATGGGATCGTCTAATCGTTTTCATATACCAGCGTTGTGTGATGTCTATGCGGTGAAAAAAGTAAAAAAAATAGAGTAACATTATAAGTGCGACAGTTCGTTTCAGCGCCTACAACTTGGCGTGGTATAACCAAAACTTTTAAGATTGCACGCCAGTTGATGCTCTTTGAGCAGGCCTATCCAGCATTGGATTTAGATGGGCAAGTTAATTCGTAAACCACAGACATTAATAAACGTTGATTCCTCAAAAAACTGTATTTTTTTTCAAATAATATCATAACAAGAAAAGTTCGACTTTGCTGATGCTTTTTAACAATATACGTATACTTTTATTATATGTCCAGATTACAAAATTATGTTTGAAAACGTGTGTAGGGGCGGTGTATGAGAAATCCTCTACCCTATACACATGACATCACACTGAAAGGGAACTGATACTTGAAATGTGCGTTTGCCAACACGCCCGCCTGCAACATGTGTGATAAACACAGCAAATATCCTTCCTATGAGGCAACCTAGGGGGAGGACTATATTAAGACGACACATTGAAAATAAACGATTAAAATGGCTCCGCTTATTCCACCCCGCGCCCCGCTGGCGACAATCGTCACTCGGTTCTTAAAATTTCAAACTCGCGTCAAATGCTCAATCGGAGGTCAACGTGCGATATACAGAAAGGAACAAGCAAGCGTCGGAGTCGCGACACACTATTATTTTTAATGTTTTTAATATTTTGCATCATTTATTGTCTTGTTGTATAATAAAATGTAACTGTATATGTCATTGTTGTTGTCGTCATGTTAGTTTATCAAAAGAGAAATCAACAAAGCTTATATTTTTTTATTTATTGAAATAATAACTAAGTCATAATTTTTAAATTGTATAACAGAATTTGTAACTACGTTTTTAATGATATTATATTCCTTTTCTTTTTTAGGACCATTATGCAGATTTTCTTTATTTTTCTTTTTTGTTACATTATTTGGATCCCGAATTTGTTTATTCCGAGTAAGTCGCGGTTCTACCAATTCCGGTACAAAGCAGTGAAAATAAAATGAACGTAGTTTTTCTCCATTTTATCCTTCCAAAATTGGTCATCCTTTACTATTGTTTCCACTTTGATTTAATAACGTCTATACCACACTGCCAATAAGCATTTAGATATTTCGGAAATATGCACCTGTCTTTGAACTTGCATGTACCAATCGGAATTTTCGTTCACCTGGATCACACCACTGTTTTATTTACCCGCCAGAAATGCATTTTTTCTTGTATTATGACTTCGTCAATACCGACCTTGTATGCAATTAATGTACATGTGATTTCAAACAGGGTGTTACTTCCTATAAAACTGTCAGGCGTTGCTCCTAAACATGGATGATTTATGTCTATGAATAAACGACAAGGGTCTATCTTTACGTCTAGTAAATTTGATATTTTTTACTGTACTAGCGCAACTGTTGGTTTTAATTCTTGTGACAATCTTCCCAAAATTGGAGGTTACAATAAAAGAAAAAAAACTCGTTAATGTCACTAAGAATAATATAGAGCACAGTCACAGCGTCTCCATCGGATTACTGTCCTAATAGTGCGTATTGAGTTGTATAACGACCAACAGAATGTGACCTCCACCGACGTACAAAGCTTAGGTTGAAGCAGGCAAGCTTATAGTGGATATAACAAGAGTGTGGAGTGCCGATTCCTTATCTAGATATACGGCCAGTATATGGATGTTGTCAATATACCTATATAGGTAGCATTTAGTCAAATGTCATGTTTTATTCCCGCAAAAAATAACTAAAATGCAGCTATAAGCAACCACGCGTAGAAAACCTAATGATTCAAGTGTCATTTAACGTGGTGGAGTCATGCTGCAGTTATATTATGTATTAGTAGTTGTAGCACGAATGGAACTGCTCGTCCGGGGAAGGACCACGCTCTCACAGAATACTAGCGTAAAATAGTAGCGTAACGCTGCTGTTTCGTATGGTGAGTGTAGAGAACCGGAGACCCTTCATACTGGAAACGAGGCATTCCATCTTAGTCCTCACGGGTGACAACACATCTTTTTTTGTAGGATAGTGTGACAAACGAGCACATAGTCCACCTGATGGTAAGTGGTTGCTGCGGCTCATAGACATCTACATCTATCTTCGATTAAAATCAAAATGCATATGCGTTGTCACCATTGAGGACTAAGATGGAGTGCCTCGTTTCCAGTAAAAAAGGGTCTCCGGTTCTCTACACTCACCATACGAAATACAGCAGCATTAAGTTACTATTTCACGCTGGTATTCTGTGAGAGCGTGGTCCTTCCTCGGTCGAGCCGACTCATTCGTGCTACAACTATACTACTAATATAACTGCAGCATGGCTCTACCACGTAAAAGTCTGCATTTTGATCTGCATTTTGATTCGTAATCGAGGATAGATGTAGATGTCTATGGGCCACAGCAACCACTTACCATCAGGTGGACTGTGTGCTCGTTTGTCACCCTATCCTATAAAAAAAAATCATACCCCGATACGTATAATGCAGAGGCTTATTTTATTTATATACGATTTTGTTCTCTATTCCCTTGTAGGTAAGTACTAAGTAATTCGAATTATCTAAATAGCTAAGTTGCTTGAATCATACTGAATCTAGGTAGACAGGTAATGTTCTTTATAATTAACTGCAGACATACGTGACACTAAAATGCTATTAAAATATTTACAATGATATTTTTTACCTTGACTTGTTCGTCTCCGTCATTCTAAGAATATTTTTTTTTCAAATTGCTCTTTCCTTTTTCTCCTATATATTTTTTTCTTAGTATTTCCCATTACCACAAACAAATTATTTAAGTACCTACTTATACTAATAATAATTTCCTATTATAATAGTAAACCTATTCTACAACTATAGCCATTCATAATAATAAAGATATATCTATAAGAATAGAGAGTACAAGCGAACGACTTGCGTAGGTCCTACGTTGTGGCGGCCTCTCGCCGGACTGGCCCGCGTGAGTATATAATTTCTATAAAACTTTAAAACGCCGTCATAAGGTCTAAAATTGCGTAGCGTCCGCGACGATTAACACGCTTAGAAATTGTCAGAATCTTAAAATATTTTTAAAAAATTAATGAATTAAGTAATCATAATAATGCGCAACTAAATTATAAATATTGACGTTACGAATACATTTGAGTGATTCCCAAGCATATAGATTAAGTAATTTTGTTGTAATTTCAACTATAGTGATTTTTTAGAGGTGTTTTCGCAAATAATTATGATCGAGTCAAAATTATACAATCGTGTTTTTGAGCAAGCAAATTCAAGATAAAGACATGAATTTACTTATATCAAAATTTCAGTTTCGTTAGTCGTGTCATAGACCCATACTATTTGATGCAAGGAGGTGCATTTTATCAAGGTGTCGTCTTAAACAATGAGCTTTTGATAAACTGTAATAAATTAATTAATCTAAAATGAGGTGCGTTCAAAATATCAGAATAGGGTACAAACTTTTTAGGATTTAAAAAGTAAATATCGGCTAGTAAAGCTGGAATGAATGCGGTTTGTTGTAGCGAGCTGTTATAGAGTACCTATCTGTTATTGAAAAACCACTAAAGTTTGTACTTTGACTTGTGTTAAACCAAGATAACGGGAAACGTAAGGAGTAAATCCGTAATCTACTGTTGTACGTTGGTGCAATAGATTTGAAGGTGGAAGAACATCCACCAAATATGACTTAGGCTCGGGACTCCCAAAGACAAAGAAATGGTAAAAAAGTTATTAAAAGTGTGCAAACAATGTGCTCCGTACAGGAATTCTTAGGTGCTTAGGATGAAGACTCGAGGCTTCTTTAGAGAAGGAACTTAAGGCTTAGAAAAAATATATTCGTTGTGTATTAAGCGAAAAGGCAACTATGTCGACAATTAAAATAACATTTAATAAAAGTTACCTGTATTAATTAGCACTTTTTTAAGAACATGTGACCATTATAAACAGGCACAACTTGTTCATTTATTTTGATTGATTGGACATTGTTAAACGTGTTAGCTCACTTTAAAAATGAAGGAGGTCAACAAATCGACTTAATGTTTTTTTTATTTGTATGAATGTTATCCGATATCTTCGTCAATAACTTTAAACAGATTTTGATGATTAGTTTTTTTTAATTAAATATGTTATACTAAAGGGATAGTCCCTAGATAGTAGATTTATAGTGAAAACCGACTTCAAAGAACTAAAAATATAAATTTACTTCGTCAGGGTTTTAATTCTTCAGTAAATCATATTGTCTTTGTTCAAAACGATTTATTAAAAGTTGATTTATACTATTTTAGACATATTTGACTACAGATCCTAAAATCTTGTAAAATAATCATTTTTAAGAGCCCTCTTACATTTCGGCGTTTCGCAAATTTAGATGTTTACGCTCCGAGCGGGCGATGACCCACACGACCGACACTTTATTTTATAGCTATTCATTAGATCGCACTATGATACTGTGAATATAGCGACTAAACGTTTTCGATCTTCCATTATACAAGTTTTCTTATGATGGAGTTCAGTGGATGGAAAATGTTTGGTGTGTCATTTTTATGTTATCTAATTAATTTATTATAATCTATTTGATATATTTTTCATTATCTATGAACCTTAGTCTTGAAATAAGTACAGATAAATATTTTAATTGTTTCACAGTAATCGATTGTTAACCGATGTTGGTTAATAATCGATTATATCTAGTAACGGTAGCATAGTGGTATAAATACATTAATAGTCACAATTAGAACACAATAAAAATATACAATTACATTTACTGTTTTTACAATTTTAGTTTTTACAGTTTTAGTTTTACAATTACCGTTGCAACCTGTTTAAATAAATAAAATAACCAACTGTAACTTATATTTTTTTATCGGGACAATTTCCATATTTTTTTATTTTATAAAAATATTTGCCGCAACGCCATTGACAGAGCTTAACTGTTCAATCAATTTCAGTTCAGTCAATAATTTCAGGCATTACACACTTATTATAAAACGCTTGTAATGGCTTGGCTAACATATTCAAAATTTAAAATTTGTCGTCTTTGTAGATTTTTAGTACTTTTACTGCATAATCTGGGCTAGTCCATATGGCAAGCATGCGGACATTTTTATTCTCCATTATTTTTATTCTCCATTATTTTTTCTCCATAGATAGGATATTTCTTTTTTTTACGTTAAGTGATTACATTGATACTTGTATTTATTTTCCCCATTCCCCAATGGACTGGTAAGAAAGCTCAGCTACAATCAAAATAACAAATGAACATACTAAATGAAATATACTGTACTAAAGTAAATATTTCCAAAGATTAAAAATTGCGGGCGCAATTGACGAAGCTCTACTCAGCGCCACGGCTAGGGATGCCAGGTCTTAAGACCGAAAAGTCGGACAGACCAACGAGCTTAGCCGGACATTTTGGTAAAAAGAGCCGGACACCCTGATTTTTATTATTTACCATAAAATATTCTCAAATTCTAATGAAATAACAATAAAATTGAATAAATCAGTCTTCTTTATTACTGTGGCGTAACTAAATGATGAACGTGGATGAATGATACATGTCTGACTTTTGCCGCATCTAACGGGAATACTGAGAAATTAACAATCAATCTCATTTTAACCTCAAACTTATATGTGCGACTGTCTAGTAGTTTTTACCGATATTCTATGTTATAATAGTGCAGTGTTAATAATAAAAAGTATAAAAAGTTGTAGGTTCTTCAAAATATATTGGTGGATTCTCCGGAACTGTTCACGAATAAACAGACTGCGGTGATTTATATGAAGCTATTGATTCTTAATTGTATTATTTATCACAATACCGGTTAGATTTTGATAAAATCTTTAGCCAATTTACTATAGTAAATAAGTATATTTTTTATGAGTTAAGTTACGTTAAAATATCTAGTTGACCCAAAAACGATTGTCTCCTTTAAAAAGCCTCAGCCAGCGCTCGCGCTGTATTGAACGCAAAGGGCCGGCGCAGTGAAATATATGGTACATTTATTTAGATAATTAAAAATAATGGTAAGGATTTAAAAAGTAAAAATCAAAACTGTACTAAGTTTAGGTAAATGTTGATGATTATTTTGGAACAAATTTTACGTTAATTTAATAATTATTAAAGTATAGGATATTTGTGAGAAAAACATATGCTTGTCGATGGTCGATATTCAATAGAATCTACAAATTAGAGCTCCCAAATCATGTCTCTCATAGTTTTGGCCTAAACATGCATCGGGAGAATGATTATTACTAAATAAATAAATAAGTTATATAAAATTTGCCTTGAGCTAATTGTGTAGTAGAGAAAACGAAATATTTTTATCAAGTAATTGTTACTTCAAGCAACGAACGTAAAACATATAATTTCAACGAGGAAACCTTGTAATTATGCGTTTTTTTATAATACTCCTCTTAATGATACCGCTTTATTAAATAATTTATTATTAATGTTATTGTTAATAATAACGGTATTTAAAAGCTTTTTATACTGCGTATAAGCAATGCGAACCTCAGTGTGCTCGTAGAAGATAAAACTTTATTTTTGTTATAATATTTTTAGCAAAATAGATTTAAGGTAGACATAAAATCTTTTTAAAACACAACCGAATGACAACTAGAAAAAATAAAATGGTGGCTATTATTTGAAAATTTTCATACGTTATTATTACTCCAAGAATTTTCAATATGTAGTTTGTGGACTTGTGAAGGGCTGTAATGACGATGATGATAATGAGGTCGCTATTTTATATTTCAAAAAGTTAGTTAACTATTAAGTAGTAATTAAGTAAGGCAGTGTGAAAGTTCTTTTCCTCTGTACTGGAGAAATATTTTAACATTTCACCGCCGGAGCTGCATAAGTACAGTATTTTAACCTAATTATGTAAAATATAAAATAAAAAAAGAATATGTCGTAATGAAGTTTCACTTCGTACATCATCATCATCATCATTACAGCCCTTCACAAGTCCACTGCTGAACATAGGCCTCCCCCAAGTAATCCCACAAAGCACGGTCCTAAGCCACCTGCATCCATCGACTTCCTGCATATCTTACCAGGTCGTCACTCCATCTAGTGGGGGGGTCACCCTACACTACGCCTACCAGTACGAGGCTGCCACTCGAGAACCTTTCTTCCCCACCGGTTATCGGTTCTTCGAGCTATATGGCCGGCCCATTGCCACTTCAGCTTACTAATCCGTTGGGCTATGTCGGTCACTCTGGTTTTACTGCGGATATCCTCATTTCTGAGTCTATCACGCAGAGAAACTCCAAGCATAGCCCTCTCCATAGCTCGCTGAGCGACCTTGAGCGTCCTCATACGGCCAGCAGTGAAGGACCACGTCTCAGATCCGTAAGTCATCACTGGCAATACGCACTGGTTGTACAATCCAGTTTTTAGAGATTGAGGTATACCTGACGAGAAGATATGTCGTAATTTCCCGAACGCTGCCCAGCCGAGTTGAATCCGTCGATTGACCTATCGGTCGAAGTTGGACTTGCCTAGTCGGACTATTTGTCCCAGGTAAACGTACTCGTCAACAACTTCGAGCATAGTGCTCCCAACAACTACCGGCATAGGTGTGACACTAAGTTAAACATAATCTTTGTTTTGTCCATGTTCATCTTAAGACTTATCCGTTGGGAGGCACTATTGAGGTCATTGAGCATAGTGCTTAAGTCCTCCAGCGATTCTGCCATAAGGACTATATCGTCGGCAAATCGAAGGTGAGTGATGTACTCGCCATTGATGTTAATACCGTATCCTTTCCAGTCCAGTAGCTTGAAAACGTCTTCCAATGCAGCGGTGAAGAGTTTCGGGGATATAACGTCACTCTGTCTTACACCTCTCTGCAGTTGGATAGGTTTCGATCTCTGGTTCTGTACTCGGATAGCCATCGTAGCCCTACTTTACAAACACTTCAGCACATCTATATACCGACAGTCAACCGCACCGCTGAAGGGACTGTAGCACCGCCCAAATTTCGACGGAATCAAAGGCTTTCTCATAGTCCACATACGCCAGGCAAAGTGGCAGATTGTACGCTTCAGTCTTCTGTACAATCTGCCGCAAGGTATGTATGTGGTCTATGGTACTGAAGCCTTTTCGGAAACCGGCTTGTTCGGGAGGCTGGAAGTCGTCGAGTCTGCGTGCGAGACGATTCGTAATGACTCTCGAAAACAGCACGTAGACGTGGCTCAGAACGGATATCGGTCTATAGTTC
Organism: Parnassius apollo; assembly: GCA_907164705.1. Classification (NCBI taxonomy): domain Eukaryota; kingdom Metazoa; phylum Arthropoda; class Insecta; order Lepidoptera; family Papilionidae; genus Parnassius; species Parnassius apollo. The sequence goes on along the minus strand of CAJQZP010000963.1, from coordinate 1,200,248 downwards.
TTCAAGAGAGCGTTGTCGCCTTTCTTAAAGAACAAGACCACCGCACTACTGCTCCACGCCTCTGGAGTAGTGCCACCATGGAGGACGGAATTGAAGAGCTTCTCAAGGACTTCAAGTGCCGGTGTTCCATCCGCTTTCAGAAGCTCCGCTGTAATTCCATCCTCGTCTGGGGCCCTGCCGTTTTTAAGGTGCTGGAGAGCCATTCTAATCTCGCTCAGACTGACGTCCGGGATATCATCGGAATAGTGTCGGATAAGACTTGCTCTTGGATCGTTACTCACACTTGCGTGTGGCTCCAACGTAGATGTGTACAGCTGCCCATAGAACCTCTCAATCTCACTCAAAATCTCAGGTGTCCCGGAAACGATGCTGCCACACTCAGTCTTCAGCTTTGACAGTGGGCTCTTACTGGCAGACAGATCTCTGGCAAAGACTTTGGAGTTCTGGTTCTGTTCGATCGCTTCTTAATACGAGCAGTATTAAAGTTGCGTAAGTCTCGCCGCATGCATTTGGAGATCTGTCTGTTCAGTTGCCTGTATGCTGTCAAATCTGTTGACGATTGCAGCCTCATCTCCCGTCTAACAGCCATGAGATTAAGAGTGTGATCGGAGAGTTTTTGTGTTCTTCTGCGGCGGGTCTTGCAGAACTTAGCTCCGACCGCATGGACAGTTTCCACGAGCTTGTCATTCATATCGTCCACTGCATTGCAATCTTGTAGGCACTGAAAGCGGTTACGTAACTCGAGCTGAAAGTTTTCGGGATTCTGGATTAGAGCACGAAGAGGACGGAGCGTTGACTTCATTAGACGAGACCTCTCCAACTTAACGTTTAGGTTCAGTGTGCCTCTAACCATTCGGTGTACGCTGCCAGTTTTCACCCTTGCGATCACTGAGACATCACTGAACAGTTGGCGTCTGGTCGTCTTCGTACATGTGTACACATTTACACGGACAGTTTTTTATTCATAAAATTATTATTATAAAAGGTTTATAAAAAAAGATTGAGTTGATTTCCAATTCTTAAAGTGGAACGATTATTATTGTAGTTTTACTTTGAAATGATAAAGACGAAATGGTAAATTATTCATCGGAACCGCAACTAATCAACGAGAAGAGTCGATAACATTCATTCGTTGTGGTGATTTTCCATTAACAACTTAATGGTTTTACTCGATATGGGTCATTGATTCATTTTTAAAGAAGGCAAACAAGAATATTATTAATGTAGTTATATAAAAGTAAATAAGCTGAAACAAAATAATCGAATAAAGGTGCACATTATTGTGCTATTTTAGGTCGAAGAAATTCCGATAACAACATTTCCTACTATGCTCGTATTAGCCTCGTAATTGAAAGATTTACCAACTTTCATACCCTTTTGAGTGGTCACAAGTACAAGGGAACAACGAGAATATCGTCTAAATAGTTACATTAATTTCTTCCTCACATTTTTTCCACCCTTAGACGTGAGATTTTTTGTATATTATTAATTTTAATGGACTAACCCTGAGCAATAACCTGTTAAAAAGTTCATTTAAATCGATGATTAAACCGATGAATATCAGGAAATTCATCAAATTTAAAATAAAACAAAAAACTAGCAAGATTGGAGACACTACTAATGGTACATATCAAGTTTAAATTATATTACTCAGAGAACTTTTTTTAAGCTGTTAGAGATGATATTTATCTAAATAAACTTGGAAACTTAAACATTATATAACTACTGCTGAACATAGGTCTTCACCATAGATTGCTTTATAGTATAATTGCCATTGAATCCACGTATGGCTGTAAGATTGGCAACATTATCTTTTTTAATATTTTGGGTAACGTAAATTTCTGATCAGGTCAGTCAATATATATACTGCTTCGTAGGTCTAGTGGTTGTAGTAGTGCGACTGCTGATCATGAGGTCCTGCGTTCGAATCCCAGGACGGGCCAAAAAATTAATTATTGTTTTTCCTTCAAGAAATTCTCAGTAGTTGCCCGGAGTCAGGAAGTTGGCGGTGTCTCACCCCCGTGCCTCGGAAAGCACGTAAAGCCGTTGGTCCTGCGCCTGATCTCTCTCCGGTTGTGTCGGTTTACCGTCCCATCGGATTATGAGAGTGAGGGAATAGAGTGCACCTGTGCTTGCGCATTACACTTGGGCAATATAATCCTGTCCTGCGCCGATGGCTAGTCTCCGTTGAGGCAGGCCGCCGTGGCCGAAATTCGGTCTAGAGGACATTATTATATGATAAATATAATACATACATAATACATAAACACTCACGACTGTCACCCAGAGGGGTAGGCAGAGACTACAGACTTCCATTTGGCACGATCCTGACACACCTCTCTTGCCTCCTTCACATTCATACACCTACGAATACATGCTCGTCGGTTAAGGGTACTCCTAATTTGGCCCGTTTTGAATAAATCGCCAATTTGGTCGATAAATTTTCGCTTAGGACGTCCCTTTCCGACTCTGCCATTCACTTCTGCACCATAAATTTTCTTTGTCACTCTTTCCTCATTCATTCTTTCCATATGACCAAACCACCGAAGCATTCCTTTCTTAATCCTGATCACAACATCATCTTGCAAACCATTGATTGCCCTGTCATTCAGATTCAGCCCTAACATACTCCTTAACTCTACTGCGTTTATTCTACTCTCGTGCTTCTTCTGCCACACCCAACTTTCACTACCATACGTTAAGGTAGAGACCAACACAGCATTGTGAATTGCCATACGTGCCTTTTTCGACACATTTTGACTCTTCACAATAGAGTGCAAGGCCCTATTTACTCTATTTCCCGCATTCACTCGTCGTTCTATATCCTTATCATATCTCCCATCCCTGCTAAATACGCAGCCCAAATATACAAACTCATCTACTTGCTCGATCAACTCCCCTTCTATTCTTATTTCAATAAATATAAATATATTAAATAAGATTATTTAAGCAACTATAATGTTATGATTGAATAAGAATACTTACTGTCATCGGGTAGGAGCGGTTCGCTTACTTTAGACGTACTTTCTACGTGCCGAATGCCAGTACCATTGAACCCCAATAAGGGTGTCTTGGTTACCGTCACGGTGGGAGTGGTGGGCTCTGTAAAATAATTTTAATAACATGTTAAACACACAATGGAAAAGTCAATTAAGAAATTGCAGAGAAATAAAACCGTACAACAATAATTATGCTAAGAGGAGTTAAGTTAGACACCACTAATGGCTTTGTTGATGGAAGCACACATTGTTCCGATTTGCGTTTGGTTTCGAGTTATTAGAAATATATATACCTATCATTTCAAAGAGTAAATAAGAGCGGTAATATGATATGGAATTATCGCTTACCTAAAAAAGAGAAATGCCGTGGTTTTCTTACTCGTTAAGTTAAATTAAGATACAAGGTCATAAAAATAAGAACTCCTACGCACTTTTTATGTAGCTTCTACGTTTAAGCTGTTGTGGCAATCCTATACAGTAAGGTGATAGAACCAACTTGACTCTTGAATAACATTTTATTTACGTATTTAATCTCTTCAACAAATAAAGGCAGCACACTTGCACTGCTTCTACCAGCACACTAGAGAGGTGTCGAACCTCCATAAGAAAGTAGTTGTAGTGGTATTTTTATATTTTGTAAGCGACGAAGCGATTGTAATTTCCTTTATATTTTACTATACAAAAAGTTGTTATTTAAATACATGTATCAATAAAAGCAGTAGACAGAAGAGAAATAAGATAACCTCGTGGACCTACTGATAGGACAAAAAAGTAGTTCCACAAGAAAACACCCAAAAACAAAGAATGCTTTGTTTGTATTGGGTCTTTACCTATGAAATTGCTGTATCTTATGAAATAAGTTACCGTATTTTTTTTTCTATATTTTTTATTTCTATTTACCAAGTAATCATCACTGCAATCGATGCATCTTTGCCCACGAAGTGGCAGTTTAAGAAATTAGCTGGACGGCAGGCAACAACTTCTTAAAATGCATTTTGTACTGCCTCTCGGGTATAGAATTTTTTCCCACCAAAAAGTTATCCAAATTCTGGAAAAAGTAGAAGTTCAAGGTCTCACCAGACCTTACGGTACGGCTGATGACGGAGAGCTTCTAAACCTAGCTATTGTAATTTTGAGACCGTCTGTTGTGCAATATGATATCGCGCGTTATCGTGCAGAATCAGTAGGGACGAGTGATTGACCAAAGCTGGTTGGAGACGTGCGAGCTTCTCCACCATGTTCAGTTCTTCACAGTACATATCTGCAGTAATGCTCATCCAATTTGGTAAGAAGCTGTGATGAATCACACCAGCGCTAGATCACCAAGAAGTGACCATCACTTTTCAAAGGTAAGTTTTCGTTTAGGAAATTTTGTTTTGGGAGCTGTGAACCATTGTAATATAACCATTTTTCTAAGCGCTTGCGATTTTCAAACAAAATCCAACTTTCGTCGCAGGTTCAAAGTTGTGGTTCAAATTCTTTCGTTTGTGTGCCTGTTGGCAGTGCAAGGCACATCTCGACGCGTACTTCGCGCTGACTGTCATTGAAATCGTGGGGCACTCATTTGTCAGGCATATTTACCTTGTCAATTTGACGTATATGGATCAATTCACTACTAATTCAGCCGTAGATTGAGTATCGTCAGCTTCCACAATCGCCCCTAATTTGTCATTGTCCACCAAAGTCTTCGGATCACCACGGAATTCATTTTTAGGTCGAAATTTCCAAAACGGAAAAGGAAAAGCTAATAACAGGTGGTGGTGCGATGTTTATAATTAGAGAATGCAAACTGGATTACCCGAAAACCATAAAAACCGGTTTTTCGTCATATTTGAATTATTTCAAAAACTCCACGTGTCTGTCAAAACGATGTATTTATTGTGATTCCCCGACGGGGAACCACCATAATTGTTGTATATCTAGGCGCGTAGATCATACGGGGAAATACCTAGTCAGTAGTCACCATTGCTAGTGAAAAGACGTATTGTGTATGTACTGTAACTGTATCGTAGTTTAGTAACTTAGTAGCTTTGAACTGTTTTAAATAGTTAAGTGAAAGAGCTTAGTGAATCTGTCGTGATGTTCAGTTATTGAAGTTTAGTGTAAGTATTTGACATTTATAGTGTATATAGGTTAGTTCATAGCAATAGCATACATCAAGCGTAATTACGCCCATGCACTCTCCATTGCTACATACAATTTGGGTGAGTTTAGAACAAAAATATTACGGTTGATGTGCAGTGCACTGTGCCTATAAACTGCTACTTTAAATATTAAGATAGACACACTTATATAATATTATGATAAATGTGAAAGTTTGTTTTTTAATATGTTTGGTACTTTAACGTGTTAAACGGCTAGATAGATTTGGATGAAAATTGGATTAGAGAAAGCTTATATCCTTGTACTTACGCTTATAGGTACATAGTCGATACATAGATAAACTTTTATCCCTAATAAATTATGTTGTACATAAATAGAAAGCTGACGAAGTCACGGGCAGAATGTTGTAGTTAGTAGAAGTAAATAAACGGCATAGGCTGTCTTCTGCCCAATACCTACGAAACTAATCTCACTTAGTCTATGGAAATGTTAGTTTTAGTTATGGACCTAACTTCTACAGTATGCTCGGAAAGTGAAGCATCTGGATTCCAGGTGCCAGATTCTGGAACTGTCTGGAACTTTCTATATTTTTTCTTTTTAATTCTTGTTAATAAATTAAACAAATTAAGTAAATTATTATTGCTTGCTCCTGTCAGGTTACTATGGATGACTTTGCAGAAAACACCAGAAAAAACGAAGTTTTCTCAGTGGTTCCAGTGGATGCAGCGATGTATTGATGTAAATGGACACTATTTTGAAAAGATTTAATAAAACTTATGACTTGCTAGTTTGTTCAGTTTTTGATTTTCTAAAAACTTTGCGTCACCCTAGTAAACCTTTCATTAATCTTTTTTTTTAATAAATTTCTGCACTTTCATTGAAATTTAGAATATGTATTTATTTCCTTTTAATATGTACGTATCTATATAATGATTGAAAAGATAAGCCTGAATTTAACATCCAGTTTAACAATATAATTTATATAAAGAATAGAAAATCTTATTTTCAAACCGGTTTCACCGAAAACCGGGTTTTTTTTATGAGAAATCCGGGAAAAACCCGGGTTTTGACTTGGGCCGGTTTTGCATTCCCTATTTGTAGTATTCGCTCCGGTAAACGTCGTTGATGTTGTGTGCCGCAGGTGGCGCGTTGCTGCCACGACGGTACTACTCACATTCCATAATTAGTTACTCCAATTTTTTACGTATCCATGATGGTGAAAAAGATTAAAATGCAATGAAAACATAACGCTTATCAATAAAGAAATGACTATTTTTTCAAAAACATTTACTTCTTTTAAAAATAATAATAATTTATAATTAGAACACTTAGCCAAGCAAACATTATTTTGATTTGAAATAGCCAGTACTACAGAACGGCAATTTCATAGGTAAAGACTTATTATTAATAGTAAATATGTATGGATTTATCAAAATTATTTAATAAATCTACAGTTAATTAATATTTAATTTTAATAAAGGGCATCAATCAATATTAAATTATTAATGAAGTCTCGCCTATGCACCTTATGTACGAGGGTGGATTGAAAAGTACTCGGCCTAACCAAGAAAATAAACACATACTAAATCAGTTATATTTTTATTTTTCTACATAATCACCATCAAGTTCAATACACTTTTGCCACCTCCCCTTCCAAGCATTTAGACCGTTGAAAAAAATTATTCTTCCTTAGAGTCAAAATATGCGTCTACAGCTACTTTGACCTCGTCGTTTATCGAAAATCTTTGACCTCCCAAGTGCTTTTTTAGGTTAGGGAACAGAAAGAAGTCTGATGGTGCCAGATCAGGTGAATACGGCGGATGCGGTAACAGTTCAAAGCCACAGTTGTGAATTTCAGCCATTGACTGTACTGACGTGTGAACACGGGCGTTATCTTGATGAAACAGGCTTTTCTTCTGAGCATTCCTCGACGTTTTTCTTTTATCTCCTTTCGTAAACGACGTAGTAAGGTGCAGTAGTAATCAGAGTTTATAGTCTTACCCCTTTCAAGATAATCAATCATAATCACACCTTTCGATCCCAGAATACTGAAGCCATCACCTTATTTGCCGACAAAATCGACTTAGCCTTTTTAGGGGGTGGTGAACCAGGTCTTCTCCACTGTTTTGATTGTTGTTTTGTTTCCGGTGTACAGTAATGAACCCATGTTTCGTCCATAGTAACAAAACGATTCAAAAAATCATCTGCATCGGCTTCAAATAACTCCAAACAGTCGCGTGAAATAGTCAATCGCGTCCTTTTTTTGTTCAACTGAAAGCAGTCGCGGAACCCACCTCGCAGACACCTTGTGGAAACCCAAACTCGTTGACAATGATGTTTTGAGTTCGTTCATAAGAGATGCCTATAATCTCGGCTATCTCTCTAATTTTTAATCTGCGGTCTCCCATTATTAAATCAAGTACTTTTTTAATATTTTCGTCAGTAGTTGACGTCGAAGGCCTTCCAGAGCGGGGTTCATCTTTCACACTCTCTCTACCACGCTTAAATTCTGCTATCCATTTTTTGACGGATGAATATGACAGAGCACAATCGCCTAATGTACTGACCATGTCATCATGGATGGCTTTTGATGATAGCCCCTTCTTATGGAGGTACTTAATGACGGCACGCTGCTCGATTTGCTCCATTCGCGGAAATTATTGTCCGATTACTTTGTTAATAAATTTATAAAATCACAACTAATTATCGCACACGTTTCGAACTTCACACAATGAACTGGTCTGAACTGAACTAAATAATGTGGGCAGATTTGATTTTTAGAATTGAATGGATCTGTGTTAGGCCGAGTACTTTTCAATCCACCTAGGTAATTTCGAGTACGATCCCCACTAGCACAAATTGTTAATTTCAATTTGAAATGCTCGCAGATGACTCGCACCATTGATCCTGTTTTCCGTTATCAATCTGGTTACTTTACATCTTGAATATACGTAGTGTTGGTATATCACTCTCAGTCAGAGGCATATTAGAGGTATTATTTCCGGCTTTACCCATATTCAACTCTTAAGATACACACGAAATGAAAAATGGAGCGAGTTTCTTTTACCTTCTTTTACCTTATTATTTAAAAAATTGATGTAGCTCGATTCATGGTCTTTATTATATTTCACTAATGCCAATCATAACGGCACGTGATGTATGCACCCCGTTGATTAACAGATAGGACTCATACGATCAACTGATGTAAGAAAATACATCCACGAACATCATCATCATCATCGGCCCGTAAAAGTGTACTAATTGTGAAGTTGTTACTAGTTCTTATACATAAATAATCACAATTCTATTTGTCCGAGTTGTTGATTTCACATATCCTCGAATCTTTTGTAAATCTTGTATATGCATTGGTGACTGCCTCGTTGGTCCAGTGGTTGTAGCAGTGCGACTGCTGATTATGAGGTCCTGGGTTCGAATCCCAGGTCGGGCCAAAAACGTCAATTATTGAGTTTTTCTGTCAAGAAAGTCTCAGTAGCCCCCCGGAGTCAGGAAGTTGGCGGTGTCTCACCCCTGTGCCTCGGAAAGCACGTAATGCCGTTGGTCCTGCGCCTGATCTCTCTCCGGTCGTGTCGGTTTACCGTCCCATCGGATTATGAGAGTGAGGGAATAGAGAGTGCACCTGTGCTTGCGCGCATACACTTTGGTACTATAATCCTGCCCTGCGCCGATGGCTAACCTCCGTTGAGGCTGGCCGCCGTGATCGAAATTCGGTCTGGAGGACATTATTATTATTATGTGGGGTATCTATATAGTTTTCTAATCTGGTTGGGTTCCATAAATATATAATTATAAATTAAAATGAAAAGATAAATATACATAAATATCAATAAAGTAAAATAAATACAAAAATACATATATATATAAAATAAAAGCCCAACCGGATGGAAGCCCTCGGCAGGGGAGACCAAACGGCCGAGGGTTAGGAGGAAAGGGAAAGAAACAGGCGGACGATGCAGGCAGTATCGAGGAGCACAGCCTTCTGCATTTGAGCCCGGAGCGGTCCGTCACGGAGTCCCAGTCGCCTCAGATGATCCGAGAGGCTGACTGGGATTAGCCCATTCGCAGAGACGACTACAGGAATAATTTCGGCCGGCAAAGAATAGTCCTGTCCGTGATGATGGCCCGGTCCCAGTAGAGCCTGGCGCGGTCATTTTCGAGCACGGCTTGAAGTGGCTTCAAGGCAAGTACTTGTAATACGGCAATGTCTGGTCTACGAGACCGTATTTCAGAGCGAGCTCCTGGTGTAGAATTCTGGCTACTAGGTTGTGCCTGTGCAAGTACTCAGAGTTAGAAAGCGCCGAACAACCGGAGATGATATGCCTAAGTGACTCCCCGGGATGGCGACAAGCTCGACAGACGTCGACAGTGCCATCCTTTAGGATGTATCTCCGATATTTGTTGGTCTTAATCACCTGATCCTGTATTGCACAGACAAAACCCTCGGTTTCCCCGAAGAGGTCACCGAAACGTAGCAAGTTGAGAGAGCCGGCTGTATCTACGTGTGGCTCATGTAGAGCCCTGTAGTACCTCCCGTGGAGCTCCTTTTCCTTCCATTCGGTCTCCCGGTCGGAAATGCTCTGTACTGCCGGGGCCTGCCATTGCTCGTTGGCTAAGGATAGAGGGGTAAGTCCTTTATCACTAGAAATGACGTCATTATAGAATGGATCATCCGATCTCGCCAGGAAGTAATGACGGAGGCTACACACTTCGCGATTATGCATGGTGAGCGCGCTCAGAAAACCACGTCCACCATGCTTTCGCGGCAAGTACATCCTCATTACCGTCGATCTCGGATGATGCATCATATGGGACGTCATGGTAGTGCGGACTTTTCTATCCAGGGCATTAAGTTCGGTCTAAGTCCACCTGAGTATGCCAAAGGTATACATGAGGACAAGCATGACCCAGCCGTTATATGCGTGTGTCTTTTTCACACCGAAAAAACGGCTGTTAAGCACTTTGGTCAAGCGTGCATAAAACACGTAGCAAACTGACTGTTTCATACCAGCCTCATCGATACCGATGTTTTGTGACATACCCAGGTATCGGTATGTTTCAGCCTCAGAAAGGGTCCTTAAGTTGACGGCGATATACAAGTCTATGCCCTCAGAGTTAGCAACCCTTCCCCTTTCAACATGGAGAACCGCACACTTATCCGTCCCCAGCTCCATTCCAATGGAATTGCTAAATTCACAAGTGATGTTTAGCAATTCCATAAGATGGGAGTAACTGGAGGCGAATAACTTGAGGTCATCCATATAGAAAAGGTGGGTTCACTTTTGTCCCTCCTTTCCGTAGCTGAAATCCCCTCCCGGAGCCCTCCAGTAAGGTACTGAGAGGGTTCAGAGAGAGGCAGAACCAGATTGGACTCAGACAATCGTCCTGGAAGATACCCCTTCTTATCCTTATGTGGTTCTCCGCAGCAATCATCCGCTCGCCCAGATGACAAAGGATCGTACTCCACTGCCCCATACACTGCTCGAGGAAGTCTAACTGTACAGTCAATCTTGTACAGCTCGAGGACCCTCTTTAGCCATGTATGGGGCACCGAGTCGAACGCCTTTCTGTAGTCTATCCAGGCAGCAGAGAAGTTCCGACGGTTGCGTTTCACCACTTTGCCTATGACCGCGTCAATGAGGAGTGGTTCCTTGGTTCCATGACCACCGCCCCGACATCCATTTTGAGCGCGTGACATCACCTGGTTTAGCTACAGGTGACGAGTGATTCTCGCGCTCAAAATGGATGTCAGTGTCATATATGGTGGGTAGGCACGTGATGGGGCGGTATTTGCTCGGGTCTGTGGTATCCTGATATTTAGGAACCAAGTGAGTGATCCCAGTAGTGATGAGGCTCGGGAGCGACTTCTGGTTTTTTTTTTATAGAAGAAGGGGCAAACGATCATGCGGCTCACCTGAGGTTAAGTGACTACCACCGCCCATGATCAACCGCAACACCAGGAGAATTGTGGGTGCGTTGCCGGCCCTTTAGAAAGGAGTAAGCTCTTTTCTTGAAGGTCCCCAGGTCGTATCGGTCCGGAAAAATCGCTGGTGGTAAACTATTCCACAGAGAGGTTGTACGTGGAAGAAAACTCCTTGTGAAACGTACAGTGGTGGACCGCCAAACATCCAGATGGTGTGGATGGTATCGGGATGTTTGCCGTGTAGTGCGTTCACGAAAATTTGGCGGCTGGGATTAATCCGAACAATTCCTCAGAGCACTCCCCGTGATAGATGCGATAAAATACGCAAAGAGATGCAACATCTCTTCGCAGCGCCAGTGAATCGAGCCGATCGGAAAGCACTCGGTCGTCGACGATTCGAGCCGCTCTGCGCTGGATGCGGTGCGGAGCTTGCACCGTCTACAACGACCTCGATGCTCCGATCTGCAAGAAAGCTGGTGATCCAATCGCACAATTTCTCGGGAAGCCCATAGGAAGGGAGCTTCGAAAGAAGCGCTTTGTGCCAAACCCGATCCAAGGCCTTCGCAATGTCCAAACTGACGGTCAATGCTTCCCCCTTGAACTCTACTGCCTCCGCCCATCTGTGAGTTAGGTAGACCAAAAGATCACCAGCTGACCGACCACGGCGAAAACCGTATTGGCGGTCACTAATCAGCTGGTGATCTTCAAGGTATGAGCTGGCAGTTTACAATGGACTCCATTGTTTTGGAGAACAAGGAGGTGATGGCGATTGGCCGGTAGTTGGACGGGTCAGAGCGGTCGCCTTTTTTAGGGATCGGGTGGACGTAAGCCGTCTTCCATGATTTTGGGACAACGCCTAGGGAGTAGGAGTACCGGAAAAGACGCGTTAAAACCGGTGCCAACTCTGGAGCACACGTCCTCAGCACAATTGGGGGGATTCCGTCAGGCCCACTCGACTTGTGGATGTTCAGGGAGAGGAGTGCTTTGCGAACCGAGCGCTGTGTGAAGTGCGCTTCCGGCATGGAGCACTCACACCGCAGGATGGTCGGCGGCGTACTCCCCCCGTCATCGAGAGTCGAGTTAGACGCAAAGAAAGAGCCTAGAAGATCGGCTTTCTCCTTTGCGGTACGGGCCAGTGAGTCGTCCTCCCTGTACAGAGATGGAAGAGATGGCTGACAGAAATTCCCTTGAACAGCCTTGGCGAGAGACCAGAATGCACGGGTTCCAGAAGGAAGGCGAACTAGTTTCTCGCCAATTCTGCCTATGTGCTCTGACTTTGCCTTGGCAATGACTCTTTTGAAGGACCTAGAGGCGGAATTATACTTCTTTTTTAGAGCGCTGGTGTTTACATCCCGGGACGCTGATGCATCAGCACAGGCTTGGTAGCCTGCGTGCAGCAAACCATGGCTGAGATTTGCCTCCAATGGGCACCACAGTGGAAGGAATAAAAAGTTCCATACCCTGAAGTACCACATCAGCAACAGAATCCGCAACAACGTTGGGATCATCCGGCGAGAAGCAAACCCAAGGGTAGGATGCAAAGAAAGACCGCATCCCATCCCAATCGGCTGACCTATAGTGCCAAACACGGCGGCAGCCTGCAGAATGCAACCGCGATTTCAGCGTGAGTGGCACAACGCTCCGGACCAGACAATGGTCCGAGGAGCCTAAAGGGGCGTCGACGGAAATCTGATATCCGTCCGGGTGAGAGGTCAGCAGAAGGTCCAACAGGGAAGGTGCATGATCTTGGTATATGATACTTCGGTAGTAATGATGCAGCCCGTCGAGCCCCGGACTTTTCCAGTTCTGGGCCCTACGGGCCGCCTCAGCCATGTCTTCCGGCGTTATGGTTATGGGGTCCATAGGCGTAACACTCGCACTCTGGCTCGCCACACCTTCCATCCAAGGGCCCTCGCTGTGGTTTACGGCCTCTGACCACAGGCCACGCCAGAATGCGATAATGTCAGCCTGATCCGGTCCTGGGCCCGCTCCACATACCTCTGGTCGCTCCAATGATTTATAGAGCCTCTTCTGATCACTCTGGAAGAGACGATTCTGGTTGAACCTTGCCTCTCATTATTATTTTCTTTTTGTATCTATTAAGTTTTCTTATATGGTTGGGATCTATAAATATATAATTATAAATGAAAATGAAAAGATAAATATATACATAAATATCAAAAAAATAAAATAAATACAAAAATACATAAATAAATAAAAGCCCAACCAGATGGAAGCCCTCGGCAGGGGAGACCAAACGGCCGAGGGTTAGGGGGGAATGGGAAAGAAACCGGCGGACGATGCGGGCAGTATGAAGGAGCACCGCCTTCTGCATTTGAGCCCGGAGCGGTCCTTCACGGAGTCCCAGTCGTCTCAGATGACCAGAGAGGCTAACTGGGATTAGCCCATTCGCAGAGACGACTACAGGAATAATTTCGGTCGGCAGACCACCCCACATGTCGGTCACCTCGTGAGCCAATATTTTGATTGCTTATCTGTTTCGGCTTTCACGAGGTTCTCGTCATACGGGATGGTAATATCGACCAAAAATATCCTTGACTGTGCCCGGTCCATCAGCACAATATCAGGCTTATTCGCAAGAATAGTCCTGTCTGTGATGATGGCCCGGTCCCAGTAGAGCCTGGCGCGGCCATTTTCGAGCACGGCTTCCGGCAAGTACTTGTAATACGGCAATTTCCGGTCCACGAGACCGTATTTCAGAGCGAGCTCCTGGTGTAGAATTCTGGCTACTAGGTTGTACCTGTGCAAGTACTCAGAGTTAGAAAGCGCCGAACAACCGGAGATGACATGCCTAAGCGACTCACCGGAATGGCGACAAGCTCGACAGACGTCGACGGTGCCATCCTTTAGGATGTATCTCCGATAGTTGTTGGTCTCAATAACCTGATCCTGTATTGCACAGACAAAACCCTCGGTTTCCCCGAAGAGGTCACTGAAACGTTGCCAGTTGAGGGAGGCGACTGTATCTACGAAGGGCTCATGAAGAGTCCTGTAGTACCTCTCGTGGAGCTCCTTCTCCTTCCATACGGTCTCCCAGTCGGAAATGCTAAGCACTGCTGGGTCCTGCCATTGTTCGAGGGCTAAGGATAGAGGGGTAAGCCCTTTATCACTAGAAATGACGTCATTATAAAATAGATCATCCGATCTGGCCAGGAAGTAATCACGGAGGCTGCATACTTCGCGATTATGCATGGTGAGCGCGCTCAGTAAACCACGCCCACCATGCTTTCGCGGCAAGTACAGCCTCATTACCGTCGATCTCAGATGATGCATCATATGGGACGTCATGGTAGTGCGGACTTTTCTATCCAGGGCGTTAAGTTCGGTCTGAGTCCACCTGAGTATGCCAAAGGTATATATGAGGACAGGCATGACCCAACCGTTATATGCGTGTGTCTTATTCACACCGGACAAAAGGCTGTTAAGCACTTTGGTCAAGCGTGCATAAAACACGTCGCAAACTGACTGTTTCATACCAGCCTCATCGATACCGATGTTCTGTGACATACCCAGGTATCGGTATGTTTCAGCCTCGGAAAGGGTCTTTAAGTTGACGGGCATAAATATCTCTATGCCCTCAGAGTTAGCAACCCTTCCCCTTTCAACATGAAGGACCGCACACTTATCCGTCCCCAGCTCCATTCCAATAGAATTGCTAAATTCACAAGTGATGTTTAGCAATTCCATAAGATGGGAGCGACTGGAGGCGAATAACTTGAGGTCATCCATATAGAAAAGGTGGGTCACTTTTGTTCCTCCCTTCCGTAGCTGAAATCCTCTCCCGGAGCCCTCCAGTAAGGTACTGAGAGGGTTCAGAGAGAGGCAGAACCAGATTGGACTCAGACAATCGCCCTGGAAGATACCCTTTCTTATCCTTATGTGGTTCTCCGCAGCTATCATCCGCTCGCCCAGATAACAGAGGTTCGTACTCCACTGCCCCATACACTGCTCGAGGAAGTCTAACTGTACAGTCAATCTTGTACAGCTCGAGGACCCTCTTTCGCCATGTATGGGGCACCGAGTCGAATGCCCTTTCTGTAGTCTATCCAGGCGGCAGAGAAGTTCCGGCGGTTGCGTTTCACCACTTTGCCAGCGCGTTAATGAGGAGTGGTTCCTTGGTTCCACGACCACAGCTCCGACATTTTACCGACCACCGTTTTAAGCGCGTGACATCACCTGATTTAGCTCCCAGTGACGAGTGATTCTCGCGCTCAAAATGGATGTCAGTGTCTTATATATAGTGGGTAGACACGTGATGGGGCGGTATTTGCTCGGGTCTGTGGTATCCTGATCTTTAGGAACCAAGTGAGTGATGCCAGTAGTGAAGTGGCTCGGGAGCGACTTCTGATCGAGAGCCTCTTCATACTGTCGGGCGAGCACAGCGTGACACACTACGAACCCCTTCAGCCAGTGCCAGCTATGCAGCCCGTCGAGCCCCGGACTTTTCCAGTTCGGGGCCCTACGGACCGCCTTAGCCACGTCTTCAGGCGTTATGGTGACGGGGTCCATAGGCGTAACACTTGCACTCTGGCTCGCCACAACTTCCATCCAAGGGCCCTCGCTGTGGTTTACGGGCTCTGACCACAGGCCACGCCAAAATGCGACAGTGTCAGCCTGATCCGGTCCTGGGCCCGCTCCACATACCTCTGGTCGCTCCAATGATTTATAGAGCCTCTTCTGATCACTCTGGAAGAGACGATTCTGGTTGAACCGCCTTGTCCTCTCGCTAAATCGTCGAATCCGCTTCCCCCGAGCAGCGATTTTTTGCTTCAGGTCATCTATGCGCTCCGTTAGTTTCTGCGTGATATCCGGCTGGGACAAACTAATATTTGTCCCAGCAAACGCCATTCTAACGGTGCGCACAACTCTCGGTCTATTATTACCCGACCTGAAGCTTGTCAGTCTGCCGATAAGGGCCCTCGCCTTTGCGATACGGTCCTCGATCCTTTTTCTCCAGGCTGGGATGGCACTACCTTGTTGAGTAGCACGTCTAGCCATGGGAAGTTTGGCGCCAATAATACGGCATACTGCCAGTGCGGCGCCAAAAAGCATTGAGTCCGTCTCGCAAAGGTCCCGGCTGGCTTCCAAATAGGTCACCAGCATTGGGTTAAGAGCCCGCACGACAGCCCGATTTCGATTGCTAAGGGGTAAGTCGCGGTCGATTTTCGAGAGGCATGCAGCGCGTTTCCAGCATCGACTCTTCCAATATGCTCCTCATTTTCTCTAGTTCGTGGGAGACTATTCCATCATCGTCTGAATTAGCCACAAATGGAATGTTGACGGCAGCATCCACATATGCAGTTTGTTGCGCATCTAGTGGCGCCGCATTCCCAGCCGTAGCATTTCCATTCGATGAAGGAATAGCCTCACGTCGTAGTCGTTCGAGTTCGGCGTCACCAAATATGTTGGAGCGCAGGATGTATCGAATTCGGTCTGCCAGGTTTTGCTCAGTGACGGATAGAGATAGCTCCAGCTCTGCAAAAAAGCGATGCATCCGAGCCTGATATGCCAAACATCCGGTTTCTTCCCCTTTTGCCCTAAAGTACGCCCGCAGTGCGTTTGCGTTCATTGTTTGTGACCAACGCATGCGACGTGCTCCACCAGCGGCGGAGTCCGCCTAGGCCGAGAAGACCCAGCCGACACCAAGCCTTCTGGTGGTGATGCGGAGGGCTGCTAGGTGATCGTACAGCTCCTCGCGCTCGGCTGGCGGCCCGCATGCTGCCGCGTCCAGCGCCAGCTCCAGACGCGCCTCGGCGACCCCCCGGCAGCGGCCCTATGCACGTTGCTCTTTATACCATCATCTATTTATGGGCGCCAAATAACGGGAGACGCCCAAGCCCGGCACCGTTTCGTGGTTCGATCATATGCACAAACGGACCTTTGCACCCACAATTTTGCTAAGGCACGGCGCTCACACCTCTTAGCAGGGACTGCGCTGACGTAGTAGTTTTGTCACATAACTGTTACGTCAGCGGGCGATGGGGTCGTCACTTCCCTACGCCTTTTCATCTCTCATTATTTATATTATTATTATTATTATATTACTATCATTATTATTATGTTGTTTACTTTCATATCTCGGCTTTTACCGTTTTACTAATAGCACGGGCCTAAGCCAAGTGTATGTTAGTGCTGGATTTGGTATTATCCTGTGAACTACCTTATTCAGTTACTTGTGTGTTAGGTTGTGAGGCAATTTGTCTAAGTACTGGTGGTTTGTTCTTCAGTTTGCAGAAACTTCCTAACTATTCTGCATGTATTTAGTATTACAGCTTTCTGTAACAGTTTGTATGTGTTGGGTGGTAAATTTAAAGTTTTCATAGATTGGTGTAATTGCTTCGGTATTACACCGGTTGTCGATAGTACAATGGGCACTATAATTACTTTTTGAAGATGCCAGAGTCGAGTTATTTCATCTTTAAGTTCTGCATATTTAGAGAGCTTTTCGGCTACTGTAGCTTGTAGATTGTGCGTATTAGGGACTGCTATATCTATAAGGTATCCGGTTTTATTAATCCACGTAATATGGAGGCGTGTTCGTTTTTGGGTTTTCTAATACGCTTTCTGGGTTGTATTTATAATAGGGTTCAATTGAGTTTATTAGGTTATGTTGGTGGGCTAATTTTTGGTGAATAATATTTGCAACTTGATCATGTCTGTGCTTTACACGCACCTGTGATGTGTTGAATAGTTTCTGGACAACTGTTGCATTTTAAGCACGTGTCAGAAGTTAAGGTTTTTATAATATGCTTTTGGTAGTTCCTGGTCTCTATTACTTGATCTTGTATAGCAATCATAAAGCCTTCGGTCTCTGGGAAAAGTTCGCCATGAATCAGCCATGCGTTCGATGCTTCTTTGTCGACATTATTTTGGCTTATATCATGTCGATGTCTTCCATGTAGAGACTTCAGCCCACTCGGTGATTTTTGTTTTGTCGTCGGTCAGTTTTTCAGAGTTTTGTGTAGTGTTTTCTTTTAAGTTCAAGGGTGTTAATTTATTATCATTTTGTACTATAACCTTGTAGAGTGTGGAAGATTTTAATTTGTTGAAAAAGTATTGTCTGAGGGTCGTAATTTGCTTGTTATGTAAGTTTATTATATCGATTATTCCCCTGCCACCTTATTTTCTTGACAATGTCAGTCTCTGTAAGCACGTCCTTGGACGATGCTTGCGAAATTTGGTCAGTGTTGTGTTTATAATCCGTTGTAGAGCTTTTAAATCAGACTTTGCCCAGTTGATAATGGCGAAGGAATAAATGAGTACTGGTACAGCAAAAGTATTGATGGCCTTTATTGTGTTTCTAGCGTCTTTGATGCAGCACGTGGGCTTCTTTATAATTCAAAATTGCTTTCAGAAATGCGAGTAGGTCGCGAGCACCTGATATTTATACAGATTGTTAATGGGCGGTTATCATCAATTACCATCAAGTCAGCCGTATGCTTATTGGCAGTTTTAGAAATATTTTTAAATAATGCGTCGTGAATGCATTTTAAAGGCACAAAATATCTACACAAGTATAAAAAACCAGATTCGGATA
Organism: Parnassius apollo; assembly: GCA_907164705.1. Lineage (NCBI taxonomy): Eukaryota > Metazoa > Arthropoda > Insecta > Lepidoptera > Papilionidae > Parnassius > Parnassius apollo. The sequence goes on along the minus strand of CAJQZP010000963.1, from coordinate 1,181,650 downwards.
TTATGCGGGCGTTACAAATGCTTGTCCACTGGCGGGAATACAACCCGTGAATTCAAAATATTTTTATTCAACATTGGCCTGCAATGTTTATTCCAATAGAAATTTTTGAAAGTCAAGATAGCTACGCAATAAGATAAGTGACGAGAAACTCACAAGTAGACTACTCCCAAACAATAACAATTCACCTTATATATACATAAAAAAGTATAGCGAAGCTAACAGCCTATGAAAAGTCCACAGTTGAACATAGGCTTGCCCCATAGATTTCCTGTTAGTGGGATATTTGCTATAATTGCCACACTTGGTGAGTGGGTGCCAATTGCAAAAAGGCTGTAGCCCATCTTGTTTTTTTATAGAATAATGGTAACAAACGAGCACACAGTCCACCCGATGGTAAGTGGATGCTGAAGCCTAAGTTGCCTGGCGAATGCCTCGTTTCCAGTAAAAAGGGACTCCGGTTCTTTACACACACCGCACGAAAGAGCAGCATTAAGCTGATATTTTACACTAGTATTCTGTCAGAGCGTGGTTCTTCCCCAGTCCAGCCCATTCGTGCTACAACCACAGTATAGCTGCAGCGTGACTCTATCTCCCGGTCTTCCCTCTGTCGCCTCTTACCCGCGGGTATCACGGGACGATAAATTGGTTAGTGAATATATTACACCGCCACTGCACACGTCATGGCTACACTAAGAATGTTTTAATGGTTTTTAAAATACGCTTTGAATTTATGCTTTATTTGCGAAAACAACACTCGCAACGCCGCCGTCAAACGCCAAGCTATATATAACCTTTGCACTTAATATACCATAACCTTTACACTATATATTATAACGTTAGCATGTAAAAGTCTCTAGTTTTGTAAGGATTTGTTACCCATTGTATCGTGGAGTTAGTTAAAAAGGAAGATATTACAAGCCTTAATGAGTACGATGGTCTGGATGGATAGATGTCACGATGGGTAATCTGGTCGATGGTCGTAGTACCAATAATCTTACATCTCAGACGCTAAGCCCCTTAGCAGATCTGGGTATTTTACGCCTTAGACTGCCCCCAATCGGTCTATTAACCGTAAGCGCGACTCCTGGTGGAGAGGTCCCGAGTCCGAATCTCGATTCGGGCCAAAATCAGTTTCAGGGTTTAATGTACAGGAATTTTTAGTAGTATCAGCAGCGACAGCAATTAGTCAGATCCAACACAGGGATGAAACACCCATGTGCCTTGGAAAGCTCGCAAGGGCGGCCCCGCGCCGCCGGAATGACGGTTCATCGGACTATGAGCGTGAGTAAATACTAAATACCGAGTGCACCTGTGCTTGATGCGCACACACTCGTGTAAGTACTATAATTCTGAACTTGTGCAGATAACTTGTACATATCTGTTCCAACGAGACTGGCCGCAGTAACTGAAGTTCGGCCTCGTGGACATATTTTTCTTTTTTTATCAGTCAGTTTTCCATCACCATTTCACCTCTTACGGGATGAAATGTGGTGATGGATACTCTTACATCGTCATCATACGGCCTGCATCCAAGAATGCTGAACAAAAAAATTAATAGGCTGGTGCTGGTGAGCATCGTTATAAATGCGAGTCATATAGGTTAAACTGATGGTGGCCACACACGATCAGTACAACTGATCAGTTCAAACTAAAACTGTTGATATTTTTTTAAATATCGGATTTTCGATATCTCCATAAATAAACTTATACGTAAAACTCCGATAGTAATATATTTATAATGATCAATGTATCGAAAATCCACTATTTTAAAAAATATCAACGGTTTGAGTTTGAACTGATCAGTTGGAATAATCAGTTGAACTGATGTATGGGGTCCATAAGAAATACACGCTAGCTATATTTCTTTCTAGATAGATCTATGCAGTAGTAGGATTAAAAAAAATTAATATTTGTTATATGCTATTGCCAAATTACACCTTGGGATCAAAAATTTTTAATCACACGAAATCAAAATTAAAGTAAAAATTTACAACGGGAAATATATTAATATTTTAACGCTGCATTAAATTGTGCAGTTTCCATAAATGCTAGAGATCAAGGCTAGATCGCAGACGAATCATGGGATCGGAATATGTGCGCCACTTACATCACAGTATTATAAACCGGAACAAATAAATGTTCGGCATTCCCGTTATTATAAGATGTAATGAAAAATACTGTGATATTGCCGATGGAAATAAATGTGCACAAAATATGAAAGCGAAAGTTGTAACATAGTGTAATATACTATAATATTCATTATATATCATGATATTTTACTAAAAGAATACACAGCTGAGTCATACATACTTTTGTACAGTAAAAGTAGGTAAAAACAATTATTTTCACGTTCGCAGGTACATTAAAAAGTAGTTGAAACATTAAAATATTGTTATTTACATAATAATATCGCATAGCGTAAAATGTGAAAGAATATTCAAATTCCTTGCATAAGAAATTGTCTGTGTAACCCTTACACGGTTAAAGTAAAACTTATTATTACCTATTAGTACCTAATTGCTGTTGTGTATGTAATTATTTTTATTGCTACTTTATATCTATTTATTTTTGATTTTTTAATATTTTTAACTTATTAAATTATTATTCATAAAGGAATAAATATTATTAGTATTGAACTATATAGAAATAAACTTTATTATAATGTATATTTAGTGTCTGAACATTGTACGTATCATCATAATTACAACTCTTCACAAGTCTACTGCTGAACATAGGCCTCCCCCATGGACCAACGGCTCTGAGCCACCTGCATCGATTGACCTCCCACATGTCTTACCCAGGTCATCACTCCATCTAGTAGGGGGCCGTCTTTCACTTCGCCTACCGGTACGAGGTTGCCACTCAAGAACCTTTTTTCCCTATCTTTGAATTGTATATTATGTAACTGTGTTTATAAATGCAGAGACCTCGTTAACGAATGTTATATTTTGCTGAACGTTACTTTTGTCCAAAGAAAAATACTAAAGAACGATTTTCTTCAATACCTACCTATTATGTGTTATATATTGATTTATGAAAAATAATACGTATTAAAGAAATTTTAATGAAAACATTAATTGGTAGAATTACATATATAGTTAAGTAGCGTGTGTAATGTGTGATGCATGTGACGTATGTGATATATAAGACAGAAACATGAATATCATGTGATACAGTGACAGTGCACAGTGGCAGAGAGGTCTAGCGCATAATTTCCTTGCCATCATAAATATTTCCTCGTGTTAATCACGGGTAAAACCGACTGCGGAAGAGTATTTAAAAATATAAATAACAACTTTACGTATTGCAACTCTAGATATTAAAGTAACTTGATAGTAAATCGTTGTCTATTACAAAGATGCGTACTAAAATTAATCTTAAAGGGGTCACGAAAGAAAATGTTTTCCGTAATCTCAAATATAAGGGACAAATTGGTTTGCTAGTCTGTTTGGGGCATATTATTTCCTGCGCAATTCAATGTTCAGTAGCAAAATCACCTGTCAAAATAACTTCATCATCAGTGAGGGTTAGGAGCAGAGTGCTTCTATTTATTTATGAATTTTTCATGAACTTTTTTTGTCAATAACCATTAAATAAGACTGTGAATGGGTGGGGATGGCACGAGAGAAGAGGCGCGGTGTGGGGTATTTATTTTCTTGTAATTTCAAGATTATTTCTTTCAAATTAAAAAATTAAAACCAACCACGCCCGATAGTGTCACGACAACGTTTTTTTGTAACTTTGTGACCCTCCCACCCTCTTACGTTACGCTCAAATCGTCAGATTTTCTAAATGCACTCTTTTTGCTCGTAATGAACCCACCTTACCTTAATCTGATGCGCTTGAGTAAATCCAAAAAATCCCCTATTATTATGGCTACATGAAAGTTAATTCTGGCATTTAATTTTAAGGTGGAATTGTGCCGCCAATTTAACTTTCTAGTTTAAAATGTTTGTTGATTTTGTTTGAAATGCTTAATGTTCTCTATATTTTTATAGCAACGTAATAATAATGGTTAGGACATGTAATATTTCGTTTTTAACATGGTGGTCCTAACATTTTGGCTATAAAACTGACTTAGCGTAGTTACCATAGTAGTGACGGTAACTTTCCGTCAGGTGTTTTGTTACTGGTGCATGCCACTCTTAAAGTACTTATATTTTACTTGACATTCTATGTATGTATGTATGTTTGTATGGATGTTTCACTGTAGCAGCCATTTAGAAATGAGTTGTCAATCGATTCACCTTTATCAAAAGTTAAGGAAAAGAGAAGAGAGATCAATATTTTTTTTTGTGTTTTCGGATATTATAAATATTATTACTACTCAGTATTTTTTTATATTTTCAACTTAGTGTGTTGATATTAATTTGCACCCAAAGAACAGTATCATTTTGAATGATTATGAATATTTTAGTGGTTATAATTATTTTTGACCTGATCGAAATATAAACATGACTAATAAAAACGAATACTTGTTAATAATGATCGTAACAAGGTTTATTATATATATATATATATATATATATATATATATATATATATTTTTATATATATATATATATATATATATATATATATATGTGTGTGTGTGTGTGTGTGTGTGTGTGTGTGTGTATGTGTTGTGTTGTAAACCGTAAACGTCGTTTCGTGGAACGAAAGATGTTCATAATAAGGAATAATAATTCTTGTAATAACTACTTCACAAAAAATATACAATTTTCTCAAAAAACCTGCTATTGATCAATAGTTACAGTAGTATTGTTTGTCTGCACGTTCCTTTTTTCGCTGTAACGGCCAAACGGCTAAGATCGGATTCAATGTCAGGAAACAGGGTTATTCACAATATGTATATTCGGAATGGATTTCTTTCAATTAGACTTTGATTCCAACCCAGATAGTATAAAACAGGTTGTATATATGCTGAATGTTTGAGCCACGCGGCACAAATTCATAAGGTATGAATGTGTGTATAGCGTCACGGTAATTTTTTTAGATAAAATTACCGTGATAGCGTGCTGCTGAATAACAATTGCAAAAAGTGCTTCCTAATGATTAATTGGTGACAACTGATCTTGGATAAACGATGACGTCAGCGACGTAGGCCCATTGTTTTGTAGTATGGATTGCCATTGACTCTATATAATTACGAAAATCGTATTTATTCTTACCTCTGTTAACCTTTTTAAAAGAAAATAAACAATAACATAACGTTTGTAAACAATAAAGTCGAAAAATCGCAATGGTGCCTTAATAGAATTCGCCTGCTGTCAATAAATATTAAGCTCAAAAGAAGATAATATATAAAGACTAAAATAATCACCAAATGTTTAGAAATAGTAAAATTATTTAACGTTCAATGTTATGCCAATATTAACAGGCACTAGAAGGCTGAAGTTGTGTTTTAAAATAAAATCGCAAAGCAATTTATAGGTACATAAGTAATTCTGAAGCTAAATAAAAAGTATAATTTTAAATACGTATATAATACGTCATTTACCACAACCACAGAGTAAGCAGTAAGAGTAAGGACCAGAGGGGAAGCTTCCTAACAACTTCGAAAATGTACCTGATGGTTGATGAATGTGAAAATTTTAAGGAAAAAATAACAATATTACATTACATAATACATTATAAAACAACATATGATTTCATTGTAACTTAAATTAATATAACAACATGTCTATTTATTGTAACTTAAATTGAAACTGCAAAACGTATTCATGAGTACAAAAAATCAGATGGTGGTAGTGGTAGTAATAGCTGTGATAGTGGTAGTGGGCAATGGCGGTGGTTGTGGTGTTGATGGCGGTAGTGGTGGTGGTAATGACTGTAGTGGTGGTGGTATTAGTGGCGACGGTGTTGGTGGTGGTCTACTCACCCCCACTAACGATACTACAAACACCACCTCTAACACCAGCACCACTAGCACCAACACCAGCACTACTACCACTAACACCACCTTCACTACTGTCTGGTAATTGTATTATTTTCTCTCGAATTTTTATACATCATACTGTACAACTGTTAGGCATTAATTTATACAGAACACTAATTAATTACTTATATAAATCTATAAAATCTTATTTTATAATTGACAATCTTTAAACCTAACTCTAAATAGTAAAAAATAAAAAAAGATAATTGATTTATAAAATCTCGAAATATTATGATTTCTTATATTTACGCGAACACTACACATATGAGAACATATGGGAAAATATAGCTGATGTGAAGCATCAACGTTCCGGGAAGTCTGTAGTTTGTGATCATATCCTAGACGGCACCAACCATTACATCAGATTTGATAGACCACAAATCCTCGTGAAAGAACACCGATTCCTACCAAGGATGATACGTGAAGCTATTGAAATTAAAAAATACATCCTAATTTCAATAGAGAAGGAGGCTGGGTACTACCACCTGCTTGGGACCCTATAATCAATAAAATTAAAATTAAATTAAACCCAAGCATACCACTGCAAGACCTCAGGACATAATCAGTTCATTTGGCATAGATCGGACTAGTGATTGCAATCCGGATTCTTCAAAATTCGAAAATAACTGAAAAATCCGGATTTTCCAGAGTTTTATAAATCCGGTTTTTAAGATTCAAATCCGGTTTTTTCGGATTTTAGTGAAAATTGAGTTTAATGGATAATATTTTACATTTATCCACAAATTTTCATTCTAACTAATGAATAGGTAGGCGTTACCTATTCTAATACGCTAATACGTTCAGTTTATGAATGTGTTTTGTTGTTTATTTTCATCACCACCATCATTACAGTCCTTCACAAGTCCACTCTTGAACATAGCCCTCCCCCAAGGAATGCCACAAAGCACGGTCCTGAGCCACCTGCATCCATCGACTTCCTCATGTCTTACTAGGTCGTCACTCCATCTAGTGTGGGGTCGTCCTACACTACGCCTACCGGTACGAAGCTGCCACTTGAGAACCATTTTTCCCCATCGGTTGTCGGTTCTTCGAGCTATATGGCCAGTCCATTGCCACTTCAACTTACTAATCCGTTGGGCTATGTCGGTCACTCTGGTTTTACTGTGGATATCCTCATTTCTCAGTTTATCACGCAGAGAAACCCCGAGCATAGCCCTTTCCATAGCTCGCTGAGCGACCTTAAGTGTTATTATATGGCCAGCAGTGAAGGACGACGTTTCAGATCCATAAGTAACCACTGGCAACAAGCACTGGTTGTACAGTCTCGTTTTTAAGTTTTGAGGTATACCTGACGAGAAGATGGGTTGTAATTTCCCGAACGCTGCCTAGCCGAGTTGAATCCGTCGATTAACCTCTCGGTCAAAGTTGGACTTACCTAGTCAGACTATTTGTCACAGGTAAACTCACTCGTCAACAACTTCGAGCTTAGTAATCCCAACAACTACCGGCATAGGTGTGACATGGACATTAAATAGGATCTTTGTGTTGTCCCTGTTCATCTTAAGACCTATCTGTTGGGAGACACTATTGAGTTTATTGAGCATAGTGCTTAGGTCCTCCAGCGATTCTGCCATAAGGACTATATCGTCGGCAAATTGAAGGTGAGTGATGTACTTGCCGTTGATGTTAATACCGTATCCTTTACAGTCCAGTAGCTTGAAAACGTCTTCCAATACAGCGGTGAACAGTTTCGGGGATATAACGTCACCTTGTCTTATACATCTCTGCAGTTAGATAGGTTTCGAACTCCGGTTCTGTACTCGGATAGCCACATATTTCTCATAGTCCACATACGCCAGGCAAAGTGGCAGACTGTACTCTTCGGACTTCTGTACAATTTGTCGAATGGTATGTATGTGGTCTATGGTACTAAAGCCTTTTCGGAAACCGGCTTGTTCGGGAGGCTGGAAGTAGTCGAGTCCGCTTGCGAGACGATTGGTAATGACTCTCGAAAACGGCACGTAGACGCGGCTCAGAAGGGAAATTGGTTTGTAGTTCTTTAACAGAGCATTGTCACCTCTCTTGAAGAACAAGACCACCGTACTTCTGCTCCACACCTCCGTAGTGCCACCATGAAAGACGGAATTAAAAAGCTTCTGAAGGATTTCAAGTATCGGTTTTCCATCCGCTTTCAGATGCTCTGCCGTAATTCGAATCTCGTCTGGGACCTTGCCGTTTTTAAGGTGCTTGAGAGCCATTCTAATCTCGCTCAGGCTGACGTCCAGGATATCATCGGAATAGTGTCGGATAAGACTTGCTCTTGGATCGTTACTCACACTTGCGTGTGGCTCCAACGATAGTGTGTACAGTTGCCCATAGAACCTCTCAATCTCACTCAAAATCTCAGGTGTCCCGGAAACGATGCTGCCACACTGTCTTCAGCCTTGACAGTTGGCTATTTCTGACAGACCTCTGGCAAAGACTTTGGAGCCCTAGTTCCGCTCGATCGCTTCTTCAATACGAGCTGTATTGAAGTTGCGTAAATCCCGCCGCGTGCATTTAGAGATCTGTCTGTTCAGTTGCCTGTATGCTGTCAAATCTGCTGACGTCTGCAGCTTCATCTCCTGTCTAACATCCATGAGATTAAGAGTGTGATCGGACAGTTTTTGTGTTCTTCTGCGGCGGGTCTTGCAGAAATTAGCTCCGACTGCATAGACAGTATCCACGAGCTTGTCATTCATATTGTCCACTGCATTGCAATCTTCTAGGCACTGAAAACGGTTTTGTAACTACAGCTTAAAGTTTTCAGGATTTTGGATTAGAGCACGTGGGGACTGAGTGTTGACTTCATTAGACAAGACCTCTCCAACTTAACGTTTAGGTTCAGTGTGCCTCTAACCATTCGGTGATCGCTGCCAGTTTTAGCCCTTGCGATCACTGAGACATTACCGAACAGTTGCCGTCTACTCGTCATAATGAAGTCCACACCAGGTCCACTTTCTGTGGGGCCGCTTCTGAAAGAAAAGAGTTCATCATAAAGAATCCCTCTTTCTCCATGAAGTCGGCCAGCTGCTGGCCCCTTAGGTTCCGTTGCCTTATCCCAAATTTCCTTACCTTCAGCTCACCGATTTTTCTTGTGCCTAGCTTTGCGTTGAAATCTCCCATTAACACCGTATAGTGGGTTTTGAAGGAATGCATGGTTTTAGAAATATCCTCATGCATTTCCTCCACCTCCTCATCGGGATGTGCCGACGTGCGTAAACCTGTATGACCTGTATACCGTTTGGTGATTATCAGTATAAGGTACGCAACCCTCGTCGGCACACTCCCAATATTTATAAAGTTGTTAACGAGAGACTTGTGAACGATAAATCCAACACCTCCTTGGGACAGATGGTCATCCTCTCGGTGATAGAACGAGTTGCCGGATTCGCGAATCACCGTGTCCTCCCCCTCTCTTCGGACCTCGGATAATCCTATAATATTCCAACACAACTTGTCTATCTCTTCTTCCAGCTCCAGGATCTTCTCGTCAGTCCTCAGGGTGCATGCGTTGTAATTTGTCAGGTCGAGTAGTTTTAGGTGTCAACTGAACCTCCACTGGAGATTCTTAGCACCCTCTGCCCTGCCGTTACCATGGTCTGGGGGCATTCTATTTGAGTCGTTGCTCATGGGGGGTATATTGCCATAGTTGCCACGCTTGGCGAGCGGGTTGGTAACTGCAGTTTTTTGTTACTTTTATCAGGAAGATGCTGCTGCCTATCTTCTGCCTGCCTCCCTCTGTGGCCTTTTACGACACCCACGGGAAGATATGGGGTAGTGGATATTCTTAACCGTCACTACACGGTTTTTGTTTATTTTGGTTGATTTTATTCCTTCGTATCAGAATAAACGCAGATTTTAAATGATTTATGCTGATTTATTTCAGTTTTATCAAATCACCCTAAAACTTCGAAAAATCCGGATTATCCGGATTTTAATGATAGGAAAATTCAAAAATTCGGATTTCAAAAAAAATCCGGATTTTGCAATATCTAGATCGGACCATAAACAATAATTAAAAAAGCTGAAGGTACTCCGGGTTTAACAATGACATCGGGACGTCAGTCACCTCAGTCCCCCGTGACCATGGGTGCTGGAAAGCACCCGAAACGTCGGGAATTGAAAATAAAAATAATTAAAAGTAAAATTAAATGCGATAAAATCCGTAAAAGTAGTTTTAATCAATCTCGAAATATTGTTCTTCCATTTATTTAATGCGCACGACTAACAGCCCTTTCATGGATACTTTGAGCTGGCGCAAACCGGTTTGTACCCCGACGGAGCGTCGATGAACCTGTCGGCGAGAGCTAACGTACACATCTCTGCGCTATGTATGGGTATAGTCGTAGCGAGCCGTTTGTATGTAGCTTCCCCTCCGGTCGGTTTCTCTACTTATGTGCCCCAACAAACTAATGGGGAAAACCAATGACTTCATAAAGCGGTTAACTGGACTGTATCACTCTAGTTATATAAAAAAACAAGCGATCCGCCCTGGCTCCGCATGGGTGATTTCTGGATCTCAACAACAACGCCACCGCGTCCATTGTCCAACCATTCTTGAATCAATTTAATCACACAAACAAAATTTCATCAAAATCGGTCCAGCCGTTAAGGAGGAGTAAGGGTACACACGGGTCATACACACGGACCGACTAATATACATATATATATATATATATATTTATATATACTAATATTCCATTACTTGAATTTTTAATGTATCCATATGGAATAGAAGACAAAAGACAAATTTTGCAAAAAAGATTTCTATATTTATAAAATAAAACTCATATTATTTGGATAGTACCTGGATGACCGAGCTTTGCTCGGTTTTAATTAAACAATTTTATGCAATTAGTTCAATTAAAATTTTCGTATTTTTAAAAAATACTAAAAAAAGGGCTCGAAATAATAGATTTTCTCACAAAAGAAGGGAATTTGAAAAAAAAAAGGAAAAAAGTCGGACCGAAGACAGGATGCGAATCAAGGCACTACGATTTCGCGACCGCTCGATATCCACTTGAGCTATTACGATCATTACCACAATGTCAAAGTTTGAAAACACGGACAAAAAGACATTTTCTAAAAATAAATCCTAGCTAGATCGATTTATTGCCCCGAAACTCCCTGGACACAAAATTTTGTGAAAATCGTTGGTATAGGATATAAGTAATATATCAGTCCCATTTCGATAATTTGACGTCATGTCAATAAAAGTATAATATAGAATGTTCGCAAAACATCGGTGGGATGCGTGCAATACAAGATGTAAATAAGACAGTTCACGCCGCTTTGTTATGTTAAGATTACGCTAAACGATCAAAAACGGTTGTGTAAACACGTTTCTTTGACGCAGCTATGTGTGCGCGCTGTAAGGTAATCAAGACATGTTGTGTTTATACACACGTTTCAAGATACATACCGTGGTAGTGTGGTGTTGTATAAGACTCATTTCGCGACTTCCTTTAGATCTTTATACAAAATAATGGTATACTTTTACTTAGTGAATTTTGCAATATAAATTGTCATCTAGGTTTTCCCATCTTAGTGTTATCAATGCTAAGTTTATTTTGATTAAATGTTTGAACGTTAAATGTCTCTTGATAGTAAAATATGTATACGACGCGACGGCGAGATAGTGACAATTGACATTTATTGGAAACCGAGCGTCTTGAGATAAATTATCAGTTAAAAATAAACACTGTGGAATGTCTTTTTATTGTGGACATGTGTTTTCAATATTATTTTAAATTATCTTTATGATAACAGTGGAACGAATAATTATTACTGAACCAAAAATAAATTATTAATAGAAGTGATGAACAGCAGATCATTTTGTTCCCTTGCTTTATTATTGAACGCTCGCAACTCGCATACAAAATACAAATAATGCTAAGGCAATGAGTGATAGGTATCAGCAGAACACAAAGACATGAACGCATTTATCACATGTCTGAGCTCATTAAGAGCGACGCGTACAACTGCTGTCGTTTACATAGTAATAATGTATTGACAGACTGATTCAATAGCTTTGCATAGAAGAAGTAGGGTTTAAACTTTAAAGGGAACATTCTTAGATATGCAGGACTTTTTTCATTATTATTTGGACTAGATACAAAACAATATGTTTAACTGGATATTGTATTCTTCTTATTCCTCATCAGTCCGTAAGAGACCGAAATGGACATGACCCCCCCCCCTAGTCACGTACATTTTATCTTTAATTTGCATTTAATATATATCAGTGGTAATTAATCAAAAGTGAAACCATGCCGCCAACCAATGCCAAAAAGCATTTTAGTTTGCTATAACGTACAAGCAAAAGGTACATCGCTAATAAAAAAAATTACACTGGCCCAAATTGTACTTGATTTTGATGCATATAATAATCACGTGGGACATGCTACATATATTTTATCTTTAATTTGCATTAAATATATCAGTGGTAATTAATAATATATAGGGGAACAAAAGCAACCATAACTTGCACTTAATTTTTGGACTTGTAAATAGTAAAATCGCAATTTAAAATACAGAAACTTCTGGTTTCGAGTAATTCGGTACCACGATTCGGGGCACGCGTTATAGCCCCCTTTTTTAATAGTATAAGATGACAAACGAGGGCACAGTAACATCTGATGGTAAGTAGAGCTTGTGGCGCTTATACGTCTACCCTTGATCAAGCTTTTTGGTTTCTGGCATTATTATTAGCGTCGCGTCATTTAGTTCTAACTTTAGCTATCAATGCTTTTTAGTTTATAAAAATAGCTACGTCATAATCGGAGTATTCATTGACTATATACATACCCAAAACCACAATAACACATAAAATAGGGTTCTAGATTCATAATTTTTTCATCGCTATTCTATTTAGCTTGCAGGCATTGCGTTTTTATATCGTTTATTTCCGTGTCAAGAAGAGAAATTGGCAAAACGTGTAGCTAATAGAATAAGTGATACAACTAAAATAATGACGTATCTTCGGACCAGATTCATAGGTCGTACGCAGACTTTATTTTCAATTAACTGTTTAACTTCCGAACAAAATCATATTCCATAGTCCTGACTAAATTCTACTTTTCGAAATTCCTCCTCATTTTACTTTACGAAAACAAACTGTGTTACTTGAAGTCAAAGTAGATGCTAATGCTTAATTTGTTATTAAACTTAAATATAATATAACTATATAGCATTCAGTGTATGTTGTCTCTCGCGTAATAAGAAAATCATCTTAATATGGATGTATCGACTGATATGTTACATTTTATGAAATTTATTAATATTTTGTTTGACGGCTGCATGGTGCAATGGCTTAGCAATGAGTTGCAGCGCTAAGGCCCGCAGGTTCGATTCCAGCACGGAACAAGTATTTGTATGGCCTACAAATAATTGTTCCGATTCTGGATGTTTTTTGTTTATGTACGTATGTAAACTGCCTCCACAATACAGGAGTAAATCCTAGTGTGGAGGGAGGTAACGTTTCTATCTTAAAAAATAAAAATAATAAAACAAAATATTGTCAAATAAGAGTATATAGGAACCACATGGTTTTTGTTACATGTTATATATGCAACGTATATATTCTACGTTAAGTAATCTAAGGTTATAACTTATAATACTAACGAATGTAGTTTTTGGATTTGGTGGTTAAGGGTTGATAAATTCAAGATCAGATGATTGTAATACTACTCAAATATAGATATGGTTCCCTGAAAAATTACTTTGCGTGTATTAATCAATTGATGGTAAGTAAAAACATTGGTTTATTGAGTGACGCCGTACAACTACGCTTGTGTGACCTTTACTAAAAATTGGATATCGGAGACATTGTGTCCGCTTAGCAATATACAATCACGGAAATTATAGAAATGTTATACAAGAACTAAAGATAAACGCTGGTAATATAATGAGAAAACACATTAAAGACGTAAGCGTTGTCAACACGAAATAATACCGGTTTTACTTGAATACATAAATTAATACTACTTTACTAGTATATAAAAAAATTGTCCGCATTTTTTGTTATATATTTAAATATTTTAATATAATTATGTTGCGTCAAAACCTAACAAGCTATGATTATATATATATTATATTTTTTTTCTGTATGTAATTAAAATAAAAATGTACAATTTACGAAGGGCCCAGTAAAAATAAGAGAAAGAACCTTTGATCAGAAAGAACTTATAAAATTTAAAGACACTTATTAATAAATAAATAAAAAATAAAAGCAACGAAAACAGCTTCAGCCATAACGCTATTAAGTTAATCGCAATAACTAGTTGATTGCTCTTATCACTACGGACTGCCTCTAGATACAAGGTAATATTTATTTGCACCACCGCGCCGCTTCTGGCCCTGAGCGGGAATAGGATATTTTTTTTCGCTTATATTTTTTTTAAATAGTAATTAATTGAAAAGATAATTACTTACTCGTAGTCACGTTGGTAGTTCGATTATTGTCGCCTGTAGAATTAGACGGGACGGAATTGGGAGTGACGTTGGATGCTGTAGTAGCTGCGGCTGATGTTGGAGGCTCAACTGTAGACGACAAATCAGCTGTATCACGTCGATAACGCTCTTGCTCCAGTAACACAATATACGGCTTAGAACCGAAATTCATCAAACTATCTTGAAGAGTATATTGTGTGTTTCCTGAAATGGAAACATTCTTTTACTAATAAGTACTACAAAAATCGACAAAATATTTTAATAGAACACAGTAACAAAAAGAAAAAAAGCTAGAAAAAGACATGAACTAAGTTTTTCTAAATTCAATTTATAAATAACATCTACCTGTAACATAGTTATTACAGTTTGCTGAACGTGATATAATCTTCATGATCTTCGAATCACTGCGACAATTCATTATCTTATTCATAGCTCGTCAATGACATAATACGAAATAATATTCGTGTGAGATTTTCTTTTTTCTTTACTTTACGTTTTAAAAACGAGTACGTTATTTACAACTATTGTTAACAAGTGAATAAACAATAAAGGGAAACAATAGCTAGCTTTCAAGTCGACTTTTCTATATGTATATGAAGTAATTGTCAAGCAAAATTATGTTTATTTTCTTAGGTAGATTTTCAAACTACAATCGGTACTTTTAGAACCAAAGAATCTAAAGAGATTTAGTTTTTAACCTTGAATTTAATAATTGTGACGGAGATACGAATACGTAAGTGAATGACAGGAACAAAAAAAAACATTCCAAAAAAACCGACGGCGTTATAATCTAACATACAGGATGTGTTTATGTAATTAAAATTAAATTGTTAGCAAAAAAATAATATTTACAATATTTTCATTGTATTTTCTGGAATTTAGACATTTATCCTCGATTACGAATCAAAATGCAGATGCGTTGTCACCCCTGTGAACTAAGATGGAATGCCCCGTTTCCAGCAAAAAAGGGTCTCCGGATCTCTACACTCACCATATGAAACACAGCAGTATTAAGCTGCTATTTTACACTGGTATTCTTCCCCGGTCGAGCCGACCCATTCGTTCTACAATCATAATATAGCTGCAACGTGCCTCTACCACGATACAAGGTTAATGATCTGTTGGGATTGTCGGTTACCCTAGTTCTACTGCGAATATTTGCCTTCAGGTAATCCCGCAGAGAAACTCCGATACGAGCATAGCCCACGCCGCCTTCATAGCTCGCTGAGTGACTCTAATATTCCTCATAAGGCAGTGAAGGACCACGCCTCGGTTTAATAGGTCTCCACCGGCAACAAGAACTGTTTTTTTTTTACATTTTTGTATAAGATTTTCAAGAATACTAAACGAAAGATTTGTCATAATTTCCGGAAAGCTGCCCGGTTGGAAAGTTTGATCCTTCGGTTAACGCTTTTGGTCGAAGTTGAACTTACCTAGTCGGATAATTTGTCCTAGATAAAAACATTCGTCGTTAAATTAAAATGTCAATTATTAATGGTATAAGCGTATAAGTGTGTGACCTAACCTTGAGTATAATGTTAGTCTTCCAGATATTGTGCCATAATGTTAGCAAATCGAAAGCGGGTGGTGCTGGTTCTGTAGTCAGGTGGGTATCATAGCCTTACTGGAGAGCCAATTTTGCATTTAAAAAGCTTTTTCATAATTAATATACGTAAAACAGGGCAACAGAAAGTACTATTTGCATTTGTTTGCCAATTGGTACAAGGGCGGGCTGATTAGTTTCGGGCCTAAAGTAGTTAATGGAAGAAAGAATTTCTAAGATAAACTGAATCCCATTGACTACGGAAAATTTTACAGTAAATATTGGACCTTGGATAAATACTTTTTCAAATGGATTTTCGTTTGATCTCATTTGAGCTTGAGCAATTTCAAAAACTTTTCTGCGATGGGATCTATGCTATTATGTTTACCTTCTACTATTTGCTACAGTTTAATTGTGAATACATACTGGAAAGGGCACTGACACGTAAACAGCGATGTTCTTGCGCTCCTAAACTATAATTACTGTACTCAATTGCTTCTAATACATTCAAGTTAATTACTTTTAATTGGTGTAAGCAGATATATAAATTAATTTTGTCATAAAAGTGCAGACAATCTTAACATTTAAAGTTTAAAATATTAAATCCAATATTATAACTAAGAAAATAAAATTAGTGGATCGCATTCCTCTCTAAAGCGAGATTATTTGGAGGAATTAAGCCTTTAAAAGATCTGCCTGTCGACTCTAATCATAAAATTCGTTTAATAACAATACGTTAATTTTGGTTAAAATATGAACACTTAACATAACATTGTATGTTATTCTTTATTCTTTAAACTAACGTTTCTGCAACAAGATTATTTTTATAGAATAAGGTTTACAAGCGAGCACACAGTCCACCTAATGGTAAGTGGTTGCTGTGGCCCATAGACATCTACATTTACCCTCGTTTGCGAATCAAAATGCAGATGCGTTGTCATCCGTGAGCACAAAGATGGGAACGTTAAACGAACAAACTCAAATAAAAATTTAAAATTCCTATTAATACATACCATATACCAAAAGACACGACATTTTCTAAAGATTTCATTTTCAACGTTTACTATAAATAAAATAAAATCGTGTTTCTACTCTCAACGGTCTATGTACTTACTACCTTACATATGTAGATGGCATGTTTGTGTTTTTTTATTTTATAAATAAATATCTTCCCGTATGTTATAATGATTTGATGGTGAAATCGATCAATAAGTAGTAAAGGGTTAATGGTTTTGTACCATGTGTTGTATATTTTGTATAAATTAATAGAGCAATCTCGCACGAATTGTTTGTTAATTAAATTGATAATAAAGTCAAAACTTAAGGAAAAAAGCCCCTTGCAGCAAAAGAACGGTTACGCAATGCTTATTTTGAACCAATGAAGGATAATATTCTCAGGCTCAACAGATGTCACCCGTTGGGACTAAGATGAACTTATTTTTACGCAGATGGTCACATAGTGACGTCACTATTAAAAAGTTGCGATTTCGCTATCAGTTTTTCGGTTTCTACGCTATGTATGTACACAAAACAATGCCTCAGTGCTGAATTATTAATTTTTTACACATTTTTAACTTTTTTTATTCTCTTGCGTATGCGCAGTTTGATATAAATCAATCAATGGATAATCATTTCTAACTTCATTCATATAAAATATAGCTAATATTTCAGATAGAAATATTATTCTTTACATTTTCTAATTCTTAAATTATCTTCCTTAATCTTCCCTGCTTTCCCTGCTATAAAATCTGGGAATGTTTTACGTCATTCAAAAGTGGCGCCGCCTTAGAGGCAGAAAAAGTCGTGGATGGCGTCCAAGCCTTTGCATTATGATAATTGATCTTTGACAAGCAAACAACATGGTTTTTTAGCCCCTAGATATTGGCTTCACTTTATTCAACCTAATTCATGATGTCGTTTGTAAGTGAAATATACGTAGATTCATGCACTTTTGATATATAAAATATTTTGATATAATAAATAACCATCCATTATTTCTAAGACGTTTGGAAATGAACAATCTTGATAATCTCGTATGTATAGGATGAAAATCAATATTACTTATATTTTTAAATAGGTATCACCAAATAGTATTTGACACAAGTCAATGGAAATACCATCTTTATTTTTTTCTAAATTAAGGAAAAAATTACGATATATATATATATATATATATATATATATATATATATATATATATATATATATATATATATTAATACCGATAGTAAGTAAATGCTGTGGCCCATAAATATCTATATTTTATTAATATTTAAACTAGTAAAACATGGGTATGTGGCTAACGCGGCATATTTCTATAAATTATAAATATAATATCTAACCTCTAATATTTAAACTAGTAAAACATGGGTATGTCTTATACACAGCACATTTCTATAAATTCCCAGAGCAAAATAAGCTCCTAAAGTAAAATTTCCAAAAAGATTGATGAAGAGCAAATTTTCATGAAATTCACCGACATAAGCATTTGGTACCAGGTTTGCATGGACCGGTAGTCTCTAACTGTCTGGCAGACTATTGGTATTATCTATTCTAAAAAGAAGACTTACATCGAGAAGGATTATAAATAAGAGGAGGCCTTATGTTAATTTTTATTTGTAGAAATCTTAGCTTTGGAAAGAGTTGGTTAAATTTCTATTACTGCCTTCCAAAAGCTTTACAACTGAGAAAGTAACACTGTACAATACTGTACACAATGGTCATTTTGTTTTTACATTGATTACACAACAGTGGCGAAGCTAGGGCTCCAAACCAGGGCAAGCCCAAAATATGGTTTTGTTGTTTTTAGCAGTTTTATAAAAAACACCAATCTTGATCTGTCTCCACTCTTTAGTTTCATATTCAGTGCTGTCAAGGACGTGTTTAACAAAGCACACAGAATGCATACTACCGCTAGATAGATTGTATGACATATGCAATTGCATTCCTTCGGTGACTTTGAAAACAGCCATTTGGTTTTGCTTGAGCGAAAGAAAAAGATATTTACATACAATACAATGCATGAACAAAAGAAATGCATTAACAAAGTACAAACAAACTATGTACAAAATAAAAAAAGAGACGCCTGGGAGATGTGAAACATCGAAATTATTTTGTTTAAGTTATATGCATAAAACAGATTACGACAGGAATTAGATATGGTATAATGAAAAGATAAAGCTCTGCATATTTTTTTACCAGAAAATAATGACTATTTATTTATTATATAATTATTCATTTTTAATTTTAATAAACCGTACAAAATGATATTTTTAACTCTTAAGGTAATATAAATATTACATTAGCCGATAGCGTGTTTGTGCTATTTAATGTAATCTTTACGTACCACCGTGAGAATCAATCAATTTCCGTTCGATAAAATGACTTCACCGATAGAATTAAGTAGATGGCGCTATTAAAATTTTATATACTGAACTGAGAAGATAAAGCTTTAAGGACTAAAGTAAATATTCTTTAAAAACCTCAATACATCTATTCATTTAATTTATTACATTAAAAATTTGGGCTTCACATTAAAAAAATATTGTAACAATTATTTGCTATAAAATTAAACTTATACCTAGTATTATGCTGAAGTTCAAAATGATATTTTTAACTCATATGGTAATATAAGTATTGAGTTATTAAACTTTTAAATATGCCTAGAATAATTAAACTTTAATACTAAAGAGTCAGGTACAGGAGTACCTATTAAAGTATGAAGAAATTTAAAATTTCATTTTTAAAGATTTTACCTTTTCCTCGCCGATTAGCACTTTAAGTACATACTTATATTCATCACAAGTAACACTATTATCCTCCCATTTTCACTAAAAATCTTTGAAAAAGCATAAATGTTTAACAGACACAACAAAAACAAACATAAAAATTGAAATGTGAAGTGAACTTGCAAACGTAATATACCGTACCCCCACTCGCTAACCCATTCCCAAACAACTTCAGGGCAAAACACGGCTTTTGGTTCCATAATAATTGCTGTATAAACATTTCGTAGTTATATTTCATTAAAGAACATTTTGCCACAGGTTAGAAAGGGAGCGATCGTCTTCTCGAAAGCCCGGTAAAAAGCAAAAGCGTGCGAGGTAGACGAAAAAATCAACTCCTTGCTTTAATTAATCTTGACAGTCCAGTGTATTTGGAATTGAAAGCAAACTGCCAATTGTAGATGTTACATATTATATGCTACGAGGTCATTGCCCTGCCTAGAAAAAAGGAGCGCGCAGGAAATTTGAAATAGGTTGTAACAGTTTACGAGTTATTAGTTGAAAGTAAGTAAAGTAAGTCTAAGTATGAATAGTAGTTATTATTGATTGAGTATCTTTATAGAGCAAGCCCGGCTTCTGGGCTTCTATGGAGGTTTCGCCACTGTTACACCACTCCTAGATACTAGGTTATTGCTTCTTGATTGATGATTTTCTTTACTGTTTTTTTAAATAAATATATTAATGTTTAAGGCCTTAAGTTTTTATATTATGAGACTAGAATCAAGGTTAACAGAAAGATATGTAGTATAACAGATAATTTTATATGAATACTTAAAAAGTGACATCATTTGTGATAAATTAGAATTTGAGTTTATATAGCTTGGATGGCTGCTTATTAACAGAGGAGGGAGTAAACATGACGTATGAATAGCCAAAGATGCAGTGAGCTAATTAACAAAAATTTGGCAAAATAGGAAGATCTGTAAGGTCATCAAAAAGAATAGTCAATAATTTTGTGTTCTCCATCTTTCTTTATGGACAATTTGAGCAACAGAATGAGCAGATTCTTGTTGTGACTGAACTAAATTCATAATTATTCAAATGTGCAGTATATGAAATGCACATGAAAAATTGGTGTAAATTAAGAGACATATTTACTCCAAAGAAACAAAGTATTATGAGATAACCGCTATAATTAAACATGATTTATGTAAGTACTCTAACTGTGAACTTTAACTGATTAGTAAGAAATTAATAATATATTTATTTCCGTCATGTACAGAAATGGACCAAATTCGTTTTACATTCGGTCAAACTGAATTTTGGCCGCTTATCTGAACTTTGTATTTGGCTAAAGTGTGGTTAAAATGCCAAACATTCAAAGTACAAAAAATGAAGTAAAATACCTGCACTATTTTGACAAAATTTTATAGAAATCAAAACTGTCATACCCATAAAATACAATAAGCCCTTTATATACTCTATAATCACAGTAATTTATTTGTTAATTAATAATTGCTTTCATTATCCATTTTTCTAGTTATTTACATTTAAATCTTAATCTGATATATAACAGAAAATTAAATTAGCTCTTCATAAAAAAGGAGTCTTATGAACCAGTAATAAGAAATAGCCATTAACTTAAAACAAAAGTTAGAATCCTTCTAACAAATTATATCAGTTTTACAATTACATTGGACTCCCAGTAATTCGACACCATTTTGCAGGGCATTGTCCGACTATCAAATTTGTCGGATTATAGGGTACCACCTAAGGCCCCTATAGTCAGGAATTTTTTATAAAAGAGTACCTACTAGAGTATAATTACAGATCCAATGATAAGATTCTATATGTTATGTATATGTGCTCTGAAGTACAAATCATACTTTACAATGTATGTTAAATTCGGTAAATTATATCATACAATAGAGAGATTACGTTTTATTATAAAATTAACGTCATTAAATCTATAGAACTTACAAAAATATGCAATAACTTTACATTAGGAAATAATTGTGTACAAACAAATGTACATACTAAAAAAATCAAAAATTATGAATCAATCAATTTAAAAAGCATCAATTTGAGAGCGTTATCAAGAAGTAATAAACACTTTTTGAGGAAAATTATGATCTTTCAATCATTATCAGAATCAAATTTTTCAATCAGAATCAACACAACCTACACGTCGAGCACAGTAGTTGTGGGGCGTACAAGTTATAACTTGTTCAATCATGTATTAGCAAAAATTGTTAAAAAAATATTCAATAATAAATAATTATCCATGTCGGATTACAGGGGGTTCCGGATTACACAGGGGCCGGATTACCGGGGGTCCACTATAGATAATTGTAACTTTAATTTCCAACAAAATCACTTTTTAATTTGTATAAAAGGCTGATTTAAATTAAATAAAGTGTTAAAAATTTAATCTTATTTTTATCTATAGTTATTTAAATTTTCCTAGATTCAGGTAATGATGTAAAAACACCAAGGACTGTGTTATCTTGAGATAACAGCGAGTCTTTGGTCTTCTTCCAAGAAGCCTGTTGTTTTTTTGTAAACAAAGCTCAGCCGAAATTCCGATTTTTACTGAATGTTCGGCCAAAGTTCATATTTGGTTCAAACTACATTCGGCTCATCATCAATCATATATAATTGTTAGTGCATTTCTTGGTGATCATACTCAAATAAATTCGATATTTATAGGCTGAAATGACTCATATTTACAATAAAATATGATTATTTATGGTCAAAAAAAAACGTCACCTAATCTGGACCTGATAGGTGGAGCTGTATTTAAGTTATTAATAAATTTTATATACACAGTGTACTAGCGCAGTGAAACACATTGCACAACCTACTGGAAAAGGCAGAATGCCTGTTGACTAGCTAGTACATTTATGTATATACATCATGTGGTGGTGGTTTAGACAGCTTTGGACCACTCTCTCACATAATACCAGCGTAAAATAGCAGACGCTGTGTTTTGTATGGTGAGTATAGAGAACCGGAGACCCTTTTTACTGGCAACAATGCATTCCATCTCAGTCCTCAGGGCTGGCAACAGAACTGCATTGATTGCACTGAACCAAAGCATTCATGTAACGTCAGGTGGACTGTGTGCTCATTTGTGCCCCTTATACTATAAAAAAAAACAAATATCTTCACTATCAAGAAAATAAGTTAGTATTTTTTTATTGGAAGAAACTAAGCAGTAAAAAATACAATAAGGAGTAATAAATATTTAAAAGAATGGTATGGTATGGTACAGTAATGCATTCTAACTTCTATGTTGTTATTGCTCACTTTATTTTTATATTTGCATTTTATAGTAGTGGTTTTGGTACAGATTTCACAAAAAAATTATATCTCAAAAACTGTATTGTGGTATTCAATACATATTTACTAACCCCTTGTACCATAAAAATATGAATTTAATAAAGCCCTTTCTAAAGCTGCGGCTAAAGTGAACGCAAGTAAGACGAAAGTGATGGTTTTTGAAAGAGATGAAAGCAAAACGGTATGTGAAATAAGAATAGAAGGAGAGTTAATTGAGCAAGTGTATGAGTTCGTATATTTGGGATGTGTATTCAGCAGGGATGGGAGATATGATAAGGATATTGAATGACGAGTGAATGCAGGAAATAAAGTAAATGGGGCTCTACACTCTATTGTGAAAAGTCAGAATGTGTCAAAAAAGGCACGTATGGCAATTCACAGTGCTGTATTAGTCCCTACTTTAACGTATGGTAGTGAAAGTTGGGTGTGGCAGAAGAAGCACAAAAGTAGAATAAATGCAGTAGAAATTAAGAAAGGCGCTAAGGAGTATGTTAGGGCTGAATTTGAGTGACAGGGTGAGAAACTGTGTGATAAAAGAAGAGTGTGGTTAGCAAGATGATGCGGTGACCAGGATTAAGAAAGGAATGCTTCGGTGGTTTGGTCATGTAGAAAGAATGAATGCGGAAAGACTGACAAAGCAAATATATGTTGCAGAAGTGAATGGAAGAGTCGGAAAGGGACGTCCTAGGTGGAAGTTTGTCGACCAAATTGGCGATATACTAAAAATGGGCCAAATTAAGAGTACCCTTAACCGACGAGCATGTATGCGTAGGTATATGGATGTGGAAGAGGCGAGAAAGGTATGTCAGGATCGTGCTAAATGGAAGTCTGTAGTCTCTGCCTACCCCTCTGGGTGACAGGTGTGAGTGTTTATGTATGTATGTATATGTAAAGCTGCAGCAAACAATCCATTATAATGTTCAGTACGTGAGATTGATTAGTAATCCTCTCATATGAAGAAAAAGACAAGACAAGGAAATTATAACAAAGGTTTAAAGAAGTTTAACTAGAATAAGTTTAACTAGAATATTTTTTATACAGCCCAAGCAGGTAACAGACACTGACACGTAAAATATCTGCTTATGAGAAACCAATATCATCATCATCATTACAACCCTTCACAAGTCCACTGCTGAACATAGGCCTCCCCCAAGGTATGCCACAAAGCACCGTCCTGAGGCACCTGCATCCATCGACTTCCTGCATGTTTTACCAGGTCGTCACTCCATCTAGTGGGGGGTCGCCCTACACTTCGACCACTGTTACAAGGCTACCACTCGAGAACCTTTTTTTCCCAACGGTTGTCAGTTCTTCAAGCTATATGGCCGGTCGGTCCATTGACACATCGCCACATCAGCTTACTAATCCGTTGGGCTGTCGGTCACTCTGGTTCTACTGCGGATAACCACATTTCTAAGATAATCACGCAGAGAAACCCCAAGCATAGCACTCTCCACAGCTCGCTGAGTGACTTTGAGCATGCTCATACGGCCAGCAGTGAAAGAGTATGTCTCGGTTCCGTAGGTCATCACTGGCAACATGCGCTGGTTGTACACTTTAGTTTTCAGGTTTTGAGGTATACCTGATGAGAAGATATGTCGTAATTTCCCGAACGCTGCCCAGCCGAGTTGAATCCATCGATTGACCTCTCGGTCGAAGTTGGACTTACCTAATCGGACTATTTGTCCCAGGTAAACATACTCATCAACAACTTCGAGCTTAGTGCTCCCAACAATTACGGGCATAGGTGTGACATGTTCATTTTAAGACCTATCCGTTGGGAGGCACTATTGAGCTCTAGTGAGCCATAGTGCTTAAGTTCTCCAGCGATTCTACCATAACATAAAACAACCTATATATGGGATTATTATACTATACATGTGTATCATTTCATTGTTGTCATAAGAGACGAGAGAGGAGAGGAGATGGACAGCAGTATCCGCCTGCTAATCTCCCTTACCGTCAAGTGCGACAACTATAGCAAATATCAAAGATAATGAAAATGGAAAGAGAAATGGTGCAATCATTTGAAAACTACATTAACATAAGAAGCATGCTTAATATTTCAAAAATGTAGCGCATGTTGACATACAAGGAAATAATGGACTGGGCCTGAGCCGGACTGGAGCTTCCATCAGTGCAGATCTTGGTGGTATTAGCTAATACTCCAGCAAGACCCCGTATGACTGGCATGGATAATGGTTTCGCGTGAACAGTAGTTGCTCACGAGTCAGTCGATCCTAAACTCAAGGGCAATTTTAAAAATTCGTTATAAATCTGTTTTTTCCTTTAGTGCCTTTGAAAGTAATTTTACAACAGAGACGAAATGACAAATAATAATCTATAGAATTAAAAGAAGTAATCTTAGAGTAAATAATTAACGAAAAAGGGCTAACTACAGATTTTATTACGTAATTTAATTAATATAGTAAATTTAAGGTCTACCTAATGTCTAACTAAAAGTTACCAATATATAATAGGAACATAAACGTATCATAAAACTTGACTTACCTTTTATACAGGAGCTAAAACAAGTCACCAGAAGTAAAAATGACGTAGCAGCAGAAAACTTCATCTTCACTTGAGCAAAAAACATTTTTTTGGATAATATTCAGTTTTATTAATTCTTAGATGG
This sequence comes from Parnassius apollo, assembly GCA_907164705.1. NCBI lineage: Eukaryota > Metazoa > Arthropoda > Insecta > Lepidoptera > Papilionidae > Parnassius > Parnassius apollo. The sequence goes on along the minus strand of CAJQZP010000963.1, from coordinate 1,156,013 downwards.
ACACATTTAGCACTTAGTCATCCACGCTGGCGAATGTACTCGCACAGTAATCACAGTACTATGTTGTATTTTGTATCGTGTTTGTGTAAAGTCCACAGAATAATATTTTACCAAAGAGTATAGTAAATATATAATTTACTCTCTACACACGTCATTAGTCGTATCTTGGTTCAGAGCCGTAAAGCCACTCTTATCTACGCGTAAAGCCAGTTAATTAAAAAAAATCGAATCTTGGTCGTATCATACTCTTATTAGTTTGTGATCATTTCGTTTCAACCTGTATACTCCATGCTCCAAAGAGTTTTAGCTTGAGTTTAACCCACCGACTTAAAAACATATCTCTATGGTTTAACCATAGATCTAGTAAGTTTATAACAAAGAGGAGGTAGTGTCATAGACTTGGGTAGTAATATACCATAGATTTAGTATTGTAGACAGAGAAACCTATAGACAAATTGACGTAGACAGAGAAATCTATAGACAAATTGACGCCTTCTTTCTCATTCGCACACGAAAAAGATAGATTTATGCATACCTCTTGCATAGAAATGAGAAAGAGTGGTGTGATTGTTTGTCACTTTCTCCGTGCCGGTTTTTTTGTTTAGCAAACTGCACTTTGCTAAACCACTTTGACAGTTCGTAGAGATCTTAGGAGTTTACAAGTTGGTTTAAGTGAGAAAAAGTGTTTTGTGAGCTTAAGATTGGTGAATCTTGTTCAGTTCAGTTCTTAGAACAATTATAGACGATAAAAGATAGCTTGATCTCTGCGACATATGTCAAACTGACATTGCTAGGGTTGTCAGGATATAAAAAAATTGTCGATAGAAATTATCGATGTTTCTTACTATTATGGATGCTAATGTAACATATAATAATTGGGTTTAATTTAATTACAAACGTTACTAAAATAAACGAATATTTTTAATATAAAATGCATTTATTCTCTTAAAGGATACACCCCAAATCCATATCTGAATCAGTTTCTGAATCGCTAGAACAATCTTGTAAATTTATTATAAAAAAATGCAAATATTATCAAATCGGACGCTCCGCTCCCAATCTTTTTCCATTAGTTTTCTACATTTGGTTACCACCTTCTTCCAGTCTTCTGCAGATACATTGTCGACCGCACTTTTTAATAACTGCAACATTTTATTTGCCGTGAAAGGCGGTGTTGTGTTGTATCTGGCAGCGTAACCTTAAAAGAAAACATATTTTAATAAGATTAATTAAACAGTAGTTAATAATTAAGTCTAACTGAAATTAAAGCAAACAAACCTCTGACTTGGGCCCAGATAAGCTCGATCGGATTATACTGGCAGTGGTACGGGGGTAGTCTTATGAGCGTCATACCGCCCTTTTCGTGGGCTATATCATCTAAGACATAAGTTGGAGTACTAGGTTTGTGCAGACCAACGAGTCTTAATAATTCATTTTTAAGCATAGTTTCCTCTATTCCTTTTTCTTGAAACCATGCAATGATTTCTAATTTTCTGTTTGCCGAAGTTGGTGGTTTGTGCTTTTGGACCGAGTGATATGGGGCGTTATCCATAATAATGCAATGTGGCTCCTTTAAATTATCTAATAATTTTAAAAACCACTCCTTAAATTTTTCAAAATTCACTTCCTCGTGGTATTCAGTAGTTTTAGTTGAGTTGATGACGTCGAGTGATGATTAATCTTTGACCTTTGCCTTCGGGTACTTTGGTGGTTGATTGTGCAGTATTATCGGTCCAAGCTTTGGATAAGGTATGATTGGCGTTTAGGCATGTCTCGTCTAGAAACACTACTTTGTCCCAATTTGTTATTTTTTTGACTTTTCGGAGAAAATTCACTCGAGCAAAGCAATCTCGGTTCTTTCCATAATAATTTTTTTTTCACATTTTTATAGGAAAAACCAATATTTTTCAATATCTTCGTTAGAGACGGCACGGCACTAATTAGGTCGGCATGCCCATAAAGTATGACATTGACAGGTACTGTCTGTACTACTAAGAAATTCAGGACTTCAGAGGCGTGATTTTATTGACAGCTGTCGCAGAGACCAAGCTATCTTTTATGAACTATAAATATTTTATCTAAATATGTTTAAAAGTCATAAAGATTATTGTATAACCTAAAACTTAACGATATCGTCCTTTCTGACTCGAGGCCACGCTAATCATTAGTCTATAGGTTTCTCTTGACGCCTTCTTTCGCATTCGCACACGATAAAGATAGATTTATGCATACGTCTTGCATAGAAATGAGACAGAGTGGTGTGATTGTTTGTCCCTTTCTCCGTGTCAGATTTTTCGTTTAGCAAACTACACTTTGCTAAACAACTTTGACAGTTCGTAGCAATCTAAGGCATTTACAAGTTGGTTTAAGTGAGAAAAAAGTGATTTGTGAGCTTAAGATTGGTGAATCTTGTTCAGTTCAGTTCTTAGAACAATTAAAATTTTTATCTAAATGTGTTTAAAAGACATAAAGATTATTGTATAACCTAAAAATACGTTATCGTCCTTTCTCACTCGAGGTCACGCTAATCACTATAAGTCTATAGTCGATTGGTTTCTCTGTCTACGTTTAGCATAAACTCCATAGATTGGCAACTACGCGTAGACAGAGAAACCCATAGAGTAGAGTAATATATACAGAAATGGAGAGCCATCTCCTAGGATTTCTTGTCACCCAATATGAAGTGTCGTCGTCTGGTATCATATTCCTTGAACTAATCTCAATATCATGTTGACTATAGAAAGCTGTATGTAGTTATGTATATACTAGAGATGAGTCGTACTATAATATAGGTAAATTTCGTACTAGGTGCACCTGGTCCAATTTCGTATAAATACTCGATCCAAATACCTGTTCCACTTAGTCCATAAAGTATCAAGTACGCATAAAGTTTAGTATTGTTGGAATAGGATACGCTATAGTTTAAGTACCATATTTTATGTGCGTACTGCTGAAAGGTGTGAATAATGAATTATAATCTTCCTTTCATAATTTACAAAATTATTATAATTATTCTCATAACTAAATTACAAGAATTAAGATTATAGGAGAAATAAATTAAGATAATTTACTTCAAATGCTCCCTTCCACCATACTACTTTCTTTACTCGAAGTAGTACTTAAAAGTACGTGTAGATGGCGCGCTTACAGAATTATTTCATATTTTGAAAAATTTGTTTTAAAAGATTATTATCTTTGATTTATTTGAAAAAATCTAGAATGGGCGTACTCACCTATTGCTATTTAAAGATGCTATGTTTTTTTTTACTATTGCTATAATTCTATAACACATACCTAGGTTGATGCAGCTTATAATGACGGAGGGAGAATTTAATGTACTTAGATTATTTTTATTTATCTCTCGTATAATCTTAATAGTAACGATACTAATTATAATATTTTTTAGACTATTGTTCGCATAATTCTTACAAATAACATTAAAAAAATTATGAGTTCTGATTTATTCGATGATCGTTATAAGGTATTTAGAAGGGACATAGAGACGTCTGGCTTTCATAACGGAAAGGAAGGGGGTGGAGTTTTAATAGCAGCATCCAAAGAGCTTAACTCGAAAAGGATAACTATGTGGGAAAGTGACTGCGAGGATCTCTGGGTTGCGGTTGACATATCTTTTTCAAATACCTGTCGAAGGTTCGTATTTTGCGCCGTTTATTTGCCACCACCAGTCTCGATGCACCTAATAAAGCATTTCGTGGATAATTGCAACTCTGTTATAGAGGAAAACCAGTCCCATATTTGTATTGTTGGTGATTTTAATCTGGTAAGCATATATTGGGAGCAGTTTGGTAAGTCAAGCAATTACTACCATAGTTCTGCGATTTGCCAATATTTATTGGACTTTTGTAATATTAATAGCTATAAACAAGTCAATAATATTGTTAATAAAATGGGTAAAATTTTAGACTTAGTTCTTGTAGATCTCCCTATGTGTCAGCTATCCAAGTCATTAGACTTCTTGAGCGTAGTCGATAATCTTCATCCCCCCTTGGAATTTCAGCTGAGCTTCGAATTCGCCACAATGTTAGCTAACCCTAACAATATAAAACTGAACTTTCGCAAAACTGACTATGAGGCAGTTAATCTAGAGCTTAATAGTGTCCAATGGACAGAAATCTTTTCACTAACCAAGAACGTGGATGAAATGATAGATGTGTTTTATGATAAACTTAACTGCACCATTAAGAAACATGTGCCGGAACAAAGGCAGAAAAAACATAAATATCCCCAATGGTACAGTAAGGAGCTTATCAAAAGACTGCGCGAAAAGAATAGGTTTAGAATTAGATTTAAAAAATACAAAAATCCGCTTGATGAAATTTCATATCATTTGATGTCAAAACGATGTAAGCAACTAGTTTCGGATTGTTATAAAAATTACCTTAGAAGCACAGAGGCAAAAATAGCTGACAACCCAAAGTACTTCTGGTCTTATATCTAAACTAAAAGAGGTGGTCATGGTACATACCCAACGGCCATGAAAAATGGATCTACCACAAGTTATGAAGGTAAGGGTATCTGTGAAATGTTTGCAAATTATTTTTCGGAGGTGTATAGTGATTGCAAACAGTCACGTCACTCTACGATAATGCAATTAATAATATTAGTATCAACTCGGATTGTTTAGCACATATTTCAATAAGTCACGATGATATTCTCAAACGTATTAAGGGTCTAGATATATCGAAAGGTGCAGGCTCTGATAATATTCCACCATACTTCATAGTTAACTGTGCTAATAGTTTATCAGCACCTTTAAGGCTCATTTTAAATGAATCGTTGACAAGTGGAGTATTTCCAAAGCGATGGAAGTTTGCTAAGGTCGTGCCGATTCATAAATCTGATGATGACCAAGACGTTCGGAACTATAGGCCAATTTCTATACTGCCTGTTTTTGCTAAGTTGCTAGAAGCAATCATTTGCCCATATATACAAAATCACTTCAAAAAATACACTTCTAGTAAACAGCATGGATTTGTAGCTGGAAGGTCTACTTCTACGAATCTCATGTGCTTTTCTGAAGACCTTATGGAAGCTGTGGATAACAATCGGCAAGTTGACGCCATTTATACGGACTTCAGCAAAGCATTTGACACAGTTCCCCACAACGTGCTCCTCTAAAAATTAGAAATGTATGGCTTCGCTGGACCTATTCTGCATTGGCTAGAATCATATTTAAGCGATAGATCCTTTTATGTGGTAGTCAATGGGTACCAATCTAACTTACACTCTATTTCCTCTGGCGTACCGCAAGGCTCGCATTTGGGCCCAATATTATTTAATATATTTATTAATGATCTGCCTGATCACTTTCTTTATTCTTCACCGCATATGTTCGCTGACGACCTGAAATTGTCTAAAGTCATAAATAATGAGAGCGATATTATGAAGCTTCAAAAGGATTTAGACATCTTGAATTCTTGGTGCGTAAAAAATGGACTTAAATTGAACGCCAAAAAATGTACACACATAAAATTTACTAGAAAACTTAACAAAATTTCATCTTCATATACAATAGCGGGCAACATACTTAAGGAAACAGAAATCATGCGTGAGTTAGGCGTTTTATTGGACACAAAACTTACATTCATACCACATATGGAACAAACGATCGACAGGGCATCGAGAATGGTGGGTTTTGTTATAAGAAATAGTAAGGAATTCCGAGACATTAAAACTAAAAAAAATCCTTTATTGTAGTCTGGTCAGAAGTGTACTGGAGTATGGTAGTGTAATCTGGCGACCGCACTACGCTACTCACTCATTGAGAATAGAACGGGTACAAAAGCGCTTTCTTCGGCATCTGTCGTATTCTTCGGGTATGCGAGGCAGGCATATCAGTTACGAGACCCGTCTTAAGCGCTTTAACATGACCGGTTTATCCAAACGAAGAGAGGTTTCAGATTTGTTATTTTTATTTAAATTACTCCACAATATCATAGACTGCTCAGAACTTTTACAAAAGATTAATTTTAGAGTTCCCTTCAGGCCTCCACGAAAACCTATTACACCACTCAGTCCTCCATTACGACGAACTGTTTTGGGATCACATTCGCCAATTTGTAGGATGATCAGACTTTTTAACCAAATAAGCGATCTCGTCGACATTAACCATGTTTCATTGGGAAAGTTTCGAAAGTCTGTCTATATGATAGGTACCTCAGATTATAAACATTTGCCTTGTTAAACACTTTTTCTTTTTTTTAAATTTTTTTTTTTGAATTTTGTAAATCCATACCTTGCCGCTCTATTTTTGGTCATTTTGTTTTAGTGCATTTTATAATAGCAATACTACAGTGTTTCTATTCAATAAGTATAAATTCGTCTTATAATTGTCGCGATAAAAGTTATGCATGTGGTGTTTACCTGTAATTGACTGTGTACTTAGTTTTTTTTACTATATCGCTTGATTTATATGGGAAGATGTTATTGCATAAGTTGTTGGTAAACCAATTTTAATAAAATAAAATAAAATAAAATAAAATAAAAAAAAAGAATTATTCTGAAAAACAAAAAATGAAACGTGAGATGTTAGCTCCAGCGCACGACTAAAGTTTACTCCTCCTCTTTACGAACGATTATAAAATATATAGATTATAATATAGATAATTTAGATATACAGTCTACGGCAACAAAATACGAGTACGATGCGTAAGCACAGTGAGACTAGATGGATCAAGTATTTTAAAAGTTGGAATAGGTGCAACCTAGTCTCGTTAAATACTTAGTCCCTGGATCTGTTCTAGTATATATGCATCATCTCTAAAAAGAACTAAATTGAAGAGGGGGGGTCTGGGTTTATGGATCTGCCAACTCGGAAAAATTACTACTCGAGTTAGCATTATAGTAGGACGAAATAACTTTATAATGGATTTGTTTTTCAATATAACTCTTTGGTGGGGTTGTGGGTTACCCAAAATTACATTTTTGTAGTACTAAACATATTAGTAGGGACTAGGGATGGCGATTATTTCCAAAAAATGGCCGAAAAAATGACCGATTTGTAAATCGATTCGAGTAGATTAAAAATATCGAGGTCTAAAAGATCGATTTCACAAAAATCGATCTTTTTTCGATTTGCTTTCAGACTTTATGTTTACAATATCAAAATATACAAAAAAGTACAGAAGAAGAGACGAAAGAAAAAGAGCACACAGCAGTTTTGCGAATTTTTGAATAGAAAAACTGTTATTCTTTATGAATTTGGGTACATTCAATTAATCGTAAATCATTTTACAGTTCTTATAAAAACAGAAAACATTCGATCTCGATTTTCTAGGATGAAATATCGATTCAGTACTATATATTGATATAAGTTCGATATTTTGGCACAAGAAATCAATTCTTCGATTAATCGATCTCAGATCACAATCCCTACTTAGTAGGTAGGATTGAAATAAAAAGGCATATTTAGTATGTATCACTGCTATATCACATACCTACGTATTATGTATTTTTGGGGTAATTTTATACTATAGCGGTCACCTCGTTTTTTGGCTCTAGAAAATTGAAAAATCATCCGATTACGATGATTTTTTTTAAATTTTCATCTTTACGGCGAATTTATGGAAAATGTCTCACCTCAAGATTTCATTTAGTTTTATGACTTTAAATGTTATCATAAACGCACTTCTTCGAATATAATCGTTCACAACTTTTTTGCAAAGCGTTAAACGAAGTGTGTATATTTTTTTTGTTAATCATCACAAAAAATACAAGTATTTTAAAACAAAAGGCATTGAAAAATGTTTGTTTCTAATTTTTTTATCTCACTTTAAGTTTTTGAATTTAAATGTTAATCAACGCTCTAGAAAATCGAAAAATCATCCGATTTCGATGTTTTTTTTTAAATCTTTGTTTTTACGTAAAAGACCAAAATGAAAAGAATTAACTATGTATTATGGATATTCAAAAATAAATCAATAACTTATATTATCCTCGAAAAAATCTTGTAACAAAATAAAAAAATATGCAATCTTTGACAGTAATTGCTATATCTTAATCAAAATAACGCACATTTAAAAAAAAATTAAAAAAAAAATCACATAATAATGTTTAGTTATTATTTTTTTAGCGACGTGAGCTCAGAACTTAGGGCATTCGAACTCGGACAGGTTAGGTTAGAAGGAGACCTCCTTCGTGGTTATTTTTTCATAAACCACTCAGAAGTAGGAGCCCCGGGAAACGACGTTGAGTGGAGTGGTGCTTCTCTCCCCCAACTCTCTCTCGTAGCGCAGTCGAGGGAAGCCCGGTCGACTACTTCTGAGTAGTTTATAAAAAATAAATACGAAGGAGATGGCGGGGTATATTCGCTCGCTTCTCTCGCTCATTCCACCCCGCCATCTCCTTCTAACCTAACCTGTCCGAGTCGGGATGCCCTAAGTCCCGAGTTCGCATCGCTCGATCTTACACTCAATAAAAACCAAAATAAAAAATTATAAACAAACATTTTTTTAAATTTTTAAATGTTGGTTTTTGTGTAGATTATGAAAAATTATTACAACTTCATTCGATAATTTAAAAAAAAGGTAATAACAATTATACGTGAAAGAGTGCATTTTCATGAACATTAAAAAAAATCATATATCCACCGTAATAATAATGATTTAAAAATCATCGAAATCTGATAATTTTTCGATTTTATAGGGCTCTTTAACAAATTATTTTTTATTATATTTAATTATTATAAAAAGCAGGAAATCATATGGCTCTTACCTATATTTTTGTTGTAGTTGGTTTCATAATTTTTATTCGGTAGACAATTTTTGTTATTTTTAAGATGTCTTAAAGTAACAACGACAATGTAGAGATATATGATCGCCCCATTGAAGCTTCGCGTCAGCCGTAATTCCGGGAAAAACAGTAGATTCAACAACGCCCATCTCCTCCCCATTTAAAAGCACACTGGTATTCACCTGTTTAACATTAGTTGTGGTGAATTTAATACAAATACGTTTTATTACCATTCGAAAGCATATTATTGAAGTAAAATCAGTGTACTACTTTTGATATAGCATTATTCATTTCGTCATATTTTAATAATTGCCTTTTAAGTCTGAAAATAAACGAAGTATCATCAGCAAATAAAACTATGTCATGGTTATTCCCTATCAAGTAATGTAAGTCATTAATTTAAATTAAGAACAAAAGGAGACAAGAAGTGAGCCCTGAGGAACACCCATCCATCATAAATACTACCTATCTGATAGAACGGCCCATATTAATTACAACTGTTTGCGTTCTATTATTTAGATATGACGTAATAAGTTTTCTACACCATAATGATATAACTTCCTAATTAATGTCTCATGATGAACACAGTCGAAAGCCTTGGAAAGATTACAAAATATACCCAAAGTATCTTCTGAATTCTCCCATGCACAGAAAATGCCATGGTCTAATTAAACATCATTAGACCAATCAACACCGGCATCAGTTATCGAGCAACCCCTGGTAAAGCCAAACTAATTTTTATGGAGCAATTTATTTACATTAAAAAAACTTTAAAATTGTCTAGAATAATTTTTTCAAAAATTTTACTGAGCGTTGACAGTACACAAATAGGTCCAAAATTGATGGGCTCCAATGTATTGCCAAATTTTTATAAAGGTATAACTTTACTGTTTCACTAAATCAGGAAACACACCTGATTCGATAGCATTGAAAATAATCGTAAGTCGGGGTGCGATCGCATCGATTATAGACCCAATAGCTTTAACGAAAATCCCCATAGATCTGATGTTTTCTAAATATCAATAGTTTTGAAATATTTTACAATATCACCGGATAATATTTTATGAAAAGCAATTTTTTTTACATTTTGTTTGAGTAATGACTCGGCGTCAGTGCGGAGGAATTGAGTGACTTTTTAGTAAAGGTCGGAATTTCGGTATAATATTATTCAAAAGACGTTGCAAAACCTTCATCCGATTTCTTTAAATTATTGTTAAAATTTAATTGATAGTTTGAGTTATGTAGTTTCATATTGCCAGTTTCACAATTGATTTTACTGCAAGTTATTTTAGTTTTATTAGAAGCATTCTTAATTTTCTTAAATATATAGACTTGTCTATTGAACACACACTTTTACATGTTTTGGAATATTTTCTCACATAATCTCTAAATGAAACACTCTGATTATATGATCTTTCATTGTAAAGGTCTTATAACAGTTGTCTACTATATGGATTCCTACTGTCGCCCACTCATTAAACGAATTTGCGACTGTTTAAAGAGAATGTTTTAGAAGTAACCAAGTAAATAGTATTGTTTTTATAAGGAAGAAATGGTAGCTTTTACATACTACCACTAAATCTCTCTAATCAGTGTTCATTTATTGGAACAATCACAACTTTCTTAACTTTATGTTTTTTGTGCATGTAAGGTAGTGAGACCAACTGTCCACAGTGATCAGAACATACATTTTGAGTAATTTATTTATGTAAGGGCTCACCATCAGTCAAAATATTATCTATACAGGTTGCACTACGCCCTGCAATACGTGTTGGCTCTCAGAACAAATTAACAAGGTTGTTTGATTTAAGTAATGATCTAATACTCATAGAAGAAGTTTCTAGGAGATTGATATTAAAAACTCTACATAAGACGACAAATTTATTCTGTTTACGATGCTTAAGAGCCCTCTTACATTTCGGCTTGACGCAAATTTAGATAATTTACGTTCCGAGTGGGCGACGACCTACGCGGGCGATATTTTATTTTATATCTATTAAGTCGTTCGCAGTATTAGACTGTGAATATAGTGACTAAACGATGTTGATCCTCCATTATACAAGTTTTCTTAGGATGGAGTTCAGTGGATGGAAAATGTTTGTTGTGTCATTCTTATGTTATGTAATTAAATTATAATCTAATTTATATATTTTTCATTATTGAAGAACCTTAAAGAAAGATTAAGTACACATAAATATTTAAATTGTTTCGCAATAAGTGATTGTTAACCGATGTTGGTTAGTAATCGATTATATCTACTAACGGTAGTAAGTATAGTGGTATGAATAAATAAATAGTACGGTCTCAACCTGTTTTAATAAATAAAATAACCAACTGTCACTAATATTTTTTTAATCGGTGCATTAATTTTCTAATTATCTTTCAAATTCAAAGTATGTGTAGGGTGTAGCGAGTATGTATTGAAATAACGGCTATAAGTAGATTTATCTTGGATTTAGGTTTATTTAAGTACAGTCATTAGGTTCTCTGTTTTGTACGGATGTACGGATTTTATCCAAGAAGGCAAAAGAACTTGTGTGAGAAAGATGTCAAAAGATTTTCGGCGCTTATCATTAAGTAGCTTCTCGTCATACAGCAGCTGGGAGTGTATTTAAAGCACAGTATGTAAACTAAAAGCTACTCCTAACAGTAAGAATATCCCATTCCTTATACAGGTATAGAGTAGAGAATCGGAAGGATAGACCAGCACTTTATTTGTTTTCTATACAAGAGGGGGCAAACGAGCATGCGGCTCACCTGATGGTAAGTGACTACAGCCGCCCATGAACAAACGCAACACCAGGAGATTTGCAGGTGCGTTGCCGGCCTTTTAGAAAGGAGTAAGCTCTTTTCTTGGAGGTCCCTTAGTCATAACGGTCCGAAAAAGTCGCTGGTGGTAAAGGATTCCACAGAGAATTTGTACGATGAAGAAAACTCCTAGTAAAACGCACGGTAGTGGACCGCCAAGCATCCAGATGGTGAGGATGGTATCGTAAATTTTGGCCCGATGTACGTTCGTGAAATTTGGCGGCTGGAACTAATCCAAACAATTCCTCAGCACCGTCCCCATTGTAGATATGATAGAAAATACCAGCGTAAAATAGTAGCTTAATACTGCTGTGATTTGTACGGTGAGTGTAGAGAACCGGAGCCCCTTTTTACTGGAAACGAGGCATTCCATCTTAGTAGAGGAAAATATATTTTACTCCTTACTTGATAGAAGAAAACTTTAACTTTAAGCCTCTTTAATTGCATGAAATAGCGTGTTTAATCGTTCTTGTGACGACAAGTGAATAATTTTGCTTTATTTTTTAACCTTCTTAGGTAATAAATAAAAGATAAACAAACCCAATATTAGTTACTCAGTTAAAAAAATTAAATGAAAACTTGTTTAACTTTTTATTTTTTCATAATCAATTAACAATATTTAGTTTAGTTTTAAAAGAACTTAAATCTCAAATCAAATTCAGAAAGTTAACTTTTTGGTAACACTTAATGTACCTAAATAAATAAACATAAACAAATACTCTAGTTCCCTATTTAACTAAATTAAATCAGTCTTTTATTTGTATTTATTTGTGTCAAATAGTGTTTTTAATGTTTTGGTAATTCTTAAAGTATTTTTAATAACATTAAAATGTCCTTAAATTTTAAAATAGACTATAATCAGAACTAAAATTTAAAAAACCATAAATTGTAACTTTTTTTAGCAATTCCACATGTTTATTTCTATATCCTGCAGACAAACAAAACACAATTTGTTGTTTACATTCATAGAACTGTGTAACTTATTTAAATTATAAAGAAAACTACATATAGTTTTTAGTTACTTGGCAAATCTTAAAGCAATAAGATTAAAATGCCTTCAAATTTTAAATAGACTAGACAGAATTAAACTTAAATAGCTTGTGTTATAAATTTTAACTTTTTGGTAGTTCTCTTAAAAATTAGTATCAGTTAGTCTGTTCAGAAAATTTACGGTGAATTTACATTTAAATAAATAATGAATAGAAAATATTTATATTTCATTGAATTTTTATAAAATTCTTCATATATTAAATTGCAGGACTCACTTACTGATTCATCAAATCCCAACCCAAACCCTTACACCTAGAATTGTTTAAGCAGAAACATAATGATAGTACCATCAATATATTTTACTAACATAATGTTACGTTGGTCAGAATCTACATCAATTTATCACAAACAGTCACCTGCATGACTTTAATACTAGAAATAATAACAAACCAGCACTACATAAATGTAGATTGGCTACCATTATGTGACAAAACTATATGGAAAGACCACTTTAAAGTAAATATGAATAATTGCACAATTAGTTCTTAAAAGAGCAAAGCTCGAGTTTCTTGCCTGGTCTTCACTGCACCTTTGTGAACAAACATATTGTTACAAAACAAAATTTTAATGACTGATTTTAGTAACACTTGCTGTTTAATGAAATAAAAATGTATGGATGAATAATTTTGAATTTGATTTTAGAAAGTTGAAATTCGGCGCAGAGGTTCTAGAGGTTGCACCCGGACTACAATTTAAACCCCGCCCGGACGCTCCCCGGACGTCTTCCAAACTAGGATAACTCCGGGGAAACCCGGACGGATGGCAACCCTACCCCTGCCCAGTGATGAGAACATGTGAGGCCAAACCAGCGCTTTGTAAAGCTGCAAGCGATGTGCCGGCATTAAGTACTGTCACACTCTGCTGAGCACGCCAAGCTTTTTAGAGGCCAATTTGGCTTTCCCTTCATAGTGACCACGAAACTGCACACTATTCGATATGTGTGCCTTCAAACTAAGGAGATACGACAAAGAGGTTTTTTTAGCGGTGAACGCGCAAACTTGTGTCTTCTGGGAACTAAATATAACTAGATTCAGTCGCCCTTAATCCGTGACTATGTTAAAAGACAAAGAATCTACTTCAGACACAAGTTTGTCGCGGTATTCGGCGACGTTTTCGTCGTCTGCATAGCAATGAATTTTACCAGTTTGAAACATATCATAGATATGCAGAAGAAATAGCGTTGAAGATAGCACGTAGCCTTGTGGAACACCAGCGATAATAGTAATTTTTCAGTATTACTTCGGTGTTGTGAATCGGAAACTCTTTTTACCTGGTAATATGGCATTCGCTATTAGAAAAAAGTCTCATTGGGTTTTTTACTGGTTCTTCCCAGGACAGAGGTTTCTTTTCCGAACCAGTGCTAAAAGTAAAAAAAAATACTTTTAATAAGTATTACATATAATCTATACTGACTAAAAATTAATCTAATTCTATTCTATTCCCTGAGAATAAATATCGATTGCCTTATTACCAGGTAAAAATAATTTCCGATTCATAACAATTACCATATAAATCACAGCAGCAATGCTGAAAAATTACGCAGATTTTCATTGAGGGAGTAGTTCTTTACCCGTGATACTAACTCTTTTCGGTGGTAGATCTTTAAACAGCCAAAAATACAGGTGTGCCTAGCTCTACTACCCGAAAAGATTACGCTATTTTTGGTGTTCTAACTATATCAAGCCGTAGCAATCCACTTCTTAGGCTAATAATTAACTTTTAAGTGCTTTATGCCTGAAATAAAGTTTTGGAATATTATAGTTTTATGGCTGTAGATATACTAATAACAAATTGGTCGTCATTAATAATCTCATCTGACAAATTACAATATCCTCCTCTTTATGTAGCCTACTATACCGGTTTACATCTTATATATTTTTTGGGAATTTTTGATTTTATATTTATTATCAAGTTGTAAGATATTAAATATTTACACACAATAAAATGTTTGTAATTACATTATGAAATAAGTTTCCGGATGTAATAAATATCTAATGTACGTGATTTTAAACTGTTTCTGTTTATTAATAATTGTAAACTGCATAATTCGTGTAGATATAAAAAAAACAAGACTCTGACTAGATTCGTGGAATGGAAATATATACTATACTTATTAGTAAAATAATATAAAAGTTTTATTTAAAAATCAACAATCACACTCTGTCAAAAAAGCTATGCCTTTTTATACTTTTAATTTGAACGTAATATTATGATTATACTTATATATAATTTTTGTAAATATTACAAAAATCAACCTTATAATTTAAAAAAAAATCACATGTAAATTTTATCAATGACCAATGGCGTTGAACGTTAGTTTATAAGTCACACTAATAGATGGCGCTTGTAGTTATTTATAACGCAGTATAGTTTGGTACACAAAGTTTTAGATAGATGCAGGCATTTGGGTTAACAGTAATGACTGCGAATACAGGCGTACAGTAAGAATAAGTACTCTTATATTCACAGTTATTGCACAAAAATTGAAATAATTAAATTAATATTAAAACCAATATGAAGACTTAGGGTTATATTATGATTTGCCAACTAGCGGTGGGTAGTAGCGGCTTTTTTTAGTAACGAAACGAAACTATCTATCGAATATCAATAGCGGCTTTTGAAACACTCTATGTTAATAGAGGGTTTTGAAACACTCTATTTTAATAGCGGCTTCAATAGTGTGTTTCACGACGTGTTTAATTGAAAAAAGTTGCGAATTAAACGATGTCGGTTTCACGAGAAAATTAGAGAATTAGAAAGAAAGAAAATTAGAATTAGACATGGTGTTAATGGTTAAATTTATTTATTTGTTTAATCATTTCGCACGGTTTGATAAAAATATCACTTGAAAAGATTTAACGGCAAACGATTTATTTCATAATTATGATTATGATAAATTCACCCACAAGTTCAGCATAAAATATTGAATATAAGTTTGTTTTTATAGCAAATAATTATTACAATGCTTATTTTTAGACATCTCAAGCCTACATTTTATGTAATAAATCAAATGAATACATGTATTGATGTTTTTATAGAATATTGGCTTTCATGGTTGTAGTATCTTTTGTAAAAAAGTCCCAAAGTAGGTACACTGGCATTACTTCGAAATATTTTTGATAACTATCACATAAAGTTTTAGTATTATTTTTACACTTAGTTACTTACACTAATTACTGTACAATTATTATTATTAACACTAATATATACAATTGTATTTAGTTTTTATTTTACTAAAAATATTATTATTATTGCACAAAAAGAAAACAAAAATATTAACAAACGCGCCTAAAAAGTAAAAACAAACCGTGTCATTAAACTTAAACACAAGACTAATTTAAACCGGGCCAAGGCCACTTAAATTATGGAATTTGAACTATTTTTTGTTAAAAACATCACACTTTCTCATTTCTAATATCGCATCTATACGAAGGGAATAGAGTCATAGGTCAAATGCAAAATCACCCGCGCTCACTCGACATTCGACGACCGGTGGTACTTCTACCACAGCGTAAAGAGTCGGTTTCTTTACTCATGTGCTTCTACTTCAACAGCCGAAGCCGTCGCCGATGCGTCGCGAAAATAGCCGAATAAACGTTTTGTTATTGTTACTGATCGCGGTCGTGATTCGTGAAACGTGAATCGTGTTACTGAGTAAAACATCTACTGTAATAGATAGTTTCGTTGCACTGCAATAACCCGCTACCCGCTATTGTGTGAATAGATAGTTTCAGTAACTAGTTACGTTTTGTAACGACCACTCCTATTGCCAACTCGAGACAATCACTACTCGAGTTAGCAACATAGTAGGACAAAACAACTTTTTAATAAATTTGTTTTTCAATCATTGAAGTAATATGTACTTACGCACAAGAACAGCTATCTCAAACAAAAAATGTGCGCTACTCTGTGTTCGCGCGTTTGGTCATTTTATCATAGAATAAACATAGGTAGAATGATCCGTAGGTAATAGTGGATTGTATTGTTAAATAGCTAAATTATATCGAGAACAATATTTAAATTTTGTCATTTATTTTGTATATTATATTTGTTTATTTATATATTATTTATATTATATTAAATAAACAAATATAATATACTTTTTATATATTTTGGCTATTTCTTCTCTTTCTACATATTTTAAAACATCTCTCAACAAGATACAAACTCCGACGTAAACGCGGGATTTTCTACAGAATGAAGCAGCTATCCTATTATTTGGAAATTGTATTATCTGTAGTTTTTCAAGCGTTAGCCAAGATTCTGTGATACATATTACTTGAAACTGTGGGAATTCTCTCAAAAATGTTTCTGGTATGTCTTGTTTATTGAAGATGCTCTGTATTTTTTGAAATAACATTGTGAGCTGTATTTTTTTCCTGGTTTGTTATATTTTATATCAGATCGTGATTTGCATATAGGTTTCGTTACAGAATTATCCTTAATGTTCGAATTTTGTATATTATGATTTATGGAAGTACTATCGTTATTAGTAATCACATCTGTCGGGACACAGTGAATATCCTGTTTATGTAACCTAATGCCTTTTAACATTTTCTGTATTTCTTTACTTTGATAATTTTTGATTTTATGTTTATAGTCGAGTCGTAATATTGCTTAGAGTATATTCTGGCACAGATGTCTTAAGTTATTACGGGGTTGGCCTAAATATGAATAGTGTAAACCTATGTAGTTAACATTAGGTAACTTCGCGCTGTATGACTTAATTATTCTATTTATATCTTCAGTATTATGTCGCTTATTACCAGTTTCGCATAATATAATATTTGTATTTTAAAGTTGGCTTAGGTAGTAAAAAAGGTAGGAACTCATTTTTGTTAAATCACTGTCATTTTTCCCTGTTAGAATCAATACATAGTCCATATTACTGTAAGTTGAGCAATTCAGCTTAATGCCTTCTAGTATTTTGTCCGTTGTAGCTCCTGGTTTTATTTCACCATACAACTTATATTTATTTCCAAGTAATTT
Source organism: Parnassius apollo (assembly GCA_907164705.1). Classification (NCBI taxonomy): domain Eukaryota; kingdom Metazoa; phylum Arthropoda; class Insecta; order Lepidoptera; family Papilionidae; genus Parnassius; species Parnassius apollo. The sequence goes on along the minus strand of CAJQZP010000963.1, from coordinate 1,138,415 downwards.
TGATAATTGTGTAGTTACGCCTCGGCCTTGCTCATCTCCAAATATATGTAATCTGTGTTCCTATATGTGTTGTTCTTCTATAGACTCATTTTTTAATTGGCTGTCTCTTGTCTGTCTTGGGTTTGTTCGAATTACGGAATTTTTACTCTCAACGATTTTTTGCTTGTCAGACGGTGTTTCGGTTCGTTTCGCTGCGCTTTCATCATGGAGACTATTCTTTTCTTCCTCGGTGAAGCTAAGCTTAGTTCTATTTAGACTGCTCCGGATTTTTTGTTTTGTAGGCTTTTTTGAGTCCGATGTACATATTTCAGTCTACCTCAATTTCTTCGTCACCCATAAAATGTACTTGTAAAAATTTATGCTGTTCGTTTTCAGCTGGAAAAAGTGAACCTATTCTATGATAAATTTGCCCTTGCACCGTAAATGTAGGCGAAAATCCCGGCATTATTATTTCCCGGTCAACTCCGAAGGACGTCATTTGAAAGCATGAGTTATATTTCCGGATCCTGTTTAAAAAGCGTCATGACTTATTAGCATCATATAAAAAGAGAGTTTTCAAAGGTTCTTCTGGTTCCCCAAGTAAAACAAGGTTGTTTGATTTAAGCAATGATCTAATACTCATGGAAGAAGTTTCTAGGAGATTGATATTAAAAACCCCACATAAGACGACAAATTTATTCTGTTTATGATTCTTAAGAGCCCTCTTACATTTCGGCTTGACGCAAATTTAGGTAATTTACGCTCCGAGTGGGCGACGACCTACGCGGGCGATATTTTATTTTATATCTATTAAGTCGTTCGCAGTATTAGACTGTGAATATAGTGACTAAACGATGTTGATCTTCCATTATACAAGTTTTCTTAGGATGGAGTTCAGTGGATGGAAAATTTTTGTTGTGTCATTTTTATGTTATCTAATTAAATTATAATCTACTTTATATATTTTTCATTATTGAAGAACCTTATAGAAAGAATAAGTACACATAAATATTTTAATTGTTTCGCAGTAAGCGATTGTTAACCGATGTTGGTTAGTAATCGATACTATCTACTAACGGTAGTAAGTAGTATAGTGATATAAATAAATAAATTGTACGGTTGCAACTTGTTTAAATAAATAAAATAACCAACTGTAAATAATATTTTTTTAATCGGTACTTACAGTCAATTGCTATATTTTTTTGTTATAAAAATGTTTGTCACAACGGCAATGACCGAGCTTGTCTCGCGTCAATAATTTCGGGCAGTAACTTGAACTTGGGTCACATATAATCCGAAATTTGTCGCCTTTGTAAATTTTCAGTACTTTTACTGCATAATCTGGGCCAGTCCATATGGCAAGTATGCAGACCTTTTTATTCTCCATTATTACTTCTCCAGAGATAGGATATTTCTTTTTTTACGTTTAGTAACACATTGATACTTGTATTAATTTTTCCTAATTCCGACTGGTAAGAAAACTCAGGTACAATCAAAATAACTATAATGAGTCAATTATCTGGTATAACAATAACTTTTTTGAAGGACCTGGAAGCGGAGTTATTTTTCTTTTTAAGAGAGCTGGTGTTTACATCCCGAGACGTTGATGCATCATCCCAGGCCCGGTAGCACTCTTGCTTGTAGCGTGAAGCGACCAAACCATGGCTGGGGTCTGCCTCCGATGGGCACCCCAGAGGAAAGAATAAAAAGTTCCATACCCTGAAGTACTACATCAGCGACAGAATCAGCAAGAACGCTGGGAGCGTCCGGCGAGAAGCAAATCCGCCAAGGGTAGGATGCAAAAAAAGCTCGCATCCTATCCCAATCCGCCGAACTATAGTGCCAAACGTGGCGGCAGCCTGCAGAATGCAAACGCTACGTTAATTTGATTGACCCCACATTCCGGACAAGACAATGGTCCGAAGAACCTAAAGGGGCGTCGACGTAAACCTGATTTCCGTCCAGATGAGAGATCATCGGAAGGAAGCAGCTGGAATCCGCGTAGGCGAAGTAACTAGTTGTATCAGATCATATGCCAAAGCCAAGTCATAAACAGATTTCGAATGATCGGTTGAAAGTGAACGAGCCTTTCGGAGTGGTGGGCGTTAAAATCACCAAGAATCACGATCTCTGTGGATGGGATCTGCTGTAGTACGGGATCTGTAGCCATTTGGATGTGGTAGATGGGTCGGTCTGTTTCGGCACTACCGGTATGGGATCTATAGGGGCACACGTAGACACGGGGATGGTTGCCGCTGTCTACGCGCAGCCATCGGACTCCCGTCGTCCTCCGTCCACCTGCACTCACCAAGCGCAACGCAGAGGTAAATCTCTACTTCACGGTAATATTCTGTGAGGTCGTGCTACCACCCCGGTTAGAGCTGGCCCATCCGTGCGACAGAAAAAACTGCCCCGTGGCTCTACCACTGTTAATACCACTTACCCTATGTAAAGCGTGCTGTGCCCTGTCGACTCTATACTTCAATTAGCTGAGTTTTGGCAGCACCCACTCCCCATGGTGTGATGCAGTATTCGATTAGGGATTGACATAAAACGTAATAAACCATCTTAATTATCTTCGATCAGCAGATTGTCTTAGGACTTTAAAATTTTCGGAGTCTAGTTATAAGGGCCTCAATGTGCGGTTTGAAGGAAAGATGTTGATCAATTTTGACCCCAAGATATTTAATATTCTCTGCTCTATCAAGAGTGAGACAAGAGCACATGAACTTGAGATCACAGGCATGGGCAGAAATAGTAAGTGATGTCAGTGGGAGTAGCATACTCCTATGGATAGAGGTAATATATTTAGTTTTTACACGTCAAGAACATTATTTTGCAGCCAACTCCTGACCAGCTTGTGTGATACACCCTTTCACTTTCATATACCTTTTGCTAAGGAAATAAGGAAGTCCCTCCTAGGCATGTCGATTTAAAATCGATTATTCGAAAAATATATTATCTGAAGTGAAATAATCGATCGATTCGGAACACCGCATTCGATGAATCGATCCTAAAACCTCTAGAATCGGAATGATTTATCTTATTCAAGAACTAGCGATAAAGTTCTCAAACTGGCTGAGGTAGGATACGGCAGTTTTAATTTTTTTTTGCTGTTAGCGGACACAAAAACACCCCGTCGTACTTGGTTTATAATTTGAACGCAATGTATATTTGAATAAAATAAATATTAATGAATGCATCCAAAGAAATTGAAAAGTTGTCAATTTGCTTTTATTTCTAAAATTCTAATTCTATGATTCTAACATGGAGTATAGCTGCACTCCATAGATTCTAACCTTACCTGTGGAGTGTGGGTCTAACTTAATCTGTGCTGTGAACAAAGACTAGCTAGCCACCAATGCAGGGCATCAGTCCTTTCTTAACAAAATTGCAAAATTCAGTCTGCCTTATTTTCTCCTTGTTAATTAATAATCCATGATTTCATATATCTCCAGGTTAATGTAATTTGAGTTTTCAAGGATAATGGCGCAAAATTTTGATGGATTATTGACTAGTTTATTGCCCACATGGTCACTGGGAATGAACTTCCTTGCTTTTGGAATGAAGAATGAGTTTTATAGATTTGTCAGAGATGCAGCCATTAAAAGGAAACTGAGCAAAATTGATTCGTCAGCCTATTTAAATGTTTTGAAACGCAGCGTTTAGGAAAGCATGAAAATAGCCAGTTTGAAATGGGATATTTTTTTAATTAAAGGAAACAGAGCATAATTATCCGTCAGGGATGCAGACTTTTGAAAAGAAACTGAGCTAAATTGATTCGTCAGAGATGTAGTTTTCTGAATTGAAAGGAAACTGAGCTTAATAGGTCCGTCAGAGATGCAGTATTTGGAATTGAAAAGAAACGAGCTAAATAGGAAATTTTGAATTGAAAGTGAAGATCTGTGGGAATTCTGATTAATTGATTGTGGGAATTTTGAAAAAAAAAAAACTAACTGAACACTATTTTAAGACGCTACTGTACACAATGTTATATGTTTTTCCATTCGGGGAAAGAATGTGGAGATTCTGGGCATTTGACACACGCGAACATGCTACATACAGCTGACCATGAGAGAAGCACGGTTTATCTAAGTTGAACCCCGCTACCTGTAACGTTCGCCCTTGCGCTTTATTAATTATCATTGCAAAACTGAGCTTAATAGGGAACTACAACCTTTTGAATTGAAAAGGAAGATATGTGGGAATTATAGGGATCCGTGGTATAATAACATTTTTACCTATTCCTACGCCTGTCGAAATTGTAGCACCGATTATGTTCTGTCCAAGATGTGTCACACGCAGCCTTGTCCCGTTACATACCCGAGGAGCATCTAAATTTCTCATTAGCATGACTGGGACGCCTAATTTTAATTGAAGCTTATGTGAGGGCACACCTGACAACTCTAGAGAATTCTACGGGATATGAAGTGCTCTGTTCTGTGTCCACAACTGTGTCTACTGACAAATACTCTGTTATTTCTCCTGCTACTTCGCTTAATATATCTGAATTTATTTTGTTAACGCTCTCATTTTTTGGTGCAAGAATCGCCCTTTCACATAACCATTTGTCTTCATGCATGTTGTTCGTTAAATCTGAATAAACGCTCGCAATTAATTCGGAATGACTGTAATAAATTAAAAAAATCTCTCGTCAATTTAACGCAGCCCTCATCATCCGTTTACAACCGCCCATCGCCAATTTTTAATAGTGTGTCAGCGTAGTTTCCAGCATTGATACAAATGCACTCTCATATTCGTAGTTAAACTGAATTTTGTCACCTTGTTCCATAAAATAGACGACTTGAGGCATGATTTAATTTCATCTGCAGGTGTGAGGTGCCCTTTGCGCCCAAAGTTTGGCGAAAGTCACCAGCCAGTAAAACTAACATTCCTCCCATTACATCGGTATTGCTGCGCAAATCCTGGAGTGTTCGATTTAGTGCTTCTACAGCTTTTTTATGCGACATTGCACTTTCGTCCCACACTAAAAGTTTGCATTGTCGTAGCATTATACCTCGTGCACTATTTTTGCTAAAGTTGCAGATCGGCGATTCTTCCTGGGCTAGATTTAGAGGGAGTTTTAAAACAGAATGTGCAGTGCGGCACCCGCTTAGCAGCGTGGCGGCTATACCAGGAGGAAGCTACGGCCACAGCAATGTTTTTATCTTTCCGTACTTGCGCTAATAATAAATTTAACAAAAATGTCTTCCCAGTTCCTCCAGGGGCATCTAAAAAGAAAAGTGCACCATTTCCAGATTCAATTTGTCCTAATACTTTGTCAAAAACTCGTTTTTGTTCGGGAAGCAAGCGGGGTACAAATTCGGATACTTGCTGCTGCAAAGTTGCTATATCGTAGTTTGCTTCACGTATAATTTCATCACTTAATTCATTTTCGCTGAGTTATTCGCTGAGGGCTTATCATTCCAAAGTCGCTTAATTTTGTGCCTACCTATGCCATTACTTTATCTTCAATTTTTCCAAGTGCTTCATTATAAATGTGTTCATTGTACGTCATGTTTGCGTGTGTCTGCTGTAACCTTCGCAGAATATCTTCCGCCATGTACTCTTTATATTTGTTCCACAATTCATATGCATTAGATAGCGCGCAAGATGATATGAGAGTTGCATAGAGATCCCTAATTTTGGCTGGTGACTGGCACTGTACAGCTTCCTCCATGGTTTCATCCCAGTGATTATCGTTTTCTAAAAGATGCAGAGTTTCACATGCTTCTCTATAAGTTGCGCATTCCTGACCGTTGACAGTTTTAAGGTCTTTATATCCTGCAGGACCGCGAACATGGTGCAGCGGCAATCGTAAACAGAAACATTCAAAATTAGTTACATGGACGGTATACACACGACCAAGGGCATCTGATGACTTTACACCGGGCCAATTTGCAACAGGCGCGCGTTGAATACGGCGTTTCCACTCCTTCCTAGATTTGTTCCAAGTACAATAGCGGGGGACTTCAGAATATAACAACGTTTTTGCAAAATGGTCGGTTTGACAAAGTTGAAAGAATACACTAACAGCCTTCTTTTTTGGCGGTGATGCAATTCTTTCTTGGAAATTTCTTTCGGTGAAATATACACGCTCTCCATTTTCTAAGTGCACAGTAACTGTTGGGTGCCTTTCGTGTAAAGGGAAGCCAAGGAGACGCCAAGCTGCCTCGTTACTGCTGACATAACGCCCTGCTTGAAAGGTCTGTACTTCATTAACGGGATTTGCCTTACCTTCACTCCTGAGATTAAATATTGCTTGGTCGCTTTCTTTATTTATGTACTTACAGATATACTTGATTGCGCGGATAGGGCTACATGCTTCTACATTAATGTGGGCAATAAACATTTTACATAGAATGTGCGAATACGGGACAATCAAGCTGTTATCTAAGGTTTCGAACGCTCCAGAGCGAGATTTCATTGTAACTTTCCTGCCACCATCTTCGGGAGCTCTGCGTCTGTATAAAGGGTAGCCATTGTCATTGTGCACTGTTTCTTTTAATAGCTGTTTAGGGAATTTCTTTGTACATTTTCCTTCTTTCATACATGGCGATATTGAATATTCAATATCGCCATGTATGAAAGATCATAATCATATTTCGGACGATGGTATCATACAATTCTTTATCTTGCTCAGGATCCGGAATCTCGGCGCTTATTATGTCGTCTATTTGGCTGGGCCGCAACTTCTCTTTAAGCCATATTAGAATGTGGGCATGCGGTAATCCTCCTTTTTGCCATTCAATTGAATACATGAAGCACTACACCTCTCCGAAAATTTTCCCTTTGTTAATTACATACATTAATTTTTGTACTTTTAATCTAAATACTCTAGCAACTAAATCGTGTCTGTCAGTAATTTTTTGGCCCGGTATTGGCTCCTCGATTATTTCTTTCCATGTGGGATTGCAAGTAAAACTAACAAAAAGATCAGGTCTTCCGTAAGTTCGTACATGGGCGAATGCGTCTTGTGTGTACTCATGTAGGTAGCGGGGACTGTTAACGAATGATGAGGGCAGAATTACTACATTTATACCTAAATCTCTAGGGTTTACATTGGCGTCGCTAGAAACTGCATCTTGTAAATGTATATAATTCTCAACGCGCAGCTTTTTTTGATTTAAAGATAGTCATAGTCATTTATTCCATAGAACAATATTACATTGTATTGGAAAATTAATTACACAAACTTAAAAATTACCTTTACATTCAATTGACTTAAATGAAACTAAAATCGAATAAAATTTAAATATCATTTGACAATAATTCTATATACTTATATACATTTAATACTTTTCATGTCATAATTAAATATTTTTCATGTCATAATTAAATATTTTTTATGTCATAATAGATTAAAATATAGTACATTAACCAAAAAATTTAACATTCATTAAGTTTATTTTTGTCATTTAGGTATTCGTCAACTGAGTAGTAGCTTTTCTTAACTAACAATGATTTGAGTTTATTTTGGAATTTTCGGTGGCAATAAATAACTTTATGAGATAGGTAAATTAAATAGTGCAATGGCTTGATGCCTTGTGCTGTGGCATACAACATTCAATGTTGGTGAAATTGAAGTTTTAAATCTTTTCTACGTGTCATTTCTCTCTTTTTCCTTTCTTCGTTTGTTTCATATTTGTAATTTTTTTTTACTAAATATGTAAGTGAAACTAAGATATACAGAGAGCGAACCGTAAGTATGCCAAGTTTTCGAAAATGTTCTTTACACGACTCAATTAGTGGAATACGTAACATGGTGCGGATCGCTCTTTTTTGTAATACAAACGCTGTCTTATTATATTTATAACTGTTGCCCCAGAATTGTATACTATAACGAAAACTTTTAGAAAGGAGTAAGCTCTTTTCTTGGAGGTCCCTTAGTCATAACGGTCCGAAAAAGTCGCTGGTGGTAAAGGATTCCACAGAGAAGTTGTACGATCAAGAAAACTCCTAGTAAAACGCACGGTAGTGGACCGCTAAGCATCCAGATGGTGAGGATGGTGTCGTAAATTTTGACGCGATGTACGTTCGTGAAATTTGGCGGCTGGAACTAATCCAAACAATTCCTCAGCACCGTCCCCATTGTAGATACGATAGAAAATACTATAATAAAATAGTGGCTTAATACTGCTGTGATTTGTACGGTGAGTGTAGAGAACCGGAGACTCTTTTTACTGGAAACGAGGCATTCCATCTTAGTAAAGGATAGATGTAGATATTTATGGGCCGCAGCAACCACTTACCATAGGGTGGACTCTGTGCTGGTTTGTCACGCATCGCACATCTCGCATTAAGCAATCTAATTTAATATTATAATACGTATTACTTGTGAGATACATTGTTGGTTTCATGCGATGGCCAAGTCAATCTATATATTTCAAACATAAAAGACTTTTAAAATTGATATGGTCACTATAAAATGTTGTTAGATTAGCTAATTACGTAATAACTTAAAACAGAAGGACCCTTAAGTATGAACTGAATAAATTAACCGACTTGGTATTACATGGATCTCACAACTTTTTACGGTAGAAGAACTGAGTTGCGAGACTTGGTTTTTTTACAAGTTATGTTTTTAATGGTATCAATATTTCAATCAAATAAAACTATACTTCTTAATTATTTGACAACTCTTAAAGTACTTAAACATTAAAATGTCTTCAAATTTTAAACTTAAATTACTATATTACTAATTTTAACTTTTTGGTAACACTTAATGTACCGAAATAAATAAAAATAAACAAATATTCTAGTTTCTTATTTAACTAAATTAAATCAGTCTTTAATTTGTATTTATTTATGTGAAATAGTTCTTTTTATGTTTTGGTAACTCTTAAATTATTTTTAATAACATTAAAATGTCCTTAAATTTTAAAATAGACTATAATCAGAACTAAAACTTAAAAACCATAAACTGTAACTTTTTTTTAGCAATTCCACATGTTTATTTCTATATCCTGCAGACAAACAAAACACAATTTGTTGTTAACATTCATAGAAATGTTTAACTTATTTGAATTATAAAGAAAACTACATATAGTTTTTAATTACTTGGGAAATCTTAAAGCATAGAGATTAGAATGCCTTCAAATTTTAAATAGTTAAGTGTTATGAATTTTTACTTTTTGGTAACACTTAAACGAATACGATAGTTCTCTTAAAAAACTAGTATCAGTTAGTCTGTTCAGAAAATTTACGGTGAATTTACATTTAAATAAATAATGAATAGAAAATATTTATATTTCTTTGAATTTTAATAAAATTCTTCATATATTAAATTGCTCACTTACTGATTCATCAAATCCCAACCCAAACCCTTACACCTAGAATTGTTTAAGCAGAAACATAATGATAGTACCATCAATATATTTTTACTAACATAATGTTACGTTGGTCAGAATCTACATCAATTTATCACAAACAGTCACCTGCATGACTTTAATACTAGAAATAATATCAAACCAGCACTACATAAATGTAGATTGGCTACAAAGTGACAAAACTATATGGAAAGACCAGTTTAAAGTAAATATGAATAATTGCACAATCAGTTCTTAAAAGAGCAAAGGTCGAGTTTCTTGTCCGGTCTTCACTACACCTTTGTGAACAAACATATTGTTACAAAACAAAATTTTAATGACTTATTTTAGTAACACTTGCTGTTTAATGAAATAAAAATGTATGGATGAATAATTTTGAATTTGACTTTAGAAAGTTGAAATTCGGCGCAGAGGTTCTAGAGGTTGCACCCGGACTACAATTTAAACCCCGCCCGGACGCTCCCCGGACGTCTTCCAAACTAGGACAAATCCGGGGAAACCCGGACGGATGGCAGCCCTACCCCTGCCCAGTGATGAGAACATGTGAGGCCGAACCAGCGCTTTGTAAAGCTGCAAGCGATGTGCCGGCATTAAGCACTGTCTCACTCTGCTGAGCACGCCAAGCTTTTTAGAGGCCAATTTGGCTTTCCCTTCATAATGACCACAAAACTGCACACTAATCGATATGTGTGCCTTCAAACTAGGGAGATACGACAAAGAGGTTTTTTGCGGTGAACGCGCAAACTTGTGTCTTCTGGGAACTGAATATAATTAGATTCAGTCGCCCTTAATCCGGGAAAATGTGAAAAGACAAAGACTCGATTTCAGACACAAGTTTGTCTCGGTACTCGGCGACGTTTTCGTCGTCTGTATAGCAATGAATTTTAGCAGATTTCAACATATCATAGATATGCAGAAGAAATAGCGTTGAAGATAGCACGCAGCCTTGTGGAACACCAGCGATAATAGTAATTTTTCAGTATTGCTTCTGTGTTGTGAATCGGAAACTCTTTTTACCTGGTAATATGGCATTCGCTATTAATTCTCAGGGAATAGAATAGAATCATTTTTATTCAATATAGCTTATATGTAATACCTAATAAAAGTTATTTTTACTTTTACTACTGGTTCGGAAAAGAAACCTCTGTCCTGGGAAGAACCAGCAAGGAACCCAGCAAAACTTTTTTACAACTGCTACGAAAACATTAAGAAACACCATGGTTGCGACCACCTCATTCCCAGGGGTATTATCAATCATGAACCCTTCAGTAGTGGGTATAATATAACCTTTACTAAACAATTTTTGCTTGATTAATATGTTTCTAGTGTTTACAGAATGTACATCCCTATTTTTAATAAAACTCTTTTGGTTTTTGTGTACATTAAATTTTCATAAATAAATTGGGAAGCCAAAGTTAATTTTTTTCTTTAAATTTATCTCTAACAGATATTTTCGGACTTAGGTTATAAATTGCTCTTATGGCTCTCTTCTGAACAACAATTGTGCTTTAAAAAAAGTCTCGTTGGGTTTCTTACTGGTTCTTCCCAGGACAGAGGTTTCTTTTCCGAACCAGTGCTAAAAGTAAAAGAAAAAATACTTTTAATAAGTATTACATATAATCTATACTGACTAAAAATTAATCTATTTCTATTCTATTCCCTGAGAATAAATATCGATTGCCTTATTACCAGGTAAAAATAATTTCCGATTCATAACAATTACCATATAAATCACAGCAGCAATGCTGAAAAATTACGCAGATTTTCATTGAGGGAGTAGTTCTTTACCCGTGATACTAACTCTTTTCGGTGGTAGATCTTTAAACAGCCAAAAATTCAGGTGTGCCTAGCTCTACTACCCGAAAAGATTACGCTATTTTTGGTGTTCTAACTATATCAAGCCGTAGCAATCCACTTCTTAGGCTAATAATTAACTTTTAAGTCCTTTATGCCTGAAATAAAGCTATGGAATTTTGTATTGTAATAAATAATTTTAAAATAGAGATAATCTCACACACAAAATCACAATCGTGATTTACATATACGTTTCGCCACAAAATTTTCTTTAATGGTCTTATTTTGTATATTCTGTTTTATGGCTGTAGATACTAATAAAAAATGGTCGTCATTAATAATCTCATCTGTCAAATTACAATGTCCTCCTCTTTATGTAGCCTACTATATCGGTTTACATCTTATATATTTTTTGGTAATTTTTGATTTTATATTTATTGTCAAGTTGTAAGATATTAAATATTTACACACAATAAAATGTTTGTAATTACATTATGAAATAAGTTTCCGGATGTAATAAATATCTAATGTACGTGATTTTAAACTTTTTCTGTTTATGAATAATTGCAAACTGCACAATTCGTGTATAAAAAAAAAACAAGACTCTGACTAGATTCGTGGAATGGAAATATATACTATATTAGTAAAACAATATAAAAGTTTTATTTAAAAATTAACAACCACACTCTGTAAAAAAGCTATGCCTTTTTATACTTTAAATTTGAACTTAATATTATGATTATACTTACATATAATATTTGTAAATATTACAAAAATCAACCTTATAATTTAAAAAAAATCACGTGTAAATTTTATCAATGACAAATGGCGTTGAACGTTAGTTTATAAGTCACACTAATAGATGGCGCTTGTAGTTATTTATAATGCAGTGTGGTTTGGTACACAAAGTTTTAGATAGAGGCAGGCATTTGGGTTAACAGTAATGACTGCGAATATAGGCGTACAGTAAGAATAAGTACTCTTATATTCACAGTTATTGCACAAAAATTGAAATAATTAAATTAACATTAAAACCAATATGAAGAGTTAGGGTTATAGTTTTGCCAACTCGAGACAATCACTACTCGAGTTAGCAACATAGTAGGACAAAACAACTTTTTAATAAATTTGTTTTTCAATCATTGAAGTAATATGTACTTACGTACTAGAACAGCTATCTCAAACAAAAAATGTGCGCTACTCTGTGTTCGCGCGTTTGGTCATTTTATCATAGAATAAACATAGGTAGAATGATCCGTAGGTAATAGTAGATTGTATTGTTAAATAGCTAAATTATATCGAGAACAATATTTAAATTTTGTCATTTATTTTGTATATTATATTTGTTTATTTAATATAATATTATTTATATTATATTAAATAAACAAATATAATATATTAGGGATTACCTAAAATTATTGTAGTACTAAATTTAGTAGTAGGGATGGCGATTCTTTCCGAAAAAGACCGATTTTGAAATCGATTCGAGTCGATTTAAAAAAAATCGATCCATTAAGAAGAGACGAAAGAAAAAAGCACACAGCAGTTTTCCGAGTTTTTGAATCGAAAAACTGTTATTCTTTACGAATTTGGGTACGTTTAACTAATTGTAAATCATTTTACAGTTCTTATGAAAACAGAAAACATTCAATCTCGATTTTTTTTAGGGTGAAATATCGTTTCAGTACTATATATCGATATAAAATCGATCTTTTTGGCACAAGATATCGATTCTTAGATTAATCGATCTCAGATCACTATCTCAACTAAACAACTATTTAGTATGTATCACTGATATATCACATACTTATTATGTATTTTTGGGGTAATTTTATACAATAGCGGTCAATTCGTTTTTTGGCTTTAGAAAATTAAAAAATCATCCGATTACGATGAATTTTTTTTAAATCTTCATCTTTACGGCGGATTTACGGAAAAAATCTCACCTCAAGATTTCATATAGTTTTATGACTTTAAATGTGATCATAAACGCACTTCTTCGAATATAACCGTTCATAACTTTTTTGCAGAGTTAAACGAAGTTTGTATATTTTTTTGTTAATCTTCACAGAAAACAAACATTAAAATATGGAAACAAAATTTAAAAACAAAAGGCATTGAAAAATGTTTGTTTATTAGTTTTTTATCTCACTGTAGGTTTTTGAATTTAAATGTTATCATCAACGCTCTATAAAATCGAAAATCATCCGATTTTGATGAGTTTTTTTTAAATCTTTGTTTTTACGGAAAAGACCAAAATGAAAAGAATTAACTAAGTATTATGGATATTCAAAAGTAAATCAGTAACTTATATTATCCTCGAAAAAATCTTTTGTTACAAGATTTTGTAACAAAATAAAAAAATTATGCAATCTTTAACAGTGATTGCTATATATAGTACAGTGATTTGTAACTTTTGTTTTATTCTAACTTGCAGTTCAATTACCATATTCTTATAAGTGTTTTCTGAGAAAAAAATTATTTTTAATAAAGTTAATAGATTTTTGTTCTAATGATTTTAGGCATTTTTATTCAAAAGCTTTGATGTGATAAATCAAGCGCCACCAAAGTATCTTATGTGTTATCTGTAATTGTTTTTTTTTTTGCCATGACACTGCTTTAATTTCAATTAACAATAGCAGAGTAAAAGGCAGGAAATCATATGGCTCTTACCTATATTTTTGTTGTAGTTGGTTTTATAATTTTTTTTCGGTAGACAATTTTTGTTATTTTTAAGATGTTTTAAAGTCACAACGACCATGTGCTGCAGAGTTAAGTTTGCTAGCAAGTTTAGATATATGATTGAAAAGGAATTGGGTTCGGGAACAACGTATGTGATCTCCGCAACGGAGTATCACACAAGGACGATAACCTCTTCCTTTTCAGCGAGTAGGGTCAGACGGGGATTACGGGTCTTCCGAAGTCGTCCCGGTCCCAACGCCTTAATTCTTCGATGTGGACTGTATAATCTTGAGGGATGAATTACTTGGGAATAAAACAGCAATTATCTTCAAACCGTTCCGTGAGAGAGTAATCACTTTTTTCCCTATCACTTCCCTATATTCTTTTTATTGACTGCTGGTTTTTCACTTTTCTCGAACTTTTTTCCCGAACTTCCCCGAACTAATTGCAATAAAACTCGTTCACTAAGCTACCCCAGAGCTATATGCAAAAGTGAGCCGCGCCATTCGCGCGCTTGCGCAACTCAATTACATGAATTTTGTTCCATTACTCTCTCACGTTTTACTTAATTTCTTTATTTGCATAGGTCTTACATCAATACAATTTATCTGTATAGATAGCACAAAACAATATCTACACTACGATATAAATTACATTTTTATATCACGAAAAACCTATTATTTATTTAACCAAATATGCCTATTTTACTCACAAGTTCAAACTCGAAATTTCTTAAATATTTAACATAGAAAGTTAAAACAATGTTTTCCACTTGAAATTATACATATGTTAACTAATACAATAGTTTAATTTACATTTTCTCTATTTATTTCACTATTAAAACACTTTTAAATTTCTTATACAAAACTATCATTATTTCACTTATACACAGGAATTTTCACATAAAAATAACACAGAATTCACCTTTTTAGCACGTACAATCAACCTGAAATGTTTTATAAGTCATTTTTACATAAATTGCTGAAATTACAAACATTTTAAATTTTTACATATTTGGCCTCCTAAGTACGTGGCTAGCGTGCGTCTATGAACTCACACTATTTGAACAACTAACTTTTGCACGGCTCTCGGCTATCAGAAAAAATGAAAGTCTGATATACACCAATTTTAACAATATTGGGTGAATAAATGCTTTTACACAATTTTCGAACTGTAGGAAACTATCTCTAATCGGATTCTTATCAGTTATCATGTTTCTTATCAAACTATATAAGTGAATGTTCTCATAAATCAATCATGATAAATAGGCATTTGTTTTCGTACAAAACATATCAAACTTATATAAGACAATACTTATGCGATTAATTTCCGTTAATTCTATTTATGCACAGAGTGATCATCTCGACCGGGGAACAAATCCGATCTTTAACTTTATTTAAATATTCCTTTGAATTTACATCATTGGAAAGATGATTTCAACCGGGGAACAAATCCGGTAACATAAATTATATCTTAAATTCCTTATGAATTTATTAAGCGATATTACTTAGGAAAACAATAAACTAGTCCGGCCTGGGAGTCAAACCCAAGACCTTCATATCATTAATTCGATATTTCTTTAAGATTTAACTAAGCATTTTCTTATCAGAACCTTGCTATTGGACAATATGCCTTTGAGAAGTTATTCGTCATCGGTTGACTTAATAAACTGAAATATTCTAATAGGCGCGTCGCCAACAATGATCGCCCCATTGAAGCTTCGCGTCAGCCGTAATTCCGAGAAAAACAGTAGATTCAACAATGCCCAGCTCCTCCTCGTTTAAAAGCACACTGGTATTCACCTGTTTAAGATTAGTTGTGGTGAATTTAATACATTTCGTTTTATTACCATTCGAAAGCATATTATTGAAGTTAAACCAGTGTACTACATTTGATATAGCATTATTCACTTTGTAATATTTTAATAATTGCCTTTTAAGTCTGAAAATAAACGAAGTATCATCAGCAAATAAAACTATGGACTAGAACTGCCCATATTAATTACAACTGTTTGCGTTCTGTTATTTAGATATGACGTGATAAGTTTTTTACACCATAATGATGATTCTCTCCCCCAACTCTCTCTCGTAGCGCAGTCGAGGGAAGCCCGGTCGGCTACTTCTGAGTAGTTTATAAAAAATAACCACGAAGGAGATGGCGGGGTATATTCGCTCGCTTCGCTCGCTCATTCGACCCCGCCATCTCCTTCTAACCTAACCTGTCCGAGTCGGGATGCCCTAAGTCCCGAGCTCGCATCGCTCGATCTTACACTCAATAAAAACCAAAATAAAAAAATTATAAACAAATATTTTTTAAATGTTGGTTTTTATGTAGATTATGAAAAATTATAACAACTTCATTCGATTATTTAAAAAAAAGGTAACAACAATTATACGTGAATGAGTGCATTTTCATGAACATTTAAAAAAAATCATAAATCCGCCGTAATAATGATGATTTAAAAAAATCATCGAAATCGGATGATTTTTAGATTTTCTAGAGCAAAGAAACGAGGTGAGCGTAGTAGTATAAAATTACCATTTTTGGTTTTAATCTTAGAAGAAAATATCAGTCTAGCTTTAAGGTGTAGGTGCATAAGCTATTAATACATTAATTATCCGAGTCAAAATATTCTTAAATAACGTAGCTATTATAAAATTCTAAATAACAAATTATTTTTTATTATATTTAATTATTATAAAAGCAGGAAATCATATGGCTCTTACCTATATTTTTGTTGTAGTTTGTTTTATAATTTTTTTTCGTTAGACAATTTTAGTTATTTTTAAGATGTCTTAAAAGTCACAACGACAATGTGCCGCAGAGTTTAGTTTGTTAGCAAGTTTAGATATATGATCGCCCCATTGAAGCTTTGCGTCAGCCGTAATTCCGAGAAAAACAGTAGATTAAACAACGCCCAGCTACTCCCCATTTAAAAGCACACTGGTATTCACCTGTATAACATTAGTTGTGGTGAATTTAATACATTACGTTTTATTACCATTCGAAAGCATATTATTGAAGTTAAACCAGTGTACTACTTTTGATATAGCATTATCCATTCCGTCATATTTTAATAATTGCCTTTTAAGTCTGAAAATAAACGAAGTATCATCAGCAAATAAAACTATGTCATGGTTATTCGCTATCAAGTAATGTAAGTCACTAATTTAAATTAAGAACAAAAGGGTACAAGAAGTGAGCCCTGAGGAACACCCATCCATAATAAATACTACCTATCTGATAGAACGGCCCATATTAATTACAACTGTTTGCGTTCTATTATTTAGATATAACGTAATAAGATTTTACACCATAATGATGTAACTTGCTAATTAATGTCTCATGATGAACACAGTTGAAAGCCTCGGAAAGATCACAAAATATACCCCAAGCATATTCTGAATTCTCCCATGCACAGAAAATGCCATGGTCTAATTAAACATCATTAGACCAATCAACACCTGCATCAGTTATCGAGCACCCCTGGTAAAGCCAAACTAATTTTTATGGAGCTATTTATTTACATTAAAAAAAATTTAAAATCGTCTAGAATAATTTTTTCAAAAATTTTACTGAGAGTTGACAGAACACAAATAGGTCCAAAATTGATGGGCTCCAATGTACTGCCAGATTTTTGTAAAGGTATAACTTTACTGTTTCATTAAATCAGGAAACACACCTGATTCGATAGCATTGAAAATAATCGTAAGTCGGGGTGCGATCGCATCGATTATAGACCCAATAGCTTTAACGAAAATCCCCATAGATCTGATGTTTTCTAAATATCAATAGTTTTGAAATATTTTACAATATCACCTGATAATATTTTATAAAAAGCAATTTTTTTACATTTTGTTTGAGTAATGACTCGGCGACAGTGAGGAGGAATTGAGTGATGATGATGTAAAATACGTAATAACGTTTTGTACTTCGGTAATGTTTTGTAAAATGTGTATGTTCTATTGTTTTTATTATGTAATTTTGTTTATTAATTTTGAGAAAACATAAATGTTGTGTATAATTTTATGTAAAATAAAGATACTTTACCAATTACTTATGTGATAACGTAAATTATGCACGAATTGGGGGGTTTCGCTAGATGATGAGTGATTTCGGTATAATATTATTCAAAATATGTTGCAAAAATCCGATTTCTTTAAATTATTGTTAAAATTCAATTGAAAGTTTGAGTTATGTAGTTTCATATTGCCAGTTTCACAATTGATTTTACTCCAAGTTATTTTAGTTTTATTAGAAGCATTCTTAATTTTCTTAATAGACAAGTCTATATAAGACTTGTCTATTGAACACACACTTTTACATGTTTTGGAATATTTTTTCACATAATCTCTAAATGAAACACTATGATTATATGATCTTTCATTGTAAAGGTCTTATAACTGTTCTTCTTGTCTACTATGGGTTCCTACTGTCGCCCACTCATTAAACGATTTGCGACTATTTTGAATATTTTAGAAGTAACCAAGTAAATAGTTAGTATTGTTTTTATATGGAAGAAATGGTAGCTTTTACATACTACTTCTAAATCTCTCTAATTAGTGTTCATTTATTGGAACAATCACAACTTTCTTAACTTAATGTTTTTTGTACATTTAAGGTAGTGAGATCAACTGTCCACAGTGGACAGAACATACATTTTGAGTAATTTATTTATGTAAGGGCTCAAGATCAGTCAAAATATTATCTATACAGGTTGCACTACGCTCTGCAATACGTGTTGGCTCTCAGAACAAATTAACAAGGTTGTTTGATATAAGCAATGATCTAATACTCATAGAAGAAGTTTCTAGGAGATTGATATTAAAAACACTACATAAGACGATAAATTTATTCTGTTTATGATGCTTAAGAGCCCTCTTACATTTCGGCTTGACGCAAATTTAGGTAATTTACGCTACGAGTGGGCGACGACCTACGCGGGCGATATTTTATTTTATATCTATTAAGTCGTTCGCAGTATTAAACTGTGAATATAGTGACTACACGATGTTGATCTTCCATTATACAAGTTTTCTTAGGATGGAGTTCAGTGGATGGAAATTTTTTTTTGTGTCATTTTTATGTTATCTAATTAAATTATAATCTAATTTATATATTTTTCATTATTGAAGAACCTTATAGAAAAAATAAGTACACATAAATATTTAAATTGTTTCGCAGTAAGCGATTGTTAACCGATGTTGGTTAGTAATCTATTATATCTACTAATGGTAGTAAGTAGTGAGTTAGTGGTATAAATAAATAAATAGTACGGTTGCAACTTGTTTTAATAAATAAAATAACCAACTGTAACTAGTATTTTTTTAATCGGTACTTACAGTCAATTACTATATTTTTTTGTTATAAAAATATTTGTCACAACGGCACTGACCGAGCTTGTCTCGCGTCAATAATTTCGGGCAGTAACTTGAACTTGGGTCACATATTTAAAATCCGAAATTTGTCGCCTTTGTAAATTTTCAGTACTTTTACTGCATAATCTGGGCCAGTCCATATGGCAAGCATGCAGACCTTTTTATTCTCCATTATTACTTCTCCAGACATAGGATATTTCTTTTTTTATGTTTAGTAACACATTGATACTTGTATTAATTTTTCCTAATTCCGACTGGTTTTCTTACCCTTTTGGATTGCAAAATAACAATAATGAGTCAATTATCTGGTATAACAACAACTTTTTGAAGGACCTGGAAGCGGAGTTATTTTTCTTTTTAAGAGCGCTGGTGTTTACATCCCGAGACGTTGATGCATCAGCCCAGGCCCGGTAGCACTCTTGATTGTAGCGTGAAGTGACCAAACCATGGCTAGGGTCTGCCGCCGATGGGCACCCCAGAGGAAAGAATAAAAAGTTCCGTACCCTGAAGTACCACATCAGCGACAGAATCAGCAAGAACACTGGGAGCGTCCGGCGAGAAGCAAACCCGCCAAGGGTAGGATGCAAAAAAAGCTCGCATTCTATCCCAATCCGCCGAACTATAGTGCCAAACGCGGCGGCAGCCTGCAGAATGCAAACGCTACGTTAATGTGACTGGCCCCAAACTTCGGACAAGACAATTGTCCGACGAACCTAAAGGGGCGTCGACGTAAACCTGATATCCGTCCAGATGAGAGATCAGCCGAAGGAAGCAGCTGGAATCCGCGTAGGCGAAGTAACCAGTTGTATCAGATCATATGCCAAAGCCAAGTCATAAACAGATCTCGAATGATCGGTTAAACGTGAACCGAGCCTTTCGGAGTGGTGGGCGTCAAAATCACCAATAATCACGATCTCTGTGGATGGGATCTGCTGTAGTACGGAATCTGTAGCCATTTGGATGTGGTAGATGGGTCGGTCTGTTTCGGCACTACCGGTATGGGATCTATAGGGTCACACGTAGACGCGGGGATAGTTGCCGCTGTCTACGTGCAGCCATCGGACTCCCGTCGTCCTCCGTCCACCTGCACTCACCAAGCGTAACGCAGAGGTAAATCTCTATTTCACGCTAATATTCTGTGATGTCGTGCTACCACCCCCGTTATAGCTGGTCCATCCCTCCGACAGCAAAAACTGCCCCGTGGCTCTACCACTTTTAATACCACTTGTCGTATGTAAGGCGTGCTGTGCCCTGTCGACTCTATACTTCAATTAGCTGAGTTTTAGCAGCACCCCCTCCCTATGGTGTGCAGTATTTGATTAGGGATTGACATAAAACGTAATAAACCATCTTAATAATCTTCGATCAGCAGATTGTCTTAGGACTTTAAAATTTTCGGAGTCTAGTTATAAGGGCCTCAATTTTGATCAATTTTGACCCCAAGATATTTAATATTCTCTGCTCTTTCAAGAATGAGACAAGAGCACATGGACTTGAGATCACAGGCATGAGCAGAAATAGTAAGAAATGTCAGTGGGAGTAGCATACTCCTATGGGTAGAGGTAATATATTTAGTTTTTACACGTTGAGAACATTATTTTGCAGCCAACTCCTGACCAGCTTGTGTGATGTGTGTCACACTTTCACTTTCATATTCCTTTTGCTAAGGAAATAAGGAAGTCCCGCCTAGGCATGTCGATTCAAAATCGATTATTCGAAAATATATTATCTGAAGTGAAATAATCGATCGATTCGGAACACTGCATTCGATGAATCGATCCTAAAACCTCTAAAATCGGAATGATTCATCTTATTCAAGAACTAGCGATAAAGTTCTCAAACTGGCTGAGGTAGGATACGGCAGTTTTAATTTTTTTTTGCTGTTAGCGGATACAAGAACACCCCGTCGTATTTGGTTTATAATTTGAACGCAATGTATATTTGAATAAAATAAATATTAATGAATGCATCCAAAGAAATTTAAAAGTTGTCAATTTGCTTTTATTTCTAAAATTCAAATTCTATGATTCTAACATGGAGTATAGCTGCACTCCATAGATTCTAACCTTACTTGTGGAGTGTGGGTCTAACTTAATCTGTGCTGTGAACAAAGACTAGCTAGCCACCATTGCATGGCATCAGTCCTTTCTTAACAAAATTGCAAAATTTAGTCTGCCTTATTTTACACGTCCATGTTAATTAAATAATCCATGATTTCATAAAGTCATGCCATCCAGCGTCTAATGTACATACTACCTTGAGTTTAAATCAAAGGATAATGGCGCAAAAATTTTGATGGAATTATTAAGCATTTACTTATTTTTTCGTTACAAACATCAATAAAATAATTTACTACATTTTATGTAATCATAGGAAAAGTGCGTATTTACGCAACCAGGTTTTTATACCAGGTATTCACTTGCAAGTAAGCAGACGAAGTGCCGACCCAAAATACTCGCAAAGACTTCAAAGTATTTGAATATTCTCACCCTGTCGACACTCGACGCGATTCTGCTCCTTATATATATTACGTTACGGATCAATGTTCTATCAAGGTATATTTACTTTAAAAGATTGGATTTATTTCTTTGTAAACACGATTGTACTGTTTATTTGTATACAATTACGGATCAATGTGCTATGAAAGTATATTGCGTACAACAAGGCTTGAAAGTTGGAACCTTTAAAAGTTTGGAAGTTTTTTTTGTAAACGCGATTGTGTTCTTTATTTGTATATGGTTACGGATCAATTTTTCATGCAAGTATTTTTCTTCCAACAAGGCATGAAAGTTTTTTTATTTTTGCATATGCAATTGCGCTCCTTATACATGTGATCTTACGGATCAATTTTTGATGCAGAAAGAAAATACTTGAAAATATCTCGAACCCCTGTTTTTTGCGCTGGTATTTGAAGCTGGACGTACTTGAAAGCCATGGTAATTGATTTTGCAAGTACGACCCTTCTCTATCTAATCAAACTTATAGCCTATCGAAATTTGGAAAAAATCATCTGTAATTATGTGTATAAAAATGTAGTAGTAAAAGTCCAACTTCTTGTTAGATATCGTCCTGTGAATTGAATTTTGTTTATTTAGGTCGCGATTAATCGGAAATCGATCTATTAATCCTCCATTCTATCGATAATCGATTCTAGTATGTTCGATTCAGTGATTGATCGATTTTTTTAAGACTGAATCGACATGCCAAATGCGTAGTCCCCCCTCTACATTAAAGTGATAATAAATTCGTGTTTTTATATAATTCGTGTATATCAGTAAATTTAGTCGTAGGTAGCTGTTTAGAACTACATCCAAATTCACAGACGCGTCTATTGTCAAGTGCCTGCATCTATTGAACTTTTTTGTAAAGCAAATCATACTGCGTTATAAAATACTACAAGCGCCTTCTATTAGTGTGACTTATAAACTAACGATCAACGCCATTTGTCATTTGTCAAAATGTTTATAGTAATAGACTCGTTTTTTTTTCAATATTTACAAAAATTATATATAAGTATGGTCATAATATTATGTTAAAATTTAAAGTAGGTATAAATGAGCATAGCTTGTGTGACAGAGTGTGGTTGTTAATCCATATCCATACTAATATTATAAATGCGAAAGTGTGTTTGTTTGTTTGTCCTTCTTTCATGTCGCAACAGAGCGTCGGCATGGCATGATTTTTTGTATGGGGATAGTTCGGTGGCTGTAGAGTGACATAGGCTACTTTTTTCCGCGGAAAAACATCTCATTCCCGTGGGAAAATAGAATATGTTGCAAAAGTTTGTCCTTTCACGTCGCAACAGAGCGTCGGCATTGCATGAATTATGGTATGGGGATAGTTCGGTGGCTGTAGAGTGACATAGGCAACTTTTTTCCTACGGAAAAACATCTCATTCCCGTGGGAAAATAGAATATTTCCCACGGAAACGGGAATGAGATGTTTTTCCGCGGAAAAAGTAGCCTATGTCACTCTACAGCCTCATTCCTGAGATGTTTTTCCGCGGAAAAACATCTCATTCCAGTGGGAAAATCGAATATGTTGCACAAGTTTGTCCTTTCATGTCGCAACAGAGCGTCGGCATGGCATGATTTTTTGTATGGGAATAGTTTGGTATCTGTAGAGTGACATAGGTTACTTTTTTCCGCGGAAGAAAGAAAAACATATCATTCCCGCGGGAAAATAGAATATGTTACAAAATTAAATTCAGCTAGGTGGCGCAACCGTGATTCTACAAGACGCACGACGGTACGATGGACGAACACAGAAGGTCACAATATCTGGATTATTATGTCTTTTTACCAACATTAAGATAAAAAATGTATGGATCATGGACATGGTTAACCATCTGAGCTACCACGGCTCCTAACTAAAAATATAATGAATTGATTTATATTCTTGTTTTATATAGATTTAGTTGCCATAAGTATTGTTGCAAGTATCTTTATATTTAATAATTAATGTCTTAATTTTCTACTATATTGTAAAATTAATTAAGCATCTTATCTTATCTTATCAACCTGAGTAAGTAAAGTGTGTAAATACGATACTTAAATTATAAAAATAATAATTGGATTTGATCATCTTAGGTAGGTATTTACTTTTATTTATTTAGAAAATATTAATCTCATAAATAATTATTTTAAAATATAATTTTATCACACAACTAAGGCCCTCATTAGCAATGTAATGGTGAAATAATTTTCAAAATCGGCCAAGTATTTTTCGAGATTAGCCAATAAAAACATATTCATAGAAAGTAGCGCCCTCTATAATAAATGAATCCTACATTAGATATCTATAATTATACATAACATACTAGTGGTGAAAGAATTTTCAAAATCGGTCAAGTACTTTACGAGTTTTGCTAAAAAAAACATATTCCTAGAAGGTAGCGACCTCTATAATAAGATGCATCTTACGTTTCACAGTCATAATAGAATTCTAATGGTGAAAGATTTTTTTAAATCGCTTAAGTAGTTTTTAAGCACCATTTAAAAAAGCGTTCAGTTTAGCCACCCGCACACACAGTAAAAACGTAGCATATAAATCGAAAAGTTATATTAGCATTGTAATAATGACACCATAAATAATCTATTGAAAAAAGGGAATCGATTTTTTAATGAGGCTTGTGATTGGCAACATTTCATATTTCATCCACAAATTAATTAATTTAATTTTTATCTTTTCATTACTTTTTCTCTGTGCAAAACTATTCCCATCTTTTATGGATTAACGAATACCGTGATTGATAACCATAAATAAAGATATTTTTTAACAAATACAAATTGTTGGACGCTTCATAGCCGAAAATGGGGTATTCCTAGTTATTTCCGAGTACAACTCTATTACAGAGTTTCAAACCGCATGACATAATTGCTGCGAGGAAAATCTTTTTCATTTACATTTTCTCATAATAAGAAAATAAGTGAAGATTAACAGTTTTAATCCATCTGTTTAAATTTTCTAGACGATAGACCAGAGTTGAAAGCTGTTTAATTTATTACAGCAGTTTATAATACTTTCCTGCTTTATCTTAAAGTAGTATTACCTAAAATCTCTGCAGCTTTATAACGCGTCCGTTAAGCACTTTGCACTCAAGAGTTTTGACTCGAAAGTTTGTTAAAGTTCGCTAACCAAGTTGTAAGCCTTAATAACTTTATTCTACGATCTAAAAGTTTTCGCACCGTCCAGCTAGCGAACACATACCATCGATTGCTCATTTAATGCATAAGCAAATTGTAACTGAATGCATATGTCAATGAATTCCAATAAAATCATATTTCTTTTTCTTTATACCATTGCATGAGAAACGAGCACACAGTCCACCTGATGGTAAGTGGATGCTGTGGCCCATAGCCCCAATTTAGGATCAAAATGCAAATGCGCAATGTCACACCTGAGGACTAAAATGGTTGGCTACAACACCCACTTACCATTTACTATTAGGTGGACTGTGTGCCCGTTCGTCATCCTTATTCTATATAAAAAATTGTGTAAAAGAAAATAAGTAAACTTCACATAGTAAATACAATTTTAAAAAAGGAAAAACATTCATTTAAAAAATTACTTGAGAGTACATGAATCCCATAGTCCTAGAAGAAAACTAATGCTTTTCGGAGTTATATACGTGTTACGAGCTTGAGGTTCGTGACAATAAAAATTGCCGAGAAAATTACCTAAATTAACACTTTAATTTACTTTACACAAATTAAAACTAAAAACACTAATAATTAAACACACTAATTCACTTTATTCCGCTCCGAAGCTTCGCTTGTTTCGCCAAATCAACACTACTCCAATCGCATCTTGCAGCGCCTATATATTTAAATAGGCAAAGAAATATCCAGAATGTTCAAGTAAACACGCTCAAGGTACCGAGCGTTCGAGTTTCGACTAGGCGCTGTCGGTTGAGTGATTTGTGATGTCATTTTCTGCAACGCTCCCCTCGCTCTCGTTCCTGACACTAGATGGCGCTAGTGTGCCGATTTTAGCGCGTAACACTGCCCCCTCCTAAGACATGCTCGTCCCGAGCATTATCGGTCCCATAATAACGCGCTAGGCGATCCACATGGACGATCTTAGGAGTCCCTCTTGCGCCTTTCTGTAATGGCTCCGCAATGTCAAGGGATGTCCTATCCCGTGGTGCACCAACATTGTACAATTTCGATCACCTACAATGTCTGAGGTCCCCTCACAGCCGCACAACTTGTACATGTACGACACCAATCCTCGACATCGTCACGATAATGGACCCAGTAAAACTGTTCTCGGACCTTCAGTAGAGTTCGTTTAACTCCCAGATGGACTCTTGAACGACCATTATGGCACAGTTGTAGAACATTCGGCACTTTAGCTTTAGGGACGACCATTTGCAGACGACAGCTGTCTCCTCGACCATTGTCCCATTTACGGCACAGGACTCCATCCTGAAGCAGCAAGCTGTCCCATTGGGCCCAATAGCTTTTCGTGGTTGAACTCATCGCTGAGACGTCCTTCCACTTAGGCTTGGTAGCACGGGCCTTCAGCCATCCCAGAATCGGCTTGATGTCCGGATCTTCCTGCTGTGCATGTCGTAGGCTGTCCTTCCACCCGTTGCTGAGGTGGTCTGTTCTGAGCATCCTCACGAATACCACTTCCTTACCTTGCCTACTACAATGGTTGCCATCTTCAGGACAAGGTCTTCTTGACAATACATTTTGTTGCCGTGAGATTTCCCGCTGCAGTGTCTGATAGTAAAGTCGTATTCCTGCTGCTGCTGGGCGGTGCTGTTAGCCGCACTTCCTTTCTGAGACCGTTCACCTTCCCTTCCTAGGGTGTGCTTCGGGCAGCTGGACCGAAGATGGCCACTTTCCCCACAGCCATAGCACCTAGGGCTGTATCTTCTATTGTGGTCGCGAACCGTAACTGCTGCAACCTCCCTAGCGTGAGGTGAACGACGATCCTGTCGCCGCCAGGCAGTGCCGTTAGCTGCACTACCCTCCTGATATCGTTCACTTTCCCTTTTTAGGGTTCGCTTAGGGCAGCTGGATCGAAGATGGCCCTTTTCCCCACAGCCAGAGCACCTAGGGCTGTATCCTCTGTTGCGGTCGCGAACTGTAACTGCTGTAACCTCGCTGACGCGATGGGAACGATGATCCTGCCGCACGGCTTCTACCTCCAGTGCATGGGCCAAGGCGTCCTTAAGCGTCTCGTGGTGCCCGAGCCTCACAGCAGCTCTGACTTCCAGGTCGCGGATGCCGTCGATGAATGTCTGCACCAGGTTCCCTTCAATGAGCGCAGGTACAGACCGGTATGCTTTTCGCACCAGCTTCTCCACCTCTAGAGCCCACTGCTGCAGGTTTTCGTTAATGCGCTGCACACGATTTTTAAGCTGCGCACGAAAGACGTGTTCCAGGTGAGCGTCGCCATATCTCGCCTCCAATGCCTCAAGGAGTTGCTCATAAGTCACTTCCTCACCGAGAGCTTCCAGAACTGTTAAGGCCTGGTCATGCAGGCCTAGTGTGAGAGCAGTCATGGCCTGATTTTTATTCCAGCCGTTCGCCTTCGTAACAGCCTCGAACTGGATTTTGTAGGCTGACCAGGAAGAAGTCCCGTCGAACGGTGGCACTTTGAACCCACGTAGCGAAGGTGTAGTAGCTACTACGGGAGCTGTAGTTCCATCACCCAGTTTGAGGTCGTCCAGCGTTTTCTTCACGTTAGCCACCACGTAATCAACCCGATTGTTCACTTGGTCGATTTGGGTTTTAGCTTCCTTGATTTGGGTTACAGCTTCCGACAGGCGGTTGTCATGTTGAGCAACCTTATCCTTCACCTCCTTTATCTCTTTCCCAAAGGTAGCATGAAGGTCCTTAATGAGGAGCATCTGCTCTTCCGACCGACGGGCCTGTTCCTCCTGTCGGCGGGCCTGCTCCTCTTGTCCGCCCTGCAGCTGCTCTTTCAACTGACGGACCTGTTCCTCCTGTCGGCGAGCCTGTTCTTCCTGTCGGCGAGCCTGTTCCTCCTGTCGGCGAGCCTGTTCCTCCTGTCGGCGAGCCTGTTCCTCCTGTCGGCGAGCCTGCTCCTGCAGCATCACCATCAGAGCACCTAAGTCAGGTGCTGCAGATGTAGGAGCTACCGACGGGCCTTCAGCCGGTGGCTGGCCCTCCGACGTCTGCGGCGTTGCACCACCAAATCTTCGTTGGTCCGTCTCCTGCTGGCGTTGACTTCGGGTACGGACACCCTCGGTTTCCTCCTTAGGTAAAATCGGCATGATTTTATCCCACTTCTGACACCAATTGTTACGAGCTTGAGGTTCGTGACAATAAAAATTGCCGATAAAATTACCTAAATTAACACTTTAATTTACTTTACACAAATTAAAGTTAAAAACACTAATAATTAAACACTTTATTCCGCTCCGAAGCTTCGCTTGTTTCGCCAAATCAACACTACTCCAATCGCATCTTGCAGCGCCTATATATTTAAATAGGCAAAGAAATATCCAGAATGTTCAAGTAAACACGCGCAAGGTACCGAGCGTTCGAGTTTCGACTAGGCGCTGTCGGTTGAGTGATTTGTGATGTCATTTTCTGCAACGCTCCCCTCGCTCTCGTTCCTGACACTAGATGGCGCTAGTGTGCCGATTTTAGCGCGTAACATACGTCTGCTGTATCCCTTGGCGACGAGCTTAAAAAATACCGCAACGCGGCTTAAATTGCGGTATTTTTTTAACTTTATCTAGCTTTGTTATTTAAATAAAATGTAAAAACAAAAACTCACAAAAGAAAACCAAAAACGCGCAAAAGGAAAAACTTTTATGAATATTGAACATACAGAATATATTTATACGTGCCGTGTGATGATAGAAACGAAAATCAAAATAATTGGTTCGATTTGTATGATAAAAAATTATATAGATACCAATAGATCCCAAATCGCTAATGAAACTTTCTAGTGTACGGGCCGATTGACTAAATTAAAACTTACTGAAAGTCAGAGTACTTAAAATAAAATAAATTAAAAAAGAAACATACTTAGTAATTTTTCTGAACATACCCCTTTCTAGGGGGGCCAGAGATGTTATGTGTCTACATGTTATGTTATATATCTATAATTTGTTTTTTTTTTAATAATTTGTGTTTAGTTGAAAACTGATGCAATCGCTTTTCTATTTTCTAAATTGTTATATATTTTTCTAAATGTATCCTTGAGATTTCAAAACGAGGGTGCGAAGTTCGTATGAAAAATATTGTATTAAGAATAGAAGTGTGAAATTGGGACAACAAGTTCTTTTTATTACGTCTAAAATAAAGGTGAATAAAGTAGGGTTTTACAATTTGTATGAATGTTTTTAAAGGGCGATTGACTCGAAACCTACTGAAAGAGCTCTGCTCTGCTACTGAAAGAGAGCTACGTATATTGCGAATATTAAAAATAACCTTTTACGGAGGCAGAGAAATGGGGACAAGTCTTTTAGTATTTTTTACAATTTTACAAAATAGAGAATGAAAGGTTTTATAAAATTGGAAACTATGTATGACAACAGCGCCGCCAAACTTTTCAATCAATCAATGTTATTTTCTATTGTATAATATTATCACTGACCTCTTACGTACATAGAGGTCAGTGAATATTCTACAATGAAATAAAAACAAAATGAAATAAATAAAGAAGGGACAACAGGCAGTCTTATCGTTCTGGAAGTAATTTCTTCCATACAACATATACTATACTTACAATTAAGATTAAAAATAAAATAAAAATAAAAATACAAAATGATGACAGTAGAAGAAAACGGTATAAATATAAAAGAGGACGGGAAGTATGATTGAAAATATTTGAATTCCAAGTATTAAGCTTTGAGTAGATTTTTGAAGGAAAAAGGGATTGAGCACGGCATATTTGCAGAGGTAAGGAGTTCCACAACTATTGGAGTATGACGAGAAAAATTAGGGTGGAAATTATAATTTACGAACCTAATCATCCCGAAGTCTGGGAAAATTCCCACGCTACAACTTGCATGCGGGTAACACTGCGGGGCAAACCTTTAGTCTAATCTATATATAGATATATAAAACACTTTAAACAAGATTGAATCCCGTTGCGGAGGCAATCTCAGTAAATTGCGTGAGTGCCCAATGCAAGATGCATCTTGACTTGTTTGGAATGCCGCAGGATCCTTCGGCATGCCGAAGTATGACTTGGCACGCCGTGCCATGCCGTACCGTCTGTGAGCGCAGGCCCTAAAATAATGCATCAGGCATTATCGAAAAACGTTAATAAATAAACATAATTTCCTTTTATTCAAACATATAAACCAAATGTATTTCTTTTTTAGCGTTGTAGCACACGCCGGATGCCCGCTGGTAACATATAAAAGATGCCACGCCGAGCCCAAACTGCTTGATCTATAGATCTGAGATTTGGGCAGTAACTGCTTTTTATTACGCAGGCATCCAATCACAAAATAATTTGAAAAATTAAACCGCTAAGATTATGAAATAGGTTATTACAGTTTGTACGAAACTTTAAATTTTACTATATACTACAGAAAAAAGTGGTTAAGCACCATCGGGATAGTATCTGATAATAAAGTGAGGTTCATGACTGGGCGTTAAACTTGAGTGCGGCCAACGGGGTTTACGGAGCGAATATATGTATTGTATAGTTATGTAACCGAAAAGTCAATCATCATTCATTGCTCACAAAACAGCAAATTCTAATTAAGATACGTTTAGTTAAACAAAATATAAAACCATGAATAACAAACCATGTAATGTGTGGAACAGGCTTAATATTTAAAAAAAATCGTGTTCAAGTAAAAGCATGTGCAAGTAATATCCTAGATCTAATTCTTACTACAAAAGTTCTCTTCGGACAAAACAACTACAGCTGACGCTCTTAAAATATTGGGTCCTTACATATGAAATTAGCGATTTGTCGTACTGACCACTTTGATCTGAAATATCTCCTCTTTTGTTAAGAATTTCTAATTCAAATTTATAAATTCATTTAGCTGGTACATTTGAGTTTTGAAAACAGTTATTCATTTGTTTTATCCTTATTATTTTTTATTTTTTCATTACCGCAAAATGGAAAACATGAAATATCGGTATATTTACAAGTACGAGTTCTACCGTGGTACCAGTGCTTCAGAAACAGCTCGAAGGATTAATGATGTTTACGGCGCTGGTGTCGCAAAAGAAAGCAGGGTACGTATTTGATTTCAAAGTTTTCGTATTGAAAAAAGAAATTTCGACCTTCAGAACCAACCCCGTGGACGGCCGGAGACCAAAATGATGAGAAATTAGAAGCTATTTCGGAAGCGGATCCATCACAAAGCACTTCAGAGATAGCTGCAGACTTCGTGGTAAGTGATAAAACTGTATCAATCCACTTGAAGCAAATCGGGGAAGTAAAAAAAAATGAACGAAGGGTACCTCATAAATTGAGTGAATCGAACTTGCAAACACCTGTTGATTGCTGTGTTACTTTGCTCAACCGACACAGAAATGAAGGGATTTTAAATTGAATCATTACTTGTAATTAAAAGTGGATACTGTACGATAATTGAAAGCACCCGTCGCAATGGCTGAACCCTGGAGACCCAGCCAAATCCTGGCCCTAAACGATAATTGACTCAATTAAATTTACTTGTGAGTGTTTGGTGGACTAGCGCCGGTGTCGTTCACCATACAGCTTTCTAAAATCTGGCCAAACGATTACGGAAAATATCCATTGTCAGCAACTGCAAACCATGAAGAAAGAACTAGCTGCTAAACAACCGAGATTGGTCAATCGCCCTAGGCCATTGCTGCTTCACGACAACGCAAGACCACACACTGCAAAACAAATAACCACTAAGTTAGATGAGCTATAATTGGAATATCTACTCCCCCTTACTCCCCTCGTACTCCCCGGACTTTGCTCCAACAGATTACCATTTTTTACGGAATTTGCACAACTTCTTACAAGGAAAAAATTCAACTCCGATGCGGCAGTCCAAACCCCCTTCAAGAGTTTATTGATTTTTTCCCCCATGGATTTTTTAGTAAAGAAATCAATGAACTACCTATGAGATGGCAAAAGTGCATGGATAATAACGGTGCATACTTTGATTAATTAAATATATTTGACAAAAAATTGACTACAAAGTCAAACTATAAAGTCAGGAATATAAATTCCTCCCGTACAAAACGCCTATTTTACATGTAAGGACCTATTATTTCTTGTTAGTTTTTTCTCCCAGTACTAGTGGTAAATCAGCATATAAAATTGGGATTACAAAAGGCATGAAACTCGATTATATAGATACCATATGACTTACCTCATTAAGTATTAATTTATATAGTTTGCGAAACGGATATTTGCAATGTAATATAATCATCACACCACTGGATTAATCGCTCGAATGATAAGGCTAGTCCTATTTTATTTATATCTTAGACATATAATGAAGCAGTAAAAAAATTAAAAAACATAAACGAGTATATCGATGTCGATTGTCACTAACTAGTAATTCAGAAAATACGAGTGTTTACTGAAATAAAAGAATTAAAATTATAGTCTGTTGATCAAATGTATTGTCATGGCATTTTTAGTAACTTTTATGAAATCAGAGCCAGCAAATGACTGATGACAAGACTTTTTCAAATTTGTTGTAGTTCAAATAAAATATTTTTATACTCACACTTTTAATATTTAAATAATATTGTATATTTAATATTAATACCTTTATAAGTCGTACTCGCGTAGCTATAACTAAGGTTAAAAAGGAAGAACAGATGACGATTTGTGCAATACTTCATAAAATTACTGAGTACAATGTTGTGTGTAAACAGGTACTGAAATTACGTATATTACTAAGAGAGCTAAAGCAAGAATTCAAATTCCAGGAGAGATAGGACAAAAGGGATTGACAGAAGACCTTTGTTTCGGCCTGATATAAGCACTATTTCGCTCAGGGCAGCTCAAACCACCTTCAAAGAGTTTATTGATTCTCGCCCCCGTGTTTTTTTTAGTAAAGGGATCAATGAACTACCTATGAGATGTTAAAAGTGCATAGATAACAATGGTGCATACTTTGATTAATTACATATATTTTATATAAAAAAATTGACTGCATATTCTTCCCGTACAAAACACCAATTTCATATATAAGGCTCTTTTATTAACCGTAGGTGAAATTTAGAGCTCTAGGTTTTCTGAAACTTACTGATGAAAATGAAATGGTTGCAAATAAAAAAAAAACCTGCGGTAGCAAACTCGACTATCATGTGTGATATCAACGGTATATATACCAATTATGGAGTTATCTATTAAAGCTTATTTTTGAATGTAAATTATACAGTAGAATAGAGCATTTACCATCAGCTATAGCACTGCCAGATATATGCTCATTTGACGATTTTTCTTGTCACCGGTCAAGGTATTCCGTTTTCTGTCAAGGGCAAGAATTATTCGTGTCATTTCCTGTAATATAACCTTCCTGTCTTATAATAGAAGGGGAGAAAATGAATTGATGGGATATATAACTCTACCACTACACAATAAATCTAAATTATATAACGTACATACTACTTATACACATCAAATTAATATGCTTTTTTAAAAAATTGTTTAGAAAATCTAATATACTTATGTAGTGTACGCAAATCAGAAATAAGACAGTTTAAGTTTCCTTCCAAAATGCATATTAGAGTACAATTTATTTTAACTTTAATGTAACTTTCAATATTACATGCATTTTACTTAATATTTAGAAGAAATGAGTTCCAACAACTTTATTGAAAAGCTTCTGAATTGACAATTTTTCATCTTCGCTCACTTCAATCTATTTCTATTGTTATGAAATAAACATACTCGTAATATAAAGTTGTGTCGGATATAGGGGTAAAATTAAAAGGTATTTTTTTTTGGTTGAGCGCACATTTGTAGGCTGCTATTGTATTTCTAACGATACTCTAATTATTTTAAACATACATTTTCAGATTTTATGATTACTATTGGATTTTTTACGTTGAAGATGTTACCGAAATTTCTAATTTTAAAATAACAAACTTAAGTGCATAAGTTTGTATGTGAATGTGGTCTCTTTTTCAAAGGACAAACAAAATGATCCATAAAAACTGAAGCACCGATGCTTTGGGTTTACAGTCTGTAAACATAATAAAAATCGCTTCCGACATTACATTAGATTGGATAAGCTACAAACCACACGCTTTGCCATCGTATTACCGAGCGACATAAGGACCACATTTTTTCTTCATTTGCAATTAATTACTTGTTGGCAATATTTAAAAACTAGCGACAATCTCCACTCTATACGACTGTTTGACCACAGACTGTAAATTGTGGGAGTGGCCTTAGAATAATAACTTATAAGGGCAGATGCTCATTATAATCCGATCTCGGTCTGGTAAAATCTTATTAAGTATAAAATATGTGTGTACATTCATACTATTCGGTAACAGTCAAGCTTCGGTCGAATCCAATTCCATTATAATAAATCAGACCAGGATCGGATCGAGAACGAACTGTGAACGGCAAATGAGGATCGGCCCTAATACATATAAATGCCTTGTACTTACTCTGAGAAATTTGTTAGTATGGACTTAAACAAACGACTTACATAATTTGTCTCTAAATAAACTTTAACGATGCCAAATCGCACACTCCTTTGTGTTTGCATTATATCTACTTAAAAAGGGATAGAAAGTTTCCCCTTGACGTATACGCTAGTAATATATAAATCAATGATATATTATAGATTCTTCAAACTTTGTCAAAAGCCTTTGGAATAGAAAAGGATGCCGCACCGGCAGTGTGTATATTTATTTACATGAATCATTTCAAGCAACTTCGAACCGCTCATATATTATTAACTAATATATCTACGCAATTGTAATTTTACATACTTAATAACTATTGAATACCTCAAATTTCACGAATAAACTTCTTGTAGTTGATATTATAGTTATAGTATTATAGTCTTATCAACAGGGTAGACTATTAGGATAAAACAAAAAAAAACCTGGAAACTAGAAATAAAAATAGAAAAACAGAACTTTGTCGACATTTAATTCTTGTAGTTTAAATTAAAAAGAATACGGTAAAGCAAGGAAAACATTGGAGATCATTTTTTTTATAGAATAAGGGTGATAAACGAGCACCCAGTCCACCTGTTGTTAAATGGATGCTGTGGCACTTATGCATCTATATTTATCCTCAATTTAGAATCAAAATGCAGGTGCGTTGTCGCCCCTTAGGACTAAGATAGAATGCCCCGTTTCCGGTAAAAATAATCTCCGGTTCTATACACTCACCATACGAAAAACAGTAGCATTAAGCTGCTATTTTGCTTCTAATGCATGGTAATGTGAGAGCGTGGTCCTGCCTCAGTCAAGCCGACCTATTCGTGCTACAACTATAATATAGCTATAGCTTGGCTCTACCACGTAAAAAAGGTTTTAGATAGAGATTTAAGATATACGATTTATCAACATGCCTCCACTGCCTGTTTGGTCTAGTGGTTGTAGTAGTGCGACTGCTGATCATGAGGTCTCCTAGGTTCGAATCCCAGGTCGGGATAAAAAATTAATTATTGAGTTTTTCTGTCAAGAAATTCTCAGTAGTTGCCTGGAGTCAGGAAGTTGGCGGTGTTTTAACCCCGTGCCTCGGAAAGCACATAAAGCCGTTGGTCTTGCGCCTGATCTCTCTCCGGTCGTGTCGTTTTACTGTCCCATCGGATTATGAGAGTGAGGGAATAGAGAGTGCACTTGTGCTTGGACATACACTTGGACACTATAATCCTGTCTTGCGCCGATGGCTAGCCCCCGTTGAGGCAGGCCGCCGTTGTCGGAATTTGGTCTGGAGGACATTATCAACATGGTTTAAAAACTGATCAAATTATGTTTTAAAATTTATTTTATACTATGAAAAAACCTTTATCTATCGATAGATTTAAAAGCATTCCTTAGGTTAACTTTCACAAAAACATCTGCATCAGAATTTCTTAAAAATGTACGCACTGTATGTATCTCCGCTGACAGCCACCTTTAGTGTAAAAGCCGGAGAGAACCGGATTCATTCCGCCTGTGGTACCGCTCTCGAGCGGTCGTGTCCAGCTAGACCGCGCTCTCGTCCCCGTACGGAAGTGCTATCTCGCTCTCGCGCCTCCGCTGTCCTGCTCGCGCTGTACAGCGTCGACGCATTGGTGAGTTATTTACGCTAACAGTTCTTGCCCCCCTGTCCTCGGGCGGGGAGGTTTGACTGACCTCCGCTTGTTAGTGTTACTTTATTGTTATTTTTATTGTTATTGTTTTATTGTTGATTTTTGTTATTTCTCTGTTATTCTTTGTTTTCTAGTATTGTTATACTTGTATAGTGTATCGTAGTACGTCTCGTGTTCAAGTCCCTGTTCTTCTGAGAACAGGGACCCGTCCCAATCCTTACTGTTCGTAGAATTACTGCCCCCCAACATGTCCACAGTTAGCCTAATTAAGTCCCTCGTCGCCGCTCTAAACCAAACTCTTGGTCTGGACCTTAACCTTGATGAGAGGGCCCTCGCCGCCATCGCCCCCCATGTTACTCCCCACAACACTAAAGGCCTTTCTATTAAAAACTTTTTTCCTCTTCGTAATGACAGACCCGACCGCCGAGGTGGCGGAACGGCCATCTATTACAAGAAGACACTTCACTGCTCGCCCATTTCTACTCCGCAGCTTACCAACATGGAAGCCACGGTATGCAGGCTAGCTATGTCTGACATGATGCTAGCCTCCTGTTACATCCCTTCAGGAACTCATCCCCTCAAAAAAGATTTTGAGGTATTTTAGCGTTAGGCAATTCAGACTTTATGTTTAGAGATTTTAACTTCAAGCATACTGAATGGACATGCCGTACTACCTCCCTAGCGGCAAGATACCGCTTGATATCACGCAGTCTCTTGATATTACCGTCCACAGTCCCCTCGGTGTTACTCACTTTCCCGATAACACCGATCACGCCCCCCGATGTACTAGATTTTGCGTTACTCAAAGGAGTCTCTCTCAACCTCAGGGCAATCGAGACACTAGACGATCTAGGATCAGATCACCGACCGGTCTCCCTCATTCTTGGCCATCAGCCGCCTCCCCCAACACACACGAAAACCTTCACTAATTGGAAGGGATTCAAGGAGTCCCTAGCTAAAGATCTGGACTCACAGGACTCTACCATCTCCCTATCGTCGGACTTAGACAGTTCCGAAAAAATCGACACCGCGGTCGATTCATTCTCCACCTTTATTAAATCCTCCCTTAAGGAGAACGAAAGGGTCGTCCCTGCTAACAATAGTGTGCTTCCCCTACATATTAGCAACCTATTAAAAGCCAAGAAAGCTGCTTTCCGGAGAGCGCACGGCCAATCGTCTTCAACGAGAACTCCGTTTCCGCCTCTCTGAATTTCGAGACCTCAAAAAGAGTAAACTCATCGAGAATATCTCTCCATCTCATACAGCGTACTATCAGATGGCTAGAGCCCTCCACACAGACGCTATCACCCACACTCCCCCCCTCTCCCGTCCGGTACGGTTGCCTTGAGGACGAAGAAAAGGCTGAGTGCCTTGCAGACAGCATTGCCGCGCAATGCTCTCCTAGCTCTCAACCCGTTGACCCCTCACACGTCCAGGCAGTGGAGGATGAGGTCCGCCGCCGGAACTCACCCCCTACAGCCTCCGAACCTATCTCTGTGTCCAATGATGAGATTTCATCCCTCATCAAAGGATTTAAGCCCAAAAAGGCTCCGGGCGCGGATGGCATCTCCAACCAAGCCCTAAAATACTTTCCTGAGCAGGTGTTAACCTTTTTATCTATCTTCAATGCCTGCTTCAACCTTAGTTACTTTCCCACTACGTGTAAAGAGGCAACTGTGATTGGTATTCCCGAGCCAGGCAAGCCTCTCAAGCTCCCCTCCAGTCATCGCCCCTTTAGCCTCCTCAAGGCCATGGGCAAGCTCTTCGAAAGAGTCATCCAAACTCGCATGAGGCGCCATCTGTTTCCCACAAGACGGTGACCCTCTTATCATTCCCCATCAATTCGGTTTCCGAGCGAAACACTCATGTCCCCAACAAGTTCACCGTGTTGTGGAATATATCCTCAGCGGTTTTTATCCTCGTCGTCATAAGACCATCGCGGTTTTTTTCGACATAGCTAAAGCCTTTGATAGAGTCTGGCATACAGGCCTTATCTACAAGTTATACAAAAAATAGGTCTACCCGATCGTCTAGTACGTCTCGTGGCTTCTTACCTAAAGCATCGTACCTTTCGTTTTAGACACGAAGGCACACTATCTTCACAGCGCCCTATCAAAGCTGGTGTCCCTCAGAGCTCGGTACTTGCTCCTCTGCTGTACATCCTGTTCACCAACGACATTCCCATCCCGTCGAAAGGTGTTTAGCTCTCCCTCTTCGCAGACGATACTGCTCTCTACTGTAAAGGTATCTCGCTACCTTTCATACGGAACAAGGTTCAAAAGTCAGTTGACGACCTAGGAGCTTGGTTCAAAAAATGGCGCATGGTGTGAACCCGGAGAAGAGCTCCGCCGTTCACTTCGATTATAAATGACGCTGTCTCAAATACACCCCACCAATACGTATGCTATACCCCTGTCCCCTGGCATACGTCTGCCAAATATTTAGGTGTCACTATATACTAGATCTATATATACTAGACACAAGGCTCACTTTCAGGCCCCACGTCAAAAGAGTAACCCGTCACGCACGTTTTTACCTGAGTAGGCTCAACAGTATGTTGGGCCGACACAGTAAAACGTCCCTCAGAAACAAGAGTACCCTTTATAAGGTCGTATCGACCGACGACCAGTCATGTCCTACGCGGGCCCCATTTTTGCCCACGCTGACCCTAAAATTATTAATGAACTCCAAGTAGTTCAAAACCTTTTCTGTCG
Source organism: Parnassius apollo (assembly GCA_907164705.1). Taxonomy (NCBI): domain Eukaryota; kingdom Metazoa; phylum Arthropoda; class Insecta; order Lepidoptera; family Papilionidae; genus Parnassius; species Parnassius apollo. The sequence goes on along the minus strand of CAJQZP010000963.1, from coordinate 1,099,825 downwards.
TCGAGCTGCGAACGCACCTTGGTACGTCCGTAATGCCGACCTTCATCGAGACCTAGAGCTCCCTACAATTCAACAATTTCTTAAAAAACTCTCTGAGAACTTCTTCAAAGCCTCAGAGTCGCACTCCAATCATCTTATTCGTGAGGCAGCTACTTATGCAGCCCCACCTCCTCTCGCTATCGAGTCCGGAACTCTCACTCGGACCCGCCTAATAAACTGTCAAACGACCTGAACTGCCTCCTGACGGCTCAGGCCAACTCTAATTAAATTATTCATAATTAATTTGCCTTCGTAGGCACTCCCTCAGCGGCTCGTAGCCGTCTGCGCGCTCTTTTCCCAAAAGAGGGTCGCTTCCGATACGGCATAAGAAGCTTAAACAGCTGGTTGCCAGTCCCCAAAGGCGGTTTTTAGAGGGTATCACTTAGGTTCCCCCGGTAGGCAGTGAGTCCCTCATAACCACGATAGACCGGCTGTCGTGGTATGCGTAATACATTTTCCGCCTCCCTACATAAAGGGTAGCCCTTTTCCAATTGCTTCGGGCGCAAAAAAAACCGGAGTCCCTTTTTAATGGAATCAAGGCATTCAATCTTAGTCCTCAGGGACGACAGCGCATCTGCATTTTGATTCTTAATTGAAAATGAATGTGGATGTCTATGGGCAACAGCATCCACTTGCCATCAGGTGGACTGTGTGCTTTGAAATACCCACATTGCTCTTACTATTTTCAAATATTGTGCCCTTGTACCTAGATTTACATACTTACTGTGCTCGAGTCCAGTCTGAAAATATTCGGGTATATGAAGAAGATATAAGATATAATTATCTAAAATGGCTATAGAAAAAAATCCTAAATTTAATTTTAAATACACTAGCCTGGATTCAAGTCACTTTAGCTATAAAATTTGGTGGTATTTGTGTAAGAAATATTTGCTTTTTAAATTATTAATGGATCGACCGATCTACGCGGAATGAACTTAATATGTCTTGAAATCTTACAGTGGTGGTATGTTTGGGTTTAGCTATAATTTTATTAATTGCAGGATCTCAAGCAAGTGGTAAGTACCCAGCCTCCTTCTGAATTAAAATAAGGATGTTGCACGCCTCATAAGCGACGCGTTGAGGTTGTGCTCTACTCTCACCTAATGGAAATCCAGTAATTTTCTGAGCAAAAATGTCTTTATATTTTTACTATTGCACTTTTAGAATAATAAAAATACACATATACCGAGAAAAACCACTTGTTTCTATTATTTTTAAAAGTAATTCTCTGTATTTAGTGGAAAAACAAACTGATTGAAAAAAGGGGAAGGGGGAAATAGGGAGGAAGGATGTATGTATGTGTGGATGGCGCACGATTACGGTCGTTGGAATTAATGTTTTAAAATAATTCTTTTTTATTAGGTTTAGAATCTCAACGCACAGGTTTCTTTTAAAAATCACTGAGTAATTTGGTCTCGTTTAATTGTAATTAATGAAAATGTAAAAACAACTGGTACTTTTCTACAAAAAATATTCTCTGGGATCTCTTATTTCGTCTCAAATATGGAAAAAGAGATATATTTCTTTTTTATAATTAAATGAGATTATGAGGCGTGCACTTTTGGATTTTTCAAACTTTTTTGTTAATTTCAATAGCTTTACGTATGAATCTTGGTAGGGATCGATGTTCTTTCGCGAGGATTTATGGCCTATCAAATTAATCTGATGTAATGGCGTCAAGGGGGCCGTCTAGGATATGATAACAAACTACCCTTCTTTCTTCTAACTTCCCGAAACGTAGGTGCTTCACCTGTTGCAAAATTTAAATATAAAAAACCTGTAAATTATTCGCGAAATAATCCGTAAAATTAGCTTTAATCGATGTGTAGTGTTCGCGTAAACATAAGAAATCCGTGTATAGTGTTAGTGACTAATGTAACACCTGACCTGTGCTTTGTTGCGAAGGCAAGACAGGCATGGCTTACGCTCTGTCCCGGCAAATATATCCCACTAAAAGTTAACTAACAAAAACAGTGGGATATTCCGTTGGTATGGAGTGTGCAGAAAGACTTGTTTTATAATTTCCATAGTGATCAAGATCAGGTTCGCTTTCTAGTTGTTTCGACTAGGGAATCAAGTCACTGGTTACATGCTTTACCATGAAGTGATCTCGGCACATCACTTGATATGGAAAGCTTGCGCATCGACGTAGGAATCTGTCTAGCAGCGGCAATTTCTTAATCTACTGGCCCCTGTTGTAGACGAGTTTGGTCTCCACGGAATTTCATGTAAGAAAAGTGCAGGTAGGTTTTCCCGTCACGGACGAACGATGTCATCCGAAGAGCTCTTGTCTTTATAAATATTCCTTCGGTTTTGGAGCCATGTAGAATATTTAGAGACGATGGCAAGAGAGCCGACGGTATTACTTTGGTCGGTTAGGAGAGAGGTAAAGTGCTAGTGTGGAATGCTACTTGCATAGATTTGGCGGCCTCTTATCTCAGGGGTACCTTGTTTAGAGCCGGGGCGGCAACAGAGACAGCTAAACTAAGTGGCGCAAATATGAGTCTCTGAAGTAGATACTTGTGCCATTTTGCTGTAGAGGGTCGACCCGTGGGGTTCACATGGGGTGTAGTTCCTAAAGAAACTGAATCCGCGACTGATCTTCGCTGCTGGTGTTAAGAGGTCTAGTTCTATTCTCGTTAAAAGGCAAAGTATAACCATGCAGCGAAGAAACGCGGCCACAGCGTTCTTTGCTCGATACCACGGAGAGTAGGACTTGATGATTATTTAAGTGTTTAGTTTTAGTCTTTATTATAGTTTTTAATATTGTATGCAACCTCTAAATTTATTTCATTTTTACTTTGTACGTTTGCTTCTAGTATAAAAAAACGAATGTTCTAATTTCAAATTTCGTATTTCCTTAATTTCAGGGCACTACTCTACAGTATCGCGAAATCCGTTCAGTTCTAAAGACGAAAGAAGAAGGAATGCTAAATCCTCTAAAGAGCACGGCGTACTCACTAGAGTGAAACATTATTTCACGCCGGCACACCGCTTGCAACTTTACAAAGTACAAGTTCGGCCTCACATGGAACACTGTTCTCATCTCTGGGCTGGATAACGTAGTGTCAGCTCCTTCCAAGTTACTGAATTCAGCTAAGAGCGATCCGTATCGTCGTCGACCGGCTTCGTTCTGATCGGCTCGATTCACAAGCACTGAGGGGAGATGTTGCATCCCTTTGCATTTTTGGGGGAGATTTACGGGGAGTGCACACAGGAATTTTTCGAATTAATTCTAGCCGTCAAATCCCACCATCGCACATCGCAACATATACGATACTACGAGGTGGATTGAAAAGTACTCGGCCTAACCAAGAAAATAAACACATACTGAATCAGTTATATTTTTATTTTTCTACATAATCACCATCAAGTTCAATACACTTTTGCCACCTCCCCTTCCAAGCATTTAGACCGTTGAAAAAAAATTATTCTTCCTTAGAGTCAAAATATGCGTCTACAGCTGCTTTGACCTCGTCGTTTGTCGAAAATCTTTGACCTCCCAAGTGCTTTTTTAGGTTAGGGAACAGAAAGAAGTCTGATGGTGCCAGATCAGGTGAATACGGCGGATGCGGTAACAGTTCAAAGCCACAGTTTTGAATTTCAGCAATTGACTGTACTGACGTGTGAACACGGGCGTTATCTTGATGAAACAGGACTTTTCTTCTGAGCATTCCTCGACGTTTTTCTTTTATTTCCTCTCGTAAACGACGTAGTAAGGTGCAGTAGTAATTAGAGTTTATAGTCTGACCCCTTTCAAGATAATCAATCATAATCACACCTTTTGAGTCCCAGAATACTGAAGCCGTCACCTTATTTGCCGACAAAATCGACTTAGCCTTTTTAGGGGTGGTGAACCAGGTCTTCTCCACTGTTTTGATTGTTGTTTTGTTTCCGGTGTACAGTAATGAACCCATGTTTCGTCCATAGTAACAAAACGATTCAAAAAATCATCTAAATCGGCTTCAAATAACTCCAAACAGTCGCGTGAAATAGTCAATCGCGTCCTTTTTTGTTCAACTGAAAGCAGTCGCGGAACCCACCTCGCAGACACCTTGTGGAAACCCAACTCGTTGACAATGATGTTTTGAGTTCGTTCATTAGAGATGCCTATAATCTCGGCTATCTCTCTAATTTTTAATCTGCGGTCTCCCATTATTAAATCAAGTACTTTTTTAATATTTTCGTGAGTAGTTGACGTCGAAGGCCTTCCAGAGCGGGGTTCATCTTTCACACTCTCTCTACCACGCTTAAATTCTGCTATCCAATTTTCACGGATGAATATGACAGAGCACAATCGCCTAATGTACTGACCATGTCATCATGGATGGCTTTTGATGATAGCCCCTTCTTATGGAGGTACTTAATGACGGCACGCTGCTCGATTTGCTCCATTCGCGGAAATTATGTCCGATTACTTTGTTAATAAATTTATAAAATCACAACTAATTATCGCACACGTTTCGAATTTCACACAATAAACTAGTCTGGACTGAACTAAATAATGAGGGTAGATTTGATTTTTAGAATTGAATGGATCTGTGTTAGGCCGAGTACTTTTCAATCCACCCTCGTATCTACGCCATGCTTGGCGCTACACTACTACAATTTACTAGGAGTTTTTTTCCTCGCACGACTTCGTGTGAAATTGGTTTTCACCGGCGATTTTTCCGAACCGATATGACTAGAAGATCTTCAAGAAAAGCGCTTAGTCCTTTTTAAATGGTTGGCAAGGAACCTGCTATTCCCCTGGCGTCGCAGTTGTTTATGGGTTGCGGTCGATATTTGCCTTCAGGTGAATCGCATGCTCATTAGCCTACCTTCTATAAAAATACGATTTCACATGTCATCTAAAACCATTGATAGACTTTAAATAAAATTTTCGGATAAAAGTCCTTGTAAAACGACTGTTTTTAACAGAACAAATTTCAGCACGATCGAATAACTTTGGAACATGAGGAAAAAAGTTGCCGCTTTTTGACAGCTATGGCTCGGATTCAGCGTTCATAAAATTTTACACGAACTTCTTCGGGTGAGGATTAGAGTTTTGCGTTGGGTGTCGCACAACCTTAATGATGTTCAGAAGCCGACCCGCGTGAAATGGTGCCATGACATGAATAATACTCAGCGCGAGAACTTTAAAAAAGGACATCCTACACAGGGTACCGTAAGCTATTGGATCACCCTCCTTGCAGCTCTGAATTGCCACCTTTTGACTTCTTTTTATACTCTAAAATAAAAACAAAATTAGCTGAAATGGATACAGTTTTCATCGCCGTAAGATGCGCTGGCGAAAATTGGTTCAGACGCATGAAACTGTGTAGATTCTAGCGAAGAGTTCTTTGAAAAGAACGAATAATATAAATCATAACCAAAGAACTTATGTTTAAGTTTTGCAAAAATTTTCTGAGCATACCACATGATGCTAATTTTACATTTTTTTATCATTGATGTAAGATTCAAAATGAAAATAAAAGTTGTTGAATATAAGATTGACCTTAATTGTTACATTTGGCTGACGGGTTAACAGAGACAGTATTTCATATTTTGCACCTTTAACGCTGCTATACGTCGCTAGTTTTAGTATTTTACCTCTTTTTATAGGATAAGGGTGACAAACAAGTACACAGTCCACCTGATTGTAAATGGATGCTGTGGCCCATAGACATCTACATTTAACCCCGCTTAAGAATCAATACCTTAATGACTAAGATGGAATGCCTCTTCTCCAGTAAAAAGGATCTCCGGTTCTCTACACTCATCATACGAAACACAGCAGTATTAAGAGCCTATACTACCTTAGCTCAAATTCTAATTTCGCCCCCACTTCCACGCGCGTCATATGCTATCTACCGACATATTTATCATCACTAATACTGTAAGTAGATAGGTCGTTAGACACTTATTCCATTAGGTTTATCATGTTTATGTCTGTTTCTTTACGCCAACCCAGTCGCTTCTTATTTTTATTACAGTTATTTACAATTTAAATTTTACGTCGTCCTATTACGTAATGTGTATTCTGATCGTAAGCGACCAGCTTTCTCGATCGAAAGCCAAAGCGAGACTAAGCGGGAGTATCAGGTGGCATGGAACAAGCTTCAGGATGCCGATAGTTTAAGTAATTTCTTTTTACAGTAAAAATAATCTTAATTAAAAAAATAAAAGCCCTGATTTATAGTTAGTTCAGTTAGTATGCAAAGTTTCATGATCTAATTTAAAGTATTTTGTGAATACTAGCGGTTTATTGTTCGGTTTTTTTCTATCAAGAAAATTTTACGGAATCGTGTTTTCGTTTAACATAGTACTTAACATTAATCCCCAACTTTACCATATATTTATTTCAAAATGAATGCTGCTATATTTTAGGCATAACGGAGGATCTTGCTAAGCCATTTGCGGTACTATAGGCCCTTAAGCTGCTATTTTACGCTGGTATTCAGGTCTGTCGTGAAATACATGGTTATTTATACTTCTATCGACACTTGTTGAAAGTTATAAGATTTTTCTGATATTTCCAATAGTTATCTCTTATGACATTTTTTACGTCTGTCGTAAAATACATAGTTATTTATACCTCTACCGTCATTTATTTGAAGTCATAAGATTTTTCTGACATTTCCAATAGTTGTCTCTAACTACGTTTTTTACATCTGTCGCAAAATACTTGTAATGGTTATTTATATTTCTACCGAGATTTATTGGAAATCATAAGATTTTTCTGGCATTTCCAATAGTTGTCTTTTACAAAGTTTTTTGAAGTATTTACTATTAGGAGAGAAAAATTAAACATACCATTCGAAAAGTATTGTGCCATAGACCACAAATCTGGTTATCATTTTGACCATTTAATAGGTTAAACTGTTTTGTATGGAAATATATGTGTATAGATTCACCTCATTTTACCTGCCTTTACGGCAACGTGACAATTCTCGATTTTTACTTATTAATACAATAATTACTACGTTTCAATTAATTAGCACAAATAAAATTTGCATTGGTTCCCTAAAACTAAATTTCTCCTTGTGCGGAATATGTATATGTAAGATGTGTATGGTATTAAGTAGAATTAAGAGTAAAATTATTGTTGCATTTTATGCCAACAATTTGTTGTAAGTATTTTAATTTATTTGAACACGTTTTAAGTTAGCTATAGTATGTACATATGTAGCAACCTTCAGGGAACTAGCTACTGAACTGAAAACTGAGTTCAGTGCTTTTTAAAGAAGTAACTAATGCACTCGACATCACCCTTGTCTATGCGCTTCAGTGGACATGAGTTTAGGGCGTGAACTCACCCATGCGGGAGTGACACTATTACTCGAACGAGAAATATAGAACGCCACTCTATTACCTTATTCCTAGGAATAAGGAAAAAATATTTCGAAGACATGTGTAGTTCGCCAATACGCATTAAGGCAGCGCGGCGGACACTTCCTTGCCCTAAAACCCTCTCAGAACTGTCCTTAGCAGTGGGACGTGTAATAGGCTGTAACTTTACTTTAATTTTACTTTACTCTATTACCATATTGGGACTCAGATTAAATAATTCTTAATATTTGGGAGGTTTTCTTTTGGAAATCCTACCACTAAGATTGACCATGACACACTGTGACAGAACTCTATGTTTCTCATAATCTTGGTAGTTGACCATCTAAGTTAAAGAGTTTTATCCCACGTAAACACATTCTAAATTATCACCAGCAGTTTTTCCGGAATCTTAACTCTTAGACCCCGCCATCTCCTTCGTGGTAATTTTTTTATAAATCACTCAGAAGTAGGAGCTCCGTCAACCGAGCTTCCCTTAACTACACTACGTTGAGTGGCGTGGTGCTAAAAATGTGGGTCATTCACGAGAAAAAAAGCTATCCTATCTATCTCTCAAGTTGAACCAAACCTCACACGGTGTGCATATTCGTATATATATATATATATATATATATATATATATATATATATATATATATATATATATATATATATACACCTTTTAGAAGAAAGAATAACAAAAAAATTTTACTTAACATGCCATGACATAATAGGATTTACAAAACTATAATAATTGATTAATAAAGATATCCCAAATGGTAGTATATTAAAACAAAAATTAAAAAAGGAACGAAATTTCTGAAAACAGTGAATACTTCTAAAAACATATACATTGAGTGGCGTGGTGCTTCCCTCACCCTACTCTCTCCCGTAGCGATATATACAGCGTATCGCGTAGCGGTGATAGAAAAAGAATTATTATATTATAACCTAATTAGTTAAATGTAATTTCTTTCAATTTCGATTTGTAAATACGTGATCTACAATGGTTTATAATAGTTTTATAATTCTTAGCTTTAAATATGTTGTATTAATTTTATATTTAAACCTGTTTTATTATGGTTTTTTAAGTTGTATATAAAAGAAGTTGTAAATAAAATAATATTGTAAAACAGTTATTCATTTGGTTAATTAAATTTTGTCTTTTTCTGCAATATTGTTATATTTAAAACCCAAACTCTAAGGAAGTTCGGTAATTGTAGAAAGATGCGTTTCAAAATGTAAGCAGTATTAGTGGCGTAAATGAACTTGCACTATTGACGATAAACTGTTCGTTATTGATACGATCTCGTTTGGGAAATTTCGCAAATGAACTTCGTGGTCGCCCGGTGTTAAAGGATGACAGTGACAAATTGAAAGCGATAGTCGAAGCGGATCAATCTAAAATGATGGCTAAGTTAGCGTTGGCTATTGGCGGATGTGTTAAAACAATAACAGATTATTTGCAGCAAATCTGTAAAATTAAGAAGCTTGACAAATGGATACCTAACGAACTGAGTTTTTGAGTTGATTATGCAGTCGTTGGCAAAACTAGCAGGGTAGAGACTCTTCCTCATCCCCTATGCTATCTAAAATTTGCTTCAAGAGACTTCTTCATTCTTCGAACTTTAGATAACATCTTGATAGGCCAAAATGTCAATGCCATAAAAGCAATAATGAACTGCCTTTAAATAAACGTAGTGATTATATTCTCTGTGCCTTTAAATACTTCATCGATTATCGTGCAGAAGGCTAAACCTCAGAACACTATTACTCCTCTGTATCTTTGCAGTAGACTTCCATAACATAGAATAGACTTAGATAGAACATACTGGCGTAAAGACGACCTGACAGCCCGAAAACGCGTGACTAATTTTGAATTGTCATTGTGTGCTTTAGTTAGGGATGTACATTTTACTAACAAGAACTATCGAAAAATGATTGTTAAGAAAGCGGTAAAAAATTAAAATACTAGTTAATGCACGAAACTGAATAACTAAAAAATTTACTGAGTAATCAACATGATATTCAAAAATAATAAAAAATATTCATATGACATGTTCCCTAGAATAAGCAGCACCTACCTGCGTTTTGTTGGATTTTAATTAAAAATGCACAAAATCCCAATTATCTCTGAAGAGAAAAGTCTATCAAATAAACCAAAACAATATTCACCAAGTATCAAATCGGAAAATTGTAATTTGGACCTTTAGAAAAGAATATTTACTGCCATGGACAGTTTCCTCGGAATTTCTTTTTCAACATTTTAATGAAATATAAATACTTAGTTAAATTAAGTAAACACCTTATTATATATAATATATTTTATAAAATGTTTCGCTGGTGAAATAAAAACGGGGACATGGAGTACATAATGGCGGCTTTATTTTTTATTTTAAGTATTACTTTTAATAAATACAAACATTTAATAATTAGCAATTAAAAACATTATAGGAATTTATTTTAACATTCTACTTAAATATGAATGTAAATTTAATAATTTAAGTAAGGAAACTTCTAGGAATCAGTTAAATAACATTGCTCTATTTGAAGGCCAATATATTTACGAGGCTACTGTCCCTTGTTACCTGTCAAAAATATAAAGTAATAATAAACTTATTACCATTTTAGCTGCATGAATTTTAAAACATAATGATATTAATGGAGACTAGCCAAATACGCAGGAGATATTAAAGTGCATCAAGTGTCTGAGGATACATATTCACTCTTTATTTTTTTAATATATGTCATATGTAAATTATATGCTGGTTAAGAAAACGGTCACCCATTCACGGATTGATCGTGGTAAGTGCAGATTTTTTTTGCAAATCTATTGATCCGTGTAGCTATTACTTAACCACGAGCTCCACTTTTCTACGACGTGATGAACCACGCTATCTACCCCTCAATATCAACTGCTATGGAATTTATAGTAAATGGCACAACGAAACCACACGTCTAATGTGCCTAGCGGCGCTTCAGGAGGTTATACATTTTTTCGGTCGATAAATGTACTATATAATCTTTCATGTACTACAGTTTTAAAATGTATCTTTATCTTTATCAAAACTCGGAGGACAGAGACAAAAACACAAAGTCGTATAATATAACTAAAATATTTTGAAAAAAGTTGCAAAAAAGCTTTGGCAATGATTAGGAACACTTTATAAAATCTGTTTAAAAAAAACTAACTACACTACTCCATACTAAAATCGATTAAAATATTTACTATAATATCAACTGTCAAAATGGCGTCGATACAACAACACTCTTTTCACCCTTTATTATTCGATTGACCGATGAAGAGCTTTCGTATCACAAATAAAAATCATCAATAAAATAAAAATCTATCTTTATCTTTATCAAAAGTTTTTCAAGTTAAATTTTTGAAGTCTTATTAGACTTACGGGTACAAGTAACAAGGACCCTCACAATAAAAATGGATCCTCTTAATAAAATTGGTTTTATTCTACTTTTTCTTTTATACTTCTCAAGAAAATGTTTTCTGCAAATTGTTGAATTCTTTTTTGGGTTACAACCAACACACACACTTGATCTTTACCATTTTTTTCTAATTATAGTATCCGTTTGACAAACGGCAAAATAAAATTACATTTTTAGAACGCAAACCGAGCATCAATTTTAATTCCTCTTCTTTTTGTGTGGGCAAGTCTATCGATTAATTTATTTATTAATTTTGATATAGTTTAGTCAATCCCTAGCGTACATACATGTCAAATATTTTGTATAAAATTTTTATTTACCAAATTCGCGTAAATGCGTAAATTATCAATGACAAGACTTTTTTCGTTTCAAAAACTACAACATGCAGCGTATGCATAGATGACTTTGTGATACGAAAGCTCTTCATCGGTCAATCGAATAATAAAGGGTGAAAAGAGCGATGTTGTATCGACGCCATTTTGACAGTTGATATTATAGTAAATATATTAATCGATTTTAGTATGGTGTGGTGTAGTTAGTTTTTTTTAAATAGATTTTATGAACTGTTTCTAGAATCATTGCCAAAGCTTGTTTGCAATTTTTTTCAAAATATTTTAGTTATATTATACAACTTTGTGTTTTTGTCTCTGTCCTCCTAGTTTTGGTTTTATAGGGCGGCAAAGCTTAAGGTGATGTCCAACTTCAGCGCACCGCTTCCTTCTCTCTATGGTTCCCATGTAATACTTGCTAACAGCAAGTTATACCTACTTGCTAATAATACTTGCTAACGCTTCACCCTAGATAACAGATCGTGAAGCGTGATCTTGTGTATAGGCATAACGTGAAATATCATCAGTGTACATTTATCTCCTCTTGTAAATAATATAAAACTATTGCTTAGAAAAACATCTTCATACTTAGCACAGCGCGTATTTGGACCACGTTACATACTGAAAAAATGCGAAACCTAAATGTTATTACCAAGTATAGCTACAACTATACCAAGTTTTATTCCAATCTTAATTACATACATACGTATGCGTAGAGAGAACCTGCAATTCCACATAAATTGAGTCAATATACTTGTCTCGCTTTCTCTAATTTAATTTTCAAATAAGGCAAAGAGAGACAAATCTATTGAAAGATTTTGCGTGTAATTCATGCGTGGAATTAGAAATGTCAACCTTTGGTGTCTTTATACTATGCCAAATAGGAGAGTAAGTACACTCGTACCGTCTGATTTATTAGCAAAATGACATCTCTATTGTAATAGTATTGTGTGACGTTATTTCACGAATTCTCTATAAATTAAAGACGTCGTGCTTTAATTTATAGTGAATTCCTTCGTAATGTTAGCAACAATCGACTTCGATACCTCGATATACTAATTTTTCTTTAGTTATTTATTTTTATTACTTTATTATGTATCTAAAAATATAAAAAACATTAAGAAAGTAAGACTAGACTTATTATTATTCCAACAATCAATCAAATTGTTTCCTAAATCAAGTGATGACGGTGGTGTTTGCAAATATTCGTTTTGCAAACCAATAATTATGAGGAGGAGGTATGAATAGTAAGTTTTGACAGACGCACGGTACATGAGCGAGTTGGATCCCATTTGTAATCCCAATTTTATATGCTGACTAACGGTCTGCCCCGGATTTGTACGACTCAACGATCGCACATTCTCAACAACAACGCCGCTTAGAGGGTCCAATTGTGAGTGTGCATCAAAATCGGTAAAGCCGTTCTCAATTTTTATTTAAGGGTCTATAGTACCTCAAATGGCTTAGCAAGATTCTCCGTTATGGCAAAAATATAGCAGCATTAATTTTGAAATAAATATATGGTAAAGTTGGGGATTGATGTTAAGTACTATGTAAGACGAAAACGATTCCGTAAATTTTTCTCGACAGAAAAATAATCCAAATTTACCTCCAAACCGAACAATAAACCACTGGTATTCATAAAATACTTCAAATTAGATCATAAAACGTTGCATACTAACTGAAGTAACAATAAAGCGGGGCTTATGTTTTATATTTTTTTTAATTACCGTTATTTTCACTGTAAAAAGAAATTACCTAAACTATCGGCGTCCTGAAGCCTGTTCCCTACCGCCTCATACTCCCGCTTAGTCTCGCTTCGGCTTTCAAACGAGGAAGTTGTGCCGTTTACGATCAGAATACACATTACGTAACAGGACGACGTAAAATAAAAATTGGAATTAACCGTAATAAAAATAAGAAGTGGCTGGGTTGGCGTAAAGAAACGTGCATAAATATGATAAGCCTAATGAAATAAGTATCTAACGACCTATCTACTTACAGTATTAGTGATTATAAACGTGTCATGAACTTAAGGCAGGATTTTGATAATGCCGTGAAGGTGTGGCGTTAAAGAAACCCATATCTCTTACTAAATAATATAAATACTATTACATACAAGCTCTAAGGCCACATACCACCCTGTGAGTATCGTAAAGGACGACAGAGGGAAATTAAACACGAGATAGACAATAGTATCTTCCTGAGAACAACCCAAAATATTAAAAAAGATTTTGGAAAATTCAAAAGTACACACCTCGAACATTCGTGTAATGTTTTGAATTATCATCATCATCATCATCATTACAGCCCTTCACAAGTCCACTGCTGAACATAGGCCTCCCCCAAGTAATGCCACAAAGCACGGTCCTGAGCCACCTGCATCCATCGACTTTCTGCATATCTTACCAGGTCGTCCCTCCATCTAGTGGGGGGTCGCCCTACACTACGCCTAATGGTACGAGGCTGCCACTCGAGAATCTTTCTTCCCCATCGGTTATCGGTTCTTCGAGCTATATGGCCGGCCCATTGCCACTTCACCTTACTAATCCGTTGGGCTATGTCGGTCACTCTGGTTTTAATGCGGATATCCTCATTTCTGAGTCTATCACGCAGAGAAACTCCGAGCATAACCCTCTCCATAGCTCGCTGAGCGACCTTGAGCGTCCTCATACGGCCAGCAGTGAAGGACCACGTCTCAGATCCGTAAGTCATCACTGGCAACACGCACTGGTTGTACAATCTAGTTTTCAGAGATTGAGGTATACCTGACGAGAAGATGTGTCGTAATTTCCCGAACGCTGCCCAGCCGAGTTGAATCCATCGATTGACCTCTCGGTCGAAGTTGTACTTACCTAGTCGGACTATTTGTCCCAGGTAAACGAACTCGTCTACAACTTCGAGCTTGTGCTCCCAACAACTACCGGCATAGGTGTGACATGGACATTAAACATGATCTTTGTTTTGTCCATGTTCATCATAAGAACTATCCGTTTGGAAACACCATTGAGGTCATTGAGCATAATGCTTAGGTCCTCCAGCGATTCTGCCATAAGGACTATATCGTCGGCAAATCGAAGGTGAGTGATGTACTCGCCAATGATGTTAATACCGTATCCTTTCCAGTCCAGTAGCTTGAAAACTTCTTCCAATGCAGCGGTGAAGAGTTTCGGGGATATAACGTCACCCTGTCTTACACCTCTCTGCAGTTGGATAGGTTTCGAACTCTGGTTCTGTACTCGGATAGCATTCGTAGCCCTACTGTACAAACACTTCAGCACTTCGATATACCGACAGTCACCTTGGCACCGCTGAAGGGACTGTAGCACCGCCCAAATTTCGACGGAATTAAAGTCTTTCTCATAGTCCACATACGCCCGGCAAAGTGGCAGATTGTACTCTTCGGTCTTCTGTACAATCTGCCGCAGGGTATGTATGTGGTCTATGGTACTGAAGCCTTTTCGGAAACCGGCTTGTTCGGGAGGCTGGAAGTCGTCGAGTCTGCGTGCGAGACGATTCATAATGACTCTCGAAAACAGCACGTAGACGCGGCTCAGAAGGGAAATCGGTCTATAGTTCTTTAAGAGAGCATTGTCGCCTTTCTTAAAGAACAAGACCACCGCACTTCTGCTCTACGCCTCCGGAGTAGTAGCACCATGGAGGACGGAATTGAAGACCTTCTGAAGGACTTCAAGTACCAGTGTTCCACCCGTTTTCAGGAGCTCCGCTGTAATTCCATTCCTCGCCTGGGGCCCTGCCGTTTTTAAGGTGCTGGAGAGCCATTCTAATCTCGCTAGACTGAGGTCCGGGATATCATCGGAATAGTGTCGGATAAGACTTGCTCTCGGATCGTTACTCACACTTGCGTGTGGCTCCAACGATGATGTGTACAGCTGCCCATAGAACCTCTCAATATCACTCCAAAATCTCAGGTATCCAGGAAACGATGCTGCCACACTCAGTCTTCAGCTTTGACAGTTGGCTCTTTCTGGCAGACAGATCTCTGGCAAAGACTTTGGAGCCCTGGTTACGCTCGATCGCCTTCTTTAATACGAGCAGTATTAAAGTTGCGTAAGTCTCGCCGCATGCATTTGGAGATCTGTCTGTTCAGTTGCCTGTAAGCTGTCAAATCTGTTGAGGATTGCAGCCTCATCTCCCGTCTAACAGCCATGAGATTAAGAGTGTGATCGGAGAGTTTTTGTGTGCGTCTGCGTGCGGGTTCTGCGTGCAGAACTTAGCTCCGACCGCATGGACAGTTTCCACGAGCTTGTCATTCATATCGTCCACTGCATTGCAATCTTCTAGGCACTGAAAGCGGTTACGTAACTCGAGCTGAAAGATTTCGGGATTCTGGATTAGAGCACGAGGGGGACGGAGCGTTGACTTCATTAGACTAGACCTCTCCAACTTAACGTTTAGGTTCAGTGTGCCTTGCGATCACTGAGACATCACTGAACAGTTGGCGTCTGGTCGTCATAATGAAGTCAATCTCGTTTTTTGTCGAACCGTTGGGGCTCGATCAGGTCCACTTTCTGTGGGACCGCTTCTGGAAGAAAGAGTTCATCATAAGAAGCCCCTTTTTCTCCATGAAGATGGCCAGCTGCTGGCCCTTTGGGTTGCGTTGCCCTATCCCAAATTTCCCTACCTTCAGCTCACCGTTCTTTCTTGTGCCCAGTTTTGCGTTGAAGTCTCCCATTAACACCGTATAGTGAGTTTTGGAGGAATGCATGGCTTTAGAAATGTCCTCATACATTTCCTCCATCTCTTCATTGGGATGTTCCGACGTTGGCGCGTAAACCTGTATGACCTTCAGCGAATACCGTTTGGTGATTCTGAGTATAAGATACGCAACCCTCGTCGATACACTCCCAATCTTTAAAACGTTGTTAACGAGAGACTTGTGGACGATAAATCCAACAACTCCTTGGGACAGATGGTCGCCCTCCCGGTGATATAACAAGTTGCCGGATTCAAGAATCACCGTGTCCTCCCCCTCTCTTCGGACCTCGGATAATCCTATAATATTCCAGCGCAATTTGTCTATCTCTTCTTCCAGCTCCAATATCTTCTCGTCAGTCCTCAGGGTGCGTGCGTTAAATGTTGCCAGGTCGAGCCGTCGTAGGTGGCAACCGAACTTCCACCGGAGATTCTTAGCACCCCCGCCCCGCCGTTACCATGGTCGCCACTGTAGCCAGGAATGGCGGGGCCGCCGGGGACTAGGAGCCGTCTATTTGTGTAACTCTTCATGAAGGGTATATTGCCATAGTTGCCACGCTTGGTAACTATGGCAATTGGCGACAAAAAAACTGCGGTTGGCAACCGCAGTTTTTTGTTGTCGTACAGTTGCTTTTATCAGGAAGATGCTGCTGCCCATCTCCTGCCTATCTCCCTCTGTCGCCTTTTACGATACCCACGGGAAGGTATGGGGTAGTGGATATTCTTAACCGCCACTACACGGTAAATTTGAATTATCAATTTACTTTTATTAATTACCGAAACAAGTATTTCGTTTAAAGCTGCAAAAAATTGTTCCTGTTTAATTAACATGAATTTTTTTGACTGCTTTATACTGGTGGTTCGCATTTTGTTATCGAAAAAATATCAAATATTAATGAACGTTACGGTTTATAATAGTGAAATTCAAAAAGCTTACCAAGGATTAAAATCTATATAAAAAAATACAAACTGATAAGTTCAGTTTTTCGAAAGATATATTGTTCACATCCATACCCACTAACTGACGTCTAAGTGAAATTATTTTCCATTAACTTTTTTTAAATAATAATCGAAAAATATTATCTTTTATCTACGTTAGAAGTATGAATTGAAATTTCCTCTTGCTTGCGTATTAAATGTCATATGTACAAAGAGTTCAGCTATAAGAATTTTGTTCTTATTTTAGGACTCTCTCTCTATGTTAGTAATTACTCTGAAATTCCAATCCATCTCAGTAGTGTCATAGACTATTCAAAACTATTCAAAAGTACAGACAGAAAAAAATGTTTTTACTTCTTTATCGTTATAGAAGTACAAGGCTATTAAATTTAAAAAAATATATTCAGTGTACAGATTTGTCCTGGAAATATGGTTATAATTGTAGGTATAGAAGATTTGACTTTGCATAAAAAAGCTTGTAAAAAGCACTCTTATGAAGAAATAACAAGAATGCATATACATTATTTCGTAATTCTCACTGAGATGATCATGACATTAAATAAAGTATAACAAACGACCCATAATTTACCTTTAAAAAGATCCATATTCTACGCTCTGGTTACGGAAATATATATGTTATTTAATAAACACCTATTTTACTATTAGCATTACCGACAGTTGGCAGCAGAGGGGTGAAACCATTACAGCTTTTTCAGCAAGCGACTTATTACGTTTTGCAATATTCGTATTGCTTTGTGGTGAGGAAAATCATAATTAAACAGTACATACTCTTCCAGTGATTTCCCTAAATTTCAGCTAGATCTAGTGATAACCTTATAGTCGGATTAGACTTTTTTAAACTATATACTAACAATTTTTTTTAAAGGATGAGGTGACAAACGGCCCATAGACATCTACATCTATCCTCGATTACGAATCAAAATGCAGATGCGTTGTCACCCGTGAGGACTAAGATGGATTTCCACGTTCCCAGTAAAAAGGGTCTCCAGTTCTCTACACTCACCAAACGAAACACAGTAGCGTTAAGCTGCTATTTTACGCTGGTATTCTATGAGAGCGTGGACCTTCCCCGGTCGAGCCGACCCACTCATGCTACAATTATACCAGTAATATAGCTGCAGCAAGGCTCTAATACTAATTGTTATTCCATTTCAATTAAAATCATTTATTTTTATTTCGAACTTGACACTATTTGTAAGACTTTCTAAATCCGTTGTCTATTATGTAATACTGCTCGTACAATACAAATCAAAATGTCTAGTAGTTTATTTTCCGCAGATAGAGGAACTTTTCAAACGCTATTTTAAACTCGTACCAAATATGTTAATTTTGTACATTCAGATATAGTTCGTCCCCGATATCATACTTCTTTGTGGTATTAAGCTGGCTGTGAATAGAGAATTTTAAATAAAAATAGAGCACACTATAGATAAATTTGTATCGTAACACTTTTGTTATATAAATAAATTTAGTCAGTAACAATTTTTTTTGTCTTTTCTTAAATAACTTATAAAAATTTCGCAAAAAGATTTAAAATCATATCTTGAAACAACTGTTGCAATTACATGAATTTATTAATAATTAAGTTTATGACTAAAACTATAACAGCCTTTCCGCATTTTATTTAAAAAAAACTTTGTGTTAACTATAAAGATTGTCAACTAAAAAGAACACGGTAATTTTATTAAAACTTTTACCATACAGTTATAAATCTATCAGTCAGTTTGAAATCAAAACACATCGGCATCGCACTACACACATTATCTTGTTTTTTTTTTTAAATTAGTTTTGGACCTAACAAAATAAGGTTTATTTCATATTAGTAATAGAGCCGTGGTAGCTTAGATGGTTAGCGTTCGCTGTAAATTTCTCTATACGCGAGTAAATCGAGTTCGATCACCGCCGGGACCAACGAAGTTATCAAGATTTACCACGTGCTCAGCGGTGAAAGAAAACATCATCCGGATATGTACAAATCTGAGAATTAAGAAAAAATCTATTTCACTACCTGATTTCTTCAAATCAAAAGTAAAGAAATCAGTCTCATATTACACTGATTTTACATTTTTAAATGCTGGTAACCTTTTCTTGTACCTCTACCTATTTAATTAAAGTTTGATAATTTTTAAGTCTATAGTTTTTTTTTGTTCATTATTTAAGACAACTATTCGCCGAATGTCGAATAATACTACTATTATTCGGTATTCAAAGAAACCGAATACCGAATAATAGCGAGTATTCGCGGCATCTCTAATAAACAAATGTTTACAAAATATGGATTTCTACTCTATAGTGTTTTTTTTTCAAATTATATAAATATAAATTAAATACTTAACTATAAATCATATAAATTAGTATATTACTTATTTAATAAAATTTAATATTTAAGTACTAAAATATATTATAGGATTATTTTACACGTAATTCTAATATTAATATCTCTAAAATGATATAGAATAAATGTTTGAATAATATGTTCTTTTTTATTTATTTATAATACTTTAAAACAGTTGTATTATATTAAAATTGGATGTTTATCTAAGTTAATTTATCGGGGCATCACTTTCCCTTCCCGAACGAGGCGAATGTTGCGTTGCCCACTTATCAGGTGGGCGAGCGTATAATGGATGCGGCTTTTAGGAGTGCGCCCGCACCGCAACGCGCGCGCTTCTATATTCCCGCTCTTTTATGATGACGTCGATTGTTAACGTCATCATATGAATAAAAAGTGCTTTATTTTCGCGCGGGGACGGTTTTGTGTGAGCCGCAGCGCACGCCTCGTGATATCGATCGTGCGCATCCCATTGCGCAAGGAACTCCACTTTCCGACCGCCAGGGCGTCCACACTTCCGCTCTAGTCATGCGCGAGTATTCTCCGCCATCGCATCGACCGAAATTAGAGTGGGATTAAACGCGCGAGTGTCGCGGTCGCGCTCGGCGGCCTCGACTGAACTACGTACACGCCCCGCTTCCGCCGCCGCCGGGTCTAGCTCGTTCCTCCATGTGTGTGCGGATCGCGTGCGAAAAATCGATCGGGGACGGCGGTCGTAGGCTGGCGATGAACTCCAGCTAATCGCAAGAATCAGGTGGATGAGGAGTGGCGACCTTGGGGCCCGCTTACACCCATCCGCTGTCAAACCGTCACCGTTCATAGAGAATACCACCAGGTATGTGCTCTTCGTCATTTAATTATTATGTCTAGCTTCGTTCTTGGTACGTAATTTAATGGTGACTCCAAAGCTCTTACGGGATAGCTACACACACGCGTAAATGAACTTGGTAATGCAGCATTCCGCCCAATTATATGACACAGATTCGTTTATGTAAGTGCGTTCGTCAATAGCGCAAAAGTCGGTGGCAATGGAGAGAGAGGAAAAAAATGCTCGAAAGAGAGAGAAGACGTTCGTCAATAAGGCAAAAGTTGTTAAAATTCTGTTGGCCGGCACCAAAACTGTAAGCACTCGTGTTGCTATAGAAATGAAACTCAAGTTTAAGTTTTGAAGAAACTGACGTATAATATACAAATAAAACCGATAAATCTAAGGCGCCTACAGAGACCGTGTCTTCAGTTGAAAACCCCTGTAAAAGTAAAAGCTTTACACGCCCAAAGCTTTTAAATCGAAGGTAATTATTCATGCTTAGCGTATATTGAAGCGTTTTTTATTTTTAAGCTGGCGATCATTACATATGCATAGTTTATGCGAATGTATATTTTGTTATGCAAATTTTTAATATCGCTATTTATATCTAGCGAAAACACATAGTTACTGTTTTACTATTACCAAATCCATTTATTCTACCAACTCGGAAAATTTCAATGTTAAGAAAAAATAATATAGGAAGCTCTCATCCCATACCAAAACTTAATAAACACAAAAACTGCGTAGCGAATCTTAATACGGAACAATCATCATTTTATGTTTCACTTTAATTAAATAAATTATTATTTAATAGTAGAATAACTATAGAGTTGACCCAATCATAACGAATAAAACTTAAAGTATCCACGCATCGTTTAGAATACAACTTACACGTCTACTATTGCATTTGCATTTAATCAGAATTGAAAATAAAATAGCAAAAACCTACAGGGATGGAAAAATAAATTTTGCAGTTCTTGCTTTCCATTTTGAATTAAAGTAACAGTTTATCGCAGTAATTGCTTAAAGCCGTGGGAATTGAAACATAAACCAAAATTTCTACAAACTACAAAAACTTACTTATTACGAAATAAATGTGAATATCACGAAAATCAATTGAATTTACGAACAACTTCAATAAGGGATAACTTGTGTAGAAGATCATCGCGAACTTTGTTCATATTATGATAAAACATCAAACAAATTGTCCAAAGTAACCGTATAATAGATTATCATTAAGATATATTTTCGTCTAAATGACATTTCTCGCTACGATTATTAGGATACATTCATAGTCACAGCACTTTCAGTTGAAACTTAAAACAGGCACTGGTTTCAAAATTTAAGTCTTACATAAATTATACATCTACCATTCGATAGACGAGACGATAAACGAGATGATAGACGAGATGGTTCATATCAAAGGCAATTGATATCATAGTACCTATATTATACTATATTATATATATATTTTTAGTATAGTTTTTAAATGTCTTCCACTTTATGTATTTATTTTTATCGCATCTAACAGAGGGAGCGCTCTGAGTATTTGTTCGGATTAATTCCAGCCGTCAAATTTCACGAACGCACATTGCGACAAAACACACGATACCATCCACACTATCTGGATGCTTGGCTGTCCGCCATCGTACGTTTTTCTAGGAGTTTTCTCCCTTGTGTTGAACACCTTCTGTGGAATCCATTACCACCGGCGATTTTTCCGAACCGATACGTTTTAGAGCCTTTCAAGAAAAGAGCTTACTCCTTTCTTAAAAGGCCCGCAACGCACCTGCAATTCCTCTGGCGTTGCATTTGTTCATGGGCGGTGGTAGTCACTTACCATCAGGTGAGCCGCGTGCTCGTTTGCCCCCTCTTCGGTAAAATATGTACATACATACATACATATTTCAATTTTATGTAAATAAATGTTAATAATAAATGCAATTTATTTGCAATTCCGAAAATTTCATTGCCCCATCTTACATTTTCCAGTTACAAAAATAACTTTAGATACCTTTATCCATTAAAAATGCTAATATTGTATTGAGACATCCATTATTAAATATACTTTCTTTTATTTGACCGAATCGTTGGTCTAGTGTGGTAGTAGTAGTGCGACTGCTGATCATTAGGTCCTGGGTTCGAATTCCGGGTCGGGCCAAAAAATTAATTATTGAGTTTTTCCGTCAAGAAATTCTCAGTAGCTGCCCTGAGTCAGGAAGTTAGCGGTGTCTCACCCCCATGCTTCGGAAAGCACGTTAAGCCGTTGGTCCTGCGCCTGATCTCTCTCCGGTTGTGTCGGTTTACCGTCCCATCGGATTATGAGAGTGAAGGAATAGAGAGAGCGCCTGTGCTTGCGCATACATTTGGGCACTATAATCCTGTCCTGCGCCGTTGGCTAGCCTCTGTTGAGGCAGGCCGCCGTGGCCGAAATTCGGTCTGGAGGACATTATTATTATTAAGCATAAGAGACCTAAGTAATTTATTGTATAATTTTTACTAAATAACACTATACCAATTTGTCTATAAAACTGTTATACACTAGAAGACGAAGTTCGTTCGATCGTGATCAAATAATGGATAAGTCAATTTCAAGAACGTGCTCGATAAGCTAAGTTCTATCCAGCTTAAATAGTTACTCAAAGTTAAACCGTTTCTAGCTAAAATGATTACTGAAACTTTAACCGTTTTGAGTATGAATATGCAGATGTGAAAAAGTTAATTATTAACAGGTATTATTAACCTTTACCAATTCATTTTATACAGCTAGTTAACGGTAACCCTAGTGTAATAAATTATAGATAAAATCATTAGCTAAAATAAATACACGAGGAATGTAGGGAAGCTTATGTGAATTAGATGCTATAAATCAAAGTTCAGAAATGAAAAAATATGTTAAATATAATTACTTAAAATTTTATGCTATCTAAATTAAATTTTTTATGCTATTTGGCTGCCTAAATAATTTAGGCATAAATGTAATGTAACATAATAATTACATAAATTTCGAGCATTTTAAAAACACATAAAATTAAAGGCTTAGAGGCTTTTAAACTTATTTCAATGAAGGCAAATGCGTGAAAATCCGCTGGTTAAGTTAAACTTATTAACGCTTCGATTAAAATCGATATCGAACAATCAAAGTTAAGGAATTGATTATTATTTTACTTAGACTATTCAACCCATGGGTTGAACAGTTTAAGTAAGATAGACTCGATTTTAATGCCATTAAAACACATGACATTGATATATTTCCTAATAGTATAATTAAAAAGTGAATAAAATCCTATATTTAAAACAAAATCCATTTTATTCACTACTTATGAATATTGTATAATATACACACGTTTTATTGCAGCATATGAACTGAAGCTCTAGTTAGCTAACTAACCGCTTAAATTGGACCGTCGTTAATGACAATTAACGATCCGATTGACAATTATTGGATTCACAGTTCGATTGCACTTGTATTTACAAAATTAGGTCCTCCATCAGTATACATAACGGGTCAATTAAGGAGTTCGCAGAGTCAGTCCATTGCAATTTCCGCATCAGTTAATTTCATACTTTGTTTAAGTTTTTAATTTTTATACTTAATAAGAATTAATAAAAACACAGATAATATTATAATTAAGCTTAGAAATATTTTTGTTATTATGTTATAATATTCAGAGTTATTATTTTAAATACATTTTATTTAATATCATTGATTAAAATAAATCACGATTAGAGCGTCGGTAGTAAAGATTCCTGTCTCCTAATTCTACTCTGAAATATATGGCTTTTGCCACTCCTAGGTTATGATTTCAAAATAATAAAAAAGTACGATTTGTCATAAAAGTTTTAGTTATAAAACGATTGTCATGACTTTATAATAGTGCCTTAAGATTGCACTGAATGGAGTTAAAAAATAAGTTATTAATACAGTGCACTGTCTTGTGAAACTATAAAAAAATATAAAATTAAAAACTTATAAAGAATGCAAGATAGATAAGAGATGCCGCCATATTTTGTTGTTAGCGTTATGCCATTGACATAACTTGATTTTTGAAAAATATAATTATGATATATTACGTACCTCAGTAAAAATCGTATATACGTTTTGGATGAAAATTTAATAGCAAGTAATAACTAAAAGATAAATTGTAAAAAATTATACCGGTATCACGACGTTTTATACTGTGCAGTATTGTCTCTTAGTTTATTATGAATTTATGATCCTTTTCTTAGGAAGTTCGTATGATTTCAAATTGGTAGTCTATTTGCCGAATTGTACAGGAATAAATGAATAGCCTTCAAGCCACTCAATTAAATTAAATCCAGTCTAGAAAATCCAATTATCTATGTAAGACTAAAATTCGACAATGATTTACGGGTGCTTTGTTAGAATAACTCCGCTTTGAAACGTTAATATTTTCTGTCTTCCTTTTTTATCCTCATTTGTTTTTTAATTTTTGGGTTGATCTTTAAATCAGGGAGCTTTGTGTGCTATACAGCATGTCATTATATGTATGTAGGTACATTAATAATCTTTTAATATTACATTTTAATTAACTGGTATACCTTCACTAAAAGAACGAGATTTTATATGTTGCACAGGTTATCAACTACGGCTTCTCTTTTTAATCTTCTATATAACGGTATCATTAATATCATCATTATCACCCAAGGAATACTTTAAAGTACGGTCGTGAACCAACCGAGATGATGTTGTAGTTAATAAGATTTATTTTTAGGTTCACACATTTTGCTTTAGGTAAAGTTGAATCGCGCGTTAAGGGCCTATACTACCTCAACTCAAATTCTAATTTAGCCCACACTTCCCCTTGCGTCGTATGCTATGTACCGACATGTTTGTAATCACTAATACTGCAAGTAGATAGGTCGTTAGATACTTATTTCATTAGGTTTATCATATTTATGCCTGTTTATTTACGCCAACCCAGTCGCCTCTTATTTTTATTACAATTATTGCCCATTTTAATTTTACGTCGTCCTGTTAGGTAATGTGCATTTTGATCATAAGCGACACGGCTTTCCCGTTCAAAAACCGAAGCGAGACTGATCGGGCGGCGGAGAACAAGCTTCAAGACGCCGATAGTTTAGGTAATTTCTTTTTACAGCGAAATAATTGTAATAAAAAAAAAATAAAAAACATAAGCTCTGCTTTATAGTTAGTTCAGTTAGTATGCAAAGTTTCATGATCTAATTTAAAGTATTTTATGAATACCAGCGGGTTATTGTTCGGTTTGGAGGTAACTTTGGATTTTTTTTCTATCGAGAAAATTTTATGGAATCGTGTTTCCGTCTAACATAGTACTTAAAATTAATCCTCAAATTTACCATATATTAATTTCAAAATTAATGCTGCAATATTTTTGGCATAACGGAGATCTTGCTAAACCATTAGAGGTAGTATAGGTCCTTCGTTTTAATAAATAATCGCAGGGGCATGTATCTACCGAATGTGGCGGCCTTTTCCAATCGGTTATGATATTAGTATTGTGTTTATTTTGTAATTCCTTGTAGGCACATTAATAATATATATTACTTACTGTTTTTTTTAAACTAAAGTGATGAAAACGAAGTTACAGCCATCCCTATGGTAAGTGGCTATTGCAATCCAAGGACACCTGCAGCCAACTTCATCTTAAACCGGCAAAGTACGTGTCGGACCACGCAAAGTGTAAGGTTCCGTAGTTGCCCGTCACAATACGTGAACTCAAGAAAGGGCCTTCTTGATACTTTGAGCGTATTAAGTAAGTCGGCTATTTGATCGCTACAACGACTAAAATAGGCCCAAATAGGACGATGATAGCTGAAGGACTTATTTTCTAAGTAGACTTATACAGACTGTTGTTCAAAAAAACTTAAAAATCTTTTCGATTTTGAAAATAATACAATTAGTAAAATAATATTTTCAAATTAATTTAATAGTAATTTAATTAATTAACCAAACAAATCATTGAATAAAACTATTATTTACGGATTTTATCGCGTTTAATTACTTTAATTTATTTTTATTATTATCCCGACGTTTCGGGTGCTTTACAGCGCCCATGGTCACGGGGGGGGGGGGGACTGAGATGTTTGACGTCCCAATTTCATAGTTAGTCCGGCTACCTTCAGTTTTTTAATATTAATTTTTGGTCCGATTTACGCAAAAAAAAAATTAAAAAAAAATTAAAAAAATTAATAAGTAAATAATAGTTTTATTCAATGTGTAGTGTTCGCGTAAATTTAAGAAATCATTCAATCAAATCATTTTCAAAATGGTCATAGTAACCTATCAATCTGTTAGTCCCCGGCGGTACAACCCTAAGATATACAAATGTCTGTAAAAACCCTCCCGTATACCACCACTGCCCTAAATTATACCTAAGGATCACCCGCGTAAAACAAGAGTACCACGAATGAAACAGTATGGCTACCTTTACCGTTACAGCCTATTAACTCACAGCTGAACATTGGCTACCCTCATGGATTGCCTCACAGGTTGGTTATTTGCCATAGTTGCCACATTTGGCAAGCGGGTTGACAACGGCGATTTTTTATTCTAAGTCGTCATTAGGAAAACGCTCCTGCCCACCTCCTGATTTTTTACCTTTGTCGCCTCTTACGACTTCCTCGGGAAGTTTTTTGATTTTTTTGATTTCAAGTATATGTCTCCAAATTCATCCTATGTGAAACATACGGTTTTTATTTTTACTTGCTCTTTTAGAGTACATACCCCATAAAACTAGCGACTCATTACTTACTTACACTTGACTGGACACTGGACTTATAACAAGATTGAACTTTGCATAACTGAAAGTGCATATAAAAAGCATTCTTATGAAAAAAGGAGTTTAGGAATTAGGTAATTATTTAAAAGGTAAGAATGCGTGGATATAATTATTCCCTTAAACTTTTTTACTAAGGTAAATATTTCATACATTTGAATTGTAACTGTAGGAAAATAATAATCTACTTGTGAGTTTCTCGCACAGTAAGTGACGTAATTTTTAATGTTAAAATACTGCTTTTAAATGCCAGTTTAAATAAGAATCTTTGACATGATTTCTCTTGACAAAATAGTTTCATCGCTAATCTGAAAATGCTTGGCAAGTATGCACATTTATTTGCATAAAATATAAAAAATATAAAATATCACGATTGCTTGTTTGTTGTACCTGTACCGACCATTTATAAAGTACTTACTTTAAAAAATACCAAAAATATAAAATAAAGCCTATAAAAACGATAGTAAAAATTTATAGAGCTCGAAATATTTTATAGTCAACAACTACATATTGCATGCAATGAGGAAACTTCCTTCAAAGTAACTTACTCCTTTGCTTTCGCGACATGCACGGTTGGAATAAGGATTAAGTCATCTAGATGTTAAAACTCGTTTATAGATCTTGTTAGGGGAATTTGAATTAAATTAAATTATAGCTGAATAACTACAATAAAGTTGTGTAAACGATCTTCATCAATGTTTAATGAGCTGAAAACACTTCTGCATCGGTATGTGATTTTAATATTATAAAAGTCAAGGCGCGGATACTTAAAATACTTTTTAGCTTGATTAGTAAATTAGTTAATTTTTACGTATTTCTTATTCTATAACGCTTTGCGAAAGAGTTAAATTGAAAGTAAATGTAATCAGTCAGAAGGGGTTTTGTCACAACATCCATTGCTTGGTGGAAAGAGTATTCAGATTTAAGTTACAGAATTATTTATTTTATTATCAATATTTACAAGCTATAACAGACCATTTAATTCCCTCAGGTGTTGAATTTTCTAATAAACTTTCCTAGTGTTTCTGAAGTTTGCACAATGGCTGCCCTTTATGAAGAGGGCATCTATTTATCGATTTTTCACGAGACTAGTACGCAACGGTTTTTGATACCGTTTTCACTGTCATTTAGAAATTATTTTACGAAAGGTTGGTATTTACAATAAATAAATTCGATTATTAATTAAAATTTAAATAGTAGAGACAATTCCATATTTTGTAATTAAATCGCCAAAAATCGATTTTACCGCTTACATCGCTTACGCCAAGGCTAAGGGCTCAAGGTAATGTACCAAAGAATTTTCGTTCTTAAAAAACCTAGGGAAAAGTCCGCGATGGCATTTATTCTCATTATAACCATTTTTATTTTTAAAATATTAATTACTTACTTTTTTAATTGCTTACTTGCTAAGTTATTTTCTCTAATACAGTATTATTATTTGTCTTGATAACTGTGTTAGTTATTACTTACTTAGTAATTTATATTAAATGCCCCAGGGGCATTAAATATAAATTCAATTATCCATTGCAGTATGTATAGTATTTAAATGAAAACTAAAGAATATATTACAGGATTACAGATTCAAAATTACGCGCAACCAATAAAAATCATGGATGGCCGTAACGCACACTTTGCACGCATATGCTAACCGGCATTTTGTAGAGTTGTTGCTCAAAGGACATATTCCACAAGACAGTAGAATTATTCTGGACTATGAAAATTCTTGCGTTTTAGAAAATGACTTTCAAAAGAATTGGTCGGCAATGTTTAACCCGAAGTTAATAATATAAGTTCTAAGATTTATACCTTGGCTCAAGGAGGAAGCAATTCTGTCACGAGCAAACGTTCAAGTAGTTAAGATAAATGACTTAATTCTCTTGAAGATCAATGCAATGACGCAAACATACTACCCTGTGCGTGATTTGGAAGAGCGCTTCCCAACAGAATTTCTCAATTACTTGCGGCCTTCTGGATTGCCCTCACATTACTAGATTTTAAAAGTCGGTTGTCCGTTTATTTTATTATGTAAACTTAAACCACCCAAATAGTGCAATGGTAAAATTTTTAAAAAATATTCGTAATAGACTGCATAATACTGAACGGATAAAGAATTAAGATAGGTAAATGCCATACTGCAGTTATATTAGAAGTATAGTTGTAGCACGAATGGGTCATCTCGACCGGGGAAGGACCACGCTCTCACAGAATACCAGCGTGAAATAGTAGCTAAATGCTGCTGTATTTCGTATGTTGAGTGTAGAGTGTAGAGAACCGGAGACCCTTTTTACTGGAAACGAGGCATTCCATCTTAGTCCTCACGGGTGACAACGTATCTGCATTTTGATTCGTAATCGAGGATAGATGTAGATGTCTATGGGCCACAGCAACCACTTACCATCAGGTGGACTGTGTGCTCGTTTGTCACCCTATCCTATAAAAAAATTGAAGAAGTTGTTTTAATTCACCGGATTTCATTAATATCAACAATCCACCTTTCAAATTTTTCAATTAACAATAAACAAATCACGTGGTCAACAATTTAACGTTTCGTGCTTAGACCTGAGCGTTGACAGTTATTCTCATGGACATATGCTATATGTGGTCCTTTCGCGAGTCACTTCCAGATAAAATCAAAGTCAGGTCTAAGCATTTTATATAAAAAACCGTAATAACTGGCGGTAATAATAAAACTTTGACATTAAAAAAAATAAAGTTGAGTTGAAAAAGTAAAGTTGTTAAGCCGTCTACAAATTTTGATCTATGTTTCACGATAAAACTACAATTAAAAACAATGACGTTAACCAATTTTGATATTATTCATGTTTCTCATTTAAGCCATTCTACTAAATATAATAATAAATAAACGTTATAAAATAAATACAATGTTTTCTTGCTTAGCGCATTTTTCATAACAATGAATTATCAATCAAAAAAAAAAAATCAAAGGGATGGGAGATATGATAAGGATATAGAACGACGAGTGAACGCAGGAAATAGAGTAAATGGGGCCCTACACTCTATTGTGAAGAGTCAAAATATGTCAAAAAAGGCACGTATGGCAATTCACAATTCTGTGTTGGTCCCTACTTTAATGTATGGTAGTGAAAGTTGGGTGTGGCAGAAGAAGCACGAGAGTAAAATAAACGCAGTAGAAATGCGGTCGTTAAGGAGTATGTTAGGGCTGAATCTGAATGACAGGATGAGAAATTGTGTGATAAAAGAAGAGTGTGGTTTGCAAGATGATGTTGTGACCAGGATTAAGAAAGGAATGCATCGTTGGTTTGGTCATATGGAAATAATGAATGAGGAAAGACTGTAAAAGCAAATATATGTCGCAGAAGTGAATGGAAGAGTCGGAAAGGGACGTCCTAGGCGAAAATTTATCGACCAAATTTACGATTTATTGAAAACGGGCCAAATTAGGAGTACCCTTAACCGACGAGCATGTATGCGTAGGTATATGGACGTGAAGGAGGCGAGAGAGGTGTGTCAGGATAGTGCCAAATGGAAGTCTAGTCTCTGCCTACCCCTCTGGGTGACAGGCGTGAGTGTTTATGTTTATGAATTATCAATACCACAGCTACAAACTCTTAATCAATAAAAAAACAGTACCGTTATAAATATAAATAACAACATATTTTGATTTCACCCGAGCTAAGCCGGGGCGGGTTGCTAGTTTATAATAAATTATTTCCACTCAACAGCTTCTGAAGTCAGCGCTAAGACATAGTGTATCTATGTATTAAAGCCCAGGCTTCTGAAGTTATTATGTGAAAATTATTTTAATAAAAAGAAAGGAAATTTATTTTACCTCTTTGTGTAGACTAAGGAATTTCAAAGTTACAACTCGAATATCGTCTAAATGGTAACATCAAAAACAGCCTCAAACCGCGTGTAGCCTATTAGATAAAATAAAAATAATATTTAAAATTAATTCAGACATTTCCGAGAAATCGGTAAACATACATTTAAAATACATATATCCTTTTTGGAACTAGCTTAAAACAAAGGACACCCGACAGTTTTAAAATTTACCCTTTGATATAATAAAATCTCATAGCGTACAAATTTATGACTGCATTACAAGTCGGAGAGAGGAGTGACTGAATGTTACAATCGTTTCTGTTTTTGTTATTTTTCAACGAAACATTGTTTCCGTCAGTAAAAGTGGAATATAATATAAAAAAAGCTAGGCGACACCATCCATTGTCTTGGAAGTGAACGTGAAAAGTATTTAAATGAAATTTTTAATGTTCCACACGATCTTTTCTGTTTCATCATAATATACGTTCTATTTTCTATTTGAATAAGCAACTATAAGCAACCATGTGTGAATTAGTTGAATAATAAATTAATTTATGCAGCAATTTCAATAATTTTACATTAACAAACTTAAGATAATATTGTTAATTTTTTATTCATAACATATTTTAATTTATTCCTTTAATACAATTTTGATATATATGATCAAAGTTGGTATACCGTACTCAGTCTCAACGGATATAATAACGTCACAACCAATCACAAGTTGTGTTTTTCATTCAAACATTTAACTATTGAAATTACTACATAAAAATGGAATTATTAATAAAAACAATTATTTAAATATATGTACTTTAAATGAATTATTCTTTCTTTGTTATATAAAATTGTGGCAAATAAATTAATGCAACTTCTCTATCGACTAATTATTAAAAGGGAAGCATAACATATTAATATCAATTAAAAATTAAACACAAGCGATAACATAAAAAATTTATGTTTTTATACAAACACTAAGTAAACATATCTTACCGATCGTTTATCGCCCTTCTATTCAATTATTTTTAACCACCGACGAAAAAGAAGGGTGTTATAAGTTTGACCGCTGTCTGTCTGCGGCACCATAGCTTTTAAATGGGTTAACAGTTTTGAGTGTGGTTTTTTTTAAATTCAAGAGTATGATTTCTAACCGTGATTCTTAGACATGTTTTATCAAAATCGGTTCAGCCGTTTGAAATTTTTTTTTCGAGTGGTTTTAAAATTTTCAATTTAAGTTATTATTAATATTAGGAAGTAGAATAGGATGTGAAGAAAATTTCTCAGGTATATAAAATCTTCATATATAATATGTTTAACCTAAAGTTACTAATCCTAGTTTGCAAATTAAAATTAAACAATACATTGAAGCTATGGCGTAAAGGTATTGCGGTAGAGCATTTAATGGAGAGCTTCTACGAAAATTAATTATTAAAAATACTTAAAGAACATTTGATATGGTTTACAGTTTCAACTTAAAAATAAATTTCATAAATATCTAAATAATATACTAGTTCTGTTTTTCTTGTTATAATCAGAGCACTCGTATAGAAAATATTTTTAAGGTTTTTTCTGTAAATGGAGCATTTCATCATAATCTTGGCTTCTATCTTACACAGAGTAGCCAAATGGGCGTTAAAATGACCTTTTATCAAAGCATTCTCGAGTCAAAGCTATATAATAATAATCATAGGAATACCAAGGCAGATACATTTGTGTTGATAGCGACACGATATTACCTAGTCACACAGCGGACTGATATTATAACCCTCGTAATACTAGGTAATTTAGCAGTATGGGATTGGTTGTGCAGCAATATTTCGCATGTATTGACTGGCCTACATAAGCTAACATGTTCGAGGTCAAACAGTCATCGTTGCACAATTAAAACACTGCTTGTTTAAGTCAAAGTTCTGCGAGTCAGAGTAATTATACTTTAATCATAGCTATATCGAGGCTTGCTTTTGGATTTGCTCATGCCTGAAAATAGTTTGCAATGAGTTGTATGTAAATTAATACAGACGGAAATCAGTCGGATTCATAAATGACATGCCACAAGATGTTTTGTGCTCATTTTTTTAAACTGGTAAGTTATAGGGCAACGTAAGGGTACATATTTACTGATTAATTTTAAAACGGAACAATTCATTATTCCAAGCATAGAATACTATAATACACACCTATTAGAACGGGGGAGTGAGTGGAACCCGTGTAGCCACTAAAATGTCACTAACCTGTCAATTCACACATATAAATGTCAACACATCTCTTTTGACTTTACAATCGTTTACAATTTTCGATTAGTTTGCACACTATTTACAAATAGATATGTATTAAAATTTAAACGATTTATTTTTAATGATTATCTTGAACATTAATCAAAAGTTTAAAATGTGTAAATTCGCTCAGTCTGTCAACACGCCGAATCGGGTTTGTAATAGTGATAATACAACGTAATTGCATGTAGGTATGTGTGCGCCCAGCGACGCAGATCCTCGTACAAAGTAAGGTTGACAGACATTCTATTGATTAGAGTATTCTATGATTTCAAGTATATTTCGTAGGCGTTGGATCAATAATCAAACGAATAATAAATAATTATTGAGTAACAATTCTTAACCCTCTTTGCGGAAAACATAAAGTAACTTCCTAGTATTTACCGATAAGTTATGCATGGGCAAATGTTGATGCATTTCATACTAGTAAGAACTTCTTTACTAATTCGTAGTCACCTAACAGCTACGAAATGTATGTTACTTTGAACAGTATAGATTTTAGTTTTTTCTTAAATACTAGCAATGCCAGTTAATTTAAATAATAACAATTTAACCATTCCTGGTAAACTTTAGACACAATAGTTTGCGATTCGCACCCTGCCATTGGGCTATTGTCGCTTCGAAGTCACTTCAAATTAATAAGTCACATATTAGATAGTTGAATTTGAAATCGCTCGTAAAAATCCTCTCGTACAAATTAAAAATATGTCTTATCTCTGACATTTCATGAAAACTTTGAATTCAACTTTCGAAAACCGTAAATAATATAGGTACCATAAGATTTTGAGAAATTTTAACTTGAAAATTATTTTAAGGGTCGATAGATACGTAAGTACGAGGTAGGTAGGTAGGTAGGCAGGTACTGCATACAAATAAAATAACGTATAACTTGTATAAATTATTAATTAACATATTGAATTGAAAATATGTGTTAGAAGAAAATAAACTACAGAAATAATACAGAATCAACTGTAAATTATGTCTTGAGTAAATTCGGAGTGAATCTCACCGCGCTTTTTTTTTCTTTTTTTTAGGATAGGGTGACAATCGAGCACACAGTCCACCTGATGGTAAGTGGTTGCTGTGGCCCATAGACATCTACATCTATCCTCGATTACGAATCAAATTGCAGATGTGTTGTCACCCGTGAGGACTAAGATGGAATGCCTCGTTTCCAGTAAAATGGGTCGCCGGTTCTCTACACTCACCATACGAAATACAGCAGCATTAAGCTACTATTTCACGCTGGTATTCTGTGAGAGCGTGGTCCTTCCCCGGTCGAGCCGACCCATTCGTGCTACAACTATACATCTAATATAACTGCAGCATGGACCACCAACCGCTACCGCGCTACCTTAAATGTAGAAAGACAGAACTCTGTCAGTGCCACTTGTTATATATGTATAAAGATATTAATCTGCTGTGCACTATTAATTAACTTTTAACTTCCTCCAGTCGATTCGAAGCGATTTTCTCTGAGATAAGTTGAGAGGTCGCCAAGTGTCTACGCACGTAGCATTTCACATAAGATTTGCCTCTCTCCCTATAGACCAAGGTTAAACTCTCTCTCTCTCTCCTGTTATCGTTTCTAAATATCTGACAATGTTCTTAAACCGTTGCACATTC
Organism: Parnassius apollo; assembly: GCA_907164705.1. Classification (NCBI taxonomy): domain Eukaryota; kingdom Metazoa; phylum Arthropoda; class Insecta; order Lepidoptera; family Papilionidae; genus Parnassius; species Parnassius apollo. The sequence continues at coordinate 1,065,407 of CAJQZP010000963.1, read as the reverse complement.
CAAAATCCATCGTACAGAGAATCGTAACAGGACAACCTTCCAGCACTCAAAGTAATTAGTAGCATATATGTATGTTACGGGTTTTGTACAGTTTTTATGGTTTTTACGTAGGTAATATCAAATTCAATTAGAGTTTATGTTTGATTAGAAAGTCATTAATCTTTGAATGCAAGTTTTTGAAGACAAGTTTTGGGGTACCTATACATGACGAAACGTTGCCTAGCCGAGTTGAATTCGTCGATTGACCTCTCGGTCGAAGTTGGACTTACCTAGTCGGGCTACTTGTCCCAGGCAAACATACTCGTCAACAACTTCGAGCTTAGTTCTCCAACAACTACTGTCATAGGTGTGACATAGACGTTACACATGATATTTGTTTTGTCAATGTTCATATTAAAGGGAGGATAGAGAGTAATACAAAAATCTAATAGTTGTTGTAGCAGTATGAAAATTATATTTACCTTTTTGCATATCTTTATTTATCAGTTTTTCGTTGCGCTTTTATGCGCTACGTTTTTATAGATTTATTCTATCAACTTTTAGTTTTTTACTAAAAAAACAAAACATCTCCAAGCATTTCGAGCAAAATGTAGCCTTAATCACTCCTGAAATTGCTTTCTCTAACTATTAGTAAACTTTATTAAAATCAGTTCGGACAACAAATTAAAACTGTTTATTTAATGCTAATAAAAGTCAGTTATTGCGATATTACTACAGACAGACTTTCATTTTATTTATAATTAAATATGTTATAATTTATAATTCAACTTTATTATAATGCTTTATATTAGATATAATTGTATTGAAATAGACTACAAAGTGAGATTTGAAAAAACAAATACGACACCGATATATTGAGTGGCATTGGTAATTTCAGAATGCGTAGGCAAGTGGGCGGTCCAGTTATAAAACGGGGCGTTGCTGTAGAATTGTGCATTCACGCTGATTGCTCCACCGGCGCCGCTCACAATTTGCTGGTAAACTTTGAGAGTATTTTGTCCAGTGCTCCACATTGATTTGAAACTACGTTATGCGTCCAAATGCGAACTCTATAGAAAAATTACTTATTTTACATTATTTTAACAAACTTATTTCTTTTATTACTAAATGACTGCGTTGGTCTAGTTTTTGTAAGCGGGACTGTTGATCAAGAGGTCCCGGGTTCGATTTCGGGTCGGGTCGAAATTAGTAAGTAGTTAACCCAGGACCGTGTTTTCATCGCTACATGTCTTTTCAGGTCGTCACCCCATCAAGTGAGGGGTCGCCCTGTATTGTTATCTATATGTTCGTCAAGTTTCATTACAATCGGGTTCAGCCATTTCGACGATTAGCCAAACAGACAGACAAACCAACAGATAGATAAACAATCATTTTAAAATGGTTATCAATGTTTTAATAACACGCAAATAACCCCCTAAACTCAATAAATGACTGTTATTTGGATATTACAGAAAAATTCACTAGCGCAAGAATATTAGGTTTTAGTAAAATCCATCATAACAAGCTGAAAATTTGCATATGTAGGCTCAGAGTACTAACCAAAAAGACGTGCTAAAACTCTTGAAAAACCTGGAAGTCAGCAAAGGACCAGTAAATAATACAGTAAAATGTGAGCTCCATGAAAGATATATTACTTTTTCCAAGTCAAGTTGTGACACAACATCAGCTTTCTTCAAAAAGGAAAAGTAAAAACTTACGAATGTTTAAGTGATACAGAGTTTTGCTATTTAACGATGGATCTGAACATCACAACATCGCAAAAGCTTGGGAGACATTTGTTTGCATATATATAAACCTGCCCTCAAACTGGATTTGGATGAGCGGAGGTTCTATTTATAAAAACAATCAGACCTTTCCTCTGCACCTGACGGTTTCCTCAATCTGGCAATTTCATGTGTGGAACTATGCATAAATCAGCTGATAATAATACCACCTATACTTGTTAACAAAAAATGTTATTCTAAACGGTCTTATAGAAAAAAAAACTATTCCAAAATATCAGATGCGGGAGCTACATTAGAAGGAGAAGAGGTAAAATTTTGTTTTAGAGATGCGCAATAAATATTTTTTGTGTCGAGTAGACAGAGTAGGCAGTATTCTACTTAATTACTCAAACTCATCAGCTGGTATAGAAAAAGAAGTAACTTTAAAAGGTTCCAAAAAATATGTATTTATTAATTATAAAATATGTATGATTTATGGCCGCTTAGTATCTGACGGTGACTCAATACCAATATAAGGTCCTATAAGAGAAGAAAACCACTTAATATATACACATTTACAATAATTAAAACATTACAGAAAAAAAAAACAAATAATAAACTAATGAGTTTTCGTCAATTATCAAAACGTTTACAAAACACAAAAATTTATGTCAAAAAACTTCAGGACTTGATTGAAAATGTACAACTGACAGTCATGCTTTTGATTTTACTGTTACCGCGTATCGTTTATTGAAATATATATTTAAGTCGTTTAAAAAGAGACAAAGAGCGAAAGAAAAAAATTGTGCGTGTAAGCTCCGACGCGTGACTGGAGTTTACTCCTGAAAAACGATCGTCCTTAAATACATACAATAGGCAAAGGAAGTAAATGAACCCATATACGAACTAATTTATATTGATTTAATAAAATATATTAAATAAATTATATTATATGAAAATATATGACTTGTATTACGTTATTCATTTCGTGAATTTAATCAAACCTTGTCATTATAAGATACTGTTTAAAACTCCACGAATTGAGGCTTGATATTGCACATGTAATACTCAATACTCAATACCCTAAGACGTGTACCACATATTTAGAAAAAAAGAGTAAGAGAGAGAGAGAGAGAGAGAGAGAGAGAGAGAGAGAGAGAGAGTGACGGAAGAGCCTCTGTATATGGGCTATTATTTACTCTGTGACTTGGCCCTGAAGACGTGAAAGCGCAACGAGATGCGCGAGTATGTTGTGCAGAGGAAAATCATAACCATAACGGTTTCACTTTTGTTTACGCTTGATTTTACTTCCCATCTTTTTTTCATATCATGCGCTATTATATAAAATGATTCATAAGGATTAACCTCCAATAAACTCCTAAAAAGTTTTATAATGAGTCTCTACCATTAAAGTTAGCAAATCTATGATGTTTAAATTCCAATTCGGATTCTAAATAAATAAATTTTAAACAACTATTTCAATTAAATATGACGTAACTTTGTTGCAGACAATTAAAATTGGAACTAAAACTATCCTCTGTAACTGTGTATCTGTTGATTATTTCAATTTTAAATCTACTTGAGGTCTTATAGAGCTTAAATTTTTCTGTTGTTAAATACAAATTATACAAACACTAAGATCATGTGTAGATAGAGCACAGCTTAAAGACCTTACACTTGGGAAACGAATGTACTTGTGCAGAACAACGGTGGCGTTACTGCGGGGCAGGGGGTGGGCCGACCTTGCACAAGCGCACTTCATTGGATCTGATGACATATATGCGGTTGACTCGAGCGTGTATTAAATATTACAGTACTTATTCAACTAATTAAATAATGTAAGTGCAGTTTTAGAAAAAATATATGATTGATCGCGAATTACTATTATAGTTATTGTTACTAAGTAAAATTGAATTCATATGACGGCCATGCTTTTGTTTATTCTCATTTTACATAATAAAATATTTTAACAAACTAAAACTGATCATCTATAAAAAGAAAGTGTCACGGAAATATTTGGCAGTTCAACACGTGAAAATCTGTTTTTTTGTATTAATTAAAATAATCTTGCTCGATAGATGTTTTTTGCTTATAAGTATGTAAATATTCTTAAAAATGACGATGAGTATTATAATATCCAAAATTATTTTATTTCCATTTCCGTGACAACACCTAGCACACACGCTGGCCGCGTCAATACCTACGCGGGCGGCGGCATCGCCTGACATCAAAACGTTTCACAACTGGGTCTAAACTGTGGATAGAACAAGAAAACTGTGCGTTTTGCCTTAAATGTTTCTGTTTCATATACTTAGAATATACTGGCGTCCTGACAGCCCAAAAACGCGTGACAATTTTTGATTTGTAATTGTGTACATTAGCTGTGATGTACATTTTACGAGGCCTCTGTCACTCCTGCTACCTGCGTGAAATAATTACCTGAATTCGCGAGTCACCGACGGTGTAATACGCAGTCGGGACAAGCGCATTGCAAGCGATTGCTGAATTTTAGCGCTGTTTACGTAAACAGTTTTTTGTAAACACTTAATTTTTGTTTAGTGTTTAGCTTATTTAATTGTAGGATAATATAGTTAAATTTTTTTAATGTGATTTAAAAATAATATATGTGTGTATTTGATTTGATTTGATAAATTATAATGACAAAACTTCGAACCTACTATAATTGCTGCGTGGATAGATGCTTAGTGAGCAAACAAAAGGATTCAGATATATCATTGTTTATGTTACCTAAGAATAATGAAAGATACATTTATTTCTTTTCTTTGTTAAATAAATACTTATAGCAAAAAAGAATTAAGTAATAATTCAAATACAGAAGTAATACCTAAGTACTTTATTTCAAAACTCAGTTGAAATTTACTTCACTATCTAAGTAGGTTACTTACATGTCTTTTGTAATTAAAATAATTTAAGTTATAATAACACAAAGTACTGAAATTAAAACTTTGTTTATAAGATTTTAAACTAATTAGATTACAATCACATTTCATGTGGAAATCGTATTTCGGGTTTATTTCTCGTTTACACTACCTACCAATTTCTTCCGAGCGATTTATTAAATCGCGATTCGCGACGAATAACCTTGCAAGTTGCATGCGTTAGACACAGAATTCGCATAGTAGCAAAAATATGTTCACCTTACCTATTTTACTTACCATTTCGCAACGTATTAATTAATTAATTAATTTATACTCTTTATTGCACACAACGTATTACGATAACACACCATACTTAATTTATAAATTTATGTGCAATTAGGTGGCCTCATCGCTTAACAGTAATCTCTTCCAGGCAAACGTTGGTAACGTAGTACAACATATTATTTATTCCTTGCCTTGGTGAAGGAGAACCATAAATAGAAGTGTACATAAATAGTCTATAAACGAGCATATATTAATACATATTATAAGCTACATAAGGTACCTACTTACATGTGTTTTTCATATAGTGCAATATCATTAAATTATTTTTCTGTGCGGATATTAATTAGAGATGGGCCGAATATGGATTTCACCGAATACGAATATTCGGCCGAAAGTTCGGTAAAACTTTTACCGAACCGAACATTCGGCCGAATATTATTTGGCAGGATCACCTTGGTACCTAACCATTTTATGTCGAAAACTGTTGCCGTAAAACGCGCAGGATTAGCGCCGGACCATGGACTTCGCTTCCCCGCCACAACTGACATGTTATTACATCATCTAGTACTGAGCAAATTGCCAGGACATGCTTATGTTTTGACTATTTTGTTAAAAAAAGTATTTCGTTGTGTTATTATTAGTGAAAATTAATAATTATTTGATAAATATGAGTGGCAAATGATGTACTATTTGTGAAACTGACGACCAAAGTAAAGAGAAATGTACTTATGTAATGTAATTTTTCTTTGTTTGATTCCAAAAATATTTTATCAAGCTTTCTATTGCTATAATTGGAAATAAATCTACAGTGCCTGAAAAATATAACATTTCAAGTAGATTTAGCGCATAAATAAAATATACTTACAAGAGTAAAATTATGAAAGATATGGCATTACTCAATTCGTACATTTCAATGCAGTGGATACTGAGTACCATTTAAACGAATGTTCGGTGATTTTGCCGTATATTCGGCCGAATACGAATATTCGGAAAGCTGTCGAATATGCCGAATATCGACTATGGAACGAATATTCAGCCCATCTCTAGATATTATTGCCTGTTCCTATATTCCACTTAATTAAATGTGGAATCAAATCACCTTTGAAGATTAGTGTGAAATTGGAGAGGTTAGTGATTTTTATTCATACCTATATTGTATACAAATTGTTCTTGAATAATGAGTGGTTCTTGAAATTTATGATATTCACTGCGATTGCGCCTGGCGAATGGTGATGAAGCAGTCATAAATGAAAGCGGGCTAACATTGCAGTTTTTTATTATTAAGCCGTATTAATAAAAATGAACACAAATAGTTTTAAAGAAATTATAAACTTCGAAATTGTAAATTAAAGAAATTATTAATGTTATACATACTGTATTTTTTACTCTTTTTTGACAGCCCTAAGTAACTACGGAAAAACAGCCGTGTTGTAGGGAAGGGGAAAAGATGCAAAGTAATACGGACAATCGCGCGCAGCAATAAAGGTTTATTTAGCTTGCGTACGCAATTTATCTTATTAATCCTATATCTTAAAAAGATATAGGATTAATAAGATAAATAAGTTTAACTTAAAAGAGGTAGTAGTAAAAGAAGAGATGCATGGTGGAATGATGAAGTGAGACAAGCTGTAAAAAAGAAGAAAAAAGCATGGTTAGACTACTTGGCCTCTAGTAACGATGATCATATGAGAGAGAAGATGAAAGAAAGATATAAGCTGCAGAAAGTTCATGCGAAAACATTGATTGAGGAAGTACGTGAAAGGTGTAGAATAGAAGCGGACGAGAGGTTGTCGCACAACTTTAGGGAAAACTCCAAACTCTTCTGGAAAGAGGTTGGAAGGTCCCGGAGTGGTGCGACAGCCTTAAGAATGAACAAAGTGCTTTCGAGAACCAATGACGTCCTCTCAGAAAAATCGGACGTTATGCAGCGATGGAGTGAATTTTATAGAGAAATGTATGCGTGTCATGATCTTAGTGAAGGATCCGGGGGTGACGCCGTGACTGGCACGCCAGACACGGACCTCGATGACACTGAAGTCATCAGCATGAAAGAGATTGAACGTGCGATTCGAAGTTTGAAATGTGGTAAGGCTGCGGGACTAGACAGAGTTACTGCTGAAATGGTCAAGTACGGTGGGCCTCGCGTCTGGGACAGCTTCCATCTGCTGTGCAATTTGTGCTGGCGGACGGGAGATGTCCCGGATGATTGGCGATCCGCGGTCATTATGCCTTTATATAACGGAAAAGGTTCACATTTTGACTGCGGGTGCTATCGGGCGATCAGCTTGACCAGTTTAGCAAGTAAAGTTTACTCGAAGGTTTTGACACGTAGGATGCAAAAGAAATCGGAAAGATTCTTATGGGAGGCACAATGCGGATTTAGACCTGGAAGAGGATGCACGGATCAAATGTTTTCTCTCCGCATGATCACGGAGAAGCTTCTGAGTGTTAACCAGAGGATTTTCTGTGCTTTTGTGGATCTGGAGAAAGCATTTGATAAGGTTATAAGGAAGAAAATGTGGGAACTGTTGCCGGGATATGGTGTGGATGGTCGATTGTTAAGGGCTGTGCAGTCACTTTACTATGACTGTAAAGCCTGTGTGCGGGTAGGGCATGACCTGTCCCCCATGTTTAGCGTCCAAGCGGGCGTAAAACAGGGTTGTGTCATGTCTTCCTGGCTGTTCATACTGTATCTCGACAGCTGTTTACAGAAGCTGAAAAATAGCTGTTTGGGTGTGAAATTGGGTGACATAAAAGTTAATTGTCTGCTGTATGCTGATGATGCAGTGCTTATTGTACCACTCAGAAGCAGATCTGCAGGCATTAGTCACGTGTATGAAAGAGGAATGTGAAATTAAAGGTCTCCGTTTGAATGCTAATAAAACTAAGGTTCTGGTATTTGAAAAGGACGAAAAGAGAACGAAATGTGAAATATGGGTAAATCAGGAATGTCTAGAACAGGTAAATGAAATTGTATACTTGGGGAGTGCTTTCAGCCGGGATGGATGATGTGATTTAGATGTGGATAGGCGTGTCGCTGCCGGAAAAAAAGTCAATGGTGCCCTGAATGCATTAGAAAAAAGGCAAGGCGTGGTGAAGAGTGCACGCCTTGCAATACATAACGCAGTGTTGGTACCGACTTTGTTATATGGCAGCGAAACCTGGGTATGCCAGAAGAAGCATAAAAGCAAGTTGAATGCAGTGGAGATGCGATCTCTTCGTAAAATGTGTGGCGTTACCATAGCCGACCGAAAGCGAAACAAAGAGATTCGCAATATGGCAGGATTGAAAGATGACCTTATCACAAAAATTGATAGGGGCGTACTCCAATGGTTTGGGCACGTTGAACGAATGAGTGAAGACCGAATGGTGAAGAAAATATATAGAGCGAAAGTAAATATTAAAAGGTGTCGAGGTAGACCGAGACTAACTTTCGAAGACCATGTGAGCAAATTGCTCGAAGAGGGGCCCTCCCCTCTTCAAGAGTACTCGGATACCTAGACGTGCATGTATGAAGAAGTTAATGAACCTGAAAGAAGCGAAAGAGGTATGTAAGGATCGTGACACTTGGCGATCTGTTCTCTCTGGCTACCCCGTTAGGGATTGTGCGTGAAGATTAGTAAGTAAGTAAGTAAGTAATCCTATATCTTTAAACGAACAATTCTTATATATATAATCGGAATCTCGGAAACGGCTCCAAAGATTTTTATAAAATTTAGTGTCCAGGGAATTTCGGGGGCTCGATCTAGCTAGGATTTATTTTTAGAAAATGACCTTTTGTCCGTGTTTTCAGGCAATAAAAAAACTGCTACAATATAAAAAGGTAAATTTTTACAGATCACTAAAGATCGTAATAGCTCAGGTGGGATGTCGGTCGGCCGTGATATCGGAGTTCCGTGGTTCGCGTCCTGTCTCTGGTCCGTCTTTTTTCCTTTTTTTTCAAGTTCCCTTCTTTTGTGAGAAAATCTATTATTTCAAGCCCTTTTTTAGTATTTTTAAAAATACGAAAATTTTAATAAAACTAATTATTGCACTCATGATTTTTTATTCAAATAACCAGTTCAGTTTTTTCTATTCTGTTAATAAGATCAAAAAATATTATTTATGTTTCATCAGTATGTAATTTATAAATGTAATTTAAAAAAAAACGAGCAAAGCTCGGTCATCCGGGTACTAATAATTATGTAGGCTATTAAACGTCAGCAAGCAGTCAACAGCTCAAGGTTGCTCAGCGAGCTATGGAGAGTGCTATGCTCGGAGTTTCTCTGCGTGATAGACTCAGAAATGAGGATATCCGCAGTAAAACCAGAGTGACCGATATAGCTCAACGGATTAGTAAGCTGAAGTGGCAATGGGCCGGCCATATGGCTCGAAGAACCGATAACCGATGAGGAAGAAAGGTTCTCGAGTGGCAGCCTCGTACCGGTAGGCGTAGTGTAGGATGACCCCCCACTAGATGGAGTGACGACCTGGTAAGACATGCAGGAAGTCGATGGATGCAGGTGGCTCAGGACCGTGCTTTGTGGCATTACTTGGGGGAGGCCTATGTTCAGCAGTGGACTTGTGAAGGGCTGTAATGATAATGATGAAGCAGTCAACATCAAAAGAGTGTAACTTCTGTACGTAGTACTATTATTTATTCTGTGATTTTACTTACAAGAATTGTTGAAAAATGATTGTTAAACAAGCGGTAAAAATATTTAAAAAAATCTAGTTTACTGCACGAAAGCGAAAACTTTACATTAAACATTTTTTTTATTATAATAACTGAATTTAACATTAAAATATTTAACAATTACAAAAATTATTCATGTAACATGTCCCCGTAAAATTAGTATAAATCTCAATAATCTCTGAAGACGTGAGTCTACTGAATAAAATTAAACAATTTTCTCCAATAATCAGGTCGGAAAATTTTATTTTCGAGCTTTAAAATATTTAACAATTACAAAAATTATTCATGTAACATGTTCCCGAAAATAAGTAGCACCCATGTAGGTGGAGGAAAATCTAAATATTTTAATTCAAAATGTACAAAACCCCAATAATCTCTGAAGACGTGAGTCTACCGAATAAAATTAAATAATTTTCTCCAAGAATCAGGTCGGAAAATTTTATTTTCGAGCTATGATCTTTAAACAAATATTTACTGCTATGGACAATTTCTTTTCAAATATAAGTAGGTAGGTTGTTTTTGTATTAGAAATGACTGGGCAGTAACATTTAGACTCTGTGACTGAGTAACATTGATGTGCATAAATTTCAAGAACGGTTGTATGCTGGGTTGAGCTGCGCATAGAAAAATGAATATATTTGGTTTTGTCCGTATTCAGTGTTAATATGTTTTGTTGGAGCCATTTATTAACTCTATCAAAACCTTGCTGAGCATATAAATAAACCTTGTCCACTGTATTTGCGGAAAAAAGTAGCACGGTATCATCTGCGTAAGATATTATTTTACCTGAGTTAAGTTCAAGATTGCAAAGGTCATTTATATAAATCAAAAATATCTCAATCTATGTTATAAGTCGAAGCCACCTTGACTATGGATGTTTTCTCTTGGAGCCTTGCAATAAATCATCCCTGAAAGTTGTGGACAAAATTCAATCAAAATGTCTTCGCATTTTACAGGGGCAATGAAGTCCTCACCAATAAATGTTCTTCAGGTTGAGTGCGTAGATCCACCTTTAAGATTGAGAAGGCAATACCTTTCAGGCAGATTCCTATTTAAGATTCCAGATCATCCTCTAATTCCTAAATTGCATCTTCTTTCAGAGTATATCTCATCTAAACATTTTTGGATCCATAAGGATTCTCACTGCTTGTTTAAAAGTTTCGTAATTTTACTTCAGCTTCCTTACCCAAACTTTCAATGTAAAATAAATCCACTCTTTGATGTTGCTTACGAGTATTTATGTGATATATGTATGTTAAGAAAACGGTCACCCATCTATGGACTGACCGCGGCAAGTGCAGCTTAATCTCGCAGATCTATTGATCCACGTAGCTATTACTTAACTACAAGCTCCTCTTCTCTACTACAAATGCTTTAGGCGACGAACCATGCTATTAAGCCCTCGGCACACTGTCGTCGGCCATCAAGCGAAAAACACTGAAGCGGCACTTCAGGAGCATTACTAAATATCTATACCTAACTACGCTATGTTTTATCATTGTGACTTGCGAATTTAATCCGAAGCTCCGCTCAAACCTTTGGGGATAATAGCGTGATGCTATGAATATTGTATTAGTATGATGACCGTGAGATGCGGGTGGTTAAGTAAGATTATACATTTTTTCGGTTAATAAATAGATACTAAATTGTGTTCATAATGGCTTAAATAGGATAATCTCACGATTTTTAATCTTTAACTTTTAAATCTATCTCTATTTTTATCTAAAGTTTTTGAAGTTAAATTTTTTAGTCTTTTTATATCAATATTATAATTACTGGTAAAATAATGTAGAAATGGCTTCTTTTATTAAAATTGTTTTATTCTTCTTTTTCTTTGATACTTCTCAAGAAAATGTTTGTTGCACACTGTTGAGTTGTTCTTTGGATTCCAACCAACCCGCCCAATTAACATTAACCATTTATTTCTAATTATAGCATTCGGATCGAATCTGTTTGAAAAACGTTAAAATAAAATTACACAAACCCAGCATTAATTTTCATTCCACTTCTTGTTGTGTGGGCAAGTCTATCGACTCATTATAAACATTGAAGACAAATATTCAGATATAGTTGAGTCAATCCCTCGCGTACATGTAAAATATTTTGTATAAAATATATTTCACAAATTCATGCAAATTATCAACCACGTGACTTTTTCTTTGCAAAGTATCAAAATATTGAAAACATACTATATTTTAAACAGTTAATAACATACATTTTAACCAAAACTAGACACGTTTTATTATTGACGACGTCGTGAGAATTTAACTGTGAAATGTGCGATTATCAGGCTTGTTTCTATTATTAATACCATAGTCACTTTACAAAAAATGACAATTACTTACAAAAAATAATAGCTATCATATTATACTCTAAAAATTACAAAATATCTAGGAGCTTATTTCTTACGTGCCGACTTGTGCCGACTTGTCATTCAAAATCGGTTACAAAGTCGTGAGATTTGCTATCCTTTTCTAATTTGCTACACTACTCTAAGATTGCCATAAGGAATTTTTTTCTCACATGCATATTATATCCGTCTATTACTATCCTAATATGATCTAATATGGTCTATGATCTGGTTGTAACCAAAATTTACTTAAACGAATCGATTTAGATATTTCGTAAATTGTCTGTGCCTGATGTACCTATGTAAAGTCTAACTACAGACTTTTCATTTCATTCTCCTCAGTATAAAATATAAATCTACAAAATCTTCAAATTCGGTCACAAATTAGGTAATTATTTTTGTTATTATATCGCTTAGAGTAATAACATACATATTATGTATAACATTATTCATTCATTTTCAAGGATTTATGTACTAAATTAATTAAACGAATATAAAAAAATAAAAGGTACATTTTTGTTAGATATTCAGGTGCGTGACAATGCAGTACATATGAATAACAAATAATATACTTTATTAAATTAATACAAATGCATGAAGTCAATAAATTGACATAATATTGTGATAAAATGTCAATAAATAAAACAAAATTAATATTTTATTTAAAAAATATTTTTATTCGTAGTAATAGTAAAGTATTATTACAATGTTAAAAAACACCTTATGACACAAAACGATTTTATTTATTATAAATAAAAATATCTAAATCATACCGAATAGTATTCAAATAGGTAAGTGATAACGTTGTGTCAGTATGTGGCATATAGGTTATAGGAGTTTCTGTTTATGATTGAAGTACATCCTACTCGTGCATTGTAGTTAGCAGCTTTTCCGAATGCTGAACACACGACGAGTATTTCATAGCATTTGAAAGGGAAAAATTGAAAGCTCAATTGTTGCGCTGAATGAAAGGTAAGTCAATTTTGAATAGTGCATTTATTTTTACTAAAAGTCCTTCTTCCAGCGTAGTATCGTAACGGATGTTCTTCCACGTTTATAGTGTATTTTTTTTAATGAAAATTACAATTTATGTTTAATGCTGCATGGGTTACGCCAGGCTACTTTGCGTCGTTTGTCATATATAGCTTTTCTATAAGAGCGCCACTACTCATAAAACATAGATCGTACATCAAGATAGCAACGTTCTACACAGTGATTATTATATTAATATCAACAAATTTAACGAACAGGCATACAGATTTGGCCTGGTAAGAGTCTTGTTATGGCATTGAAGCATTGAACACAAGAGTTGTAATTATTTCATTTTGATGTCAACAATTATGTACATGAATTTTTTGAAGTAAAAACTTCAAAGAAAATTTCATTCTATTTAAATTATGGAAAGCTATGTTGTGCACTTTAAAAATCACTAAACCTGATTGGCATGCTCAGATATGTGTGTGGGTGTGTTTTTTTTATAGGATTTAGTGACAAACGAGCACCCAGTCCACCTGATGATAAGTGGCTGCGTGTGTGTGCGGTCCATAGACATCTACATCCATCCTCGATTACAAATCAAAATGCAGATGCGTTGTCACCCGTGAGGACTAAGATGGAATGCCTCGTTTCCAGTAAAAAAGGTATCCGGTTGTCTACACTCACCATACTGAACACAGCAGCATTAAGCTACTATTTTACGCTGGTATTCTGTGAGAGTGTGGTCCTTCCCTGGTCGAGCCGACCCATTCGGCATTGTTTTGGTTTTGAAATGGGCTCAGCCATATTTTTTTCGCTTGTGATTATTGTAGAGAATCCATTTTTCATTAGATATCACAACTCCGTCTCAAATCTCGTCATTTCTATTACCTACTCATCAAAGCAAGGAATCTTTAACGCCTTTGCATGTCAGTTAATGTAGGGACCCTTTTAATGATTTTATTTTATTTTATCAGTTTGGTGCAAAAGAAGCCATATCGTGGTAAGCTGATTGACTGAATAAGGTGTGAATTTAGTGTGACTAATGTTTCTTTTTCAACAGTTTATGGAGTGTATGTCATAGCAAAAAGCGTTTATTTTATATGGTCTATAGTGTCTGTCTTTTAATATGCAGTTGAAAGTTAAATACAGTTTGCTTAATAAACAAACTTAAGAAGTTAAAGAATTACTTTATATAGAAGAAGAGTAATAAATGTTCGCGGCTATGTTGTGCGGTTAGGCCACTATTTGGCTTATATTACTAGATGGTTTAGTTTTGGCCCATTGCATCTACTTTCTATCTTACATTTCGTAATCTACTTACTGCTAAATAAACTAATAATAAGTAACTGATAAAATACATTACTACTGAAGACTTTAAAAAAAATATGCGTGCAATTGTGTATCACTAACTTATTTCTACAAGAATTTTTACCTAGAAGTCCGTCTGAATTGGCTGGCACATCATACCTATTTGTACCGCAAAAGAACATTACATTCATTACTGTGTTTAGGTTTAAAGGATTGTCCTTCAAAAGTCATGAGAGAGAGAGAGAGAGAAAGAAAGACGGAGGATTATACGAACTTGATGATTGTTAAGTTAAGAATAGTCTTTTAAAGCTTTTACTGATAGGTTTTACAGCCTGTGCGGTAGTTATTTTTGCCTACAGAGGTGATTTTTGTAATTAAGGCTTTCTTTATTTGAAGTTAGTTATATGCTTCCATGGTCAGCAGTAATCTCTTATTATCCTATAAGAAGTTATCCCGTCTGTCACTCTAAAAAGATACTATTTAAGCAATAACTTTTTTACTATAGTAATATATTTATACCTTCTTATTCTTCTTTTCTTATATATAAAAATCAATCGTTGTCCGTTAGTCTCGATAAAACTCGAAATCGGCTAGAACGATTTCGATGAACTTTTTATGTGTATTTGAGTAGGTCTCTGGATAATAATAATAATAATAATAATAAATGGCGTAGGGAAGTGACGACCCCATCGCCCGTTGACGTGACGGTTATGTGACAAAACCGCTACGTCCGCGCAGTCAGTCAGCACCTTGCCAAGAGGTGTGAGCGCCGTGCCTCGGCAAAAATTGATGGTGCAAGGGCCCGCTTGTGCATATGGCCTCACCATGAAACGGCGCCGGGTCTGGGCGTCTCCCGTTAAATGACGCCCACACTATGGATGATGGAATACGGAAGAACGCGCAAAGGGCCGCTGCCTGGAGGTCGTCAGGGCGCGTCTGGAGCTGGCGCTGGACGCGGCAGCATGCGAACCGCCAGCCGAGCGCGAGGTGCTGCACGACCACCCAGCAGCCCCTCGCATCCATCATCCCCACCAGCTTGCTTGGTGTCGGCAGGGTCTTCGCGGGCCCAGCAATCGGCACCCGCCACTGGTGGAGTACGCCGCATGCGATGGACCACCAAGATGAATTCACAACGCATTGCGGGCGTATTTTAGGGCGAAAGGGGGAGAAATTGGATGTTTTGCGTATCGGGCTAGGATGCATCGTCTTTTTGCTGAGCTGGAGCCATCTTTTACTGTCACCGAGCAAAACCTGGCAGACCGAGTTGGGTATATCTTGCGCGCAAATATATTTGATGTCGCCGAACTCGAACGGCTACGACGTGAGGCTGTTCCCTCATCGAATGAGAATGCTACGGCTGAGGGTGCGGCGCCACAAGTTGCAGAACAACCCGCACACGTGGATGCCGCCGTGAATACCCCAGTGGTGGCTGATTCAAATGATGATGGAACATTCGCCCAGGAACTGGAAATAGAGCATATGAGGAGTACATTGGAAGAGGCGATTATGGAAACGCGCAGTACGCCTCTCGAAAATCGACCGCGACTTCCCCGCATAGCCCTAAGCAAGCGGAATCGGGCTGTCGTGAGGGCTCTGAACCCAATGCTGGTGACCTATTTGGAAGCCAGCCGGGACCTTTGCGAGACGGACTCAATTCTTTTTGGCGCCGCGCTGGCAGTCTGCCGTATTATAGGCGCCAAACTTTCCACGGCTGGACGCGCTACTGGCCAAAGTAGTGCTATCCCAGCCTGGAGAACAAGAATCGAGGAACGTATCGCAAAGGCTAGGGCCCTCATCGGCAGACTGATATGCTTCAGGTCAGGCAATAACAGGCCACGGATTGTGCGCACCGTCAGGATGGCGTTTGCTGGGACAAATGTCAGTTTGTCCCAGCCGGATATAATGCAAAAACTGACGGAGCGCATAGACGACCTGAAGCAGAGAATCGCTGCTTGGGGAAAGCGAATTCGGCGATATACCGAGAGGTCGACACGGTTCAACCAGAATCGTCTCTTCCAGAGTGATCAGAAGAGGCTCTATGAATCATTGGAGCGACCAATGGTAAGTGGAACGGGCCCAGTACCGAATCAGGCCGACACTGTCGCATTCTGGCGCGGCCTGTGGTCAGAGCCCGTAAACCACAGCGAGGGCCCTTGGACCGAAGTTGTAGCGAGTCAGTGTGCGAGTATTACGCCCTTGGACCCCGTCACCATAACGCCGGATGACGTAGCTGAGGCGGTCCGTAGGACCCCGAACTGGAAAAGTCCGGGGCTCGACGGGCTGCATCACTACTGGCTGAAGGGGTTCATGGTGTGTCACTCTGTGCTCGCCCGACAGTTTCAAGAGGCTCTCAACCAGAGGTCGCTCCCGAGCCTCTTCACTACTGGGATCACCCATTTGGTTCCTAAAGGCCAGGGTACCACAGACCCGAGCAAATACCGCCCCATCACATGTCTACCGACCATATACAAGACACTAACATCCATTTTGAGCGCGAGAATCACTCGTCACCTGGACTCAAATCAGGTGATGTCGCGCGCTCAAAATGGATGTCGGGGCGGCGGTCGTGGAACCAAGGAACCACTCCTCATTGACGCGGTCATTGGCAAAGTGGTGAAACGCAACCGTCGGAACTTCTCCGCCGCCTGGATAGACTACAGAAAGGCATTCGACTCGGTGCCCCATACATGGCTAAAGAGAGTCCTCGAGCTGTACAAGATAGACTGTACAGTTAGAGACTTCCTCGAGCAGTGTATGGGGCAGTGGAGTACGATCCTTTGTCATCTGGGCGAGCGGATGATGGCTGCGGAGAACCACATAAGGATAAGAAGGGGTATCTTCCAGGGCGATTGTCTGAGTCCAATCTGGTTCTGCCTCTCTCTGAACCCTCTCAGTACCTTACTGGAGGGCTCCGGGAGGGGATTTCAGCTACGGAAAGGAGGGACAAAAGTGACCCACCTTTTCTATATGGATGACCTCAAGTTATTCGCCTCCAGTCGCTCCCATCTTATGGAATTGCTAAACATCACTTGTGAATTTAGCAATTCCATTGGAATGGAGCTGGGGACGGATAAGTGTGCGGTCCTCCATGTTGAAAGGGGAAGGGTTGCTAACTCTGAGGGCGTAGACTTATCTATGCCCGTCAACTTAAGGACCCTTTCCGAGGCTGAAACATACCGATACCTGGGTATGTCACAGAACATTGGTATCGATGAGGCTGGTATGAAACAGTCAGTTTGCGACGTGTTTTATGCACGCTTGACCAAAGTGCTTAACAGCCTTTTGTCCGGTGTGAATAAGGCACACGCATATAACGGCTGGGTCATGCCTGTCCTCATGTATACCTTTGGCATACTCAGGTGGACTCAGACTGAACTTAACGCCCTGGATAGAAAAGTCCGCACTACCATGACGTCCCACAGGATGCATCATCCGAGATCGTCGGTAATGAGGCTGTACTTGCCGCGGAAGCATGGTGGTCGTGGCTTCTTGAGCGCGCTCACCATGCATAATCGCGAAGTGTGCAGCCTCCGTAATTACTTCCTGGCGAGATCGGATGATCCATTCTATAAGGACGTCATTTCTTGTGATAAAGGACTTACCCCTCTATCCTTAGCCAACGAGCAATGGCAAGACCCGGCAGTGCAGACCATTTCCGACCGGGAGACCGTATGGAAGGAGAAGGAGCTCCACGGGAGGTTCTACAAGGCTCTACATGAGCCTTTCGTAGACACAGTAACCTCTCTCCACTGGCTACGCTTTGGTGACCTCTTCGGGGGAAACCGAGGGTTTTGTCTGTGCAATACAGGATCAGGTTATTAAGACCAACAACTATCGGAGATACATCCTAAAGGATGGCACCGTCGACATCTGTCGAGCTTGTCGCCATCCCGGTGAGTCACTTAGGCATGTCATCTCCGGTTGTTCGGCGCTTTCTAACTCTGAGTACTTGCACAGGCACAACCTAGTAGCCAGAATTCTACACCAGGAGCTCGCTCTGAAATACGGTCTCGTGGACCGGAAATTGCCGTACTACAAGTACTTGCCGGAAGCCGTGCTCGAAAATGATCGCGCCAGGCTCTATTGGGACCGGGCCATCATCACAGACAGGACTATTCTTGCGAATAAGCCTGATATTGTGCTGATGGACCGGGCACAGTCAAGGATATTTTTGGTCGACATTACCATTCCGTATGACGAGAACCTCGTGAAAGCCGAAACAGATAAGCAAACAAAATATCTGGACCTGGCTCACGAGGTGACCGACATGTGGGGTGGTCTGCCGACCGAAATTATTCCTGTAGTCGTCTCTGCAAACGGGCTAATCCCAGTCAGCCTCTCGGGTCATCTGAGGCGGCTGGGACTACGTGGCGGACCGCTCCAGGCTCAAATGCAGAAGGCGGTGCTCCTCGATACCGCCCGCATCGTCCGCCGGTTTCTTTCCCTTTCCCCCTAACCCTCGGCCGTTTGGTCTCCCCTGCCGAGGGCCTCCATCTGGTTGGGCTTTTATTTATTTATGTACTTTTATATTTATTTTATTTTATTGATATTTATGTATATTAATCTTTCCATTTTCATTTATAATTATATATTTATAGAACCCAACCAGATGAGAAAACTATATAGATACCCCATAATAATAATAAGCCACTTACAAGTCTAACCCCACGTCCGAGCTTAACACCTACGCTCACGTGAGTGGCGGACACCCGCAACGAAGGTACTTTGTGAGTGACCAACGGGGCTCTAGCACACCCATCAATATGGAGTTGCGAAATAGAAGTATCTAGTAAAGGACCGCTTCCCGAGGGCAATCGTCGGGGCGCGCCTGGAGCCGGTACTGGGCGTTTCAGTATGCGAACCACCGGTGGCGAGGGTTTACCTGGACGGCCCTCTGCCGGGTCTCCCGAACAATGCGAGTTCAGCGCATCATCAGCACTAACACCGTCTGATGAATACAAGTGCGATAGTAAAGCAGTCTCTCCGGCCTCGGATGTTTCACGGGCGGCAAGGGCACCTCAACCTGTGACCACCAAAGCTGGCAAACCTAGAGTGCGCATGAAATGGAATGAAGAAATAAATACTTTCATTATGCGCACTTACTTTTACATTACCAAATTAGAAACCGATCGCACTATGGACGTTAAGAAATTATTTGATCAATTTCAATTAAAATATCCTCATATAAATGTCACATCTCAACGTATTGCAGACCAGAGACGAGTAATAATAAGAAATAAATTGTTATCTGATGAACAAATCAAAAGTATAAAGCAACAAGCAGCTAAAATAATTGAAAACGAGAAAGCTGAGAATAATATTTCGGACTCACGTTCAGATACAAGAGACACCAATCATATGACGGCGGGTAATTCAAATCTCGACCTTTTTAGCCGTCGTCAGTCATCTCCGCCCTCTTCCTTATTCGAAACTCAATCAATTACTTTAAAATCCGATTCTGCAACACAAACTCTATCAATGAGCTGCACGGCTCAAACTAGTATTTTAAGTGTTTCACAACCAGCTGAAATAAATCTCCCAGATGATGGTTTAGTACAGAAGTTAACCAACGAACTGAAGACTAATCTAGCATTGTATACTGGTACGGACCCCAACATAAGACCCAAACTGCCGCGATTGAAAGAAAATAAGCAGCTATATAGTTTACTTAACATTTTTAATAGTCATATACTACCCAAATTCTATAGTATTGATTCTGAGATACTACATATTCATACCCTCATATATTGTTCAGCTTTAGTTATCTCAAAACTATTAGGATATAAAATTTCAAACGACCCCTTAAAAAAGCGAAATTCATTTAACAATAAACCGGCTTGGCAAATAAGATTAGAAATAGATATATCTATCCTGCGCGCTGATGTGGCTAGATTAACACAATTTATTAACAATAATAGACATCCTCGATTAGTTAAGAAAATTGATTTAATATTTGATAAATATAAAGTTCATTCAACTTATGATAAAAATAATATTAGACCAGCTGAATTTTTAGACACTCTAAAACAAAAACTTGCACTTAAAACCCAAAGACTAGCCAGATACAAAAAAGCCCTACAGAGAAAAGAAGACAATAGGCTTTTTCAGACTAATGAAAAAGGATTTTATAGGATGCTCAAACATAATATAAGTAATGTATCCAATGAACCCAAGGAAGTACCAACTGAAGAAGAACTTAAAAACTACTGGACTGAAATATGGAAGAAAAATAATGAACATAATGAGCAGGCAAGTTGGATCAATGAAGAAGAAAATAAAGCAGAAGCTATTGAATTGATGGAATTCACAGAAGTTACTAAATTAGATATTGAACATGTAACCAAAAAAAATGAAAAACTGGAAAGCTACTGGACCCGATAATGTTCACAACTTTTGGTATAAAAAATTCTCGGCCCTCCACGATATTTTAGCGAAAATTATTACAGATATATTAAAAGGCGCATCAGAGATCCCATCATTTGTAACCGTAGGTACTACTTTCATGATTCCCAAAAGTGATAAAACAGCAGATCCCTCGCAGTACCGACCGATTACGTGTCTCCCAACTATATACAAACTAATAACCTCTTGTATAACACTAAAAATAAATACGCATTTAACACATAATAAAGTATTAGCGGAGGAACAAAAAGGATGCAGACAGAATCACAGAGGATGCAAAGAACAACTCATTATCGACTCGATAGTAATTAAACACGCTACCTCTCACAACCGTAATCTTAACCTAACATATATTGATTATAAGAAAGCATTCGACAGTGTACCTCACTCTTGGCTGATACGAGTTTTGCAAATTTATAAAATCAACCCGGACATTATTTCTTTCCTGGAGAGAGTTATGGGTACTTGGAAAACTAAATTACACCTTAATGACGGCAGTAAGACCATAGTCACAGACGATATACCAATCGCTAATGGCATTTTCCAGGGAGATTCATTGAGTCCACTGTGGTTTTGTCTGGCTCTTAACCCTTTATCTTCTTTACTCAACAAAAACAATCATGGATATAAATTAACTAAAGACACCTATGTTAATCATTTAATGTATATGGACGATATAAAACTTTTTGCCAAATCAGAAAAAGAAATGAACGCCCTCATAAAAATTACAGCTGAGTTTAGTAAAGATATAAACATGACCTTTGGTTTTAATAAATGTAAAACGCTTAAACTTCATAAAGGTAGAGTCAATAGTAGTACAGAAAGTCAATACG
Source organism: Parnassius apollo (assembly GCA_907164705.1). NCBI lineage: Eukaryota > Metazoa > Arthropoda > Insecta > Lepidoptera > Papilionidae > Parnassius > Parnassius apollo. Next base: position 1,043,994 of record CAJQZP010000963.1, on the reverse strand, counting down.
ATATGTTTAAATTGATGGACGAAAATGATACATATAAATATCTAGGCTTGCGTGAAGGAAGATGTATAGACCATACTGCTATTAAAAAGGACCTTAGTAATGAATATTTACGTAGGTTGAATCTAGTTTGTAAAAAGCAACTTAATTCTAGAAATTTATTCAAAGCTATTAACACTTTTGCCATCCCAATACTTACCTATTCTTTCGGAGTAATTAAATGGTCAACTACAGATATACGAAATCTTGAAATCAAAACTAGGACTACCATAACTAAACACAAATATTTGCATCCTAAATCGGCAATTGAACGACTTACGATAAAAAGAGCTATAGGAGGCAGGAGTCTAATCGATCTTAAAAGGTTATGGGAAGGGCAAGTCAAAAACCTGCAATCTTTCTTTTATGAAAAATCAGCTAATAGTCCGTTACATCAAGCAGTCATTGAATCCGATAACAATTATACCCCTCTAAATCTAAGTAATCAAGGTAATAGATCTACTACAGTAATTGATCATGAAAAAGGAAAGCTATCAAAGTGGCGTAGTAAAGAATTACATGGTAGACATGCACACGATTTAGAACAACCTCACATAGACTTGCTGGCTTCAAATAAATGGTTAAAAATAGGTTCTCTTTTCCCCGAAACCGAAGGTTTTCTTATTGCCATTCAGGATCAAGTAATCAATACAAGAAACTATAAAAAATACATATTAAAAGACCCAAACATGCAGAACGATAGTTGTAGAAAATGCCACCGCCAACCCGAAACTATACAACATATTACCGGTGCTTGTCCCAGCCTAGTACAAACTGATTACACCCACCGTCATAACCAGGTTGCTAATTACGTTCATCAAAAACTTGCAAATAAACACAATTTAATCCCGAACCAAAAACTACTGCCGTACTATCAGTATACCCCCAAACCTGTTCTGGAGAGCGACAGTCACAGAATGTACTTTGATAGAGCTATTCTTACCGATAAAACAATTCATTACAATAGACCGGATATAACTTTAATTGATAAATTAAATAAAACAGTATATCTAATTGATATAGCGATCCCAAATACCCATAATATACAAAAAACCATTACTGAAAAAAATCATAAATACACAGAATTAAAAGAAGAAGTAACTAGAATCTGGAAAATGAACAAAGTATATATTGTACCGCTGGTTCTCTCCAGTACTGGTGTGATCCCGAAATGTTTGTCTCTCTCCCTTAAACGATTAGATCTTCCTGAAAATAGTTATATTACCATGCAAAAAGCAGCCATCCTCAACACGTGCCGTATAGTCCGAAAATTTTTGCAAGAAGACATCTCGGATTTTGATTCCCAAATGGATGCGCACTTGGCTTAGGCCCGTGAACATCTCTTAAAAACCAAGATTTTACAAAATCTTGAGAAAGAAAAAAGAATAATAATAATAACGTACTCATTCGGAGTTATAAAATGGTCCAAAACTGATGCAGAACAATTAGAGCGAACTACACGTACAACACTCACGAAACACAATAACCTACACCCTAAATCCGCCATAGAGAGACTAACAATAAAACGAGAACATGGAGGGAGAGGCCTAATGGATATCCAGCACTTATGGCGGAAACAAGTTAGTCGATTAAAATCATTCTTCTATACAAAATCCCATACTAGCAATATTCATAAAGCCATCGTAACGAATGATATTAACTACACTCCACTTAACTTAAGCAATCAGATTGAATCCCAAAACACTACTAGTGATAACCCACAGACACACAAAATTGACGAATGGAAGAAGAAAGTTCTCCACGGTCGGCACCCTCATGACTTAGAGCAATCCCACATAAATAAGTTAGCTTCAAATAAGTGGCTGAAAATAGGCAACTTATTTCCAGAAACAGAAGGATTTATAATAGCTATTCAAGACCAGATCATAAACGCAAAAAATTACAGAAAATATATAATCAAAGATCCTACAGTAAATAATGACAAATGTCGCAAATGCCACATACATCCAGAAACCATTCAACACATCACAGGCGCATGCACAACTCTCACACAGACTGACTACACTCACAGACACAATCAGGTGGCCGATGTCATTCATCAAAAACTAGCACTCAAACACGCACTCATTCCAGATGCCAACACTCCGTACTACAATTATACACCAAAACATACTCTAGAAAACACCACACATAAACTTTTTTACGACCGCGGCATTCTCACCGATAGGACAATCCACTATAACCGACCAGATATAATTCTACAAGATAAAATAAATAATATTACTTACCTGATAGACATTGCAGTCTCCAACACACACAACTTGCAGAAGACGATAACTGAAAAAATTTGTAAGTACGCAGAACTTAAAGATGAAGTGACTAGAATCTGGCAACAAGAAAAAGTATATGTGGTCCCTATAGTCCTCTCCACAACGGGTGTCATCCCAAAGGATCTCCTCCGTAGCTTAAAATTATTACAACTAAAAGAAACTCTATATATTACACTTCAAAAAGCAGCTATATTAAATACATGCAGAATAGTTAGGAAATTCATGCAGATAGAAGAAAACGAAATAGGACCTCATCAAATCACATGAACTACACTACACACCACACGCTGCATTTGCTTTGGCTTCGGCCCGTAAATGTAGTTGAAATCCAGCCTAGAGCTGAGATGTGAAAACACTTACCGTAAATAATAATAATAATCCTTGATACTGCCCGCATCGTCCGCCGGTTTCTTTCCCTTTCTCCCTAACCCTTGGCCGTTTGGTCTCCCCTGCCGAGGGCTTCCATCTGGTTGGGCTTTTATTTATTTATGTATTTTTGTATTTATTTTATTTTATTGATATTTATGTATATTTATCCTTTCATTTTCGTTTATAATTATATATTTATACATCCCAACCAGATGAGAAAACTATATAGATACCCCACACATAATAATAATAATAAAGGCGTAGGGAATTGACGACCCCATCGCCCGCTGACGTAACAGTTAAGTGACAAAACTGCTACGTCAACGCAGTCAGTCAGCGCCTTGCGAGAGGTGTGAGCGCCGTGCCTCGGCAGAATTTAGGGTGCAGAGGCCCGTTTGTGCTTATGGCTACACACGAAACGGTGCCGGGCCTGGGCGTCTCCCGTTAATGGACGCCCAAATAATGGATGATGGATAAGAAGACAGTGCGCAAAGGGCCGCTGCCTGGGGGTCGTCTGGAGCTGGCGCTGGACGCGGCAACATGCGGGCCGCCAGCCGAGCGCGAGGAGCTGCACGGTCACCTAGCAGCCCTCCGCATCCATCATCCCCACCAGAAGGCTTGGTGTCGGCTGGGTCTTCTCGGACTCAGCAAGCGGCACCCGCCGCTGGTGGAGCACGTCGCATGCGTTGGTCACAAGCAATGAATGCAAACGCACTGCGGGCGTACTTTAAGGCAAAAGGGGAAGAAACTGGATGTTTGGCGTATCGGGCTAGGATGCATCGTCTTTTTGCTGAGCTGGAGCCATCTTTAACCGTCACAGAGCAAAACCTGGCAGACCGAGTTCGGTATATCTTGCGCTCAAATATATTTGATGTCGCCGAAGTCGAACGGCTACGACGTGAGGCTGTTCCCTCGTCGGATGAGAATGCTACGGCTGATGATGCGGCGCCACAAATGATAGAGCAACCCGCAAACGTGGATGCCGCCGTGAATACCCCAGTTGTGGTTGATTCAAACGATGATGGAACAATCGCCCAGGAACTGGAATTAGAGCATATGAGGGTACATTGGAAGAGGCGATTGTGGAAACGCGCAGTACGCCTCTCGAAAATCGACCGCGACTTCCCCGCATAGCCCTAAGCAAGCGGAATCGGGCTGTCGTAAGGGCTCTGACCCAATGCTGGTGACCTATTTGGAAGCCAGCCGGGACCTTTGCGAGACGGACTCAATTCTTTTTGGCGCCGCGCTGGCAGTCTGCCGTATCATAGGCGCCAAGGTTTCCACGGCTGGACGCGCTACTGGCCATAGTAGCGCTATCCCAGCATGGAGAAGAAGAATTGAGGAACGTATCGCAAAAGCTAGAGCTCTCATCGGCAGACTGATATGCTTCAGATCAGGCAACAACAGGCCAAGAATTGTGCGCTCCGTCAGGATGGCGTTTGCTGGGACAAATGTCAGTTTGTCCCAGCCGGATATAACGCAAAAACTGACGGAGCGCATAGATGATCTGAAGCAGAGAATCGCTGCTTGGGGAAAGCGGATTCGGCGATATACCGAGAGGTCGACACGGTTCAACCAGAATCGTCTCTTCCAGAGTGATCAGAAGAGGCTCTATGAATCATTGGAGCGACCAATGGTAAGTGGAACGGGTCCAGCACCGAATCAGGCCGACACTGTAGCATTCTGGCGCGGCCTGTGGTCAGAGCCCGTAAACCACAGCGAGGGCCCTTGGACGGAAGTTGTGGCGAGTCAGTGTGCGGGTATTACGCCCATGAACCCCGTCATCATAACGCCGGATGACGTAGCTGAGGCGGTCCGTAGGGCCCCGAACTGGAAAAGTCTATCAGCCTGGAGAAAAAGAATTGAGGACCGTATCGCAAAGGCAAGGGCCCTTATCGGCAGACTTACAAGCTTCAGGTCGGGTAATAATAGACCGAGGATTATGCGCACCGTTAGGATGGCGTTTGCTGGGACAAATATCAGTTTGTTCCAACCGGATATCACGCAAATCTAACGGAGCGCATAGATGACCTGAAGCAAAAAATCGCTGCTTGGGGGAAGCGGATTCGACGATTTAGCGAGAGGTCAAGGCGGTTCAACCAGAATCGTCTCTTCCAGAGTGATCAGAAGAGGCTCTATAAATCATTGGAGCGACCAGAGGTATGTGGAGCGGGCCCAGGACCTGATCAGGCCGACACTGTCGCATTTTGGCGTGGCCTGTGGTCAGAGCCCGTAAACCACAGCGAGGGCCCTTGGATGGAAGTTGTGGCAAGCCAGAGTGCAAGTGTTACGCCTATGGATCGCCTAGGCTATATGGATTTACGGTATATTTGTATTCGGCCAAATATTCGGCTAAATCACCAAACATACGTTAAAGTGGTACTCAAAGTGTCCACTGTATTTAAACCATGTGTTTCATAAGTTTTCCGTTGAAGGTATATTTTATTTAAGGCTTAAATATACTTGTATAGCGTTATGTTTTTCAGGCACTGTAGATTTATTTCCTTTTGAAATACCTTTTTATTTCTCACAAAAGTAGTCAAAACAAGCATGTGCCGGCAATTTGCTCAGTATTAGATGATGCAATAACATGACAGGTGTGGCGGGAAGCGATATGCAAGGTCCGGCGCTAATCACGCTTTCTTTATGGTAACAAGTTTCGACATATTAAATTGGTTAGGTACCGAGTTGATCCTGCCGACTATATTACAATTAAAAAATAAGAGAAAGTGGTATGTCTGGACGGTTTTTTGGCGATCGATCGTGTAACGCATAAGTAATTTTCTTCTTTTTAATTTATTACAGTTTAAAATAACATTACAAAGTTATAATGCAGCTAGTTTTAGGTAATTTTCTATGGTATTTTAACGAAAAATTTACTTATCCATATGCAGTTTATGATTTGGCCGACTATTACTCGTTAACTTACTAAGCCTACTTAGCTGTATTAGTTTTCATTTCAACTTCATTAAAAGTAACTATCGTGTATACTTTTCACATTTTAATCACGAAAAAATTTTGTTCCATACTCCCAATATATTTGAAAGAGTTATCCATCGACACTCCACACGATGGAATAAAAGTAAAGTTAAAGTAAAGTTACAGCCTATATACGTCCCACTGCTGGGCTCAGGCCTCCCCTCATTTCTGAGAGGGTTTAGGGCAAGGAGTGTCCGCCGCGCTGCCCAAATGCGTGTTGACGAACTGCACATGTCTTCGAATTTTTTTTTCTTATTCCTCAGACATGCAGGTTTCCTCACGATGTTTTCCTTTACCGCCGAGCACGTGGTAAATCAGCACTTAAAATTGCAATTAACAATTTCATAGGTGCCGGCGGGGATCGAACCCGGGTTACTCGCGTTCTGTTATATTTACAGCGAGCGTTAACCACTGAGCTACCACGGCTCGATGGAATAGACGGGTAAAAAAATCGCTTAAATGAGTGGTACACTAAATAAAAATGTTTTCAAGATTTGATTATCAATAATTACTATGTAAAATTAAAGTTTATAAAATTAAATTAAAAATGGTGCAATAAAGAAAATAAATTATTTGAAGCTGAAGATAGGTTAACTACGTTATTGTGAAGTCAACTACCTCAGCCCCCCCCCCCTGTGACAATGGCTTTTGTAAGGTACTCGAAACGTCGGAAATATAAAAAAGTTAATAAAACGCGTCAAATAAACGCACTTGGCCAGTTTTTTTATTTTAATGTTTTTTCTTCCTCGTATTCCTCTTTGTAAAAATACGATTTAGTAATCTTTAAATTAAACAAGTGGTAAAGTTATAATTGTTGTACAAACGACATCAATATAAATAAAATGACAACATCAATGTAATCGAAGTCAGTTAAATACGTATTGACTCAAGAACTACTGGTCAGATCTCAATCAAATTTATATAGGGACAAAACATCAAAATTGGTTCACCAAGCACACCAAGCACATATAAAAAATACAGTCGAATTTAGAAACTTTTTAAAGTCGATCGAAAATAAGATAATAGCTAAAGCTATTTTTAAAACTTGTATATGGTGTGGCCTGTGGTGAAATGTATCTACATTTTAATTCTTAATAGACTATAGATGTAAGTGTCTATTGTGCTACGGCTTCTATTTACCATCGGGTGGAGTATGTGTCAATTTGTCATCCTTATTCCATGAAAAAGTACGTTGTCACCCCTGAGTACTAAGACGGAAACCTCATTACCGGTTAAAAGAAGAGAGAAAATCTCCGTTTCCCTACACTTACTATAAAAAAAAACAACCTCATTACTCTACTATTATGCACTTATATTCTGTGCTAAAATATGGCGTAAAACTGAGCTGGAAACTGTTTCAACACAATCGACTATTTACTTATTATTTTATTACATAGTACTACTACTTGAATAATATAATTTACTAAACATAAGCAGTATAAAATTTCCGAAGCTTTAGCTCGCTCATCAACATTGTTCGTTTGTCTACCACAATTATTATGAAATTCTGTAAAACTTTATTCTAAGTTACGCTTTTGAAGATGTTAGCAACTCGCATTGTTTTACTTCAACATTGTTAAGGTAAAAGTAGGCATTCGGCTTAAATAGCCTTAAACAATTAAAAATCAGCTTTCACTTCTAAACAAGCTATCTTAAAAAATCATATCAATATATTATTTAATTAGTTGTAAGTGATATTTTTCCAAATAGGTCGTATAGCTCCGTCCACTTGGTCATATAACCAGTATCCATATAAGTTTTTTTCTTATAAAAGAGGGGGGCAAACAAGCATGCGGCTCACCTGATAGTAAGTGACTACCGCCGCCCATGAACAACCACAACACCAGGGGAATTGCAGGTGCGTTGCCGGCCTTTTAAAAACGAGTAGGCTCTTTTCTCTGATCGAAGTCGTATCGGTCTGAAAAAATCGCCGGTGGTAAACAATTCCACAGAGAAGTTGTACGAGGAAAAAACTCCTAGTAAAACGCACAGTGGTGGACAGATGGTGAGGATGGTATCTTGAATTTTGACGCGACGTGCTTTCATGAAATATGGCGGCTGGGATTAATCCGAACAATTCCTCAGAGCACTCCCCGTGGTAGATGCGATAGAAAATGCAAAGGGATGCAACATGGCACGCAGCGCCAGTGAATCGAGCCGATCGGAAAGAACTCGGTCGTCGACGACTCGAAACGCTCTGCGCTGGATGCGGACAAGTGGAAGGAGCTGGCAGTGGATCACTTTGTCCAGTTGAATCCGTGGATAATTTTTCATGCGGTCGGAATTAAGTTATGCAAGACCCGTCGCAGTAAAACCTAAAAACTCTACAATCACACTCTTTATGCCAATAACACCTCTGTTAATAATTACAAAAAAACAGGGTTGTTTCAAATGTCGCAATGTTTAAATTTTAGTCTCTTCAAGTATACGTCTTTATGAGGCCGTATGAGGACACTCACTCACTTCTGAGGACTCAGTGAGCTATGGAGGTGCTCGGAGTTTCTCTGCGTGGATAGACTCACAAATGAGGATATCCGCAGTAAAACCAGAGTGGCCGACATAGCCTAACGGATTAGTAAGCTGAAGTGGCAATGGGCCGGCCATATAGCTCGAAGAACTGATAACAGATGGGGAAGAAAGGTTCTCGAGTGGCAGCCTCGTACCGGTAGGCGTAGTGTAGGGCGACCCCCACTAGATGACATGACGTGTGTGTGTCGACACGTCACGTCATCTAGTGGGGGGTCGCCCCGGTAAGAGTGACGACCTGGTAAGACATGCAGGAAGTCGATGGATGCAGGTGGCTCAGGACCGTGCTTTGTGGCATTACTTGGGGGACGCCTATGTTCAGCAGTGGACTTGTGAAGGACTGTAATGATGATGAAGTATACGTCTTTTAATATCTATAACGCAACGCGCAATTACTGTTTAGATTGAAATAATCAGTTTAATCTGCATGGGTGGGTAAAGGGTTTTACCGTTTCATTACCGTCAGTCCATAATCAGACGTAATTCATTATTCAATGTCTACATTTTGCTTTGCGTAAATTGTAACGTAAGTATAATTAGAAACTTCAAATTGAAAATTAAAAGAAAATGTTAATTAAGGTTTTGAATTCTGTTTACTTAAGTAATAAATTATATCTTTATAACTTTTGCTTCTTTTATTATAACATACTTTCGTCTGTGAACATAATTAAGAAAAGCTATTTTGTTAACATTCACTCAAATTAAATTAATAGTCTGACAACAAAGTCTTTCTCAAGTTCTTTTATCTTGGCTAGACATTATGTGACTCTTCTTTAGACTTTTTTACCATGTGGTTCACATACACATACCCTTCGCCAGGTTATACAGGACACTTAAAAAAATAATGTGCCGTCATGTATACCGTCTACTATAGGGTTTTAGGGCAAGAAAGTGTCCGCCGCGCTGCCAATACTAACCAATACTATCCATATTTATCCATTGCAAGCACGATGAGTTGTCAACATTCATGTCATGTATTATGGCGTGTAAAACTCCTGAGTGCTGAAATGTAACGATTTTTGTACTAAATAACTTACTGCCGTAGTCGCAAGTATAAATGTTTTGCCGTAATTTAATGCACTCCTACAGTGCAAAAATAGTCGCACTCAGGACTATTTTTGCACTATCAAATCCTGAGTGCGAGTATTTTTGCACTGTTTTTTGAGACTGAGCCCGAATGAACTGTAACATTTTCTGAATGCCTGAAGTTTTGTGCGCGAGACGGATGAGTATGTTGTCTTGAAAATATAATTGGTTTAGCCGTTTTAATTTAACTTTATAATTAAATAAATAAATATTTTTACTTAATTTAAAGTTTTAATTAAATATATAAATAATATTTCACATCACACCACCTAACAGTCGAGTTCGAGCCCCTCCGATACCGTTGTAATTGTTAGCTGCAATTTTAAGAACTGATTTATCACGCGCTTGGCATTAAAGAAAACGTTTAAAAGAAATCTGCACCTCGAAGAAATTAGAATATTCGAGGACATGTGGGGTTCACCAACACAAAACAACGGAGCAATATACTCAGAAATAAAATGAGGTCTGTGACTGTACCGAAAAAAAAAAGTGAAAAGTGATATGAAATAAAAGTGGGACGTATGTAGTTTATCTCGGTTTTATTTAAGAGGATAATTTAAAGGTGTCCCATCATAGTATCATAGTATCACCCGGAAACGATAGATGTATTATACTTTGTTTTTGTCTTTTACGCATATACTTATTGTTAAACATTTAGAAATGTTTTAAAATATATTAATTTTGTTTCGTAGAAGCATAAACAAACAGTTTCACCGCTGTAATTCCCTGCCCGGCTTTACTCAGTTAGGTTATTTGTGTTTGCACGTTCTGTACTTTGAACATTAGTGTAACTCGATATGGATTATGTTGGCGGTAAAATTTAACTGCAACGAGCGGTATTCAGCTTTATGTGAATAACTTTACGCGAGCAGCAAATTTATTTATGCACAATTCAGTACTTGTACTGAAATCTGAACTTCTTCATTATTTGTGCAATTAAATCGTATTTATACAACGTTACATTTCTACCTTACTTAAGTTACTCGTATTTATAAAAGTTCCTATGAATATCGCAATCGTTTATATATTATATAATAACTAGCAATCTGTCCCAGCCTCGCGCGCGTGATTTCTGGATCTCCACAAAAGCGCCACCTACCGGATCCAATTGAGTTTTTATACTATCTACATTAATATTTAAGTTGTATGTTTATATTTATTACTAAATGTATGAGAGGAAAGAATCAACTTATTATTATTATTATTATTTTGGGTATCTATATAATATTCTCACCTGGCTGGGTTCTATAATTATATAATTATAAATTAAAATGAAAAGATAAATATACATAAATATCAATAAAATAAAATAAATACAAAACTACATAAATAAATAAGATCCAACCAGATGGGAGCCCTCGGCAGGGGAGACCAGACGGCCGAGGGTCAGGGGGAAAGGGAAAGAAACCGGCGGACGATGCGGGCGGTATCGAGGAGCACCGCCTTCTGCATTTGAGCCCGGAGCGGTCCGTCACGGAATCCCAGTCGCCTCAGATGACCCGAGAGGCTGACTGGGATTAGCCCATTCGCAGAGACGACTACAGGAATAATTTCGGTCGACACACCACCCTACATGTCGGTCACCTCGTGAGCCAGGTCCAGATATTTTGTTTGTTTATCTGTTTCGGCTTTCACGAGGTTCTCGTCATACGGAATGGTAATGTCGATCAAAAATATTCTTGACGGTCCATCAGCACAATATCAGGCTTATTCGCAAGAATAGTCCTGTCTGTGATGATGGCCCGTCCATTTTGAGCGCGAGAATCACTCGTCACCTGGAGCTAAATCAGGTGATGTCACGCGCTCAAAATGGATGTCGGGGCGGTGGTCGTGGAACCAAGGAACCACTCCTCATTGACGCGGTCATTGGCAAAGTGGTGAAACGCAATCGCCGGAACTTCTCCGCCGCCTGGATAGACTACAGAAAGGCATTCGACTCGGTGCCCCGTACATGGCTAAAGAGGGTCCTCGAGCTGTACAAGATTGACTGTACAGTTAGAGACTTCCTCGAGCAGTGTATGGGGCAGTGGAGTACGATCCTCTGTTATCTGGGCGAGCGGATGACGGCTGCGGAGAACCACATTAGGATGAGAAGGGGTATCTTCCAGGGCGATTGTCTGAGTCCAGTCTGGTTCTGCCTCTCTCTAAACTCTCTCAGTACCTTACTGGAGGGCTCCGGGAGAGGATTTCAGCTATGGAAGGGAGGAACAAAAGTGACCCACCTTTTCTATATGGATGACCTCAAGTTATTCGCCTCCAGTCGCTCCCATCTTGTGGAACTGCTAAACATCACTTGTGAATTTAGCAGTTCTATTGGAATGGAGCTGGGGACGGATAAGTGTGCGGTCTTTCATGTTGAAAGGGGAAGGGTTGCTAACTCTGAGAGCATAGATTTATGGGCTGGTATGAAACAGTCAGTTTGCGACGTGTTTTATGCACGCTTGACCGAAGTGCTTAACAGCCTTTTGTCCGGTGTGAATAAGACACACGCATATAACGGTTGGGTCATGCCTGTCCTCATATATACCTTTGGCATACTCAGGTGGACTCAGACCGAACTTAACGCCCTGGATAGAAAAGTCCGATGCATCATCCGAGATCGTCGGTAATGAGGCTGTACTTGCCGCGAAAGCATGGTGGGCGTGGTTTTCTGAGCGCGCTCACCATGCATCATCGCGAAGTGTGCTGCCTTCGTGATTACTTCCTGGCGAGATCGGATGATCCATTCTATAATGACGTCATTTCTAGTGATAAAGGGCTTACCCCTCTATCCTTAGCCCTCGAGTAATGGCAGGACCCAGCAGTGCTTAGCATTTCCGACCGGGAGACCGTATGGAAGGAGAAGGAGCTCCATGGGAGGTACTACAGGGCTCTTCATGAGCCCTTCGTAGATACAGTCGCCTCCCTCAACTGGCTACGTTTCGGTGACCTCTTCGGGGAAACCGAGGGTTTTGTCAGTGCAATACAGGATCAGGTTATTAAGACCAACAACTATCGGAGATACATCCTAAAGGATGGCACTGTCGACGTCTGTCGAGCTTGTCGCCATCCCGGGGAGTCACTTAGGCATGTCATCTCCGGTTGTTCGGCGCTTTCTAACTCTGAGTACTTGCACAGGCACAACCTAGTAGCCAGAATTCTACACCAGGAGCTCGCTATGAAATACGGTCTCGTGGACCGGAAATTGCCGTATTACAAGTACTTGCCGGAAGCCGTGCTCGAAAATGACCGCGCCAGGCTCTACTGGGACGGGCCATCATCACAGACAGGACTATTCTTGCGAATAAGCCTGATATTGTGCTGATGGACCGGGCACAGTCAAGAACATTTTTGATCGATATTACCATTCCGTATGACGAAGACCTCGTGAAAGCCGAAACAGATAAACAAACAAAATATCTGGACCTGGCTCACGAGGTGACCGACATGTAGGGTGGTGTGTCGACCGAAATTATTCCTGTAGTCGTCTCTGCGAATGGGCTAATCCCAGTCAGCCTCTCGGGTCATCTGAGGCGACTGGGATTCCGTGACGGACCGCTCCGGGCTCAAATGCAGAAGGCGGTGCTCCTCGATACCGCCCGCATCGTCCGCCGGTTTCTTTCCCTTTCCCCCTAACCCTCGGCCGTCTGGTCTCCCCTGCCGAGGGCTCCCATCTGGTTGGATCTTATTTATTTATGTAGTTTTTGTATTTATTTTATTTTATTGATATTTATGTACATTTATCTTTTCATTTTAATTTATAATTATATATTTATAGAACCCAACCAGGTGAGAAAATTATATAGATACCCCAAAATAATAATAATAATAATAATAGTTGATTCTTTCCTCTCATAAATTTAGTAATAAATATAAACATACAACTTAATATTAATGTAGATTGTATAAAAACTCAATTGGATCCGGTAGGTGGCGCTTTTGTGGAGATCCAGAAATCACGCGCGCGAGGCTGGGACAGATTGCTAGTTATTATATAATATATAAACGATTGCGATATTCATAGGAACTTTTATAAATACGAGTAACATAGGTAAGGTAGAAATGTAACGTTGTATAAATACGATTTAATTGCACAAATAATGAAGAAGTTCAGATTTCAGTACAAGTACTGAATTGTGCATAAATAAATTTGCTGCTCGCGTAAAGTTATTCACATAAAGCTGAATACCGCTCGTTGCAGTTAAATTTTACCGCCAACATAATCCATATCGAGTTACACTAATGTTCAAAGTACAGAACGTGCAAACACAAATAACCTAACTGAGTAAAGCCGGGCAGGGAATTACAGCGGTGAAACTGTTTGTTTATGCTTCTACGAAACAAAATTAATATATTTTTAAACATTTCTAAATGTTTAACAATAAGTATATGCGTAAAAGACAAAAACAAAGTATAATACAACTATCGTTTCCGGGTGATACTATGATACTATGATGGGACACCTTTAAATTATCCTTTTAAATAAAACCGAGATAAACTACATACGTCCCACTTTTATTTCATATCACTTTTCATTTTTTTTTTCGGTACAGTCACAGACCTCATTTTATTTCTGAGTATATTGCTCCGTTGTTTTGTGTTGGTGAACTCCACATGTCCTCGAATATTCTAATTTCTTCGAGGTGCAGATTTCTTTTAAACGTTTTCTTTAATGCCAAGCGCGTGATAAATCAGTTCTTAAAATTGCAGCTAACAATTACAACGGTATCGGAGGGGCGCGAACTCGACTGTTAGGTGGTGTGATGTGAAATATTATTTATATATATAATTAAAACTTTAAATTAAGTAAAAATATTTATTTATTTAATTATAAAGTTAAATTAAAACGGCTAAACCATTTATATTTTCAAGACAACATACTCATCCGTCTCGCGCACAAAACTTCAAGCATTCAGAAAATGTTACAGTTCATTCGGGCTCAGTCTCAAAAAACAGTGCAAAAATACTCGCACTCAGGATTTGATAGTGCAAAAATAGTCCTGAGTGCGACTATTTTTGCACTGTAGGAGTGCATTAAATTACGGCAAAACATTTATACTTGCGACTACGGCAGTAAGTTATTTAGTACAAAAATCGTTACATTTCAGCACTCAGGAGTTTTACACGCCATAATACATGACATGAATGTTGACAACTCATCGTGCTTGCAATGGATAAATATGGATAGTATTGGTTAGTATTGGCAGCGCGGCGGACACTTTCTTGCCCTAAAACCCTGTAGTAGACGGTATACATGACGGCACATTATTTTTTTAAGTGTCCTGTATAACCTGGCGAAGGGTATGTGTATGTGAACCACATGGTAAAAAAGTCTAAAGAAGAGTCACATAATGTCTAGCCAAGATAAAAGAACTTGAGAAAGACTTTGTTGTCAGACTATTAATTTAATTTGAGTGAATGTTAACAAAATAGCTTTTCTTAATTATGTTCACAGACGAAAGTATGTTATAATAAAAGAAGCAAAAGTTATAAAGATATAATTTATTACTTAAGTAAACAGAATTCAAAACCTTAATTAACATTTTCTTTTAATTTTCAATTTGAAGTTTCTAATTATACTTACGTTACAATTTACGCAAAGCAAAATGTAGACATTGAATAATGAATTACGTCTGATTATGGACTGACGGTAATGAAACGGTAAAACCCTTTACCCACCCATGCAGATTAAACTGATTATTTCAATCTAAACAGTAATTGCGCGTTGCGTTATAGATATTAAAAGACGTATACTTCATCATCATTACAGTCCTTCACAAGTCCACTGCTGAACATAGGCGTCCCCCAAGTAATGCCACAAAGCACGGTCCTGAGCCACCTGCATCCATCGACTTCCTGCATGTCTTACCAGGTCGTCACTCTTACCAGGGCGACCCCCCACTAGATGAGGTGACGTGTCGACACACACACGTCATGTCATCTAGTGGGGGGTCGCCCTACACTACGCCTACCGGTACGAGGCTGCCACTCGAGAACCTTTCTTCCCCATCTGTTATCAGTTCTTCGAGCTATATGGCCGGCCCATTGCCACTTCAGCTTACTAATCCGTTGGGCTATGTCGGCCACTCTGGTTTTACTGCGGATATCCTCATTTGTGAGTCTATCCACGCAGAGAAACTCCGAGCACCTCCATAGCTCGCTGAGTTCAGAACTGAGTGAGCGTCCTCATACGGCCTCATAAAGACGTATACTTGAAGAGACTAAATTTTAAACATTGCGACATTTGAAACACCCCTGTTTTTTTGTAATTATTAACAGAGGTGTTATTGGCATAAAGAGTGTGATTGTAGAGTTTTTAGGTTTTACTGCGACGGGTCTTGCATAACTTAATTCCGACCGCATGAAAAATTATCCACGGATTCAACTGGACAAAGTGACCCACTGCCAGCTCCTTCCACTTGTCCGCATCCAGCGCAGAGCGTTTCGAGTCGTCGACGACCGAGTTCTTTCTGATCGGCTCGATTCACTGGCGCCGCGTAGGGATGTTGCATCCCTTTGCATTTTCTATCGCATCTATCACGGGGAGTGCTCTGAGGAATTGTTCGGATTAATCCCAGCCGCCATATTTCATGAAAGCACGTCGCGTCAAAATTCAAGATACCATCCTCACCATCTGTCCACCACTGTGCGTTTTACTAGGAGTTTTTTCCTCGTACAACTTCTCTGTGGAATTGTTTACCACCGATACAACTTCGATCAGAGAAAAGAGCCTACTCGTTTTTAAAAGGCGGGCAACGCACCTGTAATTCCCCTGGTGTTGCGGTTGTTCATGGGCGGCGGTAGTCACTTACTATCAGGTGAGCCGCATGCTCGTTTGTCCCCTCTTTTATAAGAAAAAAACTTATATGGATACTGGTTATATGACCAAGTGGACGGAGCTATACGAGCTATTTGGAAAAATATCACTTACAACTAATTAAATAATATATTGATATGATTTTTTAAGATAGCTTGTTTAAAAGTGAAAGCTGATTTTTAATTGTTTAAGGCTATTTAAGACGAATGCCTACTTTTACCTTAACAATGTTGAAGTAAAACAATGCGAGTTGCTAACATCTTCAAAAGCGTAACTTAGAATAAAGTTTTACAGAATTTCATAATAATTGTGGTAGACAAACGAACAATGTTGATGAGCGAGCTAAAGCTTCGGAAATTTTATACTGCTTATGTTTAGTAAATTATATTATTCAAGTAGTAGTACTATGTAATAAAATAATAAGTAAATAGTCGATTGTGTTGAAACAGTTTCCAGCTCAGTTTTACGCCATATTTTAGCACAGAATATAAGTGCATAATAGTAGAGTAATGAGGTTGTTTTTTTTTATAGTAAGTGTAGGGAAACGGAGATTTTCTCTCTTCTTTTAACCGGTAATGAGGTTTCCGTCTTAGTACTCAGGGGTGACAACGTACTTTTTCATGGAATAAGGATGACAAATTGACACATACTCCACCCGATGGTAAATAGAAGCCGTAGCACAATAGACACCTACATCTATTGTCTATTAAGAATTAAAATGTAGATACATTTCACCACAGGCCACACCATATACAAGTTTTAAAAATAGCTTTAGCTATTATCTTATTTTCGATCGACTTTAAAATGTTCTAAATTCGACTGTATTTTTTATATGTGCTTGGTGTGCTTGGTGAACCAATTTTGATGAGTCTTTTTATATTTGAAAGCTGGTGATCCTCATTTGTCCCTATATAAATTTGATTGAGATCTGACCAGTAGTTCTTGAGTCAATACGTATTTAACTGACTTCGATTACACTGATGTTGTCATTTTATTTATATTGATGTCGTTTGTACGAAAATTATAACTTTACCACTTGTTTATTTAAAGATTACTAAATCGTATTTTTACAAAGAGGAATATGAGGAAGAAAAAACATTAAAATAAAAAAAACTGGCCAAGTGCGTGTTTATTTGACGCGTTTTATTAACTTGTTTATATTTCCGACGTTTCGAGTACCTTACAAAAGCCATTGTCACAGGGGGGGGGGGGGGGGCTGAGGTAGTTGACTTCCCAATAACGTAGTTAACCTATCTTCAGCTTCGAATAATTTATTTTCTTTATTGCACCATTTTTAATTTAATTTTATAAACTTTAATTTGACAGTAATTATTGATAATCAAATCTTGAAAACATTTTTATATAGTGTACCACCCATTTAAGCGATTTTTTTACCCGTCTATTCCATCGAGCCGTGGTAGCTCAGTGGTTAACGCTCGCTGTAAATATAACAGAACGCGAGTAACCCGGGTTCGATCCCCGCCGGCACCAATGAAATTGTTAATTGCAATTTTAAGTGCTGATTTACCACGTGCTCGGCGGTGAAGGAAAACATCGTGAGGAAACCTGCATGTCTGAGGAATAAGAAAAAAAAATTCGAAGACATGTGAAGTTCGTCAACAAGCATTTGGGCAGCGCGGCGGACACTTCCTTGCCCTAAACCCATCAGAAATGAGGGGGAGGCCTGAGCCCAGCAGTGGGACGTATATAGGCTGTAACTTTACTTTAACTTTACTTTTATTCCATCGTGTGGAGTGTCGATGGATAACTCTTTCAAATATATTGGGAGTATGGAAAAAAATTTTTTCGTGATTAAAATGTGAAAAGTATACACGATAGTTACTTTTAATGAAGTTGAAATGAAAACTAATACAGCTAAGTAGGCTTAGTAAGTTAACGAGTAATAGTCGGCCAAATCATAAACTGCACATGGATAAGTAAATTTTTCGTTAAAATACCATAGAAAATTACCTAAAACTAGCTGCATTATAACTTTGTAATGTTATTTTAAACTGTAATAAATAAAAAAGAAGAAAATTACTTATGCGTTACACGATCGATCGCCAAAAAACCGTCCAGACATACCACTTTCTTATTTTTTAATTGTAATATAGTCGGCAGGATCAATTCGGTACCTAACCAATTCATGTCGAAACTTGTTACCATAAAGCAAGCGTGATTAGCGCCGGACCTTGCATATCGCTTCCCGCCACACCTGTCATGTTATTGCATCATCCAATACTGAGCAAATTGCCGGCACATGCTTGTTTTGGCTACTTTTGTGAGAAATAAAAAGGTATTTTAAAAGGAAATAAATCTACAGTGCCTGAAAAACATAACGCTATACAAGTATATTTAAGCCTTAAATAAAATATACCTTCAACGGAAAACTTATGAAAGACATGGCATTGCTCATACATGGTTTCAATACAGTGGACACTTTGAGTACCACTTTAACGTACGTTTGGTGATTTAGCCGAATATTTGGCCGAATACAAATATACCGTAAATCTGCCGAATACCGAATATGAAACGAATATTCGGCCAATCTTTAATTTTAACGCTGTTTAATTAAATATATTTTTTGTAAATACTTGTGTAAACAATTTTATTTATTATTTAGTATGTTTAGTTATAGGAAAAAATACAACTGTACAAAAGAAACTAAAAAAATCATTAAAATTTTTAAAGAGATATTAATGAAAAACAAGCAAATAATTTACTCAAATTATTAACGAAAGTTAATTTTATCACTCGGTATCCATATTTTCCGTATTTACTTAAATGATGCTTAAATATAATAACCGCCATTTTAGAGACAGTAAAAAATATAAGACATTATATCAAAGTAAAACAGTTGTAAATTAAAGAATCACTTAAAAGGTAATATATGCTGTATTTTTTACTTCTTTTTTATAGAATAAGTGTGATTAACGAACACACAGTCCAACTGATGGTAAGTAGATGCTGTGGTCCATAGACATCGACATTTATCCTCGATTAAGAATCAAAACGCAGATGCGTTGTCACCCCTGAGGACTAAGATGGAATGCCTCGTTTCCAGTAAAGAAGGATCTCTGGATCTCTACACTCACCATACGAAATACAACAGTATTAAGCTGCTATTTTACGCCGGTATTTTGTAAGAGCGTGGTCCTTCCCCGGTCGAGCCGACCCATTCGTGCTACAACCATAATATAGCTTCAGCGTGGCTCTACCACGTATGCTTCTCGGTAACTCTACTACACTACTACAGTAGGGAAGGGGAAAAGATGCAAAGCTATACGGGCACTCGCGCGCAGCGATAAAGTTTTATTTAGCGCACGCCGCTTGAAGTATCTGTTTGTAATGTCAAAATAACGGTTTTTTTACTAAATGCACATGAAAGTATATATAGTAGTTATAAGAAAAAATTTTGAATACGAGAATCATGACCAAATACTGTGTATACTTTTTATATTTGGTTTTGTACAGAATCAATGAATATGGACGGACGGGAGTAGACATTAATTCAAGCGATACGTCATGAGTCTGTTAAGCTCAAGCGCTCAAGCTCGTGAGTAGGTACCGAGGGCTTGGTTCTGGTTAGGTTTTTATGTATTTAATACACATCCGTGCCAAAATTAGCATTAGCGGTATTTCTGTCTATATTAGACGTAAATGGTTGAAATTCGGAAATAGGCTTCAGAATAACGATAATGTCATATATCTAGGCGACAGCGATATCCTTTTTTATATCAGGCATGTCTTTCGATGTATCTTTAAGAAGGGTAAATTGCCCTGGAATCAGAAATGCATTCATATTGATTAAAACTACTTTTACGGATTTTATCGCGTATAATTTTAATTATTTTTATTTTTAATTCCCAACGTTTCGGGTGTTTCCAGCACCCATGGTTACGGGTGACTGAGGTGACTGACGTCCCGATGTCATTGTTAAACCCGGAGTACCTTCAGCTTTTTTAATTATTGTTTATGGTCCGATCTATGCAAAATAAGCTGACTATATCCTGAGGTCTTGCAGTGGTATGCTTGCGTTTAGTTTTAATTCTATTGATTATAGGGTCCCAAGCAGGTGTTAGTACCCAGCCTCCTTCTCTATTGAAATTAGAATATTTTTTAATTTCAATAGCCTCACGTATCATCCTTGGTAGGAATCGGTGTCCTTTCGTGAGGATTTGTGGTCTATCAAATCTGATGTAATGGTTGGGGCCGTCTAGGACTTGATCACAAAGTTTTAGTCAATGTGTAGTGTTCGCGTAAATATAAGAAATCATAATGCATTAATAATTGAACTTAATATAGTTTTGACAAAATAATGTTGGTTTTGATGGTCTTCTTTAATATACACGGCATATTGTTTACAAGCGTTAATTATTTGCATTGAATATTGATTGGCATCAAAAATTACATGTCAGTATATTTTAATGTTCGAGTATACTTCAAAATTTCATAAAGGTGGCGGCAGCATCTTCCTGATAATAGCGCAAAGTAATAAAAAGCCGCCGTTGCCATCGCGCTTGCCAAGCGTATATACTGTAAAACTCCTGTCTATTTGACAAACAATGGGCAAAACTATGATCAGCAGTGAATAGCCCTATTAAAAGAGAAAAAAGTAGCATCCCAAATACATCCCACTACTGGGCAAAGGTCACAGCGAGTTTTAGGACAAAAAGGAGTTCATTAAGTTGATTCCAATGCGGGATGACCGACTTCACATATCTAAAATTACTTAAAAATTATTTCCGATTTTTTTTTAATTCTCAGATATGCAGGTTTCCTTGCGATGTTTTTCTTCATCACCGAGAACGTGGTAAATCGAAACTTCAAATTGCAGTTAAAATATGAGTGGAGTCGGCGCGGATCTAATTTGGGTTGCTTGCGTACCTACTACGAAATTTACGTATAGATCGGTTTGATTAAAGGCTTATATAGATGGGTTCCAATGCAGTTCTACTCATAGTTAAAATAAAAATAAACCTGTGTTTAAAATTTGCTTTCTTTGATATTTATAGTACTTTTTCACAAAAGCCTGTTCATTTACTCATGTGCACTATGAAACCTGGACTGTCACAAACATTTTAATAGTTATGTCTGAAAATATAAAAGCTATCTTAATATATGACAAACTATTTTAAAAATCTCATTAAAAGTAAAAAAGGCTGCGTCAATGGTATCACGAACTATTCCATCAATTATGGATAAAAATCTCACAGTGCATTTAATTTTCAATTACTTATATCGAACTTGATACAAAAAGAAATTGATGAAATATTGCTATGCCGATAGACACACAATATATTCAAATACTTAATCAAAGTTTTGTGTACACAGTTTTGTTAGTAATTTTGCTAAAATCGACAATTATGATAAATCGTGCAGACAACGGCCACCGGCCTATACCAGTTTGACAATTTTTGATGCTGCTACAATAAGTACATATTTAATAGAATTGTATTTAATTTGCACAGTTATATACTCATTTTTAGTTTATTTAGTAGTAAGTAGATGGCGCTGTTATTACATTAAAACTATGACGACCAAAACTTTGCCCTATAGTACTCAGACACAATAAGTTGAGGTGAGACGAGTGGCTCTATCGCACAACAAAACGGCATCCAACCAATTTCAATGAAAATGTTTGTGTGTATTCGGATGGATCCTTAGATGGTTTATAT
Organism: Parnassius apollo; assembly: GCA_907164705.1. Lineage (NCBI taxonomy): Eukaryota > Metazoa > Arthropoda > Insecta > Lepidoptera > Papilionidae > Parnassius > Parnassius apollo. The sequence goes on along the minus strand of CAJQZP010000963.1, from coordinate 1,022,233 downwards.
TTATATTTGGACCCGGTAGATGGCACTGTTGTCGAGATCCATAAATCACCAGTGCTGCAGCTGAGCCGCATCGTAATAAATACATTTAAATTAAGCCTGTGTTTTTGTAATCCTTACACAAACAGTTTGAAACATCTTACTTCCTCACTATTTATCATTGTGTAATAACATAGATAAGGCATGTTAATTCCTAGTCATTTTATTATGATGTATACTACTTCCTAATCAACCAAAAACATATTAAAACAATGTCTTGACACCGCTCCTGTCTATATATGTCAGTCAATCATCAAAGTTCAAAAAATTTATTAAATTAAGTTTGTATAAAAGGGGTTATTATAGTATAAAGGAATTTATGGCTGACAATAACCCGTGGGTAAGGTGATCGCTACCAAGCTATTTCTAATTTGTTCTGTGTTGTTAATTATGACATACATGATTGTAAGCTGCCTTTTTTTTTAAAAGACCCACTGGGTTTTTGCTGGTTCTCTTCAAGTCAGAGGTTTTTTCCGAACCAGTGGTAAATTAAAAAAGTGACTTTCAATAAGTATTATTTATAATCTAAATTGAATAAAAGGTTTCTGTTTCTGTACCTACTACTGTTATAGAATAATATATAAAAAATATAATAGAAGAGAATAGAATAATATATATAGAATACTTAAATAAATTATGATTTACAATAATAAATAGAATTAACTACATTATATTTTGTTTTTTGTAATACAACCAGTTTAAAACATCTTACTGTGTGTTGGTAATATCATAAATATAAATAGACATTATCCCTTAGCCATCTTGGTATTTAGAATTACACTCACAATCAATCAATACATGTCAAACTTAGAATCCATACGACATTTGTGCATAGACAGGCACTATGTTTTGCCGGAACTAGTGAAAGGTTTTACATCGATTTTAAAATATTTATAAATGCTGAATATATCTACAGCTTAGTTTTATATGTACTATTATTCAAGTGTGCACTATTTTAACTTATAATACCGATGAATACTACCAGAAAATCGCTTTCAGTTTGTTTTTAGGTTATTGTTAGATTCATATTTTATTTGTTAATTTCTCAGGACTCCGTTTAGATGCAGTAAAACTAATAATTTTATTGTAATCTATGGATTATAAGGAATAAATCGACATGCATTTCATTGATAATCTTTAAAATTTGTAGTGGGCCCATTCTCCATAGAAAAATTGATTGTCTCCTTTATATAATACATAAATTTAGCATAAAGTGATGAGAATCTATGAAAAATCTGTTTTTATCAAATATACGCAATCAGCAATTATTTTACGATATAACAATAACATCTAGAAATAGCAATGTCATGTTTAGTTGTTAATATCGCCAAACAATCTCTACTCATTGATTTGGTTTCAATAATCGACTAATTTATTAACTATAAAATCTAAGATCTGACTAACCCATATATACAAATCTTATTATTTAACTATAAAGATAATAAGAGTTTTGTACTAATTGCAATTTCTATCAGTTTATTTATAGATAAAAACGAATACCTACTAAAACTTTTTATAGACTAGAAATTAAACTTAGAAACAAACGTCCTTAATTTTATGATTTTCAATAGATGTCATTATTACCTAAGTAGTAATTAGTTACTACAAATATTTATTTCTATATATTTCTATTTCAAATAAATTATGAATTTGAATAAATAACTATATAAATGTTAGAGAACTTAGATATTTAATAATATAATTAATATTTAATTATTTATATTATTTAAATTTATTAGTAATCGGAGACCAAATGTCCCTAAATACCTACGCACAAAATTTCATTGAAATCTGTTCGGTAGTTTTTGCGTGAATCTTGAATACACAGACAGACAGACAGACAAAAATTCTAAAAACTACTAATTTGGCTTCAGTGCCCTTTATTTTGTCCCCTGGACTTGTTTTTTTCAGAAATTATTGGAATTACAAACACGACTTTTCTACAGATTTATTATATATTTGGTTTATTTTACTATATTTAATGTATATTTATCATTCACTTTTATATATTTATTCAGCCCAACCAGAGGAGTATACTATATAAATACCCTAAATAGTAATAAATAAATAAAAAAAATCATTTATTCCTAGAAATAGAGCTACAGACCTGAACATTGGGAAAAAAGTGAGTTATATTAAATTAATTTTTACTTATATTATATTAAATTAAATACTAATTACATATAAATTCTTATTACATATAATAAAAGGTACTGGCGGGCTCCAAACTAGACATAGCCTGTATCTTGGGGACCAGGAGTACGGTTATCAGTTTTACTTACGTAATTAAAGGTACCTACCCAAAATTATACAGAACAACAAATTATTACTTAATTTAGGAAGATAGTTTTTAACTATTTGTCGCTTACATTAATATTTATTTTTTATTCCTAGGAAAAATATGAATACAATATTTTAGTGTGAAACGTAGATATAATTTGGTATTATTTTTGCTTTAATTTATTAATAATTAAATTAAAAATTAAGTTTTCGGTATCATTATAATTTAGTGAGGTGAGATATCTTTTTACTATACGTTTAGCTTTCAAAGTGGTGCAATTTTTGATGTCACAGACTATTATGAGTTAAGTATTTTGTTATAAATATGAGGATGTGAGAACTGTGGAAGACGTTGCGCGAAAACAGACCTGGCAGCCGGAATTGGGATTTTAAATATTCGTTTAGTGATCAGGTTGTCGTAAATAGGAGACTGAATTACTTGCCCATGGGTTTTTAAAACTACGGATAGAATATACAACTGGCGTACACTCAAAACCTCGCTATCCCGATAAAGATCGGCCGTAGGGTACCGGTAGAGCTTTTTATACATGACCTTGAGAACTGCTCTCTGTGCCCTCTCCAACTGCAACATCGTGGTTTTGGAGGCACCACCCCAAGCTGATATACAATATTGTATTAAGGATTGGCAGAGGGCAAAATAAACCATACATATATAGTTTATTAGTTTATTATGTAGGCTATTAAACGTCAGCAAGCAGTCAACAGCTAAAGGTCGCTCAGCGAGCTATAGAGAGGGCTATGCTCGGAGTTTTTCTGCGTGATAGACTCAGAAATAAGGATATCCGCAGTAAAACCAGAGTGACCGACATAGCCCAACGGATTAGTACGCTGAAGTGGCAATGGGTCGGCCTTGAGTGGCAGCCTCGTACCGGTAGGCGTAGCGTAGAGTGATGGCCCACTAGGTGGAGTGACAACCTGGTAAGTTATGCAGGAAGTCGATGGATGCAGGTGGCTTAGGACCGTGCTTTGTGACATTCCTTGGGGAGGCCTATTTTCAGCAGTGAACTTGTGAAGGGCTGTATTGATGATGATGAACAAAAAATTGTAGCACAACTCTATTTAAGAATTATCAAAATTTTAAACAATATTCCAGCCCCGAACAGAATATTTTTTCATGTGATTATTTAAATTAATGTTGTGGATGCTGTGCTCCATAGACATTTACATCTATTTTCGAATAACAACCAAAACCCGTGTTGTCACGTTATTTCTAGTAAAAAGGGTTGCCAGTTCTCTACACTCGTCATATGAAACATAGCAGTATTGAGCTGCTATATTGCGCTGGCATTCTGTGAGAGCGTAATCCTTCCTCCGTCGAGTACTGTGTGGATCTATTGTCTACCATGTCAAAATATTTATTTTAGAGCGTTATTTTAAATCACGATCCCATCCATAGTAAAGGTGAACGAATACCAAATATTTGTTTTTATCAAACTAGTACAATAATGGAGTAGGTACTAAAGGATTTTTGTAGCGTAATAAAAATTATAAAAAAATGAACAGATAGGTACTAACATGTTTTTACATGCTTTTTGTTAAATATTACCTATGATTATATGCTCCATATTCTGTTTTTTTTTTTAGTTTGTTGATTTTTACAGAACGTAAAATTTATTTATTAGATTTTATTCGGTTTATAATTTATATGTTAATTTTAACTAAAATTTAAATATTTTATTTTTGCACAAAACTCGCAAATTCGATCGAAAACGTAATTTAAGTTCAGCAAAGAAAATTGAGGTGACGTAATCCGTAGAACATCACAGGGAAAACCAAACAATAGCTCGAGGAGAATTCTTAAAAAGACAGCAAAATTATAGCGTATAAGAGACTATCTTGAATAATCACGGCTTTTGAAGAATAGGCACATGATAGTAAAGAAAGATTCTTGCATAACGAACTCTATTGTATGTGTTATGTTCAAGGGTGAAATTGTATTTAACAAAGAGGCAGCTTGGAAGCTACTCATCGTCGTCATCATTACAGCTTCGTTGCTGATCATATCCTTCCTCCAAGGAATACCACGAAGCACGGTCCTCAACTATCATATAACGTTTAACAGATACTAGTATAATTATTCAACTGCCTGACACTCAGGTTTTCTCGACAGAAAAACCCAGTAACTGATTTTTGGCCCGACCGAGTATTCAAACCTGGCACCCCATGATTAGCAGTCACGCCTTCTACCACTAGATAGGAGGCAGTCAATTGAAATACTGCTATGTAGTGATAGATATGTCTTTATCTAAAATGATTATTTATACTCGTATTGACGTGCGAATACTACATAATTATAGATTAAAACTAATTGTACTTCCGATGCTTCGGGTACTTTACAGCACCCGTGGTCACGGGCGAGACGGAGATGTCATATCTAACGAAGGCCACCTGTAACTTATAATTATTAGTTTTAGGTTCCTAAGCAAATGGTAACGTTCAGCCATCTTCTCTATTGAAATTCGGATGATTTTTTTTTAATTCAATAGCTTCGCGAATTATCCTTGGTAGGAATTGATGTTCTTTTGCAAAGATTTGTGGTCTATCAAATTTAACATACTGCAGATTTCCCGGAGCGTTGGTGCTTCATATCAGCGATATGTTCTTTTGCACGAGTTTTATGGATCTTATTGTTTGTCCTATGTAAAATCGACCACATTCACAATCAAGCTTGTACACTCCTGAATCTTGTATAGGTATATTATACTTGATGGATGGTAAGAACTTACTAACCTTCTTTCGCGGCTTGTAGTATGTTCTTATGGAAGCCCGCTTCAAGATGTAGCCATTCTTGTCTGTGATTCATCTGATATATGGTAGTATAGCAGGTACAAGCTTGACTGTGGCCGGTTTCACTATTTTACTGTGACATAGGCAAGGAACCCGAAGGTTGTTGTCATGCAAAACTTGCTTGACGTGCTGGAGTTCGGCGGCTAGGTGTTTACTGTCACAGATCCCTCGTGGTCTCTGAAACAATGATTTTCCCATGATAAATAACTATACATAGTGGTGAGAGTCAACGTTTAAATATAGTTCATTCGTTCGTTTGTTATTGTTCTGCGTAGATAGATTTCAGTAATTATGACATCATTTATATTCTCGTGTTTTAACAAGAATGGTCAAATTAACATTTACACAGTTCGATTTGAAGACATTTTCGAACGGAAACTGATCTATTATTTATATTTCTTCATTTTGCTTCTATTATTATCCTTAGAGTAATCACATACATACGTATATTATTCCTCAAAAACCTGACGTCGATAACTGATGTCAATGACAGATATCACTTCGTTGTTAGTATGGCGAGTGAACTGTCATTTTCATGGAAATAACAATATGTATAGTGCCACCAACTTATCTGTTCAGTTTACAGAGTCGCTAGTGGAGTGCTTACTATTGCCATTTAAGAAATTCGCCGAGGAAATAGGTGACTACATATTCATTAGGTACACATAATATAAAATAAAACAAATTTCGTGTTAATATATTAAAATTAGTGAGAATTAGTGTTATTATATATATTATTTATATTTTATAAAAATAATTGTGGTCGTGGTATCGGAGTTCAAGCGGCCGAACTCCAGGAATTTCTGTTTTGAAAGACGTACCCGCGTTAGATACTGATTCCAATAATTCATCTTCTGAGTCACTGGAATCGCTTTCGCTATCGCTCTGACACTCTATAATAAAGGGTTCATCTAAATACGCGTCTTTTAGTCTGTATGCATTTTCAATTTTTTTCACATGATTACAAATGTTTTTCCACTGCACCGGTGTAATTTTATTGAATGCATCTTCAATTAATTGGGGCATTAGAACATTAGATTTTCCAACATTTTTGTCTGCTATGTTCCTTTTCATAGAGCTCCATATCATTTCAATTGCGTTCAAGTCGCAATGATAAGGCAGCAATCTAAGAATAACATGGCCATAACTTTTCATCAGGTTATCAATTTCATATTCCGGAGCAGGTTTATTTTTCTTTATTAACTCATAAAGCTGTGGTTTTGTCATTTGTTCATTGAAATCCACATTGTTTTCTACAAGCCACTTCCGCATATCAGCCTTACTGTGGTTTGAATTAGTACACCTATTTACGCAAATACTATGGAATGGCGCATTATCCATCACAATGAGAGAAGGTTCATGCAGTTTAGGTAGTAATTTTTCATATACCCATTTTTTGAAATTAGTGCTATTCATTTCATCATGGTAGTCCCCATACTTTGTATTTGATTTAAATACGAGAGGTGCATTTTCCACAAAACCTTTTTCTCCACCTGCATGGATTATGATTCACCTATTACCTTTCGAAACAGGTTCCAAATCGCCATCCTCTTCAGGACCTTGCCAACATTTCCCAGTTGAGTGAGACGAATGTATGTAAGTTTCGTCTAAATAAATAATAGGTCTTTTTTCACCACACTCATTTTCTTTAATTTTTTGTAGGTAGGTTGCTCTCCATGCAACTACGTCGGTACGTTCATACAACACTTTTCTATTTGATTTTGTTTTCTTATAACGAAATCCTATTTTGTGAAGCAATTTTCGAAGAGTTTCACGTTCTGCTTTGAAATCAATATCTTCTTTTAAAATACTCAGTAATTTGGGTATGGTAGGAATTTCTTTTTTCACTGAATAAAATTCGTGAATTTTTCTTCTTATAACACCAATGTCGAAATTATCAACTTCTTGTTTCCCGGTTTTTCTTTGCCTTTTTTTGCCAGGGGTAGAAATTTTAGAATTTGATTCTTCGGGGTGTTTCTCTTCATTTACGAGTTTGTGTCAAATCGCTCAGAAACACCTGTAACGAAACGACAAATAATTATTGTATAGGTAAAATTAAATAAATATAAGCCCGTGTATATGCCGTCACTATAGCTACTTCACAGACCACAAATTACAAAGCTAGGTAATTTAGACGAATTACAGTAAATTGAGAATTTTTTTTTACTATGTTTCACAAGTACATTATTAGGTGATTTTAATTTTCCATATCTGGCAATACTAACCTGTCGCGGCAGTAACGCGTTCATACAGCTTTTCAAATGGTATAATTGGGGCTTGTACACGTTTCTCTTCTTTCATAAAAGATAAAACTTTTAGGATAATCTGTCGCGCATCACTTTTAAGAGCTTTAGGCATTTTATTTGCACTTTTTAAAAACACTCACCTGATAGCTCAGAATAAATAATAACTGACAGCGAAATGTCATTTACAAAATGGCGGCCTTAGTTCCAATTTTGTCCACCTGAACAGATAAGTTGGTGGCACTATAGTAAGCTACCCGTTCTCCCATCAATAGATAACAGAGATAGGTTTTCTTGTTGTCACCGCAACTACGTTACGTTGTTTCCATTATGATTATATTTAATAACATAAGCTAAGATTACAAAATTTAACAAAACAAAATTTCATACCCAAATTACGGTTATTATCAAAATGTAGCTACTGTAAATCAACGTATTGTTACGAGCTTAGTGTTCGTGACAATAAAAACTGCCGATTGAATTACCAAAATTAACACTTTAATTACCGAACACCAATTAACACACTAATAATTAATCACACTTAATAATTCAGTTCACTTTATTTCGCTCCGAACTATTCACTTGTATCGTCAATTTCGCACTGCCTCGGTCGCGGTCCTAAACGCCTTTATATAGGACCTTTTCTACGGAAACATCCAGAATGTTTGAGCACATACCGGTCCCAACCGACTAAGTGTAGAAAGTTCTTTCCTAGTTCCTCCACTCGATACTAGATGGCGCTAGCGGGAAAGTTATAGCATAGCATTTTATAGAAAGCTCTCTTAATGCCTGCTACTCGATACTAGATGGCGCTAGTGGCATTAAAGACATGCTCGTTCCGAGCATTATTGGCCCCATAATAATGCGCCACATGGACAATCTTAGGAGTACCTCTTGAAACTTTCTGAAACGGCTCCGCAACTTCAAGGGCTATCCTCTCCCATGGTGCACCATCATTGTACAATTTCAATGCACCTCTACTACGAGTCTAAGGTCCCTTCACAGCCGCACAACTTGTTACATTTGCGACACCAATCCTCGACATCGTCACGACAATGGACCCAGTAAAACCGTTCTCGGATCTTCAGTAAGGTTCGTTTAACTCCCAGATGGTCTCCTGAACAACCATTATGGTACAGCTCTAGAACATCCGGTACTTTAGCTTTAGGGACAACCACTTGCAAATGACAGCTGTCTCCCCGACCATTTTCCCATTTACGGCACAGAAATCCATCCTGAATCAGCAATCTGTTCCATTGGGCCCAATAGCTTTTCATGGTCGAACTCATCGCTGAGACGTCGCTCCACGAGACGAGAGTTGAGACGTCCTTGGGCTTGGGAGCACTGGCCTTCATCCATTTCAGAATCGGCTTAATGTCCGAATCTTCTTGCTATCCTTCCACTCGCTGCTGAGGTGATCTGTCCCGAGCATCCTCACAGATACCACTTTTTACCCTCTTGCCTAGTACAATGCTTGCATTTCTGAGCACAAGGTCTCTTTACAATGCATCTGCGTTGCCAGAAGATTTCCCGCTACGGTGTTCGATCAAAATGTCGTATTTCTGCTGCTGCTGTGTGATGCTGTACTACGCTTAGGGCAGCTGAATCGAAGATTACCTCTTTCCCATAGCCATAGCACCTAGGGCTGTATCCTTTATTGCGGTCGCGAACTGTAGTTGCTGAAATCTCCCTGATGCAATAGCAATGATGATCCTGTCGCACTGCTTTCTCCTCCAGTGCATGAGCCATGGCACCCTTAAGCGTCACGTGGTGCCCGAGCCCCACAGCAGCTCTGACTTTCAGGTCGCGGATGTCTGCACCAGGCTCTTTAATGAGTGCAGGTACAGATCGGTATGCTTTTCGAACCAGCTTCTCCACCTCAAAGGCCCACTGCTGCAGGTTTTCGTTGATGCGTTGCACGCGATCTCTAAGCTGCGCACGAAAGACGTGTTTCAGGTGAGCGTTGCCATATCTAGCCTCCAATGCGTCAAGGACCTGTCGTAAGTCACTTTCTTATCGACAGCTTCCAGAACAGTTAAGGCTTGGTCGCGCAGGCCTAGGGTGAGTGGAGTCATGGCCTGACTTTTATTCCAGCCGTTTGCCTCCATGACAGCCTTAAACTGGATTTTGTAGGCCGACCAGGAAGAAGTCCCGTCGAACGGCGGCACTTTGAATCCACGTAGCGGAGGTGTAGTAGCTACTACGGGAGCTGTGATTCCATCCCCAAGTTTGAGTTCGTCCAGTGATTTCTTCATGTCAGCCATTACGTTGTCAACCCGATTGCTCACTTGCTCGATTCGGGTTTCAGCTTCCGACAGGCGGTTGTCATGTTGAGCAACCTTCACCATCCTTATCTTTTTCCCAAAGGTAGCGTGAATGTCCTTCAGGAGGAGCATCTGCTTTTCCTTTAGCGCGTTTGAGCTGCTCTTCCAAACGACGGGCCTGTTCATTCTGTCGGCGAGCCTGCTCCCGCAGCATCACCATTCGAGCACCTAAGTCAGGTGTTGCAAATCTAGGAGCTGCTGGCGGGCCAGCTCCTGTGGCCGGCGGCTGGCCCTCCGACGTCTACGGCGTTACACCACCAAATCGTCTCTGGTCCGTCTCCTGCTGGCGTTGACTTCGAGTATTTTGTTTAATTATAATATAAATATAAAAGGTAAAAGTTATCTAGTTTTTTATTTTTCCAGTCAGCATTGGTATCTGATTGAGAAAATATAAAATGTGGGGCATATCCTGAACTTACTGAAGAATTATAGCAAACTCCTGTAGCAACTTGAATAAAGTTGAATATAACTGAGAGTATTCTGAATAGCATTGCTATATGTGATAAAAGTAGATTCTGTATGATAATAATAAATTTAAAGTTTGTCGCAAGAGCAGTGCAGTAAAACATACCAAATGATGATATATCTATCAAAGCAGCCAGGACTTGACACAAATTTTTCGCGACGAGTACACGGTCTTACCGGAAACTCTCCACCACAATGTCTAGTCTTTGTTCCCACTGATTTCTATTACTCCAGAATTTGAATGACTTTACAGTACAAACGTCTTGAGGACATTTGCGTATCCAAATAAAAGTTAAAACAAACATATCGTCTAGGAACGGGAATAGCTAGGTCAGGATTTCAACAGCTTCCAGAAAGTCTCCCCTCACAATGTTTGTTCCGTCCTCCCCTCACAAACTCTACTACAGAAAAAGATCCAAAAATCCACACCTTCAAAAGAATTCAGAAAAAAGTCCACTTCTGTAAATAGGATTATTCCGTTGTGAAGCTAAGCGCGACGATTGATTCTTAAATTAATCGTCACGCTTAGCGGGTTGTCGATCACATTCATTTCATTCACTTCAAATATTTTTAAATCTGCATTATATTTAATATTTTCTGATGACAGTCTTTAGCAAACCCAAAGTCACTCGAAAATCGATAAATCGAATCAGCAGAAACGTTCGCAAGTGGCCTGACGAAGCACGCTGGTAGTTAATAGATACAGGTGGCTTGGAACCGTACTTTGTGGCAATCTATAGAGGTTGTTCATCAGTTGACTTATGATGGTCTGAAGAGAGCGTAAGAGTAAGTGATATTACTAAAAATAGGTCGGGGAAAAATTTTCTTCGTATTTTGTTTGTATATCTCTTTGGTTGTACTTGGATCTGGCTGGTTTTAATATCAATATATATATATATATATATATATATATATATATATATATATATATATATATATATAAATTACGAAAAAGAGAGAAAAATAAATTAAAAAACACCTTCCCGGTATTTTACAATTGTTTTTCTGTTCGCCAAAAAGAGTGAATCTAATGAAGAATCGCGATAAATTATGAAATTTTAATATAAAAAAGGGAAGAATGCGACTCAAGCGCGAAAAACATATTTGGCATTTAAAGATCTAATAAAGTGTCTTTAAGAGTAGCTCAAAATTGTTTCAAGCATTTTCAATCCAGTAATTTTAATGTCAAAGATGTAGCTCGCTCTGGTCGCCCACATACGGATAAAGTCGATCCTATTTGTGAAAAAGTGGAGCAAGTTCAGCATATTGTAGGTACAACATAGCCGAAGAATTGAGGATTGACCACAAATCAGTTTTGACTCATTTGAAAAAGTTTGGATTTGTAAAAAGCTCGATATTTGGGTACCACACGAGTTCACTAACAGAAACTTAAAGACTCGAGTACTCATTTGCGATTCTCTATTTTCAGTAGAGAATCACGAATGAGTTTGTAATGAAACCGAACCATTTTTTGAAATATTGATGATTGGTGATGAAAAAAGGATCACCTACGACAAGAACGTGCAAAAAAGATCATAGTCAAAGGGCCGCGCATTGGTGTTGAATCCAATGGTGCCAACGCCCCAAGTGTTAATTTGGAGCTGTTCTATATATAGCGCGGTACCTTCGAAACTTTGATAGCGCGATTTAGGCGTCGGTGCGTTTGCTTGTAACGGAATGACCGCGGTAACAAATTAAACTTCGAAAAGAATGTCTTGAATTTGCATATAAAATACGAAGAAACTAATTAAAACTACAGTAAAAACATATTGCAAGCGAATAAAGATTTAATTTTTATGAATTTAATTATATATGATACTATCGACATATTATTCTTGTTGATGAACTTTGTTAAATACGTCATTGCCATCAGTTTAATTTCTGTTTACGACAATTTATTATAGAGAAAACGCTATTCTCGTGTAGCCTCTTGGTCATAATTGAGCTAGTTAATAGAGACGCTCGTAGCTTAATAGCTCCTCGATAGTTGAATTGCTCATCAAAGTTATGCTATATTCAGCTAGAAACCTTATAAACTACCGACCGCTTTAGCAAAATGTACCTAGAGTAGAGTAGATTTATTTTTCATTTTATGTGCTATTAGAAAAATGTGTTTTACTTAGTAGAGATATGCTTCTCCTACATTAGCTGTAGCACGAAAGGGTTAGCTCAACCAGGGAAGGACCACGTCCTCACAGAATACTACCAGCGTAAAATACCAGCATAACGCTGCTGTGTTTCATATGGTGCAAACGTTGTTTGTCCGCGATAAAGTCCCAAACTACTGAACTGATTTCAATATTATTTTGCACGCTATGTGAAGTTTGGTCTATCTTGAGAGATTTTTATGCCAATAAGTGACCCTCGATGTATATTATTACGAACCTAATGATTTTTATATGACAGAGGATCATCGGATACGGCAGAACAACGTCTGCCTGGCCAGCTAGTCCTATATAAAAATATATTATTTTCATACTCGCAGGGTTGTTTATGGAGAGAGCAACTTTATTTGATATCGAACAACTTTAACAACATTCTTCATACTGTACTCACTGAATAATGCTCAAGGATCTTTAGATGATGTTTAAAGCCAGTATAAAAGCCAGATTCTACAGATTCAATTTTAATGAACGTACAAAAGAAATTTCCACTGTCCTTGTATCAGTAACGATTAATAATAATAGGCTTAGTAAATAAAAAAAATTTGTAAACTATTTTCTAAAAAAAAACAAATAACTTTTTCTCTTTAAGAGGTCTCTTTATCTTCTCTTAAAGTTATGAGGTAAAATAGGGCAAAATCAATTTTTTTTATTTAACGCAGTTAACGAAACTATAAATGTTAATGGATAACGCACCCAAGGGACGATATGGGGTAGTAAATATTCTTACAGCGTCACTACATGGTTCGGTTTACATTTTATTAATATATTCCCTATTCTTTTCTTTTTTTCTACTTTTTAATTAAAAATATAGTGCATTGGTCTTTGAAAATGATAACAAAAAAGAGGATACCTGCGGAGTTTCTTTCGTCGTTTCATCCCCGGACAGAGGAGTCTCATTTTGAAAGGTTATTTTGATAATATATTTTGACGTTTACATAGTTTTACGTTAACATATTTTGACATTTGACGAAAGAAATTTTATTTTTACATCGAAATATATAAAAATTTCATTTCATTTAGTTTTCATTCCATTCCATCCGCACTTGAATTACAATTAACAATTTATCCGGTGATAGCGGGAAACCTAGCTCGGTTCGCTCGAGTACAATGAAAATTAAAGAAAAGCGCTTTTCCCGTGACCTACTAGAGTTATAACTATTATATTTTGAATTATGTCGCTTTATTTCGCCTTAACTATAAAATGAGTTTCCAAACTGTGGATTCTTGAAAATATTGTAAAGCAGTAAAAAAGAATTATTGTAATAATAATCGAATTCCAATTAACTCGAAGCTCGCAAACGTAGTTGCGGGCAACAAATTTGAAAAATAAAATTGATTACGTTTAATAAAAAAAAAAAAATAATACTTTTATATTAAATTAGATTATAATATATTTCATGAATAACTTTTTATGAATATTATAGCTACAATTTATTAATTAGAAATACTTAGTTATACTTTTACTACGAAATATTTTCGTGAATCAATTTCAGTGGTTTGTTTTTCAATCTCAATCATTGAAAATTCAATTTCAATTATTAACTAATTATTTAAGTATTATAATTTCGTAATTAAAGAATATAAATCTTCCAAATTCAAAACGATATTTTCACAATTATTTCTGCTGAGGCTGCAACGCGCCAGGTACCGGCTTGTTTTATATAAATATCTATCCCATAAATAAATTATTCACCAAAATTTCACTGCATCAATTATATACATATATATAATGACAGGTTTGATAGATGCTTGTATGTAGTACTTCTAGTTGGGATTGAACACGTGAATGAAATTGATAGGAACAAGTTCGTACGGTAGTTTAATTTGTCCCTAACGACATGTCGTGGTGATAGGATCATCCTGTTGCGTTATACATTTTATATTTCCAGGTACGTACGTGAATAGGTGTGAGTAGATACTTTAAAAACCTGGCTTTCGGAAAATTCAAATAAATTTTGGATAGTATAAAAAACAAACGGACTTTGATGACAGAAATTAAGATTTGAGAAGACGGTTTTAAAATAACCGCCTACATATGTCTCACAGCTGGGCAAAGATACACTTCCAATATCGAGAGGATTTTTGGAGCATAAAAAAGCCAAACAATAGCTGATAGTTTCGTCTGAGCGGCAACTATTCAGGACACTGTTGTATACTATACAAGAACGTGTGTTTCATTTACGCCTAACGTTCTCCGCTGAGGTTTTTCCCGAAATAATTTCTTAATTATTACTGAAACTTATAAGTATTCAAATGTTTCACATATATGAGACGAAAACATTTCATTATGCAAATATTTGTAAAAGAACCTTGACACGGTTTTACTTAAATAGCGAAAAATCCTTGGAAAGTGCCTTGATTGAAATGACAATATATATCATGTAATTATCAAACTTGTTCGATTAAAAATTGTAGCGCTATACACTACGTCACGACGGCAATAATATATAAAATTGAAAACTTTTCTTTTTTATACTAGGGCACGGGGCACTAGGATTTTTGCCGGTATCGTGGAGGCAGTTTACTTACATACTTTTCACAAGGATGACCATCCAGACCTGGAACAACTACTTGTAGGCAATATAAATACTTGTTCCGTGCGTGATTTGAACCGTAACTCATTGCTAACTTTAATTAATATAAAGAAAAACACTTTATTTATGGCTAAATATTCAAACGCTACTCAATTGTAAGATGTCGTTAAGTCCTGCGGGGTCACAGTCACTTTGACTTACAGTCGTAGAGACAGCGCGAAGCAAAACGGTATTTTAAAATTCAGTTGCGTTTCAATATTTGGGCATTACGTTATTAAGATTGAAATAAATATATGACTAAATAAAAAGCATAAAATAAAAATGAATAAATAAACTATTTAACAACAGCCTTAGTGCTTATGTGATACTCCCGAGAAAATTGATTGTTGCGATAAAAGAGTACTTTAGCTTTTCTTTTTTCACGATTTCGCCAAGTAGATACAAATGACTAAATAGTCCTTTCAGCAGATATCATAAATTAATAATTGCCTGTCAAGTTTTATTTCTATAATGTATAATAAACTTATGTGATATAGTATGGCTAGATCCTCTTCTAATCCTAATCATCTTCAAAATGTTGAAGGCCATAAGTGGTGCAGAACAACACAGCTTTAAAAAAAACTGTTGGTTTGTTAGGAAGCAAGCTTCATCACGATGTATAAAATTTAACCTTTTAGAAGTATGGAATTTTTTTTAATAAGAAATAGAACAGCTACTGAAGCTTTTATTGCAGCGTATTAGTATATCAGTGGTCGCTCATCATTTAGCATAAATACACAATACATTCAAATATATTCCAATTATTAAACTTTTAAAAAGTACAAACCAATTTTAACCAAAAAAAAAAAACATAATAGCTTCTGAAGTCGATCCTAAGACTTGGTCGGTGATAGACCATACGCATCGAATATATAGACATTTTGTTGAACTCGGTTCATAGCCTACTCTCATTACTGAGATTAAAATTTTGACATAGCTCCACTCTTTTGTTGAAACCACAATAGTAGAAAAAACATAATATTATTCAGGACAAAACGTATGAATTTTAATATTTCTACGCCGTGTTTACGAATAGCATTGGTACAATGTTTAATATTTGTAGAGCGTAATCATTGGAATAAAAAAATATCAGTAAATATGTCTGTAGTACTTATGGATAAAAAATTTGGTTGTTAAAGCTTAAAAAATGAAACAGAACGTTTATAAAAGACCTCGGGGCGATATGGAGCAATATTGAAGGCTAGGGCACGTAGCGCGCTTGTAGCCTCGTAGCCTCATAGCGACCTCGATTGTAGCTCGTAGCGCGATCACATCGACCTCGGCAACGCGGTGTAAAAAATGCATGTCGATTGTCGTTACATAAAGCTATCGCGCTACAGCTGGCAAAGTTGTGAGATACGAGTACATATGAGATTATCTGATGGGATTGGTAACTTAGGTGCAGTTTGCATAATCTAGATCATCCCAAAATCTACTAACCGATCATTAATTTAAAGGTATTTATATGCCATAACTTTTTCATGTCGCACTCATCAAGTCAGTTTTGATATAAGTTAAAGCCAGCATATTGCATGGAACAGAATTTTTCAACTTTGTTTTGAGTTAGTTAAATTTTAATTAAAATGAACCATTGAAATTACTGCGCAACGGGTTATATATGAGTATCAAAGTTTTAGTGTAAAAATATTTGAAAATACTACAATACTTTATATTTTTGTGCTTAAAATGGAGATAAAATTTTTCATTCAAACAACTTGAATTCTATCTTTTCCGGCATCACTGAACTTGTGAATGATTTTTAATGTACTTAAATCCTAGTTGCAACGTGTAACTATCAGTTTTTTTATATTATATATATATATATATATATATATATATTTATATATTATAATAAACCAAAATCTTGTTACACAATTCTTACGAATAATAAAAATGAACGGAAAAAATTAAAAATAGACCGGTTGTGTTTTCCTATTTAATTTGTAATATTAATTTATAATAGTCGCGTTATATAATATATATATATATATATATATATATATATATATATTTTTTTTTTATATATATATATATATATTATAATTTAGATATTTAATGCACTGAGTTCCTTAAAAAGTTTAATGTAATCTTTGTTTAAAATGAGAAAATGATTTTAGTAGCAACAATAGCCGGTTGAGTTAGATTTTCAGTAGGTCTTCCGCATCGTAACACAAGTTATTTAAAAATGCAATCTAGTTAGATTGGCCAAGAGCTATAATCTCGAATCAGTAGGCGTAGTGTAGAGCTATTTCCGCTATACGGAGAGACAACCTAAGAGAACATAAAGAAAGTCGTTAGATGTAGTTTGCTTAGGACCGTACTTCTTCGCAATCTTTGGAAAAGGTTCCTTGATATATTCTAGGAGGAAGCCTTATGTTCAGCTGGTTTGTGACGAGCTATAAAAATGTTGGTGATGAAATGCGTACCGTGCTTTAAAATATGTAAAGTAATTATAAAGAGAATTGCTTGAAAAACCGTAAAGACAGGCTATTTTTAAAGATTAACGGGTATTTAGAGCCCGGTAGGTCCTCTCCACATCAAAGCTATAATGCAAAAAAGTGCATCGAGTCCTTACATGTTTCAGATATTGTTGCAAAAAACTACGCATGCGCGGCCCAGCCAGAGGCTGACGCTACACTCATTACACCGTACAGTTCGTACCCTTCCATCACTGTGTGAAAACAACTCGCAGGAGCTTCACTCGAAAAATCACTTAGAATCATATTGTGTTTGAAAGTTTTACAAGTGTCAGTTGTCAAGTATATCTCTACCTTAAATCTTTGGTTAGTTTTTAATTGCTTTTTAATAGGTTTAGGTAATAATATTTTGTTTTCCTTGTACTTAATACCGTTTTAACAGTACCATTTTTTTGATTTTTTTATGTTTATTTTGTGTAATAAAAGCATTACAGTATAATAATAATAATAACGTGACGGACCGCTCCGAGCTCAAATGCAGAAGGCGGTGCTCCTCGATACCGCCCGCATCGTCCGCCGGTTTCTTTCCCTTTCCTCCAAACCCTCGGCCGTTTGGTCTCCCCTGCCGAGGGCTTCCATCTGGTTGGATCTTATTTATTTATGTATTTTTTGTATTTATTTTATTTTATTGATATTTGTGTATATTTATCTTTTCATTTTAACTTCAATTATATATTTATAGAACCCAAGTAGATGAGAAAATTATATAGATACCCCAAAAATAATAATAATAAATGCTTTATATGCATAAGATAAACAATATAGTAGGAGGGTTCTCCTAGTAAGCTTAAAAGAAAATCTGTGCCAGGAGTTCCTTATCTATACTACATATATACCTTATCAAAACTATTTTAAATAGGAAACCATTTAATTAAATTGTTAAAAATTAAAATAGAAACAGTGGTATCAATGACACTTCAAGAATTAGCGGCAATTTAAATAAGGTAATGTATTACTTGTATATTTCTAAATGTAAACGCAAATGGAGCCGTGGTAGCTCAGTGGTTAACGCTCACTGTAAATATAACAGAACGCGAGTAACCCGGGTTCGATCCCCGCCGGCACCAATGAAATTGTTAATTGCAATTTTAAGTGCTGATTTACCACGTGCTCGGCGGTGAAGGAAAACATCGGAAAACCTGCATGTCTGAGGAATAAGAAAAAAAATATTTCGAAGACATGTGAAGTTCGTCAACACGCATTTGGGCAGCGCGGCGGACACTTCCTTGCCCTAAACCCTCTCAGAAATGAGGGGAGGCCTGAGCCCAGCAGTGGGACGTATATAGGCTGTAACTTTACTTTACTTTACTAAACGCAAATGGTATGGGTAACTGGTTAATTGATTTACAACTTACGGAGTGGTGTAGGAGTGCTTCAAGGTCGTCATAGTTCTATCATTTTAACCTACAGATAATTTGAAATCGCCGTGCATTGTGGTATGAATGTCCAATAAACCCCGAATACTGTTGCAAAGGCACACAGAATTCACGTATATTGACGTTTGGCAAACACTATTTTAGTTTAAATATTTTTAGTTACATCTTTTTTTCTTGTTCATTTTTTATATTTAGTGAAATGGTATGATTACGAATTTTTAGAGTAGCAACTAATGTATAACTGCCTCACATTTAGCAGGTCGCAAAGATTATATAATGTCGTAGTGTGGTACCAACGTGGTTTAAGGTACATGACTTTAAGCAGGCAGCGTTGACCACGTTCTACCTCCAGGAATTTAGTTTCCTAACATCTTGAGTACCTAATCTTCTTTATCACATTCATGTAGTTTTACTGTAAAATAGTTTTTGATTGGGATCTTTTATTTATCGAGAAGCACATATAGTTTGTTTTATTATTATTTAAAGTTAGAAGGTTCACTTTTAACCAGTCAGAAATTTTGGAGATACTATTTTGGGCCGTTTTATATACCTACCGTGTTTCATGAAGAATAATGAATGTAAGAATTTAATAAACTTAACAAACTAAAATAAATTATTTTTAATATAGTACAAGATTTCTGTAACAACAACATTGGCAGTGGAATATATTTAGGTTTTTAAACTATGTGAAAATAACCATATATTTTTTAACTTATTCCACTTATAAAATACATTCAGTCATAACAGCACATTCAATACTACAGTCTATCAAGAATCCACGGCGAACCAAACCTGTCCTTGTCAGTCTCGCGTCGACACTATTGACTATTCTAAAATAAAGACGTCGAGAGCTGTTAAGTGCAATAACTGCAATATTGTTATACCAGACGTGTTGGCTTCCATACAAAATAAGTATTACAGACAAAGAGGGAATATAGTACGCATTTGTAAAACAGACTTTTCCACACAGGAGATAAAAGACGCGGAAATTGCAAATTTTCACTGTCACTTTCAATCACATCAATGCTACAAGACTCTTTAAAAATATAGGAATAAGCTACAGAACATGAAGTAAAACTATGTGACAAATGAACAGTTGAAAAAAATCATGAAATATTTGGATAAATTAAAACAAACGCAGGTAATAGTGAACAATCTCGACTGCAATTATATAAATCGTAAACATGAAGATGAAATAATCAATAGCTATTAGAAAATCATCGATCGTCCGATTTTCGTTCGAGAACGCAAATGTAGCAAGACAAACACTATCATATCGCTGAATGAAGTAAACTCACCACAAGCACCGCGAGTGAGTACATATTGGTAGTTGCATCGAACTCGAATGACGTAGCTATATAAACCATCACTATGTGTCTATCCCTACTATGCCACTGTGTGAGACAAAGACGGGTACGGAGGCAAGTATAGTAAACGAAAAAAGAAAATTTGAAATAAAAAGATAGTATTTATTTACCACATTGTCACACTTGTAAACCGGCTTGGCAACCGAAGTTGTAATTTTTAGCGAGAGTTGTAGAAATGCTTTGTTTTTATCTGACAAAGATATTTCAGTCTTCTCATATCATACCTTGTTCCTGTTACACGTATAATCATCATCATCATCATCATCATCATCACAGCCCTTCACAAGTCCACTGCTGAACATAGGCCTCCCCCAAGTAATGCCACAAAGCACGGTCCTGAGCCACCTGCATCCATCGACTTCCTGCATATCTTACCAGGTCGTCACTCCATCTAGTGGGGGGTCGCCCTACACTACGCCTACCGGTACGAGGCTGCCACTCGAGAACCTTTCTTCCCCATCGGTTATCGGTTCTTCGAGCTATATGGCCGGCCCATTGCCACTTCAGCTTACTAATCCGTTGGGCTATGTCGGTCAATCTGGTTTTACTGCGGATATCCTCATTTCTGAGTCTATCACGCAGAGAAACTCCGAGCATAGCCCTCTCCATAGCTCGCTGAGCGACCTTGAGCGTCCTCATACGGCCAGCAGTGAAGGACCACGTCTCTGATCCGTAAGTCATCACTGGCAACACGCACTGGTTGTACACTTTAGTTTTCAGAGATTGAGGTATACCTGACGAGAAGATATGTCGTAATTTCCCGAACGCTGCCCAGCCGAGTTGAATCCGTCGATTGACCTCTCGGTCGAAGTTGGACTTACCTAGTCGGACTATTTGTCCCAGGTAAACGTACTCGTCAACAACTTCGAGCATAGTGCTCCCAACAACTACCGGCATAGGTGTGACATGGACATTAAACATAATCTTTGTTTTGTCCATGTTCATCTTAAGACCTATCCGTTGGGAGGCACTATTGAGGTCATTGAGCATAGTGCTTAAGTCCTCCAGCGATTCTGCCATAAGGACTATATCGTCGGCAAATCGAAGGTGAGTGATGTACTCGCCATTGATGTTAATACCGTATCCTTTCCAGTCCAGTAGCTTGAAAACGTCTTCCAAAGCAGCGGTGAAGAGTTTCGGGGATATAACGTCACCCTGTCTTACACCTCTCTGCAGTTGGATAGGTTTCGAGCTCTGGTTCTGTACTCGGATAGCCATCGTAGCCCTACTGTACAAACACTTCAGCACCTCAATATACCGACAGTCAACTTGGCACCGCTGAAGGGACTGCAGCACCGCCCAAATTTCGACGGAATCAAAGGCTTTCTCATAGTCCACATACGCCAGGCAAAGTGGCAAATTGTACTCTTCAGTCTTCTGTACAATCTGCCGCAGGGTATGTATGTGGTCTATGGTACTGAAGCCTTTTCGGAAACCGGCTTGTTCGGGAGGCTGGAAGTCGTCGAGTCTGCGTGCGAGACGATTCGTAATGACTCTCGAAAACAGCACGTAGACGCGGCTCAGAAGGGAAATCGGTCTGTAGTTCTTCAAGAGAGCGTTGTCGCCTTTCTTAAAGAACAAGACCACCGCACTTCTGCTCCACGCCTCTGGAGTAGTGCCACCATGGAGGACGGAATTGAAGAGCTTCTGAAGGACTTCAAGTACCGGTGTTCCACCCGCTTTCAGAAGCTCCGCTGTAATTCCATCCTCGCCTGGGGCCCTGCCGTTTTTAAGGTGCTGGAGAGCCATTCTAATCTCGCTTAGACTGACGTCCGGGATATCATCGGAATAGTGTCGGATAAGACTTGCTCTTGGATCGTTACTCACACTTGCGTGTGGCTCCAACGATGATGTGTACAGCTGCCCATAGAACCTCTCAATCTCACTCAAAATCTCAGGTGTCCCGGAAACGATGCTGCCACACTCAGTCTTCAGCCTTGACAGTTGGCTCTTTCTGGCAGACAGATCTCTGGCAAAGACTTTGGAGCCCTGGTTCCGCTCGATCGCTTCTTTAATACGAGCAGTATTAAAGTTGCGTAAGTCTCGCCGCATGCATTTGGAGATCTGTCTGTTCAGTTGCCTGTATGCTGTCAAATCTGTTGACGATTGCAGCCTCATCTCCCGTCTAACAGCCATGAGATTAAGAGTGTGATCGGAGAGTTTTTGTGTTCTTCTGCGGCGGGTCTTGCAGAACTTAGCTCCGACCGCATGGACAGTTTCCACGAGCTTGTCATTCATATCGTCCACTGCATTGCAATCTTGTAGGCACTGAAAGCGGTTGTGTAACTCGAGCTGAAAGTTTTCGGGATTTTGGATCAGAGCACGAGGGGGGACGGAGCGTTGACTTCATTAGACGAGACCTCTCCAACTTAACGTTTAGGTTCAGTGTGCCTCTAACCATTCGGTGATCGCTGCCAGTTTTCACCCTTGCGATCACTGAGACATCACTGAACAGTTGGCGTCTGGTCGTCATAATGAAGTCAATCTCATTTTTTGTCGAACCGTCGGGGCTCGACCAGGTCCACTTCCTGTGGGGCCGCTTCTGGAAGAAAGAGTTCATCATAAAGAGTCCCTCTTTCTCCATAAAGTCGGCCAGCTGCTGGCCCCTTCGGTTCCGTTGCCCTACTCCAAATTTCCCTAACTTCAGCTCACCGCTTTCTCTTGTGCCTAGTTTTGCGTTGAAGTCTCCCATCAACACCGTGTAGTGGGTTTTGGAGGAATGTATGGCTTTGGAAATATCCTCATACATTTCCTCCACCTCCTCATCGGAATGTGCCGACGTTGGTGCGTAAACCTGTATGACCTTCAGCGAATACCGTTTGGTGATTCTGAGTATCAGGTACGCGACCCTCGTCGACACACTCTCAATCTGTACAACGTTGTTGACGAGAGACTTGTGGACGATAAATCCGACACCTCCTTGGGACAGATGGTCGCCCTCCCGGTGATAGAACAAGTTGCCGGATTCGAGAATCACCGTGTCCTCCCCCCTCTCTTCGGACCTCGGATAATCCTATAATACTCCAGCGCAACTTGTCTATCTCTTCTTCCAGCTCCAGGATCTTCTCGTCAGTCCTCAGTGTGCGTGCGTTAAATGTTGCCAGGTCGAGTCGTCGTAGGTGGCAACCGAACCTCCACCGGAGATTCTTAGCACCCCCTGCCCCGCCGTTACCATGGTCGCCACCGTAGCCAGGAATAGCGGGGCCGCCGGGGACTGGGGGCCGTCTATTTGCGTAATTGTTCATGGGGGGGTATATTGCCATAGTTGCCACGCTTGGCGAGCGGGTTGGCAACCGCAGTTTTTTTTTGTCGTACAGTTGCTGTTATCAGGAAGATGCTGCTGCCCATCTCCTGCCTGTCTCCCTCTGTCGCCTCTTACGACACCCACGGGAAGATATGGGGTAGTGGATATTCTTAACCGCCACTACACGGCACGGTACGGTACACCGGCACGGCACGGCACGGTATAATCATGAGTATTTAGAAAGGGCGAATCAATACAATAGGAATATAAAAATAATGACACTTAAAAACCCAATTATTTATTTTTTCACCAGATTCTCCCTTTGGTATTTGACATATTCTGCTAGCATATGTTAGATACCCTGCATATTGTAACCAATAACACAATTGGACGAATCTGCTTTCTTCATCAAAACTACAAAACTTTTAATGGGGTATTGCCAAGAACGTAATTTATTAGTAATAATTATATTATTTCTTTTTATTTCAATATTATTGTAGTACGATATCCGAAGAAGCTGACTGAATTATTTTATACCACATTCCTTTTCCCCGTTTATTATATTAAAAATAGGTACTTACAGGGGGCTTATAATAATTTTAAGTTCCTTAATATATTTATTAAATTTTCAAAATACAATATCTATTAGGTCTATATTATTTACCAAACTTAAAAACGTAAATTAATACATAACAAGAATCATCATCTCATTGAACAAAATCCATCTATTTATAAACTAAATTCGGTAATGTTACATCAAATAGAATAATTAATAGTATTTCAACAAATTAAATAGATTTTGAAGTTGTACTCGTATATATTCGCTTAAAAAAAGCTATAATAAGAATTACTGAAAGCATTTTCAATAAAGTATTTTGGGATTAGTTTGTTTAAACCAGTTTTTGTTGTTAGTTAATTTTGAATAAATTAATCACGTAAATTCAACGGGACACCCCCGAATCGGGCTGAAGTAACTTCCTGCATATACACTGCACTGCTCACGAGACTAGATATATGAATGAATCTAGTTGTGCAGAGCTGAATCGACGTCCTACAAAAATGCCGAGTTGTTCAATTTTTTGCAGCAAAAACAGATCAGCCACGTCAAATTTACAAAAATACCTTTCATATATGAGTAATTTTTAACCACAGTATTGCTAGATGTTTTATGTACGTGTTATTTCGGATTTGTTTATCAACACAAGCTGCTCACAATCATACAATCTACACATCGGTCAAGTGACTGATCCGAGTCCGTGTTGTCACTGTTACCGAGCAATAGTAAAATGTACTATGTGTGTGTGAAATTGTTAATTTATTGTTTTAATTCTTATGTGTGAATTTCGTAATTACAGACTATTGTTTTTGTGAACGTAGAATTCCCCTCGCAAAAATAGACAGTTCTGAATATTATGGCTATTGCAGTTCCTCGTTGGCCCTTGTTGCTTTATGCGATAACCATATCAGTCAATATTAATTTCATATATTAATTATTTTTAACTTCCCGCTAAGAAAAATGAAAGTTTTCAAAAATCAGGAAGTTATTATTTTCACCCCGTTTTTCGAGTGTGTGTGTGTGTGTGTGTGTGTGTGTGTGTGTATGTATGTATGTATGTATATAAACCTCTTATAACCTTTGAACGGCTTGACCGATTGAAATGAACTAATCGGATTTCCAAAGTGTTTCATCAAACTTAGATTTCTAGAATTATAACTAATTCGGACCGGTAGATTTTGAGAAATCTCAAAAATAAAAATTTTGAAAAACTGATTTTTTGGAATAACTTTTAAACGGCTTTACCGATCGGTTATAAAAACTAATCAGCTTTTAACCTTGAAAAACCACGTCGATCACCGTCGGTCCGGACAAAATCAGTTGATTCTTTCGTGAGATATCGTTAATGAAAAATTAATTTTTTTTTTAATTACTCCGATATTTCATATTCAACGTCATAATTTGGTGAAAATTGGAGCGCTTTACTTTAATTAGCGGGAAGTTCCGGGGTTTGCCTGCAGGGTCAACAATTATTTTTCTATGCATTAGTATATAGAACTTAAACATATCTTTGTTTTATTCTAAAAACAAAGTGGCAAAGCATAGCATATGAGCAAAACGAAGGTAAGCCCTGCTATGTTAAAATATAATAAAACTAATCCGAAACAGTTTCGCCTATCACGTTAAATATTTAAGGCGAAGAGTTCAGAATCAAAACGTAAACAACTTATAAATAGTTTCAAGCTTTATACGTGGTAGAGCCATGCTGCAGTTATATTAGTAGTTGTAGCACGAATGGGTCGGCTCGACCGGGGAAGGACCACGCTCTCACAGAATACCAGCGTCAAATAGTAGCTTAATGATCCTGTGTTTCGTATGGTGAGTGTAGAGAACCGGAGCCCCTTTTTACTGGAAACGAGGCATTCCATCTTAGTCCTCACGGGTGACAAAGCATCTGCATTTTGATTTGCAATCGAGCAACCACTTACCATCAGGTGGACTGTGTGCTCGTTTGTCACCCTATCCTATAAAAAAGCTTTCGTCACTTAGATAGCTTTTACAATGAAATTAAATTAAAAATGATACAAAATAATACAATAAAAACACTATTAAATTGAGTAAAAATCAACATTTGATTCGAATAATACAAGTGTATAAAATCTAAGTAAGACTGACGTTACCACTTAAAGTAAAATCTAATATAAACCGAAACACAGCTTTGGATGTATTCTGCGCCAAAATAAACGAGTGTGGTTACCTACGCGGACCGAGTCCTAACCAAAAGAGAACTCCTACCACTTTCTGTGACTAAGCTTTGCAGTTATTCGAAAGAGATACAATTTGGTTAAGTAGTTTGAATGCTGATCATAAGTTGAAGACATAGATTACTTTATATATACTAGAGAGTTGAAGACATGCTTGACTAGAGTAGACAGGATTGATTAAAGTATATTTATTAAAATTATTATCCAATAATACCACAGAAAAAGTAATAGTTCAAGAACTAATACTAAAGAAGTCAAAATAGACTTTTTTATTTGAATAATTTGACACCATAAATTTTGACGTGAACAATTAATAGTTCAAGTATATTTTGAGTGATTAATAAGGTATATTTTGAGTGATTAATAAGCTATCAATAACCTGAAGGTAAGCCCGTGAACACCTGTATATAGATATGGTAATAGCTCCGAGGACAAAGACGTAATTCCCACAGCTTGTTAGCTATTTTTACCCGTACTCTTCAAAACAGAACATAGCATTAGATGCAGTTGCTTGGCGATAGCAAGAGTCAAGAGGTTGCCACCAGCCCTGATAAACTTCTAGATAGACTTCCCACCAAATAAACTAGTAGTCATATTCAAACTACTTGTGTATTGATTTCAAACATTTTCCTTTAACTTCAATTTCTCATTAGACATTACAATAAAATTAATATTTATATTTCGCTACATTTCACAAAGCGATCAGCAATAAGTATTATAAAAAATATTCAAGGTCGCTTAACTGGTGGAAAAAATAAATATGAATACATGTCAAATAAATAATAAATTTGGAAAGATAGAAATTACAAGTTTGTTCGGTATATTTCACATATAAAGATACATTTACAAATTGAAATTTATTGCCTATCATTTGCGATTTCATAAACATTTTAAACCGACCCGTAAATTGTAGTACCGTAGTGTGACTGACGCGTGTTTCCAATATCAGAGCGGGGTGCTGTAATACGATTTCATGCGGTTTCCATGCTATGATTCTGAAAGCGGTCAACACACACCGATTGATTACCTACGCTGTCAAAGTTGTCATTTACCGTTGAATATCGGCAGCATTTAATAAACTTTATCCAGACTCTGACAGTGATAGTGTCAGTTTGATAGACAGCAGTGTTTCCTCAATAAACAATGAAAAGTGAGAGACAGCTCTGCAGCAACAGACTGACGTAATGCGATCATATGACATGTCACGCAAAAGTTGTGCGAACAGACTGACAGATATTTACAAGCTAAATTGAAAGATTGTAATTTATTTAAAAATGGATGTGATTCGGAAACTTTTTAGTGCGATGACTTTATATTATTTCAAATATTATATATATATATATATATATATATATATATATATATATATATATATATATATATAATATGTATAATGTTTTCAATAACCTGAAGGTTGCTTTAGGTTTCTTTTGGCACCGCCAAATACGTGGTAAATTGACACTTGCACTCATATATCTTAAATTGCATGTATACAATGAAATTTAAGGCAGGCCCCTAACCCCTGAACTATAACAGTATTGTTGATCTAAGCCCATTTTAAACAATATAGCTCTAAAAAAAACTTATTTCACAGTGAATTTCCCTGAAGAACGCAATTTCGATGGAACAATTGTCATACTAGAAAATTGTCTGAGTAAATATGTAACTGTTGCTACTGTGACATGCAATCCCGTACTGTTTTGAATTTTTCTTATTATTTTTATATTATAAATTTAATTGTACTTTTAAACCGTTGTAGGGCTTACTCTATTTTTGTGCTCCGTTTTGACTATAACAGTAAAAAGTTTACAGTTGCTACATTATAACAGTTTATATAATGAACCATGATTAAAAGCTTTTATTTTTCTTTCCTTGTTTCAGACAAAATGTCGTCGATTAAACTGCCATCGGTTGTAGTCAAATGACAATAACTAGAATAAAGGTACGAAAAAAATTACCTATTTATGTGTTCATAATATAATTTGCATTAAACATATCATTATTTAAAAGTGTAGCATTCATATTGTATTAATACTCATATATAATATATATAAATCAATTGCTTTTTGTTAGTCTCGCTCAAAGTGGAAAACGGCTTGATCGATTTTGATTATTTTTTTGTGTGTATTTGAATGGGTTCGTAGATAGCTAAGATTCACATTGGATTCGATAAGTGGCGCTATTGCTGAGATACAGAAATTACCTGTGCGAAGCCGGGGCGGGTCGCTAGTTTCTATAATAAATAAGACTTTAAATTTTAATAAGAATACCATACTTTAAATTTCAAATCAAAGTGCTTATTTATAAGATACCCGTTAGTTTCAATTAAGCATGCAAATTCAGTTATTTTAATATATGTTTAATAAGCTGAATAGTTAGACGAATGCTAAAGTTCCGAACTAACTCTGAATAGCACATAAGTAGATTCAGAAGTTGTTAATTTTGGTTGTTAATTCATGCTCATAGTGAAAGTATAATGTGCAATAGAAGTGAAAATTTAGGTATATTATACCAAAATATGTAAGGAGCGTTGAAAGAAAATGAGAACGGCCTTAAAAAGTATTTGCAGTTTTAAAAAGTAAATACTACCTGGTAAAGCTGGAATACTTGTAAGATAAATAAAATAACCTTTGTTATTTTTCTATTTTTATTTTTATTTGTTTATAGGATGGGGTGACAAACGAGCACACAGTCAAAACTTAAGTAACAAACGAACTAGAAGTCCAACTGATGTTAAGTGATGATGATGATAAGTGCCTTCTGTAGCTCAAGAACACCTGAAACCAACTTCAAACAAAGTAGGCTGAAGGTGCGTTATCACTTTTGTGGTCAAAAGGACTAAAATGGTTCTTCTCTACGTCCTTCAGACCGGAATGCAAACACTGCTATTTGACGATACATGTTTCCATCGGACACGTCGTGTACGAATAGTACCATCATCTCCAGCTCCGAAATAAAAATGTAAACCACGAGAAAAGGCAAAGTAATCTCGCAAAGGTTTTTTTGATTCACCAAGAAACGCCTGTCAATTTTTATGAAACCTTGCATCTAATGTTTTATATCTGTCGTAGGATAATTAGATAAGCCGAATTTTCCGCAAAAATCTAGGGATATCGTGGAAACACGGATAATCAGACGATTTGTCGATTCTGTTCTAAAACCGAATCAGCATGCCCCGACTCCACGTAGTCTTGTCTGCCCTAGAGTTTTTTCGTAAAGCCGTATTTGCGGAGGGAAAGCATTCTTCGCCCGCCGTAGCAAATTTTAGGCACCCGTGCGAGCCGTAGCGGCTGAGGCTGGTCGCTGAAGGCGACCAATAAGTCAAAGCTGTGAACGTATGGGTTCCTGCGATTTGCTACGCAAGGGCGAAGGGGCTGCACTTACTGTAGCGAAGCTTTTACAGAAGTAACTTTGGTACATCGTTCCTGTGTAAAAAGTGAGGTTATCATTTACAAAAAAAAAAAAAGATTACTCATACACTATACGCGTATAAACCAAAAACGCTAATCATTTTTCAGTAAGATTGAGAAATGTCATAGCCATTGTCTAATTATCCATGTTTTCACGAAGTCTCCAGATTTTTGCAGAAAATTTGGTTTATCAAATTATCTTACATCAATCAAATTATCGACATGTCTATTTCCGACAATAAAAGAGTATCTGAGAGGACAGATACGATATGATGATTCTTTAAGTGCTCAGGAATGCCACAAGGCACGGTCCTAAGCTACCTGCACCCGTCCTGCATCTCTTACCCGATCGCCACACTATCTAGTGTAGGCGTCCGCTTACTGAATCGTTGGGCTATGCTGGTTACTTTGGTTTTAGTGTGAATTGATTACATTGCATTACGAAGTTTATCACGCAGAGAAACTGAGTATAGCCCGGTAGTGAAAGACCTGATCGAAGTTGAACTTACATAGTCGGATAATTTCGAGTATGTCAACAGCTTAGGGCACGGTGCTCCAAATATTTACCGGCATTACACGCCATTCATTAGTTGATAATAAATAATATAAAATAAAAATTTAAATAGGTAACAATAACCGGGATTAAAAATAAAATATCTCTTAAAATCTATTATAAATGTTATTATGAAGCATTTTTGTATTTTATCTAACTTTTTAAAAGTTTATTAAAGATAAGCTTTAATAAACGTTTAAAGCAGTAAAAAAATAATTAATGAAGCAAAAGCCTATGTCATGGATATTTTTTTAATATTTTTTGAGCTTTTTATCATTTATATAATTTTTAAACTAAGCTTTTCAATATATAATTTATACTTGCGATTATTGTGAACACTAAACCGGTCGCTTTCTCCTCACGGCATCAACAGGATATTTATGAATAACGAAAACAGTTATATATCCTGTATAATCCTTATTCTTTTATACCCTGATGATGCCGTGAAGCGAAACCGGTTGGTTTTTATAATTGATATTATAGTAATTTAAAGTAAATATTGTGAAGCTAGTAAGTATAAGTATTTATTCAAATCAATTTTTTTCTAAATAACGAAATTTAAATCATGTGCACGCGTGGTAAGCATCAATGAGTTTATGACGACTTGAAAAGGTCGCTAGAAAATAATCTTACTTCAATTAGTAGGTAGTAATATTTATTGATAGATCAATTCGATAAAATGTCAACGAAAAAACATTCATTTAAAAATTAACATAGGCTTCGACTTCGTACATACAATGCACACTATATTTTCCTCATGGTAAAAAAGTCACCAGCTACGACTACGGAATAAAATTAACTGTAGCAGGTGGCTCAGGACTGTTTATTGTTGAAGCAATTTTTGGAGTGGCCTATGTCAGCCGACTTGCATAGGGCTGTAAACAGGACAATGATGATCATAATGTAGGTGTAATTTATAATGTAGGATGATAGAATTATATTAATGTTCATTGTGATAACTATAATAACCATTTCAATATATTCATCAGTGTCGGGAGCGCTCATGAGACAGTCGTGTCATCGCCTGCTTGAGCACCAACAGGCCGGCGGGGACGAGCCCCCGTTTTACTCACCAATAGATCAAATTTCAGGTAAATACTGTATGTCAATAGAGGGCGTGCGTAAACTTGCGCACCGTGGCTTTCCTGATTTATAGATTACTCCAATCAACGTGTAATTGGCAAACAACGTAAGCGAACCGTAGCATCTTCTATCAATATTGAAATGTGATTGACAGTGGTGCCCACGTTTACGTAACGCATACATTCAATAGAATATCATTTTATCCTATCAAATTTATTGAAATGATGTTTTGGCTTTATCAAATAATACAATTTAATTCATTTATTCATGCCCTTATTAAGATTAAAAATATTCAATCGAAATAGTATTCGTAGAATAACTTTGCTACACGTAATGTTTAAGTGTCACAAAGTTAGGGCGATAATTAGACATTTATCACTTAATAATTTGTTATCAATCTATACATAATATACTATTGAAATAAATTACCTAGTTACTTATACTATTTACGATATTTTAACGATGAAAAAACAAATGAAAATCAACTATCTGGACGCCGCGCCTTTGTCAATTTTATAGTCATTTTAAACAATAATAAAATTATAATATAACCTTTACTTTCCTCTTTTCCAATATTTTGCAATCGATCCTTGAGTTTGCAAATGAAATACGCTACTTCTATTACAATTAAATAACTAAGGGATAATTTTTCAACCGTCAGATAAAAAGCTATTCATCAAATAAATTATAGCCTGACTGAATTTAAAAGTGAAACAATTGAACCATTTTATCTATTAAATACCTTATACTTGTACCTTGTACCTTTTTATCTAATAAATAACTTTTTTAATTATTCTTAGCCAGCGCTCGACTATAACCTCACCTGATCGTAAGTAGTAATGGAGCCGAAGATGTAAAGCGTAGTTTACACTCTCACCTTGAAGACAACTTATTCCATGCATGAAGAACTGTTGTATCTATCTAATGATTGAAAAATCAGACCTTATTCAAATTAATCTATACATAAAAAGAAAATTTTCAATATTTTAATGACGTGTTAGTTCTACGAGTGATTAGTATCAATATTATACGAAAAGTATGTACTATGTGTACCAACATATTTTTGCAATTTTTATATTCCAAATTAATTATAAGACCTGTTTGTCGTGGCCATTGGCACTAATCGGCTGTACGGTAAAATAGATAATTGTAATTACTGTTTTTAATCGATTAATAATAATAAATTAAATTGCAAAAAGTAATATCTGAAAAAGTAAACCACACAGTTGCATTTTATAGTTTCGAATAAAGTACTAAAATAACTTAAATAAAAAGTATAAAATTTAAAGAAAATAAGCGATTTAACAATACAATATATTATATAAGGACAGCGGCACACATAGCGGAAAATACGAACAATTAAACAAATTTAAATAATGGAAAAATAACACGAATTAAATTATATTTGTAGGTATGTGCAATTATAAAAAGTATACCAAAAGTTTTAATAACATTAAAAAAAATTGATGAGCAATATTTTTATTTAAAATACTCGTATATTTAATGCACAATAGGGCGCTGTTTCTTTCACGTTATAATCAAATTTAATACTATTTAACTAGCTGAGGACGGTGTTATCTATTATTTTGGACTACATACTAAACTTATTTATTGGAATTAAACTTTACTAACCACAAAATATCTATTGGTGACAGGATTTCTTATTCTTATATTTAATGGATCAAAAATGGGTTCAATTTAACTCATATCCTCATATCACCATCATACCTCGCCGACCAATCAATTATCATTAAAGGTAAACTTGTGTTAAACGGATATTAGACGGCCGAACATTAATTTTCATCAGGATCAAATTTTCCCCGATAAAGGATTGCTTCCTTATGAATAATATCATATCCACTTCTAAACTCTTTTTATATTGTAATCTGAAGTCAGATAAGCTAGTAAACCTAAGACTGGATTGACTGAATTTTTGCGTCTCCATAATCATCACCTGTTGTTAGCTTATTTTTTTTTAAAACTCTCCTCAGCATCCTATAATCCATTGATCCACGTTATAATAGCAATATTTAGCATACATCCGTCTGTTTCAACGATAAAGAATTTAAAGTTTTGTAGCTTTAATGACTTAGTGGGTGCCAACGTATATTTTTCTTCATACATTTCGAATCTGTTTTATATTATGCACTACACTCACTTAGTGGAGCTCCTCAAACTTTTTAAGCTGTTTTCTGGAATACGGATGGATACGATTTTCCAATAACGCAGTATTGAGTTAAATAACTATTTTTTTCCTTGGCTCTCTTGCCTAATCCTATTGTTTTCGTGATTGAATATTAATATGAGTCGAATACTCACTCTTGAGGATAATAGAATCTTGCAAAGCAACTTACTCGGAAGTTGGAACTGTTTTGCGCTGTTTTCGATTGTTGACAAAAATCCTGAAATTAGTTCTGGTCGGTGCAAAAGTCCTTGATTTGATTAAAATGTACAAAATTATGTTGTAAATAAACTTGCATTTATCCTTACCGCTACCGTTCCAGCCAATAAAGTCTATTGCTGAACATAGGCGTCGTCCCTGGATTGCATCATAGGGATTCCCCCTATTTGCCATAGTTGCCATGCTTGACAAACGGGTTGTTATAAGGAAGGCACTGCTGCCCATCTCCTGGTTTGTTTTTCCCTGTCACCTCTCACGACATCCTCGGGACAGTAATGGGTATTCGATATCCTTTTATCGACGTTTACATGGTTTTAACTAACACATCACAATTAAAAAAATCTCTTAAAATATTGGTGTATTAGTAATAAAGTTTGCGGAAAATCTACAAATGTTATTTATCTTGTAACGTAAAGTATGAAACTAACCGGCAATTTAAAAAATATGTATTATTATTAGAGGGATATGTATGCCACTGTATTTGTGTTAAATGCCATATTAATGACACCATAGGGTTATAATATGTATTTAAGAACGTTTAATGTTAGCATAACTTATTTCCGAGTAATCAAGGAAACGAGGCGTCACAAAATAACTATCCGAACGGCACAAAGTATATTCTACTTACCTCAGAATAAGTTCAGCATCGGAGCGACAACGGCGCAATGCCATAGGAGAATAAACAACAGGTTTTGATACAGTGGTACCTGATCATGTGGCCCGGGAGGCCGGCGGCAAGCTGACACGATATGCGCCGACGGAGGAGGACGAGGCTACACTCAGGGAACTTCTACTTAGGTACGTGTGACCCTAGCGAAATGTCGAAAAATATTAGCTTTCCGCCTTTACTACTGGCTTCATTGCATTGTCGATTCATGAAAATCTGTGTGTTGATGTTTCTATAAAACATTTTTCACCTTGGCTTAGCATCTCAAATATCTTATATTGCAGATATTTTTATTGATGCATTTCGCGGCGCCTCTGTCATCAATCACTTTCCCTTACTCATAACATCAAACTATACATAGCCCACCACACGAATTCGTACATTAGTATCGATGGCCATGACCTAACAGAACAATGCTTCGACTTGGAGTCAAGTCAGCGTATAGTGTTGGATTTTAATCTTATACTTCAATCCATTTATAAAAAGGGCCTTTTAAATTCAGAAAATCAAAAAGTCTTCGCGTTAGTCGGGACAGCTTGCATGTGTGTGACGTATTGTGTTCATGGTTGTCGTAGATTAAATATCACTAAGTTTTTTTTAATAATAAATAAAAAATTTGGAAAACGCACCCCGAGCAGCTTAGGCTACATACATGTTCTTACACTATATCCTATTTACCTATATATATATATATATTATATATAGGTAATTATGGTGGGTACCATAGCTCACAATTGATAGATTACAAATTTACAATAAAAATTGTATTTTCTTAGGATGTTGACTATAATTACTTATTTACTAGCGGCCACCACTCGCCACTCACTCTGTTAAAGGCAACAAAAACAATAGAAAAATAAAAGCGAACTAATTGCTATCAATTACAGAAAATAAAACATAAAGCAAAAATTTTCGAGCTTCCAGACATAAGAAGTTTATATCCTACTTATGCTTCATTAGGGGGAATTATTTTTTACAGAGTTACAATTTGTAAACAGGTTAAACCAATTATGTAGTTTTTAACTTTCATTTATTAAATTGAATTATTTTCTGTATATATAGGTATTTTTGTTCTGTTGTTTTATTTATTTCCAATTTCATTAGCTTTCGATACAAAAAAATTAGCATAATATTCTACATATACCTCATTAGACAGAATAATTTTACAGAGTACCAAACAGCTTATACACATGATGTAGTTGTTTACGTTCATTTTTTTATTAATTTCGTTGACAGCGAATATTTCAGTAAGATAGAATATCTAGTGTAGCCATAAGTTTTGTACACATTAAAATACACATCAAGACTCACGACAGTGTGTCAGCCAAGATCGGAAAAAGAAATAGCTACAAGAGCGAAAGAAGAAGCGACGCACCAGTAATGTATATTTCTCTCTTTAACTGTAACCCTATTAAACTTAAAAAGGTAAAAGTTAAAGTTACAGCCTACATACGTCCTATAGCTGGACACTGGGCTCCTCTCATATCTGAGAGGGTTTTAGGGCAGGAAAATGTCCCCCGCGCTGCCCCAATGCGTGTTGGCGAACTTCACAGGTCTTCGAATTTATATTTTTATTTTTAGACTAGAATCTTTAGAATTATTTTTCTTCACTGCCCAGCACGCTGATAAATTAACACTTAAAATTGCTAGTAACAATGTCATTGGTGTCGGCGGGGTCAAACCCGGGTTGCTCGCGTACTGTTAAATTTACAGCGGGCGCTTAGCCCCTGAGCTACCAAGGCCCCTTAAACCTACGTACTTGTTATTAATAAGGATCCTTTGAATACGTAGAATCCCAAATTTTATGTAACGTGAAATATAATTAAAATATAAGTAAAATGTAATTTTTATCATTCATTGACTCACCGATAAAAAAATTTTTAGGTTGATAATAACGATATACATGCGCATGTTTAGACTTCCACAAGTAGGGTGGATGCAGTCTCAGTCAGGATGGATATCAGTCCCGCCCCTAATACCAGCCCTTTCGCCTTTTTACTTTTAAAATAAAGTTTTAATGGTCTTAACTACAAATATTGGCAACAAAAAATTCTTCTTAATTAGATAAATGTATATTTTAAAATAATATCACGCATTTATATATCTGTGAGTATTAAATTTAAAATCAAAACAATTATGAAACGATTTTTGTCTTATTATGGTCCCGATAAAGTTAGGCTTATTTTACATTATCTCATGTAAAAGCTTTGTGATTTGCTTTAATATGACTAAAGATGTATGAATTTAGCTATTTTTTAATAAATTTATAAGTTTTTATTTTCTTATAGCGGGAATTAATACGACTGTAATTAGATATACGAAATGTGTGGAATTCATGAGATAGGTCGTCTGGCTCTTATTTGATTTGGCGTACCTAATAAGGAGTACTTATTTATCTCAGCCACGGTTAAAGCATTGTTGCCATAAAATGGAAAAATATCATTAATTACGTCATTACTTATTTTGAGACTTTAAACGACCTTATTTTTATGTTGTACAATTTGTCTTTGGATTGAAAATTTAGTAAAAGTTGTATTTGCTTTTCTATCACCTATTTGTTGTATATTAAGAACACCTCAAATTTTCTTAATTTTTTGAGTAAGACAAAAAATGCAAAAAAAATATAATAGGTACTATAGAAAATAAACGAAAAAGCCATTAAATTGCAAAATGTAACCATGGAGGATACCATGTTCAGCTTTGGGCTTGCGATGGGTTGTAATGATGATGATGATTCGAGAACTTGGATGATTAATTATGATAAACCGATGTGATTCACATTTTTTATCACAATTTGCCTTAATTAACTGTTATGATTAAAGAAAAACCGCACTTCTTAAAACCACACTGTAAGATAAGCACGTAGTAAAACATCAAATAAATTAAATATTATCACATATAGGTCTTAATTTATATTTCATACACGCATAATTCAAAATTAGAAGTTGTTACGAATCTGTGCCTGTTAACCATACCTAAAAATAAATAAAAAATATATAAATATTCAATACGAAGGTAGGTACCTAACAAAAACTCAAAAGATAGGTGCTGTGCTGGAACACGGTACACAAAAGGACTCGGTACAGGGTGGCTGGAATTTGAGCCATAAAGCCTTTTTCGTTGATAGTCGCTTTTGAAATTGTTCTCGAAATATTGTAATGGAATGCTCGTTACATTTTTGGATAAATAACCTATTGATTTAAATAAGTGTTTACAGATGTTGTGCTCTAATTAAAATGGCACAAAATTTGAAATTTGAAATTGGACTATAAGCCTGGTAAAGGAGCATCCATCCTATATAGGAAGAATATTGCACTAGTTGTTCAAGTTTTAAAATAGATAACTTTTGATTGCAGGCTTGTGCAAATTTGCATTGCTCGAGTTTGTTCCAACGTGTGTGTGTCACATCGTGTTTTATAGACATGCGCAATAGTATACCTAATATAATAAAAATATATTCGATTCAACAGATACAAATCACTTTAACATCCAACTCTGTATTTAAGGGATATACATTTATATCCCTTGCCAGGCTATGTGCTCATAAGAAATGATCGCACAGATAAAGGAGGCGGTGTGGTGGCTATCTATTTGCGTGATTCAATAACGCATATAATAGTGTTAGCTTCTCCATCTTGCTACACTGCCTAAGTGGAGTTTTTGTTTTTGGAACTTGATATCAATGGCGCAAGGATGCTTCTAGGAGTAGTGTATTGCCCGCCCTCCTCTGATTTTTTCGCCACTTTCGAAACGGCTCTCAACAACATTTATTCTGAGTACACACAACGTCTCAATCTCATTCAAAATCTCAGGTGTCCCGGAAACGATGCTGCCACTCTCGGACTTCAGCTTTGACAGTTGGCTCTTTCTGGCAGACAGATCTCTGGCAAAGACTTTGGAGCCCCAGTTCCGCTACATCGCTTCTTCAATACGAGCTGTATTAAAGTTGCGTAAATCCCGCCGCATGCATAGACGGTTTGAATACCGATTTGTGAATGTTTCTCCTCGTTTTCAAAAACTTCAATCAATCATGGAATCAGTCAATTTTTTCTTTCTACCATCAGGGGCTAGTCATCGTAATGTCGATACTGTTAACTCCTTAGTAGATCTTATTCTTGCTGTTTCTTCTGAGCATGTTGAATCACATGCACAGTTGCCTGTTTTGGGTTTTTCGCGTCACGACCTTTTATATGATTTTTATAAGCTCAAACCCCCAAAGCGTTCTTGTCCTTTGGTGCCTGTACGCAATTTTTCTAAAACTAATTACGATAAGTTGGTAAGTGACGCTCGAGATCTCAATTTAACTTGTTTGGTAGCAGAATCTACAATTGACGGTAAAGTCTCTTTTCTTTATGATAAAGTTCTCAGCTTGTTTGATGCTCATTCTCCTGTCCATAACGTCAGGTTGAGGCGACCTCTGGATGACAGAGGGTGTTAGGATGGCAACTGTTAGACGGAATCGAGCCTTTCTTAAATTGAAGAGGGAACGATCTGAAGAAAATTTGTCACTCTTTAAATAAGTCAGGCATAGGTGCAAGCAAATGGTACGTGTGGCTAAACGGCGATATTTTCATAACTGAATAAATTATTCATCTTCTACCGAAATGTGAAAATTCCTCAGAACTGTGAATGTGGATGTTGGCAAGCCACTCCATGCAATCCACGCTGGACTGTGGTCCTTCTGTATATCTCGATGAGATAAATCATCCTTCAAACAATGGATACTTTAGTCCGATCTCGACAGAAACATAAATGCTGGAATGTGAGGAGATTGCATTGACGCAATAGATTTAAAGTGTGAGTTCGGGCTAAATTATCCATTGTTTGAAGGATGATGAAGTTGAAAGTGGCGTACCGGAAGGGGGTATACTCTGCCCTATAATCATCTCAGTTTTTATAAAATTGATCACTTATATTCAGTCCAGTATCAAGCGCGACAGAGTGAGCACGCGTCTGACAGCGACAGTGTAGGTGACTCATTGCGTTTTCATGATGTCACCAACTACCGTAAAGTTTAATGACTGTAACGTGGTTATATGTGAAGTGTTAGCGTTTCTACAAAACGTATTGGATGTAATGGATGAAGAGAGTGTACTACAACTATGTACAACCTCTTTTGCCCTAGAAGTTAAAGTTAAAGCCAAAAAATTATTATGCGAGTCTTTACCAAGCGGGAAAAAGATGCCTGTTAGACGAAAGAACGGCAAGAAAAAGTATCTAAGGACTTGGAGGACATGATCGACCTGCTCAATGGAACGGATTTAGAACTTTATTAACTTAACCAGTTTTCGTGGCAAAGGATCTTCACAAAATCCCTCCTGTAACATTTGATCATGTGGATGTCACCCGTTTACTTAAGGATATATCTAAAATTTTGAATTACTCAAACAGGAAGTACATGATATAAAGCATGCATCGTTGTTTGATAGTTTCCAGTTGAAAAGTAAGATAAACACAAGAAGAGGAGCATGTTTTTAAAAAAGTCTTGAATATGATAGTGGGCCTACAGGCCTTCAATACGTGCACATACAACAATCGCTAAGCACTGCTGATTCAAAGGGTAACGGTCGGATGACGGAACTCCTATCAAAAACACTTGATCAGTGTGATAACAACAGTGCCGTCCTTGTCTTAAAAGTCCAGGGACGTGAGATGGATTGCTTGGAAAGGAGAAACGAGACGAGAATGTGTGTATGTGTAATGTAATGTGTACTGTGTGTGAGCGAGAAAAACGAAAAGAAACAAGTTGAAGAACAAACCGGTGTAAATCTCTCGCAATCCCCTACCAACGGTCAGCGAGCGGTACTAGTATCAGCGGGATCGAGTTCGAGCGAGGCTTCTTGGGCCTCAAAGGCGACGGTACAACGTGCAAGTTTCTGTGAAGTGAGAGTGAATAGTGAGCAAAAGGAAGGTGCTGTGAATAATGCGAATACGGAATGAAAGTTGGTGCAAAACAAGCGTCCAAAACAAAATAGATTGGTTAGTCGAAAAGGCAGAACTATGACTGATACGGATGATAAATTTAAAGCTGCGGGCATAAAAGTACCTTTGTTGATTTCAAATGTAGGTACGGAAGCAAATGAAAATCATATTGTGTAGTACATAAAAGAAGAAACGAATGAAATGATGTCGTTAAAAAAGATAAATATTAAGTCTTTTATAAAATACAATGCGTTTAAACTGTATGTGCCAAAGCATAAGATAGACAAGTTTTAAACGAAGAATTATTTTTAGGCGTTATGTGCATTTTATGTACAAAACTAAAGATAGGCAATCTAATTCGAGTTAGTTAAAGTCACATACTTTTATCTATTAATGTATAGTGAAACCACCAAAAAGTTTCTAACATTTACAAATTTTAGCTATAAGTCAGCTAAGCGTTCTATAGATGATATTAGGGACATATGTATGTGGTCAGATGTGGTTGCTCTTCAAGAGACTTGGCTACTCCCACATGATGTTCCTTTCCTAAGCTCGATTAGTCGTAAGTTTGATAATACGGGTAAGTCTGCAGTAGGCACATCGGAGGGATTATCGAGAGGAAGTCCTCATGGGGGGGTGGCCATTCTCTGGGAGAAGGGTATCTTTGAGTCAGTTTCTTTTGTAAACTGTAGTAGCTCTCGATTAATGGCCATTACAGTCACGACGACACGGGGTCGCAATATTATTGTCTTTTCTGTGTATATGCCTACGGACTGTGTGGACAACCTACCAATTTTCACAGATATATTGAGTGAGATCAATGCTATCATAGCGAGTAGGGATATAGAAAATGTTTTTATGCTTGGGGATTTTAATGCGCATTATTCTTAATGAAATGAATAACTTTTGTACCGATCAGTCGTAGATTTGTGTGTATAAAGAAGCATTGGTAGTGGACGATGATACCTACACCTTAATGAGTGACGCTCCCGAAATTAGGAGATGACTAGATCACTGTTTAGTATCCAAATCAGCCTGGAATACAATTAAGAGTGTAGGTGTCTCCAAAGAGGTTTACATTTCTGATCACTTACTTTTATAATGATTTCTTA
Source organism: Parnassius apollo (assembly GCA_907164705.1). Taxonomy (NCBI): domain Eukaryota; kingdom Metazoa; phylum Arthropoda; class Insecta; order Lepidoptera; family Papilionidae; genus Parnassius; species Parnassius apollo. Next base: position 980,967 of record CAJQZP010000963.1, on the reverse strand, counting down.
TATTTACGCGAACACTACAAATTGAAATAATACTAGTTTTTACGGAATTTATCGCGTATATTTAACTTTTTAAATACCCGACGTTTCGAACGTCGACGAGTCTGTAAAGCGTTCGAAACGTCGGGTATTTAAAAAGTTAAATATACGCGATAAATTCCGTAAAAACTAGTATTATTTCACTTACTTTTAGATACTTACTACTACTTACTTTTAGATATATTTAGAATGTAACTTAGAAGTGGTCAGGCCTAAACGGACAGTTAGAAGTCATTACAGAAATCTGGTCTTATGGGGTGAAAGAACAAATGTAGAAACGCTATGTTACCAAAACATTTGTATAGCAAATTGCGGGACATTGACTTTCCTCATGAATTTACCAACTGTGCGAATGGCGTCTGTGTCTTGTCCGAACATAGGATCGTATTAGATAATTTGTATAAACAGATTATAAGTATATTGTCTGAGACGGCTAAGGAATCCAGTGACTTGTAAGGAGGGACCAAGGCAAATTAGGCGCGTATGGGGGTAGAACAGCTATGTAAAAAACGCTCATTATGAGGCCAGATGTAGTTTTAAGGCCTGGGTACTCAGTGATTGTCCCTTATTTGGTCCTGGAGTGAAAAGCGAAAAGTTTTTAAGAGTAAACTCAAATTTTGTGAGAAAAATGCTGAGCAAATCAAAGTGGATAGATTAGCTTAAGAGAGAGGGACTTTAAAATTTTCTGGAAGTCGACCAATAAGTTGGACACTAAGCCTAGTCTTGCTACGAGCGTGGGAGGAATGAGTGAACCCAGTGACATCGCCAATATGTTCATGGAACATTTTAAAGTTCAATCTCCACTTGGGCCCTCAACACAGGTGGGTAGTTGACACTGAGACCGCTTGTCAGGGAGAGGAACCTCTTGTGCATATTTCTGCTAAACAGATACGTATACGTATAAAAGGTATGAGCCGAGGTAAGTATTCAGGACAAGACGGGCTCAGCATTACGCACCTGTAGCACGCTGGATTTCACCAGCCGCGAGCCCTATCCATATTCTACACAATGTGTATTAGTCACTCTTACTTACCTACAAATCTAATGAAGACAATAGTAGTTCCCATTGTGAAGAACAGTACGGAAGACATCTCTGACAAGGGTAATTATCGCCCTACCCACTACCATAGCAAAGGTGTTGGACGGTGTGCTTGATACCATCTTAAGTGACTACATTCAACTGCATGACACACAGTTCGGGTTTAGACCAGGACTATCAGCTGAAAGTGCTATTTTAAGTCTGAAGCACAACGTTCAATATTACGTAGATCGTAGTACCCCGGTATATGCTTGTTTCCTTGACCTTTCCAGGGCATTTGATCTCGTCTTATATGACGTGTTCTGGAGGAAGGTAAAGGACAAGGGTGTACCGTCAGAGATATGTGGTCTGTTCAAATATTGGTACAGTAAATAAATAAATCACGAATCAAGGCAGGGGGGTCTAACGTCTCCCAGATTTTTCAACCTATACATGGACTCCAGCGGTCAGGATTAACATGCTGGCCCGTAGATTTGCTCGATGTACGGACCTAGTTAAAATTATCCTATTGAAGGCATACTGTCAGAGTCCGTTACGAGCAATCTATGAGTCAATTACACCAAAAGGTCTCTGGATGTCCTGCGTGCTCAATATAAAAACAATGTAGATATTGAGAGGGAACGCAGGGCTCCAGCGGTCAGGAGTAACATGCTGGCCCGTAGATTTGCTCGATGTACGGACCTAGTTAAAATTATCCTATTGAAGGCATACTGCCAGAGTCTGTTACGAGCAATATATGAGTCAATTACACCAAAAGGTCACTGGATGTCCTGCGTGTTCAATATAATAACGCTTTCAGAATGTTGTTGGGACTGCCTCGCTACTGTAGTGCGTCGGAGATGTTTGCGCAAGCTCGCACGGACGGCTTTCATGCGATAATACGCAAGAAAACAGCTTCGCTGCTAAGAAGGGTGAGAGGTAGTCGCAACAGCATTTTAAAAACAGTAGCGGAGAACTACAAATCTCCGATTTTGAAAAAATTTGTCCATACATTAATGTTTACTAAAACTAGTTTATAAGTTATTGGTTACTAACTACTATTAATTTTGGTCGGAAATAAAAAAATTATATTATTATAATCTTGATTGCTTGTACTATCTGTACGCCGATAATCTGCTGCTGCTATACGTGCATTGTGGCGTTGTAGATCTGCATAATGGAATTCACAAATTAAACCAGGCTTTAAACACAATTAAAGGTTGATTCTCGCGCTATGGAGTCTGTGTGAAACCAATTAAATGCCAAGCGATTTTAGTGGATAATAAAAAGTTGCTGGCTATGGTTAATCAAGCATATTTACCTCCTATTTACTATCATAATATTAATATTCCATTTAGTAGGTCTGTTAGTAGTCTCTGTTGTCTGTTTAGTACCTTGGCTTGTATATTGATGGCTCTCTGAACTGAAAAGTGCAGGTTACCGATTTGAGTCGGAAAGTCATTTCCACCTTACGTTCCCTTTATCGTCTCAAATACTTCCTTCCTATTAAGTCTAAGCTAATGCTTAGACTTAATAGGGAGGAAGTGTTGAAGAGCCGTGGTAGCTCAGTGGTTAACGCTCGCTGTAAATATAACAGAACGCGAGTAACCCGGGTTCGATCCCCGCCGGCACCAATGAAATTGTTAATTGCAATTTTAAGTGCTGATATACCACGTGCTCGGCGGTGAAGGAAAACATCGTGAGGAAACCTGCATGTCTGAGGAATAAGAAAAAAAATATTTCGAAGACATGTGAAGTTCGTCAACACGCATTTCGGCCAGCGCGGCGGACACTTCCTTGCCCTAAACCCTCTCAGAAATGAGGAGAGGCCTGAGCCCAGCAGTGGGACGCGTATATAGGCTGTAACTTAACTTAACTTAATGCTTGTCCAAACTCTTAAATTACCTATCGTTGATTATGCAGATGTGTGTTACCCAGACTTATCCCAAGAACTTCTTTACAGGCTGGAGTGCCTGTTTATATGTATTAGATTTATTTTGCCATGCCGTGTAGTCGCGGTTAAGAATATCCACTACCTCATATCTCCCCGTGGGTGTCGTAACAGGCGACAGAGGGAGATAGGCAGGAGATGGGCAGCAGCATCTTCCTGATAACAGCAACTGTACGAAAAAAAAACTGCGGTTGCCAACCCGCTCGCCAAGCGTGGCAACTATGGCAATATGATTGAATGAACAATTACACAAATAGACGGCCCCCAGTCCCCGGCGGCCCCACTATTCCTGGCTACGGTGGCGACCATGGTAACGGCGGGGCAGGGGGTGCTAAGAATCTCCGGTGGAGGTTCGGTTGCCACCTACGACGACTCGACCTGGCAACATTTAACGCACGCACCCTGAGGACTGATGAGAACATCTTGGAGCTGGAAGAAGAGATAGACAAGTTGCGCTGGAATATTATAGGATTATCCGAGGTCCGAAGAGAGGGGGAGGACACGGTGATTCTCGAATCCGGCAACTTGTTCTATCACCGGGAGGGCGACCATCTGTCCCAAGGAGGTGTCGGATTTATCGTCCACAAGTCTCTCGTCAACAACGTTGTAAAGATTGGGAGTGTGTCGACGAGGGCCGCGTACCTGATACTCAGAATCACCAAACGGTATTCGCTGAAGGTCATACAGGTTTACGCACCAACCTCGGCACATCCCGATGAGGAGGTGGAGGAAATGTATGAGGATATTTCCAAAGCCATGCATTCCTCCAGAACCCACTACACGGTGTTGATGGGAGACTTCAACGCAAAACTAGGCACAAGAGAAAGCGGTGAGCTGAAGTTAGGGAAATTCTGAGTGGGGCAACGGAACCGAAGGGGCCAGCAGCTGGCCGACTTTATGGAGAAAGAGGGACTCTTTATGATGAACTCTTTCTTCCAGAAGCGGCCCCACAGGAAGTGGACCTGGTCGAGCCCCGACGGGTCGACAAAAAATGAGATTGACTTCATTATGACGACCAGACGTCAACTGTTCAGTGATGTCTCAGTGATCGCAAGGGTGAAAACTGGCAGCGATCACCGAATGGTTAGAGGCACACTGAACCTAAACGTTAAGTTGGAGAGGTCTCGTCTAATGAAGTCAACGCTCCGTCCCCCTCGTGCTCTAATCCAGAATCCCAAAAACTTTCAGCGAGTTACGTAACCGCTTTCAGTGCCTAGAAGATTGCAATGCAGTGGACGATATGAATGACAAGCTCGTGGAAACTGTCCATGCGGTCGGATCTAAGTTCTGCAGCGCAGAAGAACACAAAAACTCTCCGATCACACTCTTAATCTCATGGCTGTTAGACGGGAGATGAGGCTGCAATCGTCAACAGATTTGATAGCATACAGGCAACTGAACAGACAGATCTCCAAATGCATGCGGCGAGACTTACGCAACTTTAATACTGCTCGTATTAAAGAAGCGATCGAGTGGAGCCAGGGCTCCAAAGTCTTTGCCAGAGATCTGTCTGCCAGTAAGAGCCAACTGTCAAAGCTGAAGACTGAGTGTGGCAGCATCGTTTCCCGGACACCTGAGATTTTGAGTGAGATTGAGAGGTTTTATGGGCAGCTGTACACATCATCGTTGGAGCCACACGCAAGTGTGAGTAATGATCCGAGAGCAAGTCTTATCCGACACTATTCCGATGATATCCCGAACGTCAGTCTAAGCGAGATTAGAATGGCTCTCCAGCACCTTAAAAACGGCAGGGCCCCAGGCGAGGATGGAATTACAGCGGAGCTTCTGAAAGCGGGTGGAACACTGGTACTTGAAGTCCTTCAGAAGCTCTTCAATTCCGTCCTCCATGGTGGCACTACTCCAGAGGCGTGGAGCAGAAGTGCGGTGGTCTTGTTCTTTAAGAAAGGCGACAACGCGCTCTTGAAGAACTACAGACCGATTTCCCTTTGGAGCCGCGTCTACGTGCTGTTTTCGAGAGTCATTACGAATCGTCTCGCACGCAGACTCGACGACTTCCAGCCTCCCGAACAAGCCGGTTTCCGAAAAGGCTTCAGTACCATAGACCACATACATAACCCTGCGGCAGATTGTACAGAAGACTGAAGAGTACAATCTGCCACTTTGCCTGGCGTATGTGGACTATGAGAAAGCCTTTGATTCCGTCGAAATTCGCGCGGTGCTACAGTCCCTTCAGCGGTGCCAAGTTGACTGTCGGTATATCGAAGTGCTGAAGTGTTTGTACAGTACGGCTACGATGGCTATCCGAGTACAGAACCAGAGTTCGAAACCTATCCAACTGCAGAGAGGTGTAAGACAGGGTGACGTTATATCCCCGAAACTCTTCACCGCTGCATTGGAGGACGTTTTCAAGCTACTGGACTGGAAAGGATACGGTATTAACATCAATGGCGAGTACATCACTCACCTTCGATTTGCCGACGATATAGTCCTTATGGCGGAATCGCTGAAGGACTTAAGCACTATGCTCAATGACCTCAATAGTGCCTCACAACGGATAGGTCTTAAGATGAACGTGGACAAAACAAAGATCATGTTTAATATCCATGTCACACCTATGCCGGTAGTTTTTTAGTTTTTTTTTTGGAAAAAAGGGGGTGTGTGAGTTTAGGGGGGAAAAAATCCCCTTCCTCTTCTCCTTCTGCCTTTGCGTTTAATTATTTTAGGGTTTAAAAAAAAAAAAAAAAAAATAATAATATCTTTATAAAAAAAAAATATTGATTAAGAGAAAAAAAAATAGTTTGTGTTTAATTCTTTTTTGAGGAACGGGGTCGGTGTTGTTCTTGGCTGATCACCTCTGCCAGGGTATTCTGACGTTGGGAGCACTATGCTCGAAGTTGTTGACGAGTACGTTTACCTGGGACAAATAGTCCGACTAGGTAAGTCCAACTTCGACCGAGAGGTCAATCGACGGATTCAACTCGGCTGGGCAGCGTTCGGGAAATTACGACATATCTTCTCGTCAAGTATGCGTACAACCAGTGCGTGTTGCCAGTGATGACTTACGGATCTGAGACGTGGTCCTTCACTGCTGGCCGTATGAGGACGCTCAAGGTAGCTCAGCGAGCTATGGAGAGGGCTATGCTCGGAGTTTCTCTGCGTGTAGACTCGAAGCTCGAAGAACCGATAACCGATGGGGAAGAAAGGTTCTCGAGTGGCAGCCTCGTACCGGTAGGCGTAGTGTAGGACGACCCCCCACTAGATGGAGTGACGACCTGGTAAGATATGCAGGAAGTCGATGGATGCAGGTGGCTCTGGACCGTGCTTTGTGGCATTACTTGGGGGAGGCCTATGTTCAGCAGTGGACTTGTGAAGGGCTGTGATGATGATGATGATGATGAGATTTATTTTGGGTCTGCGTAAGTATGACCATATTTCTCATTATAGATCTCAGCTTAAGTGGCTTACCATAAGACAAAGGCGAACTCCATAATATTACTTGTTATTTTTTCAATTCTAAATGATCCATATTCGCTTTATTACCGCAAAGAATGATTTAAATATCTCTTAATACTATTGATAATTACTTTGGTAAAAATTTTACGTCAAAATGATAACTTTGGAGATATTGGGGCTTGTATCGAAGCTTTTTCGGTAGATAATTGATTTATGTCGATTTTTTCCTTACGTGAAATGCATATAACGTAAATGTATTTTATCATTACCTAGGTCACTCAATAAGTTTTGAGATGCTCAAAATTTAAAAATGAAATGTACCCGTATTATGTCTCTAAAAAGCAAATTTATTTAAAAATAGAACTCCATAATCCAATTGCTCAAAATTAAAAAAAAAACAAAGTTCTTTTAATTTTCCTGCAACGCTTCCCGCGCTTTTCATTTAAAACAATGGATCTTAACCGTGAACGCTATGATCTATTATGATTTTAAATTTGGTTTAACCGAACAATTAAGCTTACAACGGTTGCAAGATGCATTATGTGGTTTGCTGAATTCAAAAGGGGTAAAATCAAACTTAAATATGAGCAGTAACGGCAAAAAATATATGGACTACATTGAAGTAATATGTACTTACGTACTAGAACAGCTATTTCAAACAAAACATGTGCGCTACTCTGTGTTCACGCGGTTGGTTTTTTTTATCATAGAATAAACATAGGTAGAATGATCAGTAGGTAATAATAGATTGTATTGTTAAATAGGTAAATTATATCGAGAACAATTTTTAAATTTTGTTATCTATTTTGTATATTATATTTGCTTATTTAATATTATATTACATAATATTATATCACAATTACATTTTAATATTTTTATCTGAATATTTTAAAAGGTATCTATGTCAAATATAAAAAAACATACTAAATGTATGTTTAACAAAACTTATTAATATAAAATTTAAATTACAAATATATTTATTTAAATTAGAATAAGAGTCGTTCATAAATTCTGGGCACGCGAGAGTTAAAAATGGACGAATTAATTCCACTTTGACTTAATATAAAAGAATAACGAGCAGATTTAAATATAAAAAATTGGCCCAATTATGATAACTCATATATGTTTCTACAAAAAATATTCGTCTATACTTAAGTACCCACAGAAATGTCGCATCTGAACAAATTAATTCCATAATCTATATTACATGACACAAGATGGCGTCTTAGGAATAACTTGTTTTATTATTAATTTATAATACTTTTTTATTCATTAAGTATCTTATTAACCGATGAAAAGTAATACCTTGATTATTACTGACATTGCTTGAATTATTTGAGCAATATCTAAGTATACACGACGGCATATTTTTATCAAGAGATTTTTTTTAAATCAACACAACACGTGACAACCCTACAAGCGCCTAGCGACTGACTGATTAAAGTGCGGTGCATGCACCGCAGTTGAGTGGAACAGAGTAGCTGAATGCAGTGTCGCCTCTAGTACGTAGTGCATAATAGCTCAATGATGGACTACTGAAATGTTGGTGCGAGAAGATCCGCGAATCACATATACAGACATCGAAAAGATTGTAAGCATTTTTTTGGGGAGCCTTCATACCATCCTACATCAACATCTTGCAGTGCGGAAGCTTTGTTGTCGACGGATCCCCGTTTGCTCTCCGAAAGCGAAAAACAGACTCGTGTGGTTTGGTGCCATGAAATGCGTCTACGTTTTGAAAACGGGACATCTAGGCGTGTTTCAGAAATCGTTACTGGTGACATGACATGCATCTATCAATATGATCGGGAAAATAAAAGGCAATCATCGGTATTGGTCTCCTCAGAAGAACAATTATCGATAAAACTGCAAAGACCTCGCAACATTGGCAAAAAAATGGTGGCTAGTTTTTTTCGCCGAGTGAACATTTGTCGACGTCAATGCTGGAAAATTGTAATTCAGTCAACTCTAAATGGTATACTACAGTTGCATTATCCAAAGCTTTTCAAGCTATGCTGGAGAGAATGCCAAAGATCGGGCTTCGGTAAATCATGCTGCATCCCGATAACGCCTCTTCAATCTTGTGTTGAAACTGTAATTCACCTATCCTACAGCTCTGACTTAGCTCCTTGTGATTTATTTTTGTTCCCAAGAGTCAAAGAAAAAATAAAAGGCAAGTTTTTTTCAAGCGTCGAAGAAGCCGTCGCTGCCTACGAAGAAGCGATTTCCGACCTGTTAGATCAATACTGGCAAAAGTGTTTTCAGAGTTGGTTTAGGCGAATGGAACTTTGTATAGAGCATGATGGAGAATATTTTGAAAAGATGTAAAATAAATATTAATAATATCTAGAATACTTTTTGTATATCTCATAACTTATTGTGTGTGCTACGTATTAAAGTATAAGACTTTAGTGAGTTAAAAATATTTTTTGATGGTCGATATTTAATAGAATCTACAAATTAGAGCTCCCAAATCATGTCTCTCAGAGTTTTGGCCTAAACATGCATCGGAAGAATGATTATTAGTAAATAAATAAATAAGTTATCTTAAAATTGCCTTGAGCTTATTATAGAAGAGAAAGCAAACTATTTTTACCAAGTAATTATTATTTTAAAGCAACGAACGGAAAACATATAATTTCAACGAGGAAACCTTGTAATTTTGCGATTTTTTGTAATACTCCTCTTAATTTCATAGGCGAAAATCTAAAATATATCAAACAGAAATACTCTCGTCTAAAATTAAATATCAAATTGGTGCAATAATACGTTTTAATTAATATTAGTATAGACCTATAATAAAGCTTTTTACAATCAGTTTTTAATGAATTAGCTTTTTTAATAGTCATCATTATCATTTTATTGCAATCAAATAAAAAAAATTGTTATCAACCTAAATATGTTTGTTTTGCCACAATATCAAAACATTCTTAAACATTAAAAATGGCACCGTTCTTTGGGTGCAAAGTGAGTCTTTGGGCGTTGAAGTTGAAAATATGAAAATACTGAGTGGTAATAGTATTATTAATACCCGACAACGCATTAAACATAATGTAGATTACTCTTTTTAGTCTAAGATCCCGATATAAAACGACATTCACCGAGATGCTTATTTAATGAAACGTATTTTATATTTAATTTAATATGTCAATAAATATAATCCATATGGGTTGCCTAGCAAATTTCAGTCCAGAGTATGTTTAATTAACAATTAAAAAAAAATTATTTTTTTAAACATTTCACCGGTATGATTATTAGATAAATTCTATACCAATCGAAAGTATGAAACCCATAGAATATGCAAACGTTAGGTTGCCTATTCTTTTCCGGTCACAACTATCGGGTTGCCAGGTATAAACAGGTAAATCTGTACTAGCATTTTGCAACGGTCTGTTTATTGAATGAAATTTAAATGAAATTAAAGATTATTTTACTCTGAACACGGTGGTATAGGGTTGCCTGCGAAAAATCAGTCCAGAATTGCGGTTGTCGAATTTTAAAAAGTAAAATATTGCTCCGAGTGAATGTGTCAAATCAATGTCATCAATCAATGTCAAATCAATTAATTGCTTAGGAATGTCACATTCTCCACGAATGACATCATCAGCAGTTATGTTGCGAGAAAGCGGATGAGCATCTATATTTTTAATGCAGCTTCTCAAATAATATGCTACATTTTCAAACTCATAATCATTTCTTGTCTCCAAAAAGTTTGAAAGTGTTTGCCATTACAGAGACGTCCATGTCTGTTTTATACACAATTTTTTTTGTTACGTATTCCCATTGACGCTTCAATCGTAATACGATCACCGAATTTCTTCATTAATTTTTTTGCAAGGTTTCACTTCGGTAATCTTGAATATCATCGAAATCAATTTCATGATTTCCAAACTCTAACAATAAAGCTTGGTATCTTAAAAATAATTGAGCCAAGTACATAACCTTGTTGTTTTCAATTATTTCTGTTTCAATGAAATTCGATATAGATTGAAAGACCAACTGATGTAACTGTATTTACTATAGTTGGAATGGGTAGATTCTTCGGTGGACCGCTTATTTTTCGATTGATACACTGCGTAACAAGGCAAATGGTACGCGATAGTTTGATGTTGAAGTATGGAGAGAATCACCGGATCGCCAAAATTTTGCGCTATATTTTTTTATCTGTAGTGGTACTATGTCATCATTAGGGACGGTAAGATTGACCAGCTTCTTCCCAAATCTCTTTTGGCTGTGGTCACAAAAAAGGCAAATAATTTTGCTTGATATCGATGCTGTTGACGTTGACTGCTCCTAAAAGAATTAAATCATTCTTTGAGTATAAATCGATGAAAATAAATATAATTGAAAATACAAGTTCAATTAATAGATTTTCATATCATTTTTTTTAAAAAGCTTAAAAAATATTTTATTACCTTGTCAAAGTCCCCAGAAGTTTGGGACAGGTCTTCAACATTACTCGTTTCATCTTCAGCAACTGTAGCACAGGAATCGATACTAGGGTTCAACTGTTTTGATTCTTCTTCAGTAGTAGATACATTTGTATGCTCCTAAAAAAATTTTTTGCGATTAAATGAAAATGTTTGATATATAAATTTTATAAACAAAAAGTTTATAAAATTTATATATCAAACATTTTCATTTAATCGCAAAAAATTTTTATCAAAAAGATAAGAATAGTTGATTGAAAACATCCTCATTAATTGTTACAAAAAAAGGCAATCAGATCATTTTCAATTGTTGTGTTGTTTAATTTATAAATTACCGTTTTTAAGTAAATTACAAAAAAAAATATGTGTGTTGAAAATTAACAAAACCATAGGTGAATTTTGCTAACAATTATTTAAACATGAAAAAATATAGAAGATGTATTAGCTAAGATAATTTTAAAGATTCAATTATTATGTACTTACTGTATAGTCAGCACTAAAATTAAGAAATTCTTCGTTATATTTTTTATTCAAAACGATCACTTTTTTTGTAGCACGTGGTATGATAACCTACAAATTGAAGAGACGCACTGGGTAGCTCAACAAAATTTTATTTAAAGTGTTTTTTTTTTACGAAAAGCTAACTTTAATACACATAATAGTTTTTAAAAGTGTTTCATCATTATAATCAATTATTTCATCATCCGATCCACACAAAAAAACACTTTTTTGCCATTTTTTCCAACAATAAATAGTAGCACGTTTTTTCAATTGTATTTATAGCGACACTCTACTCCAAAATCATGCATAGTATATACGAGTCTATCGCTATCCTTTTCTTTTCCAAGCCCAAATAGCATGCGCATTCTCTTTCTTTAAGTGGGCGGACTTTAAACAGCTGCTATGCTGTGTCCTCTTCTATCGCATGGGATGGTCGGTTGGGACCTCTCAGTCACACACATTCACTCGGAGCAATTTTACTTTTTAAAATTCGACAACCGCAATTCTGGACTGATTTTTCGCAGGCAACCCTATACCACCGTGTTCAGAATAAAATAATCTTTAATTTCATTTAAATTTCATTCAATAAACAGACCGTTGCAAAATGCTAGTACAGATTTACCTGTTTATACCTGGCAACCCTATAGTTGTGAACAGAAAAGAATAGGCAACCTAAAGTTTACATATTCTATGGGCTTCATACTTTCGATTGGTATAGAATTTATCTAATAATCATACCGGTGAAATGTTTAAAAAATATTTTTTTAATTATTAATTAAACATACTCTGGACTGAAATTTGCTAGGCAACCCATATGGATTATATTTATTGACATATTAAATTAAATATAAAATACGTTTCATTAAATAAGCATCTCGATGAAGGTCGTTTTATATCGGGATCTTATACTATTTCCTTTCCTTCACTTTTGATAAAGATGAATCGATTAGTTAGTTAATTAGTTAAAATCGGTCTAATAAGCTATGGTGAAACGTTTACAAACGTACACAGAATGTCAAATATGACACTGGTTGAAATTGACAACCCTTGGTTGTAGCAAGACATTTCAAAGTAACCGTCAAATTCTAGCATCACTAGTATGGTAACTTGCCAAGTCAGTTTTATAGATAAATGTTAAGACCGCCATGTTAAAAGTGAAATATTACATTTCCTAAGCAATGCCTCTTATTATGAAGATATAGATGGATTTAGTACTTCGGTTAGAACTAGAGGTTACGTTGCAGGCATAACCACGCGTTAAAATAAAATGCGAAAATTAAATCTCATGTTGCCATATCGAAAATAATGCGGTCAATCAGTTGTTTAATTTTCATCCAAAAATGGCTTATCTCGTAATATGTTATGTTGTCTGTTATAATGGCAAAGTTAACTTCCATTGGTAAAGTTGTCAGAATTGACTGTAATTATAAGAAACTTAAATAAAAGTTTTCCTACGGTCTTCCAGGGGATTTAGCCACTGCTATTTTTTACATTAAAGTTTTTTAATTTAAAGTTTATCCAGCTCATCGGAAAGTTAGTTTGAAATAAATTTAAATAAAAGCCGACCCTTCGGCTAATCAATGGTATATGTTTATCAATAGAATTTTACAGACCGCAATGCGTAAATGCATATATATGCGTATATATTTTATTTTAATTCAAATTATTGAAGTCTGGCCGCACCGTCATTGGCGATGGTGTCTTGAACGAGTGGTAACACCGAAGGACATAGAAACGTTGGCGCCGCAGCGATTTATTTATCACCTCCTTCAATTATTATTTTAATACTTTTAACATTATTAATATTCCTTTATCCATATCCATTTCAGATAAACTTTAAATTCTTTTGTTAGGAGAAGTTCCCACAATACCTAGTCGAATGGCAGATTCGGACCCACGATTTTAGAGTTCGCAGTCCGCAACCTACAATAGTCGGAGGCCTATGTTCAGCAGTGAATTTAAGCTAAAATGTATATATCATAAAAAATCGTTTCATTACATACATGAATACGCACTATTATATATATTTTGTTCTAGAGTACTGGCCAAAGTAATTTTTTATTAATATAAACTTCAAATTAATTATATTTTAAAAACATGGCATTCTTTTTTAAATTAGTCACTTTGTTTATTGATTAGCGTTATGTTTTAATGGCATTTGAATCTTTTTCGTCATAATGGATACGTTAAGAATTTGAGTAATTATGGAATATGAGTACCGTCGTGGCAGCAACGCAGCACAAGCAGCACGCAACATCAACGACGATTACGGAGCAAATACTACAAACTAACGCACCACCTGTTATTGGTTTGCCGCTTCCGTTCTGGAAATTTTAACCTAAAAAATTAACCCCGTGGTCATACGAAAACTTTGGTGGACAATGATGAATTAAAGGCGATTGTGGAAGTTGGTGATACTCAATCTACGCTAAATTAGCAGCAGCTTTCGATGTTAGCATAAAACAATATTGGTCAAATTAGCAAGGTAAAAAGGCTTGGCACGGTAAAACTGCGTAAGCATCGATTGCATGGGTTTACTTTGATTAATAGAAATAAAAAATATATAAAAAATTACGTTAACTTATTTTTTTTAAAAACAGCAATTTCATAGGTTAATGGCTAATATACAAAGATACCTAAATATTATTTTATATTACTAATCTTAATATATATAAATTACGTGTCACGTTTTTTGTCCGCGATGGACTCCTAAACTACTTAACCGATTTTAATCAAATTTGCACACCGTGTGCAGTTTGGCCCAACTTAAGAGATAGGACAGTTTTTTTGCCCATGAGTAAGCGCAAAAAAAATTATATGGGTAATATAATTTTTTTGTGCGATTTTAAGGATTTTAATAGGGCGTGACAAAGGGTCGTCGAAAAGGGCAGAACAACGTCTGTCTGGCAAGCTAGTATATATATATATATATATATATATATATATATATATATAATATTCAAAAATAGGTACATATTAAATATAAATATACATAATAGTAGTCATTTTGAGTTTCTTTCTTAATTTTTTTAAGTGCGTACATGCAATCCTAGTGTTAGAGAGCTGGTTAAAACCTACTTTTCTCTATATCTTACTTTCATCACCAGAGTTTGTCCTTATTATAAATGATCGCATTGACAAACGAGGAGGTGGTGTTGTTATACTTACAGGGTTATTTTTCTTCAATTATATGATTAAAGATGATGTTTATTATGATTCAAATCATAATGTTAAATATTATCTCATGCCAGATATGGTAACATACACAGATATGGACTAAACTCTGATTTTTCATTCCGTAGAATTCTGACATTTCGTAAGTGTTGCTACTAAAAAAAGTTCTCCACCGAAAAAGAGACAAATTTGAACCATTTGAGGGCAATAAATAATAAAATGCTACGTATTTTTTATGTTTCACCTACAAAAAGGTAAATCTAAATATTTACTTATACAAGTCACCTAATACAAAAATAACAAATATTTCAATATCACGAACAATATATCTAATTAACTTTAATTACTTAATATTTTATTCTTTAGCTGGCATCACTGTCTACTAATTCCAGGTTTAAAAAACCTTTTAAAAAAATGTTAGCTGTCACGTCGCGTCTGTCACATTGATTGATTTTCATTCGACTTCTTTGAATGCTCGAATGCGCATGTGTTCTCGGTGTTTGCTGCTATTTGTTGTTATTATCTTGTTATATTTGTTAAGTTTCTGTTATTCTGTTAAGTTTTTTCTTGTTGACCTTTCGTTTTGTGATCGTTTGTTGATTTTTATAAACGTTATGGAGCCACAACCTGGCCCTTCCCGGGAAGCAGCCCCATCTGACAGAGCACAAGGCTTAGACTTTCTTTCTCCCAGAAAGAAGCGTCCTCGTGGTGCTTTTACGCCCAACGAAAAGACCATAATTCTAAATATTTACAAATATAATATAGAAAATTGGCCGCAAACAACTGATTGGAGTGCAACGGAATGTGCTAAAAAGACTTCTGAGATGACTGGCGTGGGTCTGTCAAGTGTCTATAAAATTACCAAAGAATATAAAGACACAAAAGAATTTCAAAAGCCGAAAAAGAGTGGACCTCAACTATCTTTCATACAAAAATTTGACGAATTCACTTTCGCCGCAACTCGACGAAAGGTTCACGCGTTTTTCTACAGGAACGAGATTCCGACTATTGAAAAGGTAAAGTTATTGCTAATTCTTTAACACCTCGTTGCTGACATCCCCCATTGTTTTAAAACTATACTTTAACCTGTGTTGCCTGTCTACATTTTAACTGTAATGTAAATGCTTATTTCAGATTCACCAAGAGATAACTGGTGATCCAGACATGCCTGTTATGTCGAAATCAACATTAAGAAAAGTATTGAAGCATTTAAATTTTAAATACACAAGTCGCAAACGTCGAAGTGCGCTAACAGATCGCAAGGAGATAGTACTATGGCGTCAAAAATACTTGCACCAAATTAAACAATATAGAAGAGAAGGCAGGCTTATATATTACCAGGATGAAACGTGGGTAAACGAAGGCAAGTATTGAATTATGTGGTAATTAACTTTTTATAACCTATCTTTTCTTCAAAGTATTAGTCGGAAATCGAATTCTGTACTTATGTAATACTTAAATTAACTTTGTTAATAAATTTTTGTTACCAAAATGAATAAATAAATAAAGAAATCCATGTTTACAGGTAATATTTTTCAATTTATATGCATATATAACTGTCCTCATGTATAAGTGAAATATTAAATATATTTTTATTTTCAGGACATACCGTCAATAAAGTGTGGTGTGATACCAACATTCAATCTTCACGACAAGCTTTCCTCGATGGCTTGACAACAGGGCTTAAGGCACCAACAGGCAAAGGGGGGCGACTTATAGTTAGCCATATAGGGAGCGAAGAAGGATTTTTGGAAGATGGTTTATTAGTTTTTGAGGCAAAAAAAGGCTTGGCAGATTACCACAAGGAGATGACTGGGGAAGTATTTGAGGAGTGGTTCACAAAAATACTTCCAAAATTAAAACCAAACTCGGTAGTAGTGTTGGATAATGCTCCCTATCATTCGAGGAAGGTCGAAAAAGTACCAACGAGTGCATGGAGAAAAGGCGATATCCAAGCGTGGTTGACTTCAAAAAAATTTAAATTTTGAAGAAAAAATGCTAAAAGTTAATTTATTGGAAATTGTGGGTCAGGAGAAATACAAATATCAACAGTGTATTGTAGACGAGATGGCCACAGCACAAGGCATTACTGTGCTTAGACTGCCCCCATATCATTGTGAGCTCAACCCTATTGAATTGGTGTGGGCTCAAGTGAAGGGGCATGTCGCAAGACACAACAGAAGTTTTAAAATGGCGGAAGTTAAAAAACTATTACTGGAAAGTATAAGTAGTATTACTCCTGATAAATGGCAAGAATGTATCAGCCATACAATCAAAGAAGAAGATAAGATGTGCACTCTCGACGATTTCATTGACACAGTCGCAGACTCTTTAATAATTCATGTCAGCGATGATGACGATGATGAAGATAGTGATATAAGTATTAATGATGACTAAAGATTTTAATAAAAATATGTTATTTTTACTTGTGCATTTTTTACTGTTTGTAATGAAAAGGGACGTAATTATCACTCGCCGTAAAACCATGTAGAGTACCGCACTTAATAAAATGGATACATTTACTAACAAATAAAATGTATGTATAGACTCAGATGTTCAGACACGTATTGAAATTGAAAAATGTGCCCGGCCAAAAAGGTTTGTAATCTCTGACATGTCAAAAAATGATAGCTGTCAGAATTCTACGGAATGAAAAATCAGAGTTTAGGTATATACTAATATTTGTCATCATTAAAATACCATTTAGCGAATAAATATTATTATTACTTTATTATTATTTTCAAAAACTATCCAAATTCAATAATTACGTTCAAAATATAAGTACAGATATACACTTTATGCAGTTTTTTTTTAAAAATACGCTTAAGGTTTCTATATTTATTTGAACACATTTTATTGATGTTGCCTATAAATCACAAACGTGATTTATAGACAACAACTACAGCATACACGCGCTCGTGTGTAATAGTTAATGCACGTAGCTTTTGCCTGCTATTTTTACTTCCATATGGACACGCTCGCTACTAAGTATATAACTAAGCGACGCACATTATGAGTCCACTTTTCCCTTCAAACTTTATACGGGCCTAGAACCGTCATAATAAATAAATTAATGAAAATATACATTTCAACGACATAATCGATGACTATATTAGGGCGTATTAAAAAAATTGGAATCAAGTATTTACAACTGTTGACAAATTACAACAACGAACTATTTACAACTTAAATATACAATCACTTAATATAACACTAACCATTTACAAAAATGTTTTAAAGGTGGACCATCTTTATAATTCAGTGCTTGCACACGTTGGTAATGGAATGGGTGATATCCAGAATAATTCAGTAGTTTCCACACGTACTGCTGTTCATAGCGCGGGGTTTCGCTCAAAAAAGTCGATCACTGCGTTTTTGACAGGCGGGGTTTATTAATCAATGATCACTTCGAGCACTTCCATGTGACGGAGTGATGAACTGTCCAAAGTCCTTTGGTTATCTGCAATAATGAGCTCCGATTGGGTGATACATTTGAGTTAATTCATTGTCTTTACAAACACGGTAAAGACTCACTTTCGTATAATCTTTGCGCACCACGTAAACTTGTATTGCTTAAAATTTAACACCGTAACTTTTCATAGTATTCGCGGTTTGAATGTTTGCGTTGCGAAATCAAACGGGCTACATACGACACGATATCGGTGGCGATATAGGGTGGAAAGAAATCGGGGCTTTTATCGGAGTAGACCTTACACACGGGCCTGCCTAGCAGTACGCGTTCGGACTTGGAGCGGAATGCATATGCGGTAGAGTTCTTCAAAATACCTCCGACTCTCTTAAAACACCACCGTGTTGGTTTGGCATTAGCCATCTCGGTTAATTTATTCGAAAATAGAAAAAGAGAAGTTGCTGGGTGAAAAAATGGCTCCAAAAGAGATAAAAATTAAGCCACATAAACGTACTAAATGGCCTGTAATCCAAGGACGTGATTAATTTTCTCCGGATGGATGAAGACAGTTTTTATAACCTTCTAGAAATGATTTCGCCACTTATATAAAAACGTCAATTTCTCCTACCTATGCTATTTAGTTATTTCTTCTCTTTGTTCATTTCTGCTTTGGTCAAAATCTGGTTATGTATTACACACAACAAACAAGGAAATAAAATACTTTTGTATAATAATATGTATACTTTTTTTTTTAATGTAATCTTTATTTATGGAGTAAAACTATCAGAAAATAAAATAGCGTATATCTTTTTTTTAAACATAAAGAAACCTTTAATTTCGGACATACTCCCTTTTATATAGCTTGTTTGTTGATGTGGAGATGGTGAAGGAGTAGAAGTTAGTTGTTGATAAGAGGATGAAGGCACGTAAGAGATCGAAGTGTGGTCTTGTGGAGTTGTAAGAGATATGAGTGCGGTCTTGTGTTGATAGCGTTGGAATAGGAGTTAGTTGTTGAGGAGAGGCTTTATCTTCTCCTTACTTACATCATACACTCTACTTTACGAACGGCAATAAAAAAATTAGTTTAGTAGGCATTCTTGACTATGTCACTTCGCAGGGTCACAGGCTAGGGTGGATATGATTTGAATTTCGATAAAATTTCAATTAATTTATTTATTTTATTCACTTTTTTTTGGTTTTTTGTAAAATATCAGTGCCATAGGCTTCTACTCCGTTTATATGATTAAAATGTAAAAATTTTGTTATATAAAAAAGGTCATTCAGTATCACTGTTTTGTTAACTTCCTTCCGCGAGGGTTGCCGGCAGCGACTGCCAAAAGAAATCGGGCCGATGCGATGTGTGTAACACGCAGTAAGGAGGGGGCGGTGCCCCGATCTAGGAAGCATCGGCTGATCTAGGAAGCATTTTTGCTCCTGCCAGCCGATTAAGGAGGCGATATCGGCCACGACTTAGGATGGCCCTACATACGACACGATTTAGAGGCAATCTAGGAGGCATCCCCACCACTCCACCCTAGATTGCCACCGATATCGTGTCGTATGTAGCCCGCTTCAACCTACGAAATTTTAAAAATAGGAGAGTGGTACGTAATGAGTTCAAGGTCAAACGAACGTTGTCAGCCGGGGCCGGTCGGGTGAACGTACCTTGCAGTGCATCGGCTGATGGAAGGGGAAAGGGTGGGAAAAAGCGCTAAATCTGTAACCGAGCGCGAGCACCGAACTAACTGAACGCAAACGACTGCTTTCGAATTCAACACTCCCTTACGAATGTGTGCGTGCTAATAAAATAGTAAGCGTTTGATATTTATGAATGACTGAATGAGTTAAAATAAAGTATTTCCACATATTTGGAATATAAAAAATAAAACGCTAAAAATGTTTGAGTTTTTCCTTTTATTTATTTTTTCACCATTCGCTTATATTAGCTATCTGAATATCCCTACAAAATTGACCGGTTATTGCCAAATAACTCTGTATATTTGCGCAATTCAATTACAAAACTCTGCCTCCTGTGAGTTCCTGCTCATTGAATTCAATGTCAAGGTAAAAAATGATTCTAGGAGTGTACTGTCCCCTGCTATTTATTAATTTCCTTCTTTTGAAATGGCTTTCAAAATACTTGGTTCGGAATATGAACACATAATCATGGGTGATTTTAATACTGATAAACTCAAGTTTCCTTCCCGGTCTAAAAAACTTTATTCAATTATTAAGTTTGTCCACTTTCACATTCTTCTCTTAGAGGCCACTCTCCGCAATATAGACCTGTGATGACTCATTGATTGATCTTATTATTACTGTCTCTTCTGATTATATAATTAATCATGGCCAACTTCCTGCTCCAGGTTTGTCACGAGATGAACTAATTTAAGCTTCTTATAAGCTTATTCCTACTTCTAATATTTAGCAATTACTTTATTTCAAAAGAGTAAACTCGGAAAATCTCAGGAAGGACGTTTCTAATTTAAATTTTAAGCCTATACAGCATGCATCTACATTTGGTGAAAAGATTTCCCACCTTAATGATACAATTCTCAGCCCATATGATGCTACTGCTTAGATTCACATAGTTAGATTAAAGCGTGCTTCTGCTCCGTGAATGACAGAGAGTGATCGCGTAGCAATGACTAGACGGAATCGGGATTTCCTTCGGTTTAGAAGTTAACGATCGGAGGAAAATTGGTTAGCCCTAAAGTTATGTAGGAATCGATGCAATCAGATGGTACGTAGCGTTAAACACCGCTATATCCATACTAATTTTTGTAACTCTTCGCCAGTTTATTTTTGTAAAATTCTAAAACCCTTTCATGTCGGTAAAGCCAGCCTAGGATTGCGGTCCTTCTCTTTATCTCAATGAATTGCATCTGCATTTTATTTCTGCTACACTAAGGTACCCTGCAATGTGTGTTCAAACTCAACTCTTCTCAACTCAAGATTGGATTAAACCTAAATAAGCTAATTTAGCCTCAATTCAACCTTCTCACGTATCAGCTTTTCGGTTCTCAAAATGACGATCAGAGAAATGCTGTGCTGGCAATCAAATCCAGGATCGTAGGTTGTGATGAAATCAGTAGACATATAGAGAGAGAGTAGTTAACATCTTAGAGTATCTTCTGCTCGCTATAATGGATATTATAAAGTTTTCCCTAGACTTTGGACAGTATCCAACCCTTTGGAAAACTAGGTGTTTGCGTTCCCTTCCAAAAGTTTCAAACCCTTTACTCCCTAACCATTTTCGACTTATATCTATCTTACCCTTTCTTTCCAAAGTTTTAGAGGCCTTACAAATTTGCAGAGAAGATTCACAATAAGTAATATAGGCAAATTGTGAAGAAAAATTAATAAAAAAATACTGAAACATTCTGTCCTTTTTATCTTTTAAATTTGTATTTGGTTACTATTAGGAAAGTATCTCTGTATAAGCAAATCTCCAAATTTATATCCAAAAATAACCTACTGAGTCTGAGTCTCAGGTCATCTGGTGTTTGCTCCGGTCACAGCATCACCTCTGATTTGCTAAAACTTTCTGAGGACATAAAACACGGAATAAAAAAAAATAAAAGTGATGGTGTTAGTAGACTTTCTCAACGCTTCTAACACGGTTGGCCACGATATTCTGTTATCTATCCTATCCTATCTTAGATTTAGTACCTCGGTATTACAATGACTTTTTTCTTATCGTCGCGACCGCTAGCAATTAGTTCACGTAAGGAAAGAGACTTTCCAGTGGCTGAAATTTAATTTTGGTGTGCCGAAAGGCGGAATTATATCTCTATTATTATTTTGAATTTACATAAACTACATATCCTCCTGAATGAATTGGTAGTACCATATATACATATGTGCATTCGGATGTCGATAATCTACATGAAGCTATTGCTAAATTAAACTTTAACTTGAAAGCCATTTATGACTGATCATCCCGTTTTGTCTTTTCTGTCATTATATCTAAATG
The DNA here is from genome assembly GCA_907164705.1 of Parnassius apollo. Lineage (NCBI taxonomy): Eukaryota > Metazoa > Arthropoda > Insecta > Lepidoptera > Papilionidae > Parnassius > Parnassius apollo. Next base: position 959,058 of record CAJQZP010000963.1, on the reverse strand, counting down.
TCAAGCAATGCTTGTTGGCACCTCAAGCATGCTGGCAAAAATTGACAATTGCTAGCCAAGCGTATTTTATAATCATAATTTGGTCCCGTTCCTTGACTGGGTAAAAAACTTTGTTATATACATAGATAAAACGTTGAACTTTGAAAACATTTCATTAAGGTCAGGCGTAAAGTCACTGCTGCCTTGAAATCGCTCTACCGTCTGAAAAACTTTCTCCCATAAAAAAAAAACTAACCATATGCTCGTTCAAACATTCGCTTTGCCTGTCATTGATTATGTGGATGTTTGTTACTCAGACTTAAACCAAAATATTCTCAATAATCTTGAGCGCCTTTTTAATAACTGCATTAGTTTTATTTCGGTCTTCGAAAATAATTACGACCATATATCTCAATTTTGAATTCACCTTAAATGGATAACTATCCAAAAAAGCGCACTTCCATAATACTAACGGCTCTATATTCCATTTTAAATTATTTCTCCTCTTCTTCCTATCTTCAAGACAAATTTCAATACTTTTTCACCAACCACGACAGGATATTTCGATCTTCAACTAGTATAAAGAGTTCTACTCCATGTTACTAGTTTTACGGGAACTCTTTTAGCGTTCAACTTACACTAGTCTGGAACTCATTACCTCAATACATTAGGAAAGCACCCAATGAGATAGCCTTCAAAACATTGGTTCGGGACCATCTTTCAAAAACAACGACGTCTGTATAACGTATAATTGTACCTTTATCTTTATCCAGATATATTATGTATGTATATATGTTTTATGTACATTTATATGTAAGCATACTTATATATTAAGGATAGTTGTAACATATGGATTGTTTTATATTTGTTTGTATTCAGATTTATTTCTTTCTTTCTGTAATTCACAAGCGTTATTTTAATATATGCTATATCTATTTATGTTTATTTTGCATTTAAGTCGCCTGTCACTTATTTTTGACAACACCGTGGGTTGAGTGGCAGAGACTAAATGGCATTAATTCCGTTCTTCGTATTTATCATGGTTGGTACAATAAAGTTATAAATAACTAAATAAATATCTAAATAAATAAATAACATACAAGAAAAATTATTAGCAATTCTCCATTTTATTTTTATTTTTCCTTACCATATTGGTAAATCTCTGTTACAACTAGGTAAATTACTGGTCATAAATAATTCTTTTACATCGGTATTTGTTTTAAAAACCAATCTTTTTTGAAAATCATGAGCATGTCATTTGTTCTACCTCCCAATGTACCGTCGTCCAAGTACCAGACTATCAGCTTGGATTTTAAATCAAAAAAATTGAGTTGAATTCGTTAACTGAAGAGAGCTGGATCGCGTGGGTCACTCTGCCGAACAATGACAGCAGAATCTCAGAATCAAATATGTTTTTCGCAAAACAACTAAATAATTTGACTGTAACTATAATTATACTTACAGTCAAATTACTTATTTCCTAAATAAAATATTAGTAATTTTTTTAGCCAATCAAGGAAAAAAATTGTTGGTCAGTCCAATTTGAGGCGGTAGTACTTGTTAAAGTACTACCGCATCAAATTCACCATTTAGTGGTAAAGCCTAATGGAGTAGGCAAAAATTTTGTCTGAAGTTGGAGATTTTGTGCCGATTTAGCTTAAATTTGGATTTAGGTGTTGAAATATGAAACCAACGGCAACAGGGGGGCTTAGGGGGTTGAGGAATCAGTCGACAAGAAATACATCAGTTTGTAATACATCAGCTTTGTGAGTGGCCGTTCCCGTTACTGTGTTGTTATTTGTATAGAAGTATATTCTGCGAAAAGTCGAAATTTAATCAAGAGTATTTTAATATTTATGACTGAGGTTGTTTATGTGTCTGGGTAGAAGTGATGAACGAACAATAAACTGATAAGTGAAGCCAAGGGTAAGTCTTGACCTTCAGATTATTGTTGCCGGACTGTTACCCCCACTCCAATCAGTGTATTGTTGTATCAATTTCCACATTTGCGGAATATTTTTTATTTATTCTCTTAAAAAGAATAAAATGAACCAAATAAAATCCAAGCTTATAGACTACTGTATGTCATTAAATTACCAGAATTGAGTATAAAATTAAAGCGATGTTAACACATTAAATAGAAGTGTCTGACGAACGTTTAAATAATACATCAGTTGAACGTCGATTGACAATGCACAAGTTCGTGGAAATCCCTCAATGCAAAATAATTTCGAAACTGGAAATGTCATTTCAGTTGCGAAATTATGCATTCACAAATTTTAAACGGGAATTTCAGGCACATGGCGTGTTTCTCCGGCAATTAACAGTAATTTGTGTAATTTATTGTATCATCAGTTTGATGTATTAAATTATTGTGTACGAAATGATTCTATCATTTTATCTCGTTTTCTAGTGGACCGTGCAATGGCCGTATCAGATTACTCATTGCACCATATCGTAACGTAGATTTTGTGAGAGGCGACATAGGGAAACAAAGCAGGAGTTGGGCAGCATCGTCTTCCTAATACCGATAAAAAAATTATAAACCACCGTTACCAACCTGCATGCCAAGCGTAATAAATAACTTTAGCAAATATTTCCCTTAAGAAGCGACATAATATGGCGACGCATATGATCTTGAGGGTGTCAAATGAGCACACAGTTCGCATGTTGGTAAGTGGATGCTGTGTCCCTAAGACACCTATATCGCTCCTCAATTAAGAATTAAAATTTAAATGCGTTTTCACCCCTGAGGGCTAAAATGGAATATAAATTAAGTAAAATGGATCTCCAGTTCTCTACACTCACCATACGGAAAACAGGATTATGCGGCTATTTTACGTTGGTATTCTGTGAGAGCGTGAACAGTATCCAGTCGACCTGACTCGTTCGTTCTGCAGCCATAACAGCTGTACCGTGGTTCTACCACGTAAAAAATTGTTACGCAGAATATTTTACAGGTGTTCAGATAAAATAGTTACATTTTAAATCCTATTAATGGAACAATGAATAATTCACATATTTTTTGACGACGACGGCTCCGTAGCGCAGTGGCTTAGCAATGAGTTGCTAAGCCACTGCGCTACGCAGCGCTGAGAGACGAGGGTCCGAATCCCGCACGGAACAAGTATTTGTATGGCCTACAAATATTTGTTTCGGGTCTTGATGTTTGTCCTTGTGCAATTTATGTACATAAAGTGGAACTCTCCGAGAAAAACTCCACGATACAGGAAAAACTCCTAATGTGGAGGTAATGTTCTTAAGAAAAAAATGTAGTATAACTTGTTTATGTAGTGTTTTAGCCTATAACTTTTAACTGATGATTGAAAATAACCAGTACACCTATCGCACTAACTAAAATCTTAACATATTTATATTCCATTAATTTAACACTAAAGCTTTTTGCAAGCTTAATCTGGACCTATTTACATTTAAGTTTAAATTAACGTTCTTTACAATTTTGATAAAAATTTTTACTGTATTTAAAAAAACGAAACTAAAATTTACAGTTACCATTAAAATAAAAGTCTAAATGGTCGTCATACTTACAATCCCATTGCCCTACACTTCGCTTACTGGTATGAAGCTGCCACACCTGCCACCTTTAGTTCCCAACGATTGTCGCTTCTACGAGCTATTTAGCCGGCCCATTGTCATCATCGTACGGATTTTATCCCTCAGAGAAGTTCAAGCATATCCTCTCCATAGCTCGCCTGAGCGATCTTGAGCTTCCTGATAGGGTCAGTAGTTAAGGACTACGTCTCTGTCTCACTGTGTCATCCCTGGCTTAACACACTGGTTGTACACCCTTGTTTTTAAGTTTTGAGAGAGAAGATGTGTCATAATCTTCCGAAAGGTGTTCAGCCGAGTTGGATCCATCGATTGACGTCGAACAAGTCGGACTTAATAAGTCGGATAATTTGTCCTGTGTAAGCATATTCATCAAGAACTTCGAGCGTAGTGCTTCCAACAACTTCCGCCATTCATGTGGCATGAATGCATAAATTTAAAGGCTTGTGAACCTTGACTCATGTAAGATTAATAACTTATGTCGACATACTCTTATGAACTATTAAATAAATAAAAAAAAAGCTTGTAATTAGTTCCGAGGTACTGTTTAAAGTAGTTTCCTAGTAGTAGATTCATAATTCTTAGATGTACAGTGAAAGTGCTACAACACTACTCTCAAGTCATTTTTAATTTTTATTAAAATTCTTTTCTTATCGATATGTATAAATAGCCGAAAAATACAGAACACGAGTTAATCAGAAATATTATATAGATTTATAATATTATGTATATAAATGTATCTAAATATTATAAAACCAAAACACTTACACTCACACTTACACACACACACACACACACACACATATACATATATATATATATATATATATATATATATATATATATATATATATATATATATATTGTTAGTTTTAGTTTAATGAAATAAAATTAAAGTGATTTAACATAACACTGATGTCCTGACAGCCTTCAGAGACAGGTGAGCGTGATGAGCATGAATCTCTCCGCCAAACTGGATGAGCTACAGCGCGGCGACCGGCAACTGGAGACTACGGTCGCGCTCTGCGAGATCAGGACACAGCTGCAGGAACTTACCAAGAGCGTCGAGTCATGCCAAAGTGAAGTTTCTGAGGTGATGTTTACATAAGACATTAACGGTCTTAAATTTATATTAGTGTGCCTAATAAATGTGTAAGGCAGCCAACAATACCGCAATACGAGTAGGTATCAGAACAATCCAGTACAGTTGGCTGCTTTACATATAATAAAAATTTTACGTAGGTACCTGCCTGTGCTCAGTAATTAAACATATTCGCCAACTTTACTTTTAAGTTCTAGTCTAACCCGAGTTGTTCGCGTAGGTACCTACTGTGAAATTAACGACGAGCGCTAAGACCCTGAACTGTAGAGACAATAACGATGTTTTGTTAGTTAACATATCAGAAAATTTTGTTTTGTTTAATTAAACAATACTTGTAGTAAATCGTTTAGTTCTGCAAAACGTTTATAACTAAATATAGCAAATGAATCTCATACCTAAATTACAGAACAAGTGTCCTTACTTCTATCAAAAAGTATAAAATAATTCCTACGTTGTGATTCCACCGCAGATAATACTAATAACTGAAAACTACCGAACTGAAATCAAATATGTTATATTATAATACTAACCAACAACAATACGCACGCCTTATATGCATGCTAACCACAGTTATGGACAGTACAAAGCAATTATTAATTAATTATTATAACATTATTGCTATAAGATTTAATAACATAATTATCTTGAAATACGAATAATATTTTTTAATAATTAAACTATAAACATAATTCATTTAAGGAAATTGCTGATGTTCACAAATAAATATTTAGTACCTGGATGACCGAGCTTTGATTTTTTTATAAACCACTCAGAAGTAGGAGCCACGCTATGTGGGGCTCTGTCAACCGGACTTTCCTCGACGGCGCTACGTTGAGTGCCGTGGTGTTTCCTTCCCACAACTCCCTCTCGTAGCGCAGTCGACGGAAACCCGGTCGACGGAGCCTCACTTCGCGGGGCTCCTACTTCTGAGTAGTTTATAAAAAAATAACCACGAAGGAGATGGCGGGTCGAGTGAGCTGGCGAAGCGAGCGAATAGACCCCGCCATATCCTTCGTGGTTATTTTTTCGCTTCGCCCGCTCACTCGACCCGCCATCTTCTTCTAACCTAACCTATCTGAGTCGGGATGTACTAAGTCCCGAGCTCGCTTCGTTCGATCTTACACTGAATTTAACACCAAAATATTAACTTGTAGCTTATTGAGCGTTTATGATAACATTTAAAGTCTGAAAACCATATAAAAACTTTAAGTGAGATAAAAAAATTAATCAACAAGCATTTTTCAATGTTTTTTTAAATGTTCGTTTTTGTGTAGATTAACAAAAAATTATATAAACTTCGTTTAAGCTTTGCAAAAAAGTTATGAACGATTATATTCGAAGAAGTGCGTTTATGATCACATTTAAAGTCATAAAACTATATGAAATCTTGAGGTGAGATATTTTTCATATTTTTTTCCATAAATCCGCCATAAAGACAAAGATTTTTTTAAACATCGTAGAAACCGGATGATTTTTCGATTTTCTAGAGCTAAAAATCGAGGTGACCGCGATAGTATAAAATTACCGGTATTAGATGATTGGCTGCGAGATTGCGTCTTAAATTACTTTATCTTATATTAGATCAAATAAGAACAATTGTAGATGCTATAACTCGTTAAAACTAAATAATTTAAATAATAAGTCTAATATAGTAGTCAAAATTATTAAAAACAATTATGAAATAAGAATAACTACTATGCAACAGTAAAAAAATAGTTTTACCGCAACTTTATAGCCTGTTCGCTTAGATACCTTTACTACGAGATGTAATACCTTAGGTCGCCTTTGTGTCGCGCCGCCTTGGCACGTATCGCATTTTGTTAAAGGTGCCGTCGCGACATGATAGGTGCGGCGTGTGTACGCAGGAAATTTTGGGATTTTAAAACGAAACGCCATGCCATAGTGAAAGCTTGTTTTTGTTGATTCTGCTAAGTATACAAAAATGATTTTTCATCCTTGGGAATTTTGAGTTAACCAATAACTAAAATACTATTTTAGTATGGATTCAGAATGTGATGACTTTGAATGCGTTATAATAAATACAGGGGGTAATATACTCCGACACTTCTAGTGATCAAGAATATTGTCGATTTTACGTTCATTTATGTTTAAACTATTCATATTTTTCATTTAAATTCTCTTTGCTACCTAACTTATATTTATTATTTATATCCGTACTTTAATTATAATAACCATAAGAATAAAACAGAAGTACATTTTGTTCTTAGAATAGAAAAACATTTATTTAACAAACACATTAAAAAATAATAAAATAAAAGCAAAATTATGAGCACCTCCGGTTATACCGACCGACACTATCTAAGTGAACAGACTATAACTTACTCGTAAGATTGATTCAAAATCTTAAAATATTCCTTTTTACACTTAAAAGGATAAAATACTTAAACTTTAAAAAAAGTTACTTTAAATAAACCTTAAATAAAACTTAGGTATTTCAAAAATTTTAAAAGAAATAATTTGCTTTTGAAATCAGTGCTTATGAAGATATTATAGTGGTTCGAGCAATTACGAGTAAAGTCCCGACTTTTACGTGAAAATTATTATTTCTTTTACAAATATTTATTTTTGATAGCTTACAATAATATTACAAAGTTATTCATTTTCCGTGGAATTGTAATTTTTTAACCCAAGTGCATTTTATAAGTAAGTCGATTATTATTTATTAATTTGTTAAGAATACTCCGCTGTGATAGTTATCCATTTAACGCCATTATGTGTTCACCACTATTGTGCTGACTTTTCACATTTCGAAAAATAGTGATTTACTTTGTGGTGGAGGGGGACACCTGACTGTATTAAAATAATGCCACTTTAAAGCTAAATATTTCGAAAATGGTTCCCTGGATCGAAAAATTTTGTTCCATATCCCCAATATGTTTAAAATATCTATCCAACGACAGTCCACTTGATGGAATAGATGGGTAAAAAATATCCCGTTTACCTGTATGGGAGCTTACCCAAAGTAAAAATGTTTTTCAAGTTATTTTTTCATAACTTTGTAAGCGTTATTAATATGCTAAATTACGGATTTGTAGCACCTAGGGTCTTCGAATAAAATCGGAACGGACGTACGGACAGACGGACTGGCGCACGGGCGAAACTATAAGGGTTCCTTGTTGTTTAATTGTGGAACCCTAAAAATTACACTGTTGCTTAAAAAGTGTGGCCTACTATTATTACACTATAATATACGTCGTAATCATGTAGTTTTCCGTTGTATGTAATAAAATAATTACTGCGTCGATAGAATGATGTAACTAATCACAGCCTAAGTATATTTAAAAGTAAAAAGTAACAAATCGTTATATAAACGTAAATAAATAGTTATTTAAACATTTGTGGGCATATAACAAATAAGGCTTTGAATTTAAAAAAATACCTAAATTACCATGTAAAATTTGAAGTTACTTAATTATTGGTTGTATTTTGAATTATTAAGCTGCATTTGATTAATTTACATTGCTAAATAAAAAATAGAATATATAGTTAGATATTTTATAAATAAAGATATCGTTGAATAGTGTATGTCTTAAACTAATCACATCTTTGCTTGTCCTTAAAAATTATAGTTTTACATTGTCGTCTCTTGGACTTCATTCTGCCCTTATAGCTCCTGCATTGCTTTACTTACTTTGCTGCCAGACATTTTTCTGGCTGCAAAAAAAAGTATAATAAACATAGCTCTATTGAGCTATGTTTATTATACTCTTCCTATTTGTGATCATATTACCTACTTTTTTGAGTCATAATAGTTATTCAATCCTTACTTATATTTAGTTTTCTTTCCATTTATGGTCTGCCTAGTATTCAATTATTCCTTCATTATGATTTGTATGGAATGTAGTGTTTACGGAAATCTTTTTAATTTCCCGATACAATTTATCATCATTGCTACAGTCTACATAAGTCCTCCCACATAGATAGCTTTTTAGGGAGAATATTTGTCATAGTTGCCACGTTTGGCAGCGAAATGAAACGATACGGCTGTTTATAAAAAAAACAAGGTCTCACAGCACAAGCAAAGAAATAATCGAAATCAGTAAATTTATAGTTATATTGCATAAAAATATTTTGCAATCACAAACATACATTAGCAGAGAACGTTTATTTCCATTCGAAAATTTAAATTTGTGCTTCAAACCGAACAGCCTGTTTAATAAAGCAACGTGAGTGCACGAACGTCTTTTACTCTAGCGATGTTTGGTAGCTTACCTTACCCATATTTTATGAATTTCAGTAATTTAATTATTTTGTGGAAGTAATTACCTACATAACTAACTGCTGACACTATTATACGTATATTAGCTTTTTGCACCCCGGTATTACCCGCGTCCATGTCCGTCGGCGTCGTGTAACACGTCCATACAGTCATGACTTACGCTTATTATGAGATCAGTCGTCCAGAGTCCTGTCGTGATCATGGTGCTGTAAAGTACTCGAAACGTTGATAATTTAAAATAAGTTAATATACGCGATAAACTCCGTAAAACTAAGTTTCATTTAAATTACAAATATCATTTAATATTTTTTCACCATACAAATCGCCTCGTTAAGTAAAAAGTATCACAAGTGTAAGTAAAATATTGTAACACGTAATTTCAGTCTCTAAGGATTTGAATTTTTGAAAATCCTTTCTTAGTAGATACCTACGTAATAAAAGAAAGCTATTTTGACACAATTTTATGCTTATACGTCCAGCGGCTTAAGCTGTACGTCATATAATTTTTTTTATATACAACTTGCATCCTCGTTTTTAAACCAGGTAGATTGAAATGTTAAAAATGGTGATTTGAAATATTAAAAAATGTTAATTTCCATATGTGAATTTGAGAGAAAAAATTATATTGATGAATATACATCAATTCTCAAATTAACGAAAAAAAAACAATTATTAATTTTTCTCCATACAAATTTGAACACCTTATGGTCCCTCGAGATTTTTGAGCATTAATCGTAATTTATCTTAAGTTTTCTACATACAAAATTTAAACATTCTGTGTGGAGTTTTTTGAAAAGTAGCTAAGTCCAAATTCATTCTTTTACTTACGGAGTACTTTTAGTAAGTTTCGAGTCAAAAAGAGTCATACAAACTGTAACATCCTATTTATTTTTTAGTTGGATTTTTCAAAATTCTTTCTTAGTTTCAGAAATTTAAGTTTTCGCCGTCTAGCGGTATGGACTCTGCGTTGATAGATGAGCCATTCATTCAAGACATTACCTGACCTATTTATGTATTATACAGGTTGTCCGGAAACTCAACTTTAAGCAGGTACGGGGCAATAAGCTACGTTGTACCAGTTCCAGCGAAAAAGCCATGTATATATACATATATATATATATATGTATATATGTATGTGTGTATCTAATACATACATATTTATTTGGTTAAGTTATAAAATAAGTACACTTTTGAAAATGTTGAAAATCAATAGCCTTGATCACATATTAGGTCCTGTGATTACAAATTTCAAAAATTTTCAGTGTTTTTATGTAGTCCTTACAGCTATGCTATTGATTTCAGTCACAAATCCAATGATTATTATTGTAAGTTTAGTGAAAAAAAATTTTTTTTGCATACTCTATCCCTAAGTGGGGAATTTCTTCCAGGCAACCTCATTACGCAAAGAATTGTTCACAATTAATAGCTGCGAGGGAGATGTACACAGATTATAGAGTTAAATTAAACGGGAAGTAAGATGGGGAATTAAAGTTCCAAGTAATATTAGCTTTGAGTATATTTTCAAAAGAAAATTAATCACGGTGAATACGTAGAGTAAAAGAGTTTCACGTACTCTGTACCAGTGTTGATCATATCAAAAACTTTTGTTTGTTAGTGTAGGTCTGTAGCAGTACCTACAACTGTAATAGAACACTATTTATTAAAAAAATGAAGATGAATGTAGTGATGTACGAAGAGAAACAATGTAAGTGCGGTTTTCATTAGTTGAAAGGTCTAAGTCTAACTTAAAATCTGCGACCATTACTATAATCATCATTACGAAATATGAGAAAGTTTTCATATGATAGCTTGAGCTCTAGGTGTTATGCGATCTCATAATAATCGTGGGTCATATTATGATGCCTGGATGCTACTACTCGGATGCGGGTAACGCCGTGAGGCAAGAAGGCATTAGGGTATTCAATATCAAAAACGTCTTCCAACCATCCTGAGACGAATCAACTTTAAGTTTAATGAAACAAATTTAAAATTACTTAACATAACACGGATGTCCTACCAAACATACACTTTCATACATAATTTTCGTTTAGTCCTTACGTAGTGATCTTGTTATAAATATTTGTGTACATAATATGTTTGTGGTGTCCGACAGGATTATGTAAATTGCCCGGGGCCTTTTAATCTATTTATGGACATTTGCTTGGAAACTTTGAAAGTCGGAGAAAGTGGGTTAACAATGGGTGAGTGAGCTGTTAAATGTCTCATGTATGCCGACAAGTTATATTTGAACCGAATTATTAATAATTACATTAATGAACATATCATTCATTCAAAGATTTTAAGAAAAATTCCTTCATGCAAACATTCAGTAAAAGCAAGTTATATGAAAATGATGGCTTGAAAGAGAAAAAAGTAAGTCGATGTATGAATAAAGAATAGAAATAATGTTGGTTTAAGTGGTTGCAAGTGGATGAGTTAGTGTATTTACTATGTGTGTTTAGCAGGGATGTTAGACATGCCAAAAAAAGGGAAGTGAATCCAGGACACAGAGTAAATAATGCTGTTTATTTATAGTTGGAAGTCAACATGTATCAAAGAAGACACGTATTGCAATTCACAATACTGTGCTAGTCCTTACAGAAAAAACGTGGTGACGAAAAGTATGTTAGGGATAAGGGAAAAGTATGGTTTGCAAAAAGATGTTATTACCAGGATTAAGAAAGAGCAATATTTCGGTGATTTGGACACAGAAAACATAAATCAAAGTTTATCCACTAATGTGGCGATATATTGAAGATGAGCCCATTAGGTTTATTTGTATGTTTAATGATTTTTTTATATTTACGCGAATACTACACATCGTTTAAAACTACTTTTACGAATTTTATCACATGTAATTTGAAATTATTTTTAATTCCCGAGGTTTCGGGTGCTTTCTTGGTGACTGACGCCCCGTTGTCAATGTTAACCCGGAGTACCTTTAGCTTTTTAATTATTATTTATGGTCCGATCTACGCAGAATGAACTAACTGTATCTTGAAGGCTTGCAGTGGTATGCTTTGGTTTAGTTTTAATTTTATTGATTACAGGATCCCCAGAAAGTGGTAGTACTCATCCTCCTTCTCTATTGAAATTACGATATTTTGTTTTAATTTCAATAGCCTCACGTTTCATCCTTGGTAGGAATCGATGTTCTTTCGCGAGGATTTGTGGTCTATCAAATCTGATGTTGGGTTGGGGCCGCCTAGGATATGATCACAAAGCATCAACGTTCCGGGAAGTCTGCAGAAACTGCAAGACATAGTAAGTTCACTCTGCGTAGATCGAACCTTAAATAATAATTAAAAAGCGGAAGATACTCCGAGATAACATTGATATCGGGACGTCAGTCACCTCAGTCCACCGTGACCATGGGTGCTGAAAAGCACCCGAAACGTCCAGAATTAAAAATAATTAAAAATTAAGCGCGATAAAATCCGTAAAAGTAGTTTTAATCAATGTGTTAATATGAGTGCGCGTAAATATAAGAAATCATTAAATGGGACCTTCTTAATACTATGAGCATATGAAGGTCATATTCGGTTTGACCGCTATAACGACGAAAAATTTGCCCAATTAGGACGATAGTAACTGAATTACGAGTTACAACGGACTCATTTTCCAAGCGGACTTCTATGAAGTAGTATTCAAAGAAGATTAAAAGAGCTTTTTGATTTTGAAAACAATAGAATCTACATCAAATTATTCACATGCCAAGTCCGTACAAAAATAGTCATAGTTTCCTATGCATCTATTAGGTCCCAACAGTGCAACTCTTTATATAACCACCACTGCCTTCTACTAGTCTCGAACTATCCTGAAGCTTGCCCTCGTAGACCAAGAGTACCACGAAGATAAGCGAAAGTGATATATCAGGAGCCATCTCTTGGCGACCGATCCTCTTTAACTACCTCGCATAACGTAATGTATAGGTAACGCATAAGTAACAGACAAGTCTTTTTCTTTAAAAATATTTTTTTGTTTACAATTTCAGCTAGTTTTAGGTCATTTTCTTTGGAATTATAATGAAATGTTTACTAAACCAAGTGAGTGCATTTTATTGGTTGTTCGATTATTACCTGTTAAATTCATAAGCCTACTTAGCTGTGATATTTTGAAACTTCATTATAATATATATTACTATTTTGCATATTTTTCACATTTCCAAAAACAGCACTTTACTTGATAAGGAGCGGGTAGTACTAACTAATAAAGATATAGATAGGTAACTCTAATAAAGAATCCCAGTTTAAAGCAAAAAATATATAATAGCGTTATCTATAACTATGCCACATTAAGCTTTGTAGCACCTAGGGTTTGGGTCCCGGGACGTCTCGTGTGTCGAAGTCCCGGGACTTTTAGTAATTTTAGTTGTCTCGAGTCCCGGGACTTTCGGGTCGAGACTCGAGACGAGACAAGATTGTCGAAAATGTTATGTTATCATTTTTATTTTCAAATAATTGAAGGAGCCTATCGCCATCTGTTAGTTAAATTTCAAAAGGAGTTTCAGTCGTTTGAAGCAACCGAAAAACGTACAGAATGTTTGGAACTACTACTAGTATAAAGCCTTAAACACAGTTAAACCGACATCTGTTGAAAACGAGAGTGTGTGTTCTCCTTGTCCGGTGGCATTATTACAAAAATCAGAAACAGATTGTCGAACAAAGCTGTTGAGGCTCTGATTAAAAGCCTATTTTATTAAACAAGCAAAGAAGTCTAATTAATGTGTTAGTTGATTATTTAAAAGTCTGATTTATAAGTCGGCTTTATTATTTTTATTTAGATTATTTAATTATGAAACAAATCTAAATTAACAATGTAGTTATTATGACCAATGATTAGATTCTAGAATTACTAGATAATACTAAAATTATTAAGAATCAGTATGATTTTTTACTATGTTCGTTTTATAACTATAAGATTTCACCGCCGCAAAGAATGAAAATATTAAGATAAATTATATTTTTCTTAATAACATTAATAAATGTTGATTTTTACAAAAATTGCCTTTTTTAATATTCATTTTAATATTCAAATCGACCCTTAGTACCTGGTTTACCGAGCTTTACTCGGTTTTTTTTAAATCGTTTGTTTTACAAATTATATTAAGATACAAATTACATGCTGATGAAATATGAATAATATTTTTTGATCTTACCGACATAATAGAAAAAACTGAACTAGTTATTTGAATAAAAAATCATGAGTGTAATTAGTTTAATTTAAATTTACGTGTTTTAAAAAAATACTAAAAAAGGGTTTCTAAATGATAGATTTTCTCAAAAAAAGGAGGGAACTTGAAAAAAAGGAAATAAGTCAGACTGAAGACAGGACTCGAACCAGGGTACTACGATTTCGAGTCCGCCCGGTTACCTTCTTATTCTAACGATATGTTAGCAGTTTTTCATTGCCTTAAAACACGAATATAAAAAAACATTTTCTAAAAATAAATCCTAGCTAGATCGATTTGTTGTCCCCGAAAACCCCCGGACACTAAATTTCTATGAAAATCGTTGGAGCCATTTCCGAGATCCGATTCCATACATATATGTTTATAGTACAGTTTTATATGTACCTACATTAGGCAAATTCTTAAGTTATTTGGAAGCTGGAGACCAACTTACATCTATTACTGATTGAATAAAGTAAAAGTACAAACTATTTTATTATACACCACTGCTTGACTTCACTCCCACCTAGCAATTGGTGGTAATGGTGATAAAGCTTTAAATCTTATATCACACTGTCTTAGCGTATCAAAGGCCTATTTACTCTTGTCTTGAAGACACTCAAATTAATATAATAGCGCCATCAGAGTGTATAGAAAATCAAGACTCATATTTGTTATATCCTCGAACGGCGGAATTCGTGAATAATCAAGCGAATAATAAAAGCGAGTTAGAAAAGAAAATAGACATTTTATCACAAGTAATGTAACTTTAGATAAATACTTCTTATGGCATAGAATTCTTAAAAATGAGGATTAGGTTTAATATTTACACAAAAGTTTAAAGTTTAAAGCGTATGTACACTCAAGTAGTATCCTCGAGTAACGTACTGAACCCATTCAAAAATAACGACTAAGATCGACTTTGCTTTTTATTCTATATTTAAAAAGTAACTAAATTTTTAACAAATAACCTAATTAAAATAAAAAAAATTAAAAAAATTACATAATAGCTTCTGAATTCGGGGGCTTGAATTGTTTGTTCCATACACTATGTCACAGCATCTACTTCAAAAGCTAATGTTCGGAAGTTATTTACCATTCTTTCTAAATCTTTCTTTACCATTCGGTCTAAGGAATATCAATTATTCAAGGTAAAACAACAGACTCATCTAAATAGTTAGATAGGAATCTTTATGTTGTTTCCTTTTTCCAAATTTTTTATCCACATTTGTACTCTAATTGAATAAAAAAAGAATCATCTTATCCCTCCAAAAACGGCTAACACTACAGTCTATACATATATCCTATACATATTAGTTTCATTTAAATACGTGTAAAATTTACCGTCACGGATCTATGAAAGACGTTATCCGAAGGGTTCTTATCTTTATAAATGTATCCTCAGTTTTGGTCCCACAGAACACGTACTGCACTGAACAAACGTACAAATTCTTGTTTTCAAGTTATGAGATATACGTGACGGGCAGATATTTCGTAATCTTCTGAACGCTGCTAAGTTAAGGTGAATCTAATCAATAAAACACCTACTGTTGGGAGACACTATTGAGGTCATTGAACATAATACTAAGTCCCTCCAGTAATTCTGCCATAGTGGCTATATGGTCGGAAAATCGAAGGTGAGTGATGATGTACTCGCTATTGACGTTATACCATAAATTACTATAATACACAATATAATGGCTGTCAACTTTATTTTATACGAGGATTTGCGTCGCCAAACCCGGTTCGCAGTGTTGACAGACTGAGTAAATTTACACATTTTAGACTTTGGATTAATGTTCAAAATCGTCATAAAATTTTAATACATATCTATTTGTGCAATTTGGCATTTTCTAAATAATTTGCATGCGAAATTTGGAAACGATTGTAACGTCAAAACACATCTCGTGTTGACATTTATACGTGTGAATTGACGTGTTAGTGACATTTTAGTGGCTGCGCCCCCTCCCCTGTTCTATTATGTATTATTCTATTGTGTATGTATATATTATAGTTTCTATGCGTTATACCGTATCGGTCGGGAAAAATCACCAGTGATAGCATTTCAACAAAGAAATTGTGCGAGGAAGAAAACATCCAGTTAGGGGGCATATTGGTTGACAGCCAATCATTCAGATCGTATGGTTGATATCAAGAATTTTCTCGCGATATGCGCTGGTGAAACTTGGCTTCCCTAGGCAGTCTCAGAAGCTTTTTTCTGAATCGTTATGTACGTGTGTGTCTGTATACGATGCGGTAGAAAAGTTAGGCCACCATTATGGAGAATATTACCGCCTACCCACTGTGCACTGAAGGCAGAGATATGTGTGATAAGAATGAATGGATGGTGATTTTTAGGTCAAGCGCGACATGGTAGCTATCAAGCAGGAGTTGGACACGGTGCAGCAAGTGAAAGAAGAGATCGAGGAGCTACGAGAGTATGTCGACAGGCTTGAGGAGCATTCGCAAAGAAGAAAGTTGAGATTGCTCGAGCAGGTTTGTATGGAATATTTCACAATGTTTTTAGTCAATTTTCAAACAAAGTTTAACTGTCGCAAATGAATTTAAGAGACATTCACCTCATTAATATCATTTTATTCGCTATTCACAATATTGAATAACCCAATAAAGAGTATGAATATATAATGAAAGCATATTACGAGTCTTGTAACAAAATTATTTTAAATTACTGCTAATAAAATTATTTATGTTAAAATTATTGAATAATTCATACTTCATAATACAATACTAGATTAAATTATAAAATATATAATTACATAGCACAAATTCTTGAACAATTAGATATTATAGGTACCCCACGCAACATATACATTCTTTCTACTCCGAAAACGGTGGCTAACAAAATTATGTTCGTGTATTTTGGAGTGAGTAAATAAAGTTAAATAGAGCAGCATAGGTAGTCCTGTTGATGTATGAGTTGTATTGAAATTTCAACGATATTTCTGTAATGTAAACTGTCCCTAAAATTGTAATAAAATTTAACGTTATGATGAAATACTCATTATTTATTATATACTTTCATGTTCACAAAAGTATCATCTGAAATGTCTGCGATGAACGCTTATTTCGTTGCACAATGCATTGTGAAAAGTAATCACCGATATGCATTTTCATTATTCATAAATCTCCCGAAACACGATATTGGCTGGTTCACTCATTTTAATCAAGGGGAATTATTGTTTTTAAACTTACGCGGCATGTATTTTAAATAAATTGAAGTTGCTTTTTGGTTAGCCAAACGAAATATAAAATTGTTTTCCATTGTTGAAATGTAATCAAATGAAACATGATTAAATTTACGTGAAAATTAAAGTAGTTGTTACGGAGTTTTAATATATAATATTAATTTCAATATCAGCTACAGATTATATAAAATATGAAAGCAAGTAAAAATTTAGATAATAAGAAGTGAAATGTGTTACATTGCTGTCATTCTCAATTGTTTCAGGGACTTACTTTCTTCTTGTCGTACGCTATCTTAGCAGCAGTTCTTGGAATGCTGCAATTTGGTTACAACACTGGTGTTATTAACGCTCCCGGCAGAGTGAGACTCCTTCATTTTATAAATTAACTAAATTTTTATCTATTTCAATCAACATTAACTACGATTTGGTGCTGTGCTATATAAAATTCATTTAAAACAACTTACACTTAAAACCTTCCATTTGGTAGTTGTTGTAAAAGTTAAAGGAATGTTTGAAATTTGAAATTCGAAAATATCTTCTCGTTTTGAGGTCTGCAAGATCGAATTTTATTGTTTTAAAAGGATGTTTGGGTATCTACATTCGAAAAATAACTTGAAATGTGCGAGCGTGTAAATAACCACCCTAACCAATAATTGGTCAGAAAGAAATCATTCTTTCTGACCAATTATTGGTTAGGGTGGTCCATCTAAACGGAGACTAGACAACTGCACAGGATAGGATTATAGTACACTAATGTGTGCGCACTCGCATAGTGCGATGGAACAGCAATCCGACACGACCGCAGAGATATTAGGCGCAAGGAAAACGGCTTTACATGCTTTCCGAAGCATGGTGGTGAAACACCGCAAATTTTACTTACTACTAACAATTCATCAACTTAGTAAAAACTTGCTTCACATATAATTTACCACTGACCGTAAATGGTTTGTCGTCAGAACATCGAAAACTTTATGAAAGACGTTTACAAAGATCGCTATGGCAAGGATATACACGAAGACACGGTGAATAGGTTATATTCGATAGCAGTTAGCATCTTCGCTATCGGTGGCATGCTCGGCGGCTTCTCAGGTGGAATGATTGCAAATCGATTTGGAAGGTAATCGCATATCTTATATAACTTTTGACATTACCTGCTGTTTTATTTATATGTGTTTCTGTTTATTAACTTCCATATGTATTTTGGTCACAGGAAAGGGGGTCTATTGCTCAATAATATCCTTGGCATCAGCGGCGCTAGTCTTATGGGTTTCACTAAAATTTCTCACTGTTATGAAATGTTATTCTTCGGCAGATTCATTATAGGCGTCAATTGTGGTAACTATCTCTTATATCTAGCTAATATAGACGACACACACGGTCAGTTCCATTGACCATTCCAACTGACCAGTTCAAATTAGGACTGTTGATATTTTTTAAAATATCGGATTTTCGATATATCGATAAATAAATTTATGCATAAAACTCTGATATTGATATATTTATAATTATCGATATATCGAAAATCCGATATTTTAAAAAATATCAACAGTCCTAGTTTGAACTGATCAGTTGGAATGATCAATTGGACTGATCGTGTGTGTCTTCCAAACAGTTCTTGTTCGTTATATATCCTGATGACGTCGTGAGGCAAAACCGGTCGTTATATATAAATAGTAAGTGAAACATATATATCTTCAATTATCTATATATAAAGATAAAGTTTCATCAAGCGACGAAAAAGTTGCTAAAATCAATGTTATGACACCGATGGAGATTGTATTAAACTCGTAAATAACTAATGCAGATGAGGTTACTATTGTAGATTGTACGTACTTATTTCAATAATTACGGACGATTATTTGAAATTATATGAATAAATGTATACTATCTTGACTCGTCCGAATATTGCCTATAAAACTACAAATGTTTTCACAATCAAGTCATATTATAATGTTATATTGGATAACATTCCACTAAAGTAATGAAAACCTTGGTAACATAGGTAATATACCTAAAGAAGATAAATATTTTTGTAAGAAGAATAAAACATCCTATAATAAAGATCTGTAAATACTGTGTAGAGTTTATAAAATAGTACCAAAAGAATTCCCTAAAATGGAAGAGATTATTTAAAACAGTGTTTCTCTTTGAGAGGCAACACATGAAAATCTATCACTTACTCCGTCTCATCCTATAGATATCGATGGTAAGAGGTCAATTCTTGCAATCAGTGACAAACAAAGGCATACTTTCCATACTATGACAGCCTTGTTTATAGGTTAAAGAAAAAACTTAAAACTATTTTACAGTTACAGCTATAGATAAACCAAAAAAAGTTAAGTAATTAAAACCAAGCCTTAAAAAAATTTCTTTGTAACACAATGCCTCTTTAATCTCAATTTTTTTTACATTACAGGTCTGAACACATCACTAGTGCCAATGTACATATCGGAAATAGCCCCGCTAAACTTACGCGGTGGATTAGGCACCGTTAATCAGCTGGCGGTAACTGTAGGACTGCTGCTTTCACAGGTGCTAGGTATTGAACAAATACTTGGTACAGACGAAGGATGGCCTATTTTACTTGGTAAGATTTTTTTTACTAGTATAGCACAAAATATTTTCAGGAACTTGTCGTGTATTAAATTATATGATTGATTATATAACAATAATTTTATTTAAAATTTACAAAAGCAGCCTTTTATTCATGAAATTATTGCATTAATTGGTCATTTTTAAAGAGTTAAATATTTTTACCTTATTTACTATCTTCGGATGAATCAAGCACTACCTTTTATTAGTTAAAAAAATTTTTTTTTTTTTATATATATATATATATTCCTGGCATAGTTATACTCATATAAACGTGTTTCTCCGTTTTCTCTCTGGACATAATATATCGAATAATCAAAGCAACGACTTCGGAAGCTATAAGTGTAATTGTTTTTTTATATATTTTTGAAGTCAATTTTTAATTGTATTAAAGTTGATTTTAACTTATTGCATGCATTGAAGAATATCATGCTACTGAATAATTACATTAAAAACGTCATCCCCTTAATTTCCTTAGGGGTGTAATGTTTTCTTAATATTTATATGGCACCATCTCCGAGTTATAATCTATTTAATTAAAGAAGAGTCATTGAAATTGGTAAAGTCGTTTCCGAAAAATCGAGAAACCTTTTTTATAAAACCAAAAAATAATTTTCTCGTTTTTGGAACTGAAACTGGTTTCGGAATTTAAAAAATATATAAAGCTACTTCAGTCCCTAAAATGTTTTATTTATCAGATTTACGGCTTCTAATTCGAATTTTCTTTCGATCCTTACGTAGCAAGTGGCATTTAAACAACCAATGGTAATGTTAATATTATTGGTTTAAAATTCTAAACATTTCAATAAAATCAAACACGCCTATCCTGTCCATCACCTTCATATCTTGTCAAATCGTCAATTTGCCGCAAATTCACGGCTGCGGATCGTTGAAAATTTCGTGCGCGCGTTTGGCAGCACTTAACTACTAAATCATCTAACACTTTACGAGTAACTGAATTTTTTATTATTTATTTGATAAACACCAAAAACAATACATTACAGATAAATACATTAATAGTGTTGTTCCAAAGAGTAGGTATATAGATTACTTTAAGTATATTGTTAGGTCTGAAAGTCTCCATATAAATGAACTTGTATTCTACTGATAAAATACATAACTATGGATATATGATATACATAAATTTTATGGTTATACATATTGTCTCAGGATTTGACTTATTCCTTTGAGCTTTGAGAAATGCTTTGAGAAATACTTTAAGTATAACTATTCTAAATTAAAATGCGATTAAATAAAAGTTGAAGCATGAATACAATAAAGTTAGTGTTTTACTTACAATATTATATTCGAATACCTCAGGTATTGACTGAGCACTCGGCTTAGATAGTACACACAAAGAGCTCAAATTTGGTCCCCGACCACACGTTTGAAGCAATTGTTAATCTCAATTTTGTAAAAATATTATAATACTTTATAAGAAATACTGCAACTGTCGCATAATGTTATGCCTTATCTATACTCCATAACAGGTAATCAAAATTGTAATTAGTCATAAATAAGCTCCAAGTTTTAAATCCACCATAGAATCTAATCTGCTTTGGCTAGTTTGCATAGTTCATTCACTAGTAAATTTCGACTATATTAGGAAAAGCTTAATTACTGTTTATTATTTTTGTTCCCATTTGTAAAGCTTATATATATATATATATATATATATATATATATATATATATATATATATATATATTTTTTTGTGTGTGTGTGTGTAACTTTTGGTGTCTAAATGAAATGATGAAATATCTAGCGCCGTTAAAAAATCTATTAGCAATAAAATTCGAAATATGGGTTTATTATCAAAAGTCCAGTTCTGAACAAAAAAATATAAATCTCCCCCATAGACTGCCTCAGGAGGGATATTTGCATTAGTTGCCACTCTTATCAGGCAGGTCAGCAACCTCGCAAGCTTTTGGTATTACCCGGTGAGATATTCAAGTTATTTACATTAATCGTTTTACTGTAGCACACAGTATATAGTATTCTATTGTAGCAGCTTTAGTATTATATTACTAAAGCCTTAACAATGGATATCATGTGTTCAAGCCGCTAAAAACCATCGAGTCGTCATACGAAATGATTTTTCAGTTATTAACAATTCTCAACCTGTCACTTAAAATGTTTTAGAAAATATAATAGTGCACAGAATATTGAATTACTAATTGAACAAGAATATTAAACAAGAATATTGAATTCTTGTAATAACATCGTTTAACAAAGATGAAAAAAAATAAGAGATATTACATAAAGCACAAGATAAGAAATTATCATGTACTTTATGGAATAATCAAAAGAGATCCATTAGATTTCTAGCTGTATAGACTTGAATGGACCTCTTAAAAAATACTGCTTTTAAAAATAGATCCCTTGAAAAAGTATATGAATAAAGCTTCTTCATTCACTCGTCTGCTGACGGCATTAACGGTACGGGAAACAAACAAAAAAGCCGTCTTATTACAAACAGCAATATAAAATAAGTCTTAGGTTTAAACTAGAGTCTGTTGAAATAAAGAAATCCCGAGAAAATTATGCGAACCTCAGAGTAATTTTATACAATACGAACTAAAATGTAGAGCACAGCGAATGATCCTTGCAAGCATATCTTTGCAGCAATAGAATTAGACAGCAAATATCAATATCTGCGATTACCGTAGCATGCTGCAGCTAACGAACTTGTTTCATGAAAAAGACTTTTCTTAAATCATAGTTCAAAACCGAAACTTTCAATAATTAAATACAATGTGGCATTTGCATTCAGATACATTCTAAATTCCAAATCGATATTTATTATATTAGGTTATTCTGCATACTCGTACGTATCATTGCTACTCTATTTAATTTCTAAGACCAAAAGTAGTGTTTTATAGAATTAGAATCGATATGCAGATGCGTTGTCACATCTGAGGACTAAGATGAAATGTCTTTTTTTCAGTAAAAAGAGTCTCCGGTTCTCTACACTCACCATACAAAACACGCTACGTATTAAGCTGCTATTTTACGCTGGTATTCTGTGAGAGTGTGGTCATACACTGGTGAAGCCGACCCATTCGTGCTACAAACATAAGAAAGACCAAATTAGTGGACTAAATCATTATTTTCTCAAACCATTGAACTTAGATAAGCGAACACATAAAACTGAAAATATCTATTTCCGGTAAAATTACGACTTTATTCTAGTTGCAACATTATGAAATTTAAAAAGTAAAGCTGGCACTATACCCGCGTGTCTTGTGCGATTCTTAATAAAAGTCGGAGAATGAGTAGAATTTGTAGTTTTATAATATTATATCATTTTTTTACTAACGAGACAGTTAAAGCCTAGCCTACGATACGAACTCACTAGCTCATTCTCCTTCCTCACATCATCCTTGTCCCCAATATATTGATCAAATAATCTAAACAAGTTTTTTTTTAATTTACACATCTGATTATTGCATTGTATAAATAATATACAAACTCTCACGCCTGTCCCGCGGAGGGGTAGGCAGAGACTACGGATTTTGTACTTGGCATAATCTGCACACATCACTCTTCTTATTTAGCATCCAAAGTCTACCCATACATACTCGTTGCGTCGGTTGAAGTTAGTCTTAATTTGGTCCATCTTCAATATATCGTCAATTTGGCTGATAAACTTCCACCTAGCGCCACACTTGCCAATCTGCCACTAACTTCATAGGGAGCAAGGGTCTGGACAGTTGCGTTGCGCATAATAACCGGTTGTGACGCGGCCGTTTCTTGGTGTCAGATGCCTGGTTATGGAGGTTAGCGGGATTCGAAGCACGGTTGCACCGCTGCCCGACCGTAGATAGTTGGGGGCCCAATTAATGAGCCAGATATTCATAAAAGGCTGCCCCGCCATCTTACGAAAAATCCTAGGATGGCTGCACCATACCGGTTGGCGACTGAAGAAGAGGGCCTGGAGGTGATTTATAGGGGGGTTCGGGCGTCTCTGCGATTTCCATGCTAGGTACCATCGAAGCTGTAACTCTGTTCGCATCCCTAGGTTATATGTGTGACGCCTCGTCCAACTGCCATTCTCTCAACCTATTCACTCCAGCAATGATTTTAAAAAAAGAAGAGTAAGCTGTACAGCAGCGGTTGCACTCCCTCTCTATCAAATTGCACCTCACAAACATCCGAGGCCTGCGCTTTAATCTCAATGCAGTCCATTACCACTTTGAAACTGACAAGCCGTACTTGCTCTTCTTGACTGAGATGCAGATCAGATGTCCTCTAGATACGGCGTACCTTGGCTACCCTGGGTACACATTGGAGCATAATTTACATCAGCGCACCGGAGTCTGTGTTTAAGTCTGCAACGACATCTGCTGTAAGCGTCTCCGTCACCTTGAAGACCCCACTTTCTCTACGATCTGGGTACTCATAGACACAGGAGTTGATAAAATTATTTATTCCTGTGTCTATGGATCGCACAGCGGTGACCAGGAGACAACTAGGCTATTTGAACACCTCAGTGAAGCTTCTGATGTGGCTCTCAATCGGCACAGTTGGTTTTTCTGGGGGACTTTAATGCCTGTCATCAGGACTGGCTGTTCCCATACCAGAAGACCGACCACGTTGGGAGAAAGGCGTGGAACTTTGCCTTGTCTCTGGGACTCTTCCAACTGGTACAACGAGCAACAAGGGTACCTGATGTAGATGGGCATATAGCCAACTGCCTCGACCTTCTGCTAACGACTGATCCAGACAGGTTCAATGTTAAGGTTACCTCACCCTTGTGAAATCTGTGTCGTTATATTCCCCACCCAACTACGATTTCCACGGTGTGCGGCGAGTGTGGCGATACAAGTCAGTAGATTGGGATGAGATGCGGCATTTATTTGCATCTTATCCTTGGCGGCAGGTCTGCTTCTCGTCTGAAGATCCGTCAAGCTGCGCGGATTCCATAACTGATGTAATACGTCAAGCGATGAAGTATTTCATCCCCTTTGCTGACGTGCCAATTGGTGGTAAAGCTCGCCCATGGTTCAACGCCGAGTGTACTCGTGCTGAAAAGCACAAGCATATGGCGTACTTATTCTGGGTCGATGCTTAAGACCGCAAAGCTCCGGATGTTAGGCTTAAGAAGAGAGCCTTTAACCAAGCCGCCAAGTCTTGTAAAAAGGCGGTACGGCAAGCCAGTTTCGACCGCATTAAACGCGTCGGAGCAAAGCTCTCTGTCAAACCAGATGATTAACAGAGAGCTTTGTACCGATGTTTGTACCGATGGGTGTAATGAGATCGAAACTGGCTTTCCGTAACGCGTTTTACAAGATGCCAGATGGCAGTAGAGCTTTTTGGTCTCTCGCCAAAGCGGTCGAGACAAACTTCTGTCAAAGCCTCCGCTGGTAAAACCAGATGGCTCATTGGCGCATGCTCCTAAAGAGTAAGCGGATTTATTTGCTTCTCTTTTTGCTTGCAATTTGCGTCTGGACAGTAGCAATAGCGTACCACCTCAATTACCTCACTGCGGTACCTCTATGTCAGAGGTCCGTATCACCATCAAGGAGGTTCTTAAAACCTTGCGAAGTCAAGAAGTGAACAAAGCTAGTGGACCTGATGGTATACCAGCTATAGTTCTAAAGGTCTGTGCCCCTGAGTCGTCTCCAGTGTTGACGCGCAGGACTGGAATAGTTCCCAAATCTTGGAAGCTGGTCAATGTGCAGCCCGTACCTAAAAAAGTTAGCTGTGCCAACCCTGCCAACTATTGACCAATTCAATTAACTTCAATTACCTCCATACTCTGCAGGATTATAGAGCGTGTATTGAACTCTCGCTAATGGCATACCTAGAACAAAAGGAGGTCCTTAGTGACCGGCAATACGGGTTTCGCCGAAATCGATCAGCTGGGGACCTTCTAGAGTATGCCATACACTAATGGGGCTAGGAACTCGAGAACAGTGGAGAAGCACTTGCTGTTTCCCTTGATGTCTCAAAGGCCTTTGATAGAGTTTGGCACGCTAACCTTTTGGGTTTCTCTCCGCTACTCTCTTTCTGATGCTGATCTTCCTGCTTATGCCCGGTATCTATGGGTATGCAGACGATAGCACAGTTATGGAGAGATACTAACAAAGTGCTCGGGCCAGTTAAGATCAAATCCAGTCCGAAAGAGAGGCTATGATTGAGCGTGCGAATCTCACACTACAGGCAGTTTCCGAATGGGGCGATGGCAATCTCGTGAGATTCAACGCCTCCTAAACACAAGAGTCTTTTCACCGCTAAAAGGAGCCCGCTCACCCTGGCTCCTACTTTCCGGAATGTATCCTTGGAGTAAACTAACCGCCTTCAGTTGTTAGGGGTTGAATTTTCTCTGAACCTCAACTATGGGTGGTTCATTGAGTCCAGAGCCAAAGCAGCCGCAAGGAAACTTAGTGTTCTTGCAAGGCTGCGGCGGTACTTCACGCCGGGACAGCTCCTTACCTCATATAAAGCGCAAATCCGGTCGTGCACGGAGTACTGCTGTCACATATGGACTGGTGCTGCAAAATGCCACCAGGCAGCGTTGAACTCAGTGCAGAGACGTACTAAGAGGCTCATTGGTGACCTTGATTTGGTTGAAACCAATCTTGTCAGCCTCGAGCACAGGCGCAGAGTAGCCAGCCTCTCGGTATTTTATAGGATGCATTTCGGAGGGTGTGCGTAGAAATTGAACGCTTTAATTCCTCCCTCTCCTTTCCATCATCGGACGACCAGGCGGTCGGCGGGTCTTCACCCCTTTGATGTCGATATTCCACACATTAGAACCAAACGGTTTACTTCGACATTTTTAATGCGTACAGCAAAGGAGTGGAATAATTTGCAGCCTATCTTTCCGTCCGAATACAATCTGGGCGTCTTCAAGGCATGAGTTAATAGGCTTTTGTTAAGCTAAGACAGTGCGATTTACCATCTAAGGCTGTATCCCCACTTACCACCCGATGGGATTGTGGTCAAGCACCGGCTTATAAAAAGTAAAAATAAAACTTCTCTTCTCTCTGCAGCATAAATTTGTTATGTTACTCTTTGTTCATTCTAAGTTTTCAAACCACCGAAGCTCTATTATTCAGACTTACCCATAACTTACTTCTTAGAGGACCTCATTCCTACATCTTAATTATACTCTTATGCCCCTTCTACCAAAACAAACCAAACCTTCACTACCATACATTAAGGGCTGTTTTTAATCATTCTGACTTTACACAATAGAGTATAAGCCCCATTCACTCTATGTCGTCCTACTCTTCGTCTTAAATACTTGTCACATCTACCATTCCTGCTAAATACTAATTCTAAATACTAAAACTCATTCACTTAATCAACTTTGTTTATCGAAAATACTAAGGACCTTAATATTTTCGACAAACTAAACAGTATTTCTAAGTTTTTACAACGGCC
The DNA here is from genome assembly GCA_907164705.1 of Parnassius apollo. Lineage (NCBI taxonomy): Eukaryota > Metazoa > Arthropoda > Insecta > Lepidoptera > Papilionidae > Parnassius > Parnassius apollo. The sequence goes on along the minus strand of CAJQZP010000963.1, from coordinate 931,807 downwards.
ATCGGCACCACCTTGCTGTAGTCGACTAAACCTGTACTTTTTACGTCGCATATAAAAAGTAATAACTATTGTGCAGGTTTGGCAATCTGTCCTGCGATTTTACAACTTCTTCTCTTGCCGGCCTGTCCAGAGTCTCCACGATATTTACTAATCACGCGTCAATGGGAAGAAGAAGCACGACGGGCTCTTCGGAGGTTGCGAGCTAGTAATCAGGTTAGTATTACACAAATTAAGAACACTGTTACTATTAGAGTATGATAAATTAAATTTTAGCTAAAATTATAATTAAAAAATAGGTTGAAGAAGATATTGAAGAAATGCGCGCTGAAGAAAGAGCCCAGCAAGCAGAAGCGTCCATATCTATGCGAGAATTGCTCTGTTCACCTACTCTACGGGCACCTCTGCTGATCGGTGTCGTGATGCAACTGTCACAGCAACTGAGCGGAATCAACGCGGTTTGTTTTATTACCTTAATATTTATTTACTGTACACAGATATTTCAAAAGCAAAATAAGTTTCACAAATTGTATTTTTTTTTTTGGTAAGTTGCTGTAAAAACTATATTTATTTCACAGGTATTCTATTACTCTACTTCACTGTTCACGTCATCGGGATTAACTGAGGAGTCAGCCAAGTTTGCTACAATGGGTATTGGTGCAATCATGGTAGGCATGACGCTCGTCTCCTTACCCCTAATGGACCGCACTGGACGCCGTACACTCCATCTCTATGGTCTTGGTGGAATGTTCATCTTCTCAATTTTCATCACAATATCTTTCCTTATAAAGGTGTGTCTTATATAAGAATATCATAAACTATTTTATTTAAAGACACAAATAGTCAACAGTAAATATTGTAACAAGTTAATTAAACTTTGGAATATAATTGTATATAAATGGACTTCAGTGGACTTCTTATTTGTCAGTTCACAAAAGTCCACCGCTGAACATGGGCATCCCCGTTGAAGGGAGGATTTGACGATTAAGTTACGTTCGGCTGGTGGATTCAAGATTGCAGTACTTGACATTTTGTACCGTTGACACTGCTTCGCTTGCTCGCTTAAACAAGGTGGTTATACCGCCATCTATCGGAAATCATGAAATCTTTTTTAGCATAATCTATTAATGTACATGGTAGAGCCACGCTGCAGCTATATTATAGTTGTAGTACGAATGGGTCGGCTCGACCGGGACAGGGCCACGCTTTATACTGGAATCGAGGCATTCCATCTCAGGGGTGACAATGCATTTGGATTTTGATCCTAAGTTTGAGATAAATATGGATGTCTATGAGCTACAGCATTCACATACGCATAACGCATAACCCAATGCTATTGAGAAAATCCATGATCACCTCTTACGGTATCCACGGAACGAAAATAAATTGTTTTCTTTATGTACGTAGCAAAGAAATTACAATAATTATGGCGATGGTGAAATGATTCTACATAGTAGCATCAAATATTATTTTTGATGCCATAAAGCTATCTCTTTTTATGTACAAAGTATTGTTTTATCTAGGTATCTGTGACGGGATGTTAAAAATAATGAGTGTAATATATTTTATTTCCTTATGAGTTTCATCTGCTTAGTACGAGATGTTTTACCTCTTGTAAACAATAACGTAGTCATATGCAACGTGACAACATAATATTATTTTTATTTAACTTTGAGATTGATTTAGGTTATTATAAGTTAATGTTATGATAATTTTGTTAAATGGTCCATTACTTCCAAATCGATTTAACTTTTAAAAATTATTCAATAATTTTTATTAAGATAGAAATTTGCCATTATATGCTTAGTTCCGTGTATAATTTAGTTTATATACAGCTGATGGTTGTTTATTTATATTTTACCCGTACCATTAACTTATTTACTACTTAGTTTATTCATAAGATAATTCATTTTTTAATTTAACTGCTCATGCACGCTTTTTATGACTATTCATGGAGTAAGAATCTAATTCATGTGTTTTCATAACTGCCACCGTCTAAATTATATCATTTAATTTTTAATTCTAAATACAAGCTTATTTCAGTAGACTGCGAGTAAAATTAATTTTCTACACACAACCAATACGCTTTTACGATTTATACCTATTACCTAACTTTTATCGACAATGGAAAAGACTATTCAAATTAGCTCTAGATATTTTTTATTGACCATTAAGTTTCGCTTATGCTTATTAGTTAAGGGTTTTGTTATAATTTAGATACAAGTGCTTTTACGTTTATTATTTTATATCCCTCACACTTCACGTTTAATTTGCTTTCGCTTAGCGCTAGTTGCCCTCCCCACTCTTACGACTTTCCTGTTTCCGATACCGGACTCCCGGTAGGAAAGCGTTGTATAAAACAAAGAAATAAATTAACAAATATAAATGTTATGGACATCACTCACAAAGCACCCGACATATTTTTGTTAATCACACGACATAAAATCGAAACCAACTTGTTTGTCCTATGAAAAGCTCTGGCGCACGCGTTTCAAATAAAAGCGAATTTTCACATAAAACACTGCTCAAAAGCAGAAAAAGCACCTCTCGCATTATTAGCATACGCGTCAAATGTGAAACAAAGTTTTGCTAATGCAGCACTATATGAATATTCACTATATAAAACATACACAGCCATTTAGATACTTTACACCCGCTCTACTAGCAAAGCATAGCATTTAAAATATCAAACAATTAAAGGGAATCACTCCTGACGGACATTAAACACATGTACCAACAAGTTGTGATGTGCATTTATGTTTGTGACTTATTTCTTTTCCGGTCGGTGACGGGAAAGAACATCATTACTACTCCCTGATAGGAGTTTTTCGGCTATGTGCAGGAAATGATAGACTGGATGAGCTATCTATCTGTGGTGTCCACTCTCAGCTTCGTGGTTTTCTTCGCTGTTGGACCCGGCTCCATACCCTGGTTGATCACTGCTGAGCTCTTCTCACAGGGTCCAAGACCGAGCGCAATGGCTATTGCTGTATTAGTAAACTGGATGGCCAACTTCGTCGTCGGAATCGGCTTTCCAAGCATGAAGGTGTTTTTAAAATTTGATATTATAAAAATATTGAGTCGTGTATTTTTTTATTTATACATATTTTTATTTGCAGGCTCTACTGGAAAATTATACATTCCTACCTTTTAGTGTATTCCTTGCAATTTTTTGGATATTTACGTATAAAAAAGTTCCTGAAACAAAAAATAAGACATTCGAGGAGATTTTGGCACTGTTCAGAAACTCAAACGGCAGGTGAGAACTACTTTATATTTGTTATGTTTTTTTCTATTTTAAATAAACTTTTTCACATGTGATTACCACATTTGTAAAACACCAACATCGCCATTACCCACCTCACCTATCTTTGGCACTTCACCGTCGAAATGTCATTGCCATTGGCACGCCAAGCACCAGGATTTTAATTAATAGTTCATTTTATTTTTCTTTCTGGTGTTAACGTTGATTAAAAGTACTGGAATAGTATAACGAAATAAAAATAAAACACATACATAGACAGCGGTATTATTCGACGTTTAAAATATAATGTTTCATGTCGCAGCACAAAGAATTAGCTGGTCCTGAATAATTATTGACAGTATATATAGTTTTAGGTAGTGAAATTCATCTGAATATATAAAGTATTCTTATATTATAAAACCACATTATATTTTTTGGGGAATGGAATGTATAAAATTACTATAGACTTTGAGGGTGGGAGTGGTTGGAGAAGGGTGGAAGTTAGAAAAAACAAAACATTTATTTGTTTATTACAAACTTGTAAGCATTAATATCCTGCTGTGTGAAAAGGTTAGGATAAGAAAAGGTACGGCGCAAAAGTAACCCCTCTGTGATGGAGTTAAATGTCCGCGCCGTCGCCTCACCTCATCCTAATGTGACTGATATACATAATGGGTCAAGTTAACGGAAGTTATTTTAATTTTACCTCAGTATGTCTAAACTTAGATGAAAGCAACTAGCTGCAAATATTTTAATATGAATAAATCGAATACATCTAAGTTTAACCAACCGCAATAGGCTGCCGGAATAATTGCCAGATAAATAAATATAATTATTCGTCATTCTTTCTTTAATTACAACGACTTAGAGAAAAGAGATATATCTATTTATATGATGTATGTAATCGAAATTTAGGCATAAACTATATCAATAAATGCATAATAATTATAGTGGTCTGAAAAATTACTTATATCACTTAAATTAAATTTTTGCGTACCACTTATTTATTCCCTACGACATATTTTATAATATTTTTTGATATTTATGTTTATTTGATATGTAAACATAGTTTAAATATGGAGAATAGCTGATCGATTGCAAAATGTTGTCGCATCACGTTTTGCGCTTTGTTTCGATGACATATTTATTGACAGTAAAACTATTGGGTTTAATTAGATATAATAGGTAGAAATAATATGTATACACAACATAATTGTAAAATAGTATATAAACACATTAAAACACCCCAAATATGTCTTAAATTTAAAAAACCGTACGTGCCTATAATTTTTGTAAAAGTAATTTTAAAAATAATAATATTTTCAAAATACTACCTTTTCTCGGAATATATACTTTGGAACTACAACAATAACAGTGGTAGAACCACGCGGCAGCTTTTGCTGTCGCACGGATGGGCCGGCTCAAGCCTGGGTGGTACCACAACGTCACAGAATATCAGCGTGAAGTTTCGCTTGGTGAGTGCAGGTGGCCCGAGGGCGCAATTCCCCCCCCCCCTTAACATTGTATCGGAATTAAATGAAAACCCCAGGAGGGTACCAGCATCCTGGTGACGGACAATCCCTCGCTGAGCGTCCACGACGGACGAAGTTATCCTACTCTTCCTGAGCGTGGGTACTCAGGATGCCCCGCGTATTCTGGGGAGGGCGCAATTGCGCTCGCAACAAAAACTGCTAGGGGGAAGCGGAGCAACAACACCAAGGTGACCCCTGCCGCGCTATCCGTGAATTTTTGCAACATCAGAGGTCTTCATTCTAATCTTAACGCTGTCCACTACCATCTGGAGACGGCGAAGCCAGCCTTGCTCTTTTTAACCGAGACTCAGATGTCCTCTCCGGCTGATACTTCATATCTCTCCTACCCGGGGTACAAATTACAACATTCTCTTGTGTCCCGGGCTGGGGTTTGCGTATACGTCAGAGAGGACATCTGTTTCCGACGCCTCGGCAGTCTTGAAGGTACCTGTCCATCCTATGTCTGCGAGTAGACAGCGACGACCATCCCCGCGTCTACGGGTGCCTCTATAGGTTGCGTAGCGGTAATAAAGAAAAAGACCGACTCCTTAACCACGTCCAAATGGCTACAGATTCCGTGCTACAACGGATTCCATCCGCGGAGACCGTGATCCTCGGCGATTTTAACGCCCACCACGCCGAATGACTAGGTTCATGTTTAACCGATCATGCGGGGAGATCTTTTTATGATTTTGCTTTGGCATATGGTCTGACACAACTGATTACTGCGCCTACGCGGATTCCAGATGTGGAAGATCATACACTTTCCCAGTTGGACCTTTTGGTGACCTTTCATCCGGACAGATATCAGTCGATGCCCCTTTAGGTTCGTCGGACCATTGTCTTGTCCGGAGTGTGGTGGCCGGTCACATTAACGTCGCGGTTGCATTCTGCAGGCTGCCGCCGTGTCTGGCATTATAGGTCGGCCGATTGAGATTGGATACAGTCTACATAACGACCTACCGATCTACCTACCGACGATCCTAGCATTGTTGCTGATGGGGTACTTCAGGGTATGGAACTTTTTATTTCGTGCTCTGTGATGTCCTTCGGAGGCAGATACCAACCATGGTTTGGTCGCTCCTGTAAAATAGCATCATGCTATAAGCAGGAATGCTACCGGGCCTGGGCTGACGCATCAGCGTCTCGGAATCTAAACACCAGCGCTCTTAAAAAGAAGTATAATTCCGCCTTATAATTCAGGTCCTTCAAAATAGTTATTACCAATGCAAGGTCTGAGCACAGGACAGAATTGGCGAGAAGCTAGTTCAGCTTTCTTCAGGAACTCGCGCATTCTGGTCTCTCGCCAAGGCTATCCAAGGGAACTTCTGTCAGTCATTTCTTCCATCTCTGCACAGAGAGGACGACTCACTGGCCCATGCCGCAAAGGAGGAAGCCGATCTGTTAGGCTCTCTCTTTGCGTTCAACTCGATTCTTGATGACGGGGGGAACACACCGCCGACCATCCCGCGGTGTAAGTGCTCCATACCGGATATGCGGTTTACACAGTGCTCGGTTCACAAAGCACTCTTCACCCTGGACGTCAGTAAGTCGAGTGGGCCTGATGGAGTCCCTCCCACTGTGCTGTAGACGTGTGCTTCGGAGTTGGCACCGGTTTTAACGCGTCTTTTCCGGCATTCCTACTCCCAAGTCGTAGTCCCGAATTCTTGGAAGACAGCTTTGGTCCACTCGATCCCTAAAAAAGGCGACCGCTCAAACCTGTCTAACTACAGGCCTATCGCTATCACCTTTTTGTTCTCCAAAATAATGTAGTCTTTTCTAAACTGCCAGCTCATGAGATACCTTGAGGATCAACAGCTGATCAGTGACCGCCAATACGGTTTTCCGTCGAGGTCGATCAGCTGGTGATCTTCTGGTCTACCTTACTCATAGATGGGCGGAGGCAGTAGAGTCCAAGGGGGAGGCATTGGCCGTCAGTTCGGACAAGGCGAAGGCCTTTGATCGGGTTTGGCACAAAGCGCTTCTTTCGAAGCTCCCTTCTTATAGACTTCCCAAGAAATTGTGCGATTAGATCACTAGTTTTCTTGTTAATCGGAGCATCAAGGTCGTAGCAGACGGTGCATGCTCTGATTACAGGCCAATTAACGCTGGTGTTCCACAAGGCTGCGTGCTATCACCAACGCTATTTCTTCTACATATGAGTGTATATTGTAAACTGACATCATTCATTGCTATGCAAATGACAGCACTGGTGATGCTCTGTACACCGGCCGTGCCAATATTTCTCGGGAAATCGTCGCCGAGTACCGGGACAAACTTGTGTCATAAGTCGATTCTTTGCTTAACAAAGCCTCGGATTGGAGGCGACTAAATCTAGTCCAATTCAATCCCCAGAAGACACAAGTTTGCGCGTTAACCGCTAAAAAGAACCTTTATGACGTATCTCCTCAGTTTAAAGGCACTCCCCTTGCTGCCTCAGCTAGAATCAGAATCTTCGGCGTCGACATATCGAATAGTGTGCAGTTTCGTGGTCACTTCGAGGGGAAGGCTAAATTGGCTTCCAAAAAGCTTGGCGTGCTCAGTAGAGCGAAACAGTATTTCATGCCGGCACATCGCTTGAGCCTTTACAAAGCGCAAGTTCGGCCTCACATGGAATACTGATCTCATCGTTGGGCCGGGGCACCCCAGTGCCAGCTCTTTTCACTTGACCGCATCCAGCGTAGATCGATTCGAACCGTCGACAACTGAGTTCTTTCTGATCGGCTCGATTCAATGGCGCTGCGTAGGGATGTTGCATCCCTTTGCCTTTTCTATCGTATCTACCATGGGGAGTGTTCTAAGCAATTGTTGAGATTAGTTCCAGCCGCCAAATTTCACGAACGCTCATCGCGTTAAAATTCCCGATACTATCCTCACCATCTGGATGCTTGGCAGTCCACTAATGCACGTTTTACTAGGAGTTTTCTTTCTCATACAACTTCTTTGTGGAATTGTTTACCATAGCACCGGCGACTTTTCGGACCGATACGACCTAGGGATCTTCAAGAAAAGAGCTTACACCTTTCTAAAAAAAAATGTTGAGGCTGTTTTTAACTTCCCGATGTAAATCAATGATTTTCGAAAAATCGGGAAGTTATTTGTTCCATCGCAAAATTAGAAAAATCGAGGTTTCATCAGATCTCGACGTTTTGAGGTCCTAGTTAATTTTGAAGTTATTCTGACTATTCCTACGAGGATCTCACTATATCTGTATGTGTGTATATGTGTATATGTGTGTGTGGTAAACTTGCTGGCGTTGGAAAGTGTTTCATCAAACTTAAATTTTCAATACTGTTTCAACCGACTTGAACCGGTAGATTTTAAGAAATCTCAAGAAAATTTCAAAAAACTGTTTTTGGAATAGCTTTTTAACAGACGAAAAATTTCGAACAAGTGTTTTTTCACATAACTTTTGAATTTATACTCTAATAGTTTTTTTTTAATAATAAAATTTTATGTTTGTTCTTAAAATACCTCGAGGATTGCTACTAATACATTAAAATCGGTTGATCCGTTCGAAAGTTATCGTTGTCCAAAAATTTTAAAGTGTATTTTTTAATAACTTCAAAATTTCTTCTCGGATCGTTTTTCTTTAGTTAACTTTGTCGAGCGTTTTGAGATCGAACATAGCGGGAAGTTCCAGGGATGTCAACAGATTTTTTTAATACTAACTCTCATAAATATGACAACTAAACTTTACGGGATAATAGGAGCTTTAAACTTTTCAAGGCGAATCAGTGTTGGTAGGTCGTGATGTTGATGGTGATGTGTACAGGGACAGTTTCCGCGACAGCCGGCTATATGGGAGCATGATGAATTGCGTGAACGCGCTTGAGCAGCAACTGCCGCCGCCGCCGCCGCCGGCGCCTGTCGACGAGAAGCACGACTCATGTGAGTTACACCACACTACGCCGCATAGCTTACTATCCCACTTCCGTTTCCACACTTTACACATTCGTACTTCATTTAAACCCTCGTTATAATAGTCTCCAATTTAGCATCGAGATTTTTTCCATGAACCGATTTATGTTCACTAAAAATGATAATTTGATATTTCGGTGAAATATTAATCTTGAGTATTCTTGATTATAAAAATCTCAGTATATTTACGCTGCATGAACAACACTGTTGCATCGATATTCCATAGTGAAAAGTGGAACGTGTTTGTTAAAATTTATGTATTACCACTTACCTAAGTTCTTAGCGCTTTAATGTTACGTTATTTTTAATTACATACGAATGTGTAAAGAATTTACATAAACATCATCATAAGTAAAAAACATTATTTCCTATTTTTAGATCTGCCCTTTATGAGCCAGATCGCACGTCATCGCGTCGCACTTTTTATCTTTTCCATCATATTATTATCTACTATTTCTTTGTTAAAAATAAATATTCTACTACTACTTACTGTGTTTATAATTACTAACATTTGAACATAAAACGCGTAATTCTTTAAGGTGTTTAAGTCGTTATGTATAAGATAATGTAATATTACAGTAAATGTTATAAACCTTGAACGAAAAAAATATCGAAAAAAGTATTCATTTGAAAGTATGGGTTCTTTTAAGCGTAAAGAATACACTCGCACCTAAATTTTTCCGTAAGCTGAAGCCTTGTTTATTTTTAATGTATTGTCCTATTTGGATATTTGCGAACTGTATGCCTAGGCATTCGATCTATAACAAATCTGTTGGGGACATGAGACACTTTATACTTGTAATTAAGAACTATGTTAATTATTACCTGCAAGATTATGGATGAACGAAGTCCTCAAATTATTCTACAATTTTCAAATATACGTATATTTATCACTCTTTTGCCCTCTCATTTAAGCCGTCTTTCCACCTACAAGAACACACGTAGAACTCTTGCATAAGTTTCTTGAAATACTGTTTACATATCGTATGGAGTCTTGTAATTGTTTCTGCAAAAATACCTATTTCGCGAGATGCTCGCTAACCGCAAAGGTGTTTACACACGAGAGCTTTAGATGTCGCGGAAGCTATGCCAATTTAGTAGACTGCTTAGAATTTATTTTCCATTTCCTATGTTAGGTATATCTATATACTATCCCATAATTAAAGGATGACTGCCTCGTAGTCTAGTGGTCGTAGACCCTACGGCTGATCATGAAGTCCGGGGTTTGAAGAAGTCCGGATCAAAGAAAAAATCAATTATTGGGGTTTCAGTTCAGAAATTCTCAACAAGTTGGCTTTGTATGACCCCCGTGTCTCGGATATCACGTAGAGCCGTTGGTCCTGCGTCTGATCTCACTCTGGTCGTGTCGGTTTACCGTCCCATCGGACTATGAGAGTGATGGAATAGAGAGTGCACCTGTGCTTCCGCAGACACTCGGGACTATAACTCTGTCCTGTGCAGATGGCTAGTCTCCGTTGAGACTGGCCGCTGTGACTGTGTAATTCTGAAATCCTATATATTATATTGAAGAGTGTAACTAAAGTAATTTTAGTTACACTCTTCAATATAATATATAGATTTTTGACGAGAGTTGTAATAACTTAAAATAACTCCTTTAATTTTTGATCTATATAAAACATAGTAATAATAATGCCGACACCTACTTTCCTTTCATTGCGAACATGAACATCGATATGGATCGCGATTCGCGAAATAATCGACGCGTAATATGGAATGTGGCTAATGCATTTTATAAATACAGATATGCTCATCAATAATGATGCAAATGATGAATTACTCTGAATTCCCATATTAAATAAAGTGTACTTTTGCGAGATATATGAAACTAGACTGATAAGCAGCGAGATCTGTCGCGAGGTGACGGCATGAGTTCGATATATCAAAACATAACTAAAAACGGTAACCGTTAACATAACAAAACATATCGTATGGATATGATGCACAAAGACAACGGTTTTTTTTTACGATAACGCTCAATCGAAGTCAATCCAAACGCAACACGGCTAACGTAACTTCTCATAACTTAAAACTATAATATCCATTCCTTTCCAACGTTACTATCAACCTACAAGATATTTGCCGCCTCTCTATCTAATCATAATCATCCTCTGTGTCTAACTCAGAGATTCCCATTGTGGTCGATATCGGTTTCCCAAGGGTCTACATAAATGAAAACTGATAATTTGTAACTGTAATTTTATTGTTAATTACACTTGATATTTACTGAATTTTATGTCTATTTATTTTGTTCAATTTCCATGAGAAAATGATTTCAAGTTTACTTACTTAACCAACAGACAATTATTTCATAGTGTTGTAGTATGTAGTATCGTAATAATATTAAGCGAAAATACCATAATTTTACCGTAAGGTCGACCGACTTGTATTATTAATATTGGGTCCTTTTACTTTTTAATATTAACCCTACGATATCGAGAATTTCTGTACTGTACATGAGTACTGCGTTTTTTTTTTAAATAAAATTAGCATTATTAACTCACTTTCTACTCAATCGGTGCTCGATCAATGCATTTAAGTTGCATCCTTGATACAACTATAATGTGGGGCTACCACGATAATAACTTTATGTTCCAGAAGCAATCGGTTTGAATTTTAACTAATTAGAAATATACAAGTAAATGACTAACCCCTCAGCCCCCGAGCGGTCGCATGAGGCCGCGACCATATTCCGTCAAATCCCTAGCGGTCTCATGAGGTCACACCTACCCACAGCACTTTAACCCATAAAAACTTATATATAGAGACTACTTTTCTATGAAGAAGTTTGGCATTATATATAATCAATATGAAATACTCTATCCTATAGTGCAATAAACAAAACTATTATCTTATGAATATTTATTTATAATCTACGTTTATTTCATACGCCATTTTCACGTGAATGTTATTGTGTTGGTTTTTGAATTTTCCTAGTGTTTTTTTAGTGTTTTAGTATAGTGTTTTATTATCATATTATAATGAAAGTTTGTGTTAATATAATTTATCTATTTACGTAAATAATTTCAAATAATATATACTGAAATAATTGTGATTTTCATGCTGCCGACATTCGCTTGGTATATTTTCTTTTTGTTATCAAAATACTAAAAAACTTTTTGTAATAAAGTAATACCTGACTTGTTTAGTCTACAAGATAGAGAATTACAGATTTTATAAAGATTTTATAACTTCTTCATAGAAAAATCGTCTCTAAACGTAAGTTTTAATGGATTAAAATACTGTGGGTGGGTGCGGTCGCTTGCGAGCGCTCGGGATTTGTCAGGCGCATGCGACCGCACGGGTTTTTTAAGGCGCTTGAGGGGCTAACTATCAGAATTTTATATTTAAATAAATAATGAAAAGCTCTTTTCTTAAATCTTATCAAACCTCGGTCGATAAAAAAAATGCTAATTATTAGATTTTGAAAAACACAGCAGCATAATAGTTTAAATATTTGTTATTGTGTGGATTTATAACACAATTTTTTAAACGTTTCTTGTGTAAAGTATTTTAATGTATTTTTACTAATCCTAGCTATAATTTAATTTCTTAATAACACTTACGGACGCTGTCTAAAGTAAATAAATAAATAATAACTATTATTAAAAAAAGTAACAAAAAAATCATGAAATTTTTTATCGATTTAGAAAATATCAAAATTATGTTGCAGAGTACAATAGCTTTGCCACGTCTATGCAAACAAACAAGCATCAAGCACCAGCAGCGCGTTAGCACTGATATTGACGGTTGTGTTTTATATTGCGAAATTAATATTCCGCCGTGAGTGACTTGTGTGCGATGTCTTACTCAAACGAGGGATATTTTAGTATCTTGATGTGTCTCGGGAAATGTAACTGCAATTATGCAGCAGCACGAAGACTTTACGGGGAGTGTTTTGCTACTCCACGAAATATACAATTGCCGTCGGCGATGACGTTCCAACGACTTCACATTCGTATGTACAATACTGGCAGTGTGCATGCCCGTGATCAATAACGTACAGATTCAGGAAGACCGAGGATGTACGACGACGACATCGAGGAGCACATTATCGACATGTTTGAGGAAGATGCGACGCGGAGCACGCGCTCGGTGTCACGTGAACTAGATATGAACCATATGCACGTTTGGAGAGCCCTCGAAGATGATGGCCAGTACCCGTATCATTATCGTCGAGTTCAGTGTCTTCTTCCCAACGACTACAAGCCGAGAATGGATTACTGTAGATGGTTACTTGATAAGGTTGAAGGAGATCCTGAGTTTTTAAACCGCCTACTTTTTACGGATGAATGCTCTTTTGTAAGAACAGGTGTATTTAACGCACATAATGAACACGTATGGTCAACGACAAATCCGCATTCGTATAAACCAAGCCACTTTCAACACCGATGGAAAATCAATGTGTGGGCGGGAATTATAGGTGACAAAATTATTGGTCCGTATTTCCTTGACCACACAATGAGCGGTGAAAACTACGGACGTTTTTTGCGAGAGCACGATTGTTTCAAGACGATGGTGCTCCACCGCATTTCTCCCGTTGTGTAAGAAGCTTTTTGGATACTGAATTCGGTGAAAGATGGATTGACCGCGGTGGACCGATCAACTGGCCGGCGCGATCACCTGATTTTTTGGAATTACTGGAAAGATACTGACTAAGATACTGGATTCATACCTTTAGATTTTTATCTCTGGGGTACGATTAAGCAGACTGCATTCCAAAAAAACATGCGATACCGAGGCAGAAATGCGTATGCGTATAGTCGCAGCCTTTGAAAAAATAAAGTCCAAAATGTCTGTTATGCAACGCGTGCGTGCAGACATTATAAGTCGGTGTCACAAATGTATAGAGGTATAAGGTGGACATATTGAACAACATCTTCGTGGTCAAGTAGACATGGTGATAAATTAGTGTTTGACTATAACAGCTGTCATGTGACGAGGTCACGACCTCAGTGTGCAGTTAGTGTAGGTAAGACGCGCGCGCGCGCGCCTCGTCTTTGATGTACCTCACCGCCGACCGCCACCCGCCGCTGTCGATAATACCAGGCAGAGGTAATTAATCCACATAAAATTTACAAATATTATTTAATTAAAATTTAATTTGATTACTTTTATGTCGAGTTTTCTGAAGTAAAGTTATTTCTATACGTTTGAATACTGATTCTGATATACTATAACTACTAACTCTATTAGTAATTAAAATTAGGGAAAAATATTTACGCGAACATAAGAAAACAGTTAAATAAATTTTGATAAACTTAATTAATGCCGTGTAATCACAAATAACATCTTTATAAATCAAAGGACGGAAAAACAATACTGTTATATTGGCAACACTATCAAAATGAACCCATAATTCTCTAATACAATTACGAACAGAACAAATAATTCAATTCATAAATAAAAAGACCTCTGATTGGGCTACTTGCATATAAAATGTGATTCCATCCTATTTCTTCGGGAGTCTAACAACTTTTAACAGGTAGAGATGTCACAGAAAGGCATAATAGGCATGTCGATTCTTTCCGAAAAACATCAATCGATTCACAAAATCTAGGTCTAAAAGATTGATTTCTCAAAAATCGATCTTTTTTCGATTTGCTTTCAGATTCATACAAAGTACAGGTTACAAAAGAAACTTATTTTATATTTATTTAATCTGGTAAGGAAAGGCGAAAGAAACTGAGCACAGCAGTTTTGCTGGTTTTTGAATGGAAAAACTGTGGTTTTGTATGATTTCTTATATTTACGCGAACACTACACATTGAAATAATACTAGTTTTTACGGAATTTATCGCGTGTATTTAACTTTTTAATTACCCGACGTTTCGAACGCTTTACAGCACTCATGGTCACGGGCAGGACTGAGATGTTCAACGTCCATATGTCATAGTTAACCGCGGTTACCATAGATTAAAATTTAACTTTTGTTCCGATCTATGCAGTATGAACTTATGGTATCTTGAAGTCTTGCAGTTGTATGCTTGGGTTGGGATTTAATTTTATTTATTATAGGATCCCAAGCAGATGGTAGCACCCAGCCATCTTCTCTATTGAAATTAGGATGTTTTTTGATTTCAATAGCCTCGCGAATCATCCTTGGAAGGAATCGGTGTTCTTTAGCGAGGATCTGCGGTCTATCAAATCTGATGTAGTGACGGGGGCGATCCTGTACGTGTTCACAGACTGCAGACTTCCCGGAGCGTCGAAACGTCGGGTAATTAAAAAGTTAAATACACGCGATAAATTCCGTAAAAACTAGTATTATTTCAAGGTTTTGTATGAGTTTGGGTACATTATAATTAAAAATTTCATAGTTCTTATGAAAACAAAAAAAGATCCGATCTTGATTTTCTAGGGTTAAATATCGATTCACTGGATCGGTTCAGTAATATATATTGATTATAAAATCGATCTTTTTGGCACAAGAAATTGATTCTTCGATTAATAGATATCATATCGACATGCCTATGGCATAATATAATTCTATTTGACACTGGTAACATACGTCATGCCGTACGACGTTCATAGATTACACTTTTTAAGTGTAATTTTCGTTGACTCAGTTTTAAGGGCGTTCGCGGCTTCTGGTTCTTTCCGTATTCGCGGGGAACACTATTGATCGAGTACACAAAAAAATAATACGTGTGGCACTCGGTGACTGCCGCGGTAAAGCTATTGCATAGCATTTTTTATCAACTTATGCAATTATAATTATTTATTTATTTTATTTATGCAGTTAAGTCTTTGATATTAAATCAAGTTACACTTTTTGAGCGTGGTGACCGATAAGAAAACAATTTTTTTTCTCTTATTGAATAAATGAGAAGTTAATATTGTTTAAAATATTTTTAATATCATACAATACATGTAGGTTATTCAGGATTTTTTATCATTGAGTTATCAGCTAGTGTACACGCATACACGTCTAGTCGCACGCACACAAACACCGTGCCGAAGTCTGCCGAGTGCCGAAGTCTGCCGAACTGAAACGACGTTAGACGATGCACGGCTTTCAACGCCACACCTCCGTGGCCGTCGGAGTGGGGAGCGTGAGGTTTTTTTTCGTTACGGAATTTCTGGATTCGGTCCCCGCGCTCAAGGCCCGCGATAGAAGCTATGCAATAGCTTAAAAAGGTGAAACCATCAACACAGATAAATGCTCAGCCACTTTAAGCCGTTTGAAAGAAGTAATAAAAGAAAAGAGAAGAGGAAAACTGACCAAGGGAGTGCTGCTTCTTCATGACTACGCACTGGTACACACGGCGCGGCTCTCCAAGGCTGCTGTACGGGACTGCGGGTTTGAGGAAATTAATCACCCACCATATAACCCATACCTAGCCCCTAGTAACTACTTTTATTTCCCAAACTTGAGTAAATTATGCTGACGATAATTTACTCAAGTCCGTTGTAAATGACCAGGCCAAGACGAAGAATATTTCTTCAAGGAAATAGAAAAGCTTTTTTCATGAACAAGTAGGTGTACTGATGTCACTATTTTGAAAAATAAAAAAAATTTCATATTTCAAAATTTTTTTTTTAACTTACCCATATCGACAATACATTAAACGCCCCTCGTAGCTTGCTACAGATTTATTAATCTGTGACTATAACTGCAGAAACGGTAAAGAAATTGCGCTTCATATCGATATCTAATAACTGTTTTTTATATCTACATGAAAACTTCATACCGGTAACCGTTATCATAAAATACTGATAACGCCCCTACTTCCTCGCGACTCGATGTGAACATGTTTAGACTTCCAACGAATTATTGCTCTCGTAACTACTCCCGGGAAACTGTTGACAAATTGTCGCCAGTGCGTTTGCTACGTAGTTTACACCTTCAAGATACTGTCTGACGAGTGACGACTGTCGGACAATTCCTGCAGGTGGAATCGTGGCCTGGAATTGCAAAACGAGCGATATAATGCAAGTGTAACAGTAGATCAGTTACCTTTAATTTAAATATTACCACATATATTTAGCTGTCTGAATTACTATGATCGACGATATTGTCTTAGAACCTACATGAAAATCTGAGCATAAATCAATAATATGATAAGTTAGTAACTAAATCGATCGAGTAGCATAAAAGATAAAATTTTCAAAAATGAACATTCGGACATCAAAGTTGTTTCTAATATACGCTAACTGAGGTAACGCCCTAAGGCAAGCACTTGTAACACAGGCTGCACGGCGTATTTTTCAACGCTTAACAATCTAGTGGACTAGGCCTTCGTCACTTACTGTTGCACTCACTGCAAATGGCCTGTATAAATTTTAATTTTAATTTATGTTGACATACGAAAACTACATATACGATTGAGTCTTGTTATCCAAGTGTTCTTTGTAGAGTATGGTACCTTTGAGTCCTCTTTTCTGCCACGTAGGGTGTACAGAAAATATCCTTTCACTCTTGACGGTTGTAGCTTCTTCATCATCTAAAGCAATAGCACTTAATTCCAATTAATCAAATGAAAAATACATCTGATAGCTTTTATTTTTTTTTAATTACTTGTATGATAACATTTTGTACATATACTCGCTAATATGTAAGTGCTAATAAGAAAATAAAGTATAATTATCTATTTCTGAAAAATAATAATATATACCTACTTTGGTTTAGAGATAGTTAATTCCAGAGGGTAATTAATATATAAATTGGATAAGGAAAAAAAACAATTGGAAGCCTGTACAGTTATAAGATTATTTAACAAGTCTGAATTGAATAAAATGTTTTTGAATTTTACTACAACTGACGCCCGGTTTCAGGGCCGTATACGGGATAGACGGACAACATAAGTCGATCGGCTATTCGACTGTTCTTCCTGGTTACTGTTCCGGCGATACTGAATTGTCACTAAGAGGGCATAATTTAAAAATCAATAAGGTTAAGTCCATTGCTCTTTTTCATTCAGTGCTCTCTTGTGAAAAATTTATCAACTTGGTTCGAACTCACATTTCATCTTGTTACAAAATAATAATTGCAAGACAGTGCAATAATTTAATGATGTTAAAAATATTTTACCGATTAATTAGTGTGAGTTCATGTTCAAACATGAGTTCGCTTCACTTTCCCCCGTAGCCCACAGACACGTCGACTGTGTGCTTGCAATCTGGTTAAATTGTGTTCATTAGCACGTTTTTTTAAATATTACGCCTGCATTGTTTGAGGGTAAATAATTTTAAAGGCAGTGCGATGATAATTTAATAATTATCACGTCATTGACTACTACTAATACCTAAATATTAGTATAACACAATTTATACCCAGACTTTATATGAATTGACTAAAATCAAAATGTTTTGGTGTCTATAGCCTATCATAGTACCTATTTGATACATCTACAATAAATAAGGTGTGTAATTCCAGGAAACAAAAAGGGAAATTCCCATTATCAATTAATTTAAAATTCTAGTAAAGGATCTCTGAGGTCAGGTAGCCCCGTTTTAACTGGCTACGGTGATGATCATTGTAACAGCGGGTCAGGGGATGCAAAGAATCTCCGGTGGAGATTCAGTTGCCACCTCAACCTAGTAAAATATAACGCATGCATCCTGCGGATTGCGCAAGACAATCCTGGAACTAGATGGATAGATAGATTAACAGGTTGCATTGGGATATTGTAGGACTATCTGAGGTGTTGAGGAAAAACACGGTAAACCTCGAATCCAGCAAATTGTTATATTACCGGGAGGACCATCTGTCTCAAGAAGGTATCGGATTTATTATACAAAGGTCTATCGTTATTATCGTTGTTAAGATTGGGCGGTGGGTCGAGGTATGAGCGTACCTTTTACTCAGAATCACCAAACGGTACTCGTTAAATGGTCAGATTTAAGTCCAATTTCTGTATATTTTATTAAAAATTAACGAACAACAAATGAACATTCAGTTCACCTGTGGTAAATGGGCAGCCAAATAAATAACCAACTAGAAATCAAGCGGAATCCGTTTAAACATTAATGCACAATATAGGTAATTATAAAATTAAAAATATATATACTCTTCACGCCGGAACACAGGAAGGCACTGCTATTAAACGCAATTTTACGGCAGTAGGTAGGTGGGTAGTTCCTACTTCGACAGACCCTAGGCTGCAAAGTCCTACCACCTAGAAAATATTCGGATAAGGAGTTTGAGGAGATATATGAAGATACCTCTAGAACCATGAACTCCTTCAAAATCTAGTAATTGTGCTTATGTAATAATATCTTATAGACACACAGCTAACCAAGTACATGTGGCCAAGAAGTTATCTTAAATTTTAAGTAAGATCGACTTCATTTTACCGATCAGACGGCAAACCTGAGAATTGGTGAAACGCTTTCTCACTCAAAACGCTAGTGCAATTGTTTGAAAGCAGGAGAATGAGAACAATAGGTACTTTTTATTACGACTAAGAAAGGTTTTTGGAATATTCAAACCCTAAAAGTGTAAAATACTTAGGATGTCATAGTTTTTATGAAACTTTAAAATTTACGGGACGATGGGTTCGAAACTTACTGAAAATTCTATAAAAATAAAATAAATGAAAACGTACTTTGAGATTATTCAAAACAATCCCTTAAGGCAGTGTCAAACAAGTAATCTCTTTAAAAAATTTGAAAAATCCACCTAAGAAAAAAAAATATTTATGTATTTATATTGCTTTCAATGAATCAATTTTATTAATAAGTTTTAAACACAGAAATCGTAATAATAAGACAATAGAAGCCGCATAGACTCGTGACCTTGTCACCGCTATGATGTGTTGACAAACATCATTTACCATTTTGTGATTTAGTTGCGTGGGAAACGTCGTACGTGAATTTATATGATTATAATGGTGAACTGCAGCACAATCAGTTGTAAAAACTCATCAAGGACGTGTAATTCAACTAATAAAGACATAACCTTTCATCAGTAAGTTGATTATTTACTAATTATTATTGTTTTAACTAATTTACATCTAGATGAATACTTTACAAAAAAGACATGTGGCACTCGGGGACTGCCGCGGTAAAGCTATTGCATAGCATTTTGTATCAACTTATACAATTATAATTATTTATTTATTTTATTTATGCAGTATTTCTTTTTCTTTGATATTAATTCAAGTTACTTAGGTTAATCCAATCAAATTCAACCAGATTTAACCGAACCCGCGTTATAACGAACTCACTATTTGTGAAAAATACTGTATCACCGAACCGCGTCGCAAAAAACTCAGGTTCGCGCAGTACATACGTCAGGGCGGCCGTACGGCAATTATATTAACAAGACGCGCAACTACTCAGTTCCACGCTCCACGGCAAGATTTGTCACTTATTATTTATTGTCCAATTAATTGTCTTTAAGTTCAAATGGCATGCTCTATTAACATAAGTCTAAGACAAAACAAGGAGACTTTCAATATATGAACAACTATATTTTTCTAACTGTTGTTTTAAACTGTTATAATATATTATAACAGTTTTAAATATTACATTGTACATGCGGTTAGTTCAGTTCAGTCGTCGGCTGTGTTCGCGTTTTGTTTAAAGAAAAATAAACAAAAACAACAATAGCTTTTTCACGTAATATGGGGACCTGCTATCAAAACATTACGTAATTAATTTAACAGATAACAGTGTCATTGTCATCTCAGCTAGACAGCTAACTGAACACTAAACTGATATATTATATATTACAACAGCCAAATTAAATAACAGGCACAACAGGCAACTAATGGAGGAAATAATATATTTTTGTTTACCGTTATAATTTAGTGTTAGTAAAATAAGCTCTTATTAAGTTAGCTTAGAGTTTAAATTAGTGTAAACTATACGCAATCCTTGTGGCATAATGAATGTAGGTAGTATTTTATTGACTCCCATTGTCTCGGCCGACGCGACGGTTGGACCGTAAACGTAAACAGATGACGCTTTCTAACGATAATGAATATAATATTATAACAGTCAATGGTTCATTATTCTAATGTGTTGTAACATTAAAAATATATAATGAAATATATTATCTGTTGTATGTTATAACGCCCAACTTTAGGGGTGACCGACCGCGCGCACAAATGCAGCTAGCCTCCCCCCTCCCGCACCTCACTAATCGTCGCTTTACACCGCTTGAGATAAGACGATCTACTATCAGGCGCTAACAAACCCCCGTCCCGGACATAAGGACCTATGTCCGCGAGTAAATTGGCAATTAGAAGACCCTTTGTATTGTTGGTTTTTACAAAAACGATCACTGGGCAAATGATATCTGGCCCTTTGCTTTGTGAAAAAGCATTACAGTTAAATAAAAAATTAGGTGACGGCGGCTCGTTTATCGCAAGTAACGGATGGTTATATAGATTTATATCTCTTCATGGAATTTAATCAATGTTTATTAAAAAATAATAATTTCTTAATAAACATTGATTTTCGTTGAAATTGTTGTTTTTAATAAACACATAACATTATGTATGTACATATGTACTCTTCTTCTTCTCAGTCGATATGCTCTTGACAGAGCGGTCGTGGTCGTCACGCACACAAACACCGTGCCGAAGTCTGCCGAGTGCCGAAGTCTGCCGAACTGAAACGACGTTAGACGATGCACGGCTTTCAACGCCACACCTCCGTGGCCGTCGGAGTGGGGAGCGTGAGGTTTTTTCGTTACGGAATTTCTGGATTCGGTCCCCGCGCTCAAGGCCCGCGATAGAAGCTATGCAATAGCTTAAAACTGAACAGGTTATTTAAATGAAAATTCATGAGTGCAATTACTTTAATTTAAAATTTCGTTTTTTTAAAAAAATACAAAAAAGGGCTCTAAATAGTAGATTTTCTCACAAAAGAAGAGAACTTCAAAAAAAGGAAAAAGAATCGGACCGAAGACAGGACGCGAACCCAGGCACTAAGATTACGCGACGGCCCGATATTCACTTGAGCTATTACGCAGTCAAAAATTACCTTCTTATATTGTAGCAGTTTTTCATTGCCTGAAAACACGGACAAAATGACATTTTCTAAAAATGAATCCTAGCTAGATCGATTTATTGCCCCCGAAACCCCCTGGACACTAAATTTTATGAAAATCGTTGGAGCTGTTTCCGAGATTCCGATTATATATACCTGTATACAATAATTACTCGTTTAAAGGTATAGGATTGCTGTGGGTTTTAATAATAAAGAAGGAAGCTATTTCTTCCCGACAACTTCAATAGGTACGCAAAAGTTGAGGTGTATACATTTAAATAAACAATTACGTTAAAAAATAAAATCAACGTAAATAGCATATGATGATGATTGATGATAGGTAAAGTAGGATAGTGACTAGAAAGGACGGGTAGTAAGATGGGAATTATTAGAGTTTAGTGTAAGAGTTCAACTTTAAGCAGATTTTTGAAGAAAAAAAGGGTTTAGCGCGTCGAATGTACAGGGACATGAAGTTCCACAAGCGTTCAGTTGTAACAGAAAATGGTTAATTGAAAAAGGAGTATGATTGTGCTGGAGTACGAAGAGAAAGAATGTAAGAGCGATTATCATTATTCGAAAGGCCTTAGTCAAAAATCTGCGATCGTTATATCATTTCAAAATAAGTGTCCATGTGATAACTTGAGCTCTCCGTATTATGCGATCTTATAATAACCGTGGGTTGACTGCCTGGAAATTATAACTTAGAGATGGGTAACACCGAGAAAAGCTAGTTTTTAATATGAGACAGTCGCAGTCATCAACTTGTGGCTCATAAAAATTTCATTTTTGTATTTATTATAATATATAACAACGCCTTCATTTTCAGTTTTGTGTTTAGTACGAGACGCGTGTACATAACTATTAAATTCTGGTATATTTTTGTTACTGGTAGCCAACACTCGGACAACACTATCACGTCCCAGATCAGTTCGGACCTATGAAGAAGCGTAGCAAGGTTTGACATATTACAATCTATACTACTTACGTATATTTTGTGTTAGAATGTTTTAGGTGCGATCGTTAGTTAAAATCTTGTATTCCACATCGTCTATGTCACAGATGACATGGGCAAGAGATAAAGAATCCAGATCTAGGCTCAATGTATTAAAATAGTGCATACTGTTAGTTTATGTTTAATATTTATGTTAAGTGAATGACTATATCACGGTATCCACGTAACAAATTCATTATAGTAATAATAAATATTAAATAAACCACGATCTGGACCATATCACCTTTTAGTATGCAGTCTCTGTGTGTGTTTTGGATGTTTTGAATGTTTTGAGTATATATAAATAATTGAAATAAGTGTATTCGTGTTGAGTATTTGTATATAAAAATGTATGTGAATTTAATTGAAAAATATGACAGCTAAAGTTAATTACACGGTGTCAAGCAGGTAGATGTGTGAAGCTTTTCAGTATATTACATTAAACAAATATTATTTTACAAGAACAGAGGTGAATCTATGAATATATCAACAACTTTTAACAAGTAAACAAGAAGGAACTAATGATTTCTTATATTTACGCGAACACTATACATCGATTAAAACTTTTTATTATTTTATTAATTGAAAAAAGGCCCCCCGGGGGGTCCCGTGACCATGGGTGCTGGAAAGCACCCGAAACGTCGGGTATTAAAATTAATATAAATAAAACGCGATAAAATCCGTAAAAGTAGTTTTAATCAAAGAAGGAACTAATGTATGAAAAGCAACTAGGGAGTTTTGGCGAGAACTTCACCGCCGCCGGATTGCTGTTCCAGTATTATTGTTCAAATGGGTTGAAGTAGATTTTGATACTTATGTAAAATAGCAAAATTTCATGTACTAATTTTCTGCTGTGCAGCGCAAGTAAGCTATTAATGTAAATGATAAAACAAGTACTCCGATGGTGATGTAAACCTCAAGATAGTGTGTTTGCTTAGGCGCTTTAGATACTATTGTTATCAACTGTCCACTGGTATAAGTTGTCTTCGAAATCTCTCAAAAATTTTATAATGTGACGCATCAAAATTTTGAAGAAATTATTTTAAAGGATACGATTTCTACGACAAGCTGAAGTAACGTCAACTACGATAGTGTTATACTTATTACGGTAAATCCTCAAACCGAAATTTCCTGGATAGGATTTTCTACGGATATAACGGAATTCAACTTTTTATAGTGTTTAATCAAGACTGTCTTTATATTTATGTTTTGGTAAGTTGCGGAATTCCATGGTAGTGCATCGAGCTTTTATCATATTGGTTCCCTTCCCAAATAATGAGACCCTTTTTATACTCGTCGTTCTCTTGTTCCAATAAAGTAATTTTTATTAGTAATTGTTCTTATTGACTATACAACACCTCGATTAATTTTTGGATGACTTGATTTTGTGTTATTATTTATACCTAGTCAATAAAGTGATATTGAGAAAATCGAATGATTTTGATTTTTGCGGCAGGTAATTATGTCGGTTTGTTATATTAAAATAATTATCCCCTTTAATATCATAAGGCTTATGAAGCGCAGAATCTGAATTATAATATACATATATTACTAAGAGGAGATGTATGTGAGATGTATGATCTAAATGAAATAGAAATTCCGAAATAAGAGGAAAGAAGTAGGGAGATAAGTATAGATGAAATAATGAAAGCAATGAAAAGCATGAAAGCAGGTAAGGCAGCCGGATATGATAGAGTTTCTCTTAAAATGCTAAGGGCAGGAAAGGAAGTGGCGGGGAGCCTGCTATACACCTTATTTAATTTATGTTGGGAACTAAAGCTGGTACTGGAAGACTGGTGCAAAGCCATAATATAAGGGAAAAGAGTCGCAGCAGGACTTTAAAAACTACCGTGGTATCATTCTTCTTAGCACTGTGGGAAAACTTTATGATAAGGTACTAATTGAAAGGGTCATGAAAGAAACTGATGGAATAATTTGAGATGTGCAAGCCTGATATAGAAAGGGATTGGGATATACAGATCAAGTCTATTCCATGCGCATGGTCGCAGAGAAGTTTTTGGCCAAAATTCAAAGAGTTTTTGAGCGTTCATGGACTAGGAAAAGGCTTATGACAGAGTGTACAGGGATATGTTATGGCAAATACTGAGTTCATTTGGGTTAAGCGCTGGGTTGATACAGGCATTAAAGGCTCTTTATAGGGACTCTAGTGCTTGTGTTAGGATCAACGGAGTCTACTTGGACTAGTTAGGCATCCATAAAGGTGTCAGACAGGGCTGTTTGGCTTCCCCGTGGCTGTTCAACCTATTTTGGAAAGTTGTTTGGAAAATTTGAAAGCTTAAGAATGCGGATTAAGAAAGGGTGAGTTAACCATCAAATTCCTTTTGTACGCCGATGATCAAGTTATTTTTCGTCGTCGGCGGCCGAGTTGGAATGATAGTAACAATAATGAACAGGTCTTTAAAAGTTTAAAAACAAAGTTCTATTAATTTTCCTGCAACGCTTCCCACGCTTTTCATCTAAAACGATGGATCATAACCGTGAACATTTACGCGCTATGATCTATTATGATTTCAAATTTGGTTTAACCGAACAATTAAGTTTACAACGGTTATAATCAGCATTAGGGGACTCAGCTCCATTACGCGCAACAATTTTTAGGTGGTTTGCTGAATTTAAAAAGGGTAAAATTAACCTTAAAGATTATCAAAGAACCGGGGCCCTCGCAAACAGCAGTAACGGCAGATTTCCTGCCGTTCTGATATGGTGGTATGGACTATTGAAATGTTGGCATTAGTTCGGGGAGCATTCATACCATCCTACATCAACATCTTGGAGGAAGCTTTGTTGTCGATGGATCTCTGTTTGCTCTACGAAAGCGAAAAACAGACTCGTGCGGATTGGTGCAATGAAATGCATCTACGTTTTGAAAACAGAGCATCTAGGCGTGTTTCAGAAATCGTTACTGGTGACGAGACATGGATCTATCAATATGATCCGGAAAATAAAAGGCAATCATCGGTACGGATCTACTCGGAAGGACAGTTACCGACAAAACTGCAAAGACCTCGCAACGTCGGCATAAAAATGGTAGCTAGTTTTTTTCGCGGAGCGGACATTTTTCGACGTCAATGCTGGAAAATTGTAGGTCAGGCAACTCTGAATGGTTCAAGCACCGAAGTAGCCGTGGTTGCCTACGAAGAAGCGATTTCCGACCTGTCAAATCAAGACTATCAAAAGTGTTTTCAGAGTTGGTTTAGGCGAATGGAACTTTGTATATAGCATGATGGATAATATTTTGAAAAGATGTAAAATAAATATTAATAGTATCTAGAATACTTTTTCTATGTATCAAAACTTATTGAGTGTCCTACGTATTACAGTTTACAGTATTTGTAAAACTTAGTCCAAATTTACTTCACTATCAGAGTATCTACTAACATACCTATACTTGCCTTTTGTAATTAAAATATTTTAAGTAATAATAACACAAAATACTGAAATTAAAACTTTGTTTACTAAAAAGATTTTTAGCTAAGTATAATACGATCACATTTCTCTTAGGAATTGTATTTCAGGTTTATTTATTGTTTACACTATCTACCTACTTATTCCAAGCCAAGCATTGCGATTCCCGACGAATGGCCTTGCATGCATTGGGCATCGCAGAACTCACATAGGTGCGAAAATATGGACAGTCAATCATAGTTAGAATAGGTACTTCACTAAAGTAAATTAATTAACATTTCGCAATGTATTGTTTTACTCTTTATTGACAGCCCTTAGTAACTACAGAAAGTCCGTCGTGAAGTAGGAAGGGGAAAAGTGCAAAGTAATACGGACACTCGCGCGCAGCGATAAAGTGTTATGTAAATTCTAATTGATCAGAATTATGTAGGCTATTAAACGTCGGCAAGCAATCAACATCAATGGAGTGCAACTTCTGTACGGGGTACTGTTATTATTTCTGTGCTTCATCGGGTGGCTAGGCGTCGTTCGCGTGCCGAGTCGAGTGTTGAATTATCTTAATTTTTCATTACCTCTTAGACAATGCGACCAAATAACATGCTATAAAGAACAAAGCTTATCTTCAAATACAATTAGAAATTCTTTATTTGTATAAAACACAGTTGACAGGGTATTCAGTTAAACGTCTAATGTACGTATGTATTTGCTCATCTGCGAGCAGACTAAAAACATGTTTAGTCTTATAATTAAATCTAATTAAACCAATTATTCCATTCTAAATATTCTTTTAGGCTACAGAAACAATTTTCCGATAACCATTTCGTTAAATTATTTTTGAAAGAGCCTCCTTCCTTTTATTTTAAATTCTTACGTAATGCGTTATATAATAATATGCTCATGTTATACACATTTCTCTAATACATATCTTTATAACAGGGAGGTTGATATATTAGGTCTGCATATATCTTGGCGGGTTTTAAAGTACTTAGGGAATGATTTGACAAAAAGACAAGTTTCTCTGATATATAAACAAGGTAATGGAAGAATATATTATTTTTTTATGTAAGGTTTGCAACTATCTAATTACCAAATTTTGTTTAAGGCACGGATGCATCGTTTTTGAACTAAAAGTGCTCTTTGTACCTCATCAGAGTTACCCCAAAGCAATTTCCCATAGCTAAGCACCGATGATACGTAGCCATGGTACGCGATTGGAGTAAAAAAAAAATAAAAAGGTTTTATTTCAGTAAATCATTTTACAGCTATTTGCCGAGGCCTCCCAGAAAGTAATCATAAGATACTTGTGTTGGGAGAGTCTCGCTCATCCTACGTAATCGTATCAACTTAGATTTACATCAGAAAAAAAAATATATAAACATTTTAAACTTAATATTACAGTTATTCATGCATTTTAAACTGAAAGAAAGAAGCTTAGGAGAAATGTATACCTGAGTAGTTGTGTCAGTTGTGTGTTAGTTTATTGTGTGTGTGTGTGTGTGTGTGTGTGTGTGTGTGTGTGTGTGTATGTGTGTGTGTGTGTATGTGTGTGTGTGTGTGTGTGTGTGTGTGTGTATGTGTGTGTGTGTGTGTGTGTGTGTGTGTGTGTGTGTGTGTGTGTGTGTGTGTGTGTGTGTGTGTGTGTGTGTGTGTGTGTGTCGATTTGTTGTGTCAGTGTGTGTTATTTAAAACTGGTTCAACTCTTTCTGACCAAAATGTTTTCCACATCATCATAATTAAGAGTATAGAGCCACTCGGTCAGAGTTTTTCTACACTCAAACATTTGCATTGGGTAAATTTTAAGTAAGCGGTTGATCTTGTTATAGGCATGAGGAGCTTGAGATATATTTTGTCGAGTGGCAAATACTGTACGTGCAGGGTATGAGGGAGCCACAATATCGCACCGCCTTTTCGTAAGTTTGGTATGGTCAAATGGTAATGTTTTGTGATATCTTAGTATCATGTGTAAAATATAAAGTTTTCTAACGGAGAGCAGCTTAGATGTTTGGTATAGGGTTTCGGTGGAAAACCTATAGGGCCAACAGTACATTACCTTAATCAAGGATCTTTGCTCCCTTTCTAAATCTATAAAGTATGATTTAGCTGCTCCTCCCCATACCGATATGCAGTAGATTATTACAGACTGGGCTAGTGCGATATATATTTTATTCAGTAGCTTGGTACTCATCACGTTTCTCAGAGATTTGAAAACCCACATGAGCTTCCTTACCCTCCCAATTGTTAGTTCTAGGTGTGGATACCAACTTAATCTTTGATCCACCATGATTCCGAGGTATTTAACACAACTAACTTTCTGAATTACAGGGCAATTACATGTGTTGGGGAAAGGCGTACCACAGGAATGAATTTTTATTTCAAAATTAGGTGACGGCTGCGAATTAATATATGGAGCGAAGCATACGTAATTCGTTTTTTGAGTGTTAAGAGTAAGGAGATTCTCACTTAACCAGTACCAAACTCTGCCTAGTCCCATCTCAGCCCCCATCCTAATTTTATCCCAGGTCTTAGCGGTGAAAATAATAGCGGTATCGTCCGCATAGGACAGTATCCTCCCTCCAACGTTACCAAGGTTACAGAGATTATTAATATATATCAAAAAGAGGGTTGGGCCGAGAACACTGCCCTGCGGTACACCAAACGTTACATTTTCTTCTTCACTTATTAGTTTATTTATTTTTACACCCTGCTTTCTGTTTTGAAGGTAGCTGCTGAGAAGGGAGAGAGCAGATTCACGAAATCCGATACTTTCTAGCCTTCGTATAAGAATGGGGACAGAAACGGTATCAAAGGCCTTCTTGAGAGAAAGGTCACTAAACATTTGTTACCTTTGTCTACTTCTTTTTTATAATGGATGTAAGTCATCCTGTGTCGACATTCCCTTCCTAAAACCATATTGAGAAGTAGATAGGATGTTATACTTGGTCAAGTAGCTCACTATTCTAGAGTTCAAGAGCTTCTCAATGATTTTAGAAATGGAGGCCAACACAGAGATAGGTCGATAGTTTTTTACGTCGTCCCTATCTCCACTCTTATACACAGGAGTCACGATGGAGCGCTTAAGAAGGTATGGGAAGTTTCCTGTGCGAAAACACAGGTTAGCAAGGTCGGTAATCAAAGGGACAAGGATATCCTTACTTCGTTTTAGAAAAAAAAGTAGGGATTCCGTCCCAACCTGGTGCACTCCCAGAGTCCAAGGACATTAAGATATTTGCCACTTCCTTGCAAGATGTTTCTAGTAAAACAAAAGATGAATGATGATGGTTATCAGAGTTAGTAGTTTCCGAAGTTATGAAGCTATTTGAGATGTTCTCAGCTAGTGATTGCCCAATGTTGACAAAGAATTTGTTTACATGGTTGATTGAGGTTTGCGGACAAGATTTTATATTAAGTAGGTCGTCATTTGGGCTCTTGGGTGGCTTATAGTGGGTGATTTCGTTAATGGTTAACCAAAGAGCTCGAGGGTTTTGTACCGATGCTTTAATTTTTTCTTTATTATATTTTATTTTTAGTTTTTTTATAAGATTTCCCCAAAAAGTACGATAACGTCTATATGTTATAATTAACATTTTATTTTGGGGGGTTCAATTTAAGTTTTAGGTAAATATTATTTCTCAATCTAATACACCGCAAAGCACCTGTGGTTATCCAGGGTTTTATGATTCTTTTGCTGTTCGAGACAACTACGTTTTTAGTATTGGATAGGATAGCTGACCTGACCATTTCTATTAGCGCAAATGCGTAAGTATCAGGGTCTTTAAAAATATTAAAGAAGGAGACATCAATATTTGTTAAACTCTTGTAAGCATTATTATAGTCAACTACAGTTTTATGTCTTAGGAGACTCATTTGTTGATTCTGATTTGCAATTGCTAAAAGAACCGGGAAAGAGTAGCCTCAATTGATATATTTTCTTTAACACTTTTTAAAGCAAAAGCGAAACTTTGAAGCTTTTTACAAACTTTATATCAATATGCTCTTTCCAGTTCCGATGTGTATCAATATTTACTCCTGAAAATTTATAGTTATCTACTTCACCATTTTATTACTGTCGTATAGAATATTAAAGTGTTGTTTAGATGACCTGTATGATCTAAATTGCATAATTTTCGTTTTTTTTTTTTTGTAAATTAACCCTTTAAATCGTGAGCCTTCATCTATTTTATGATATTCGTTAAAGCCGTAATTGCAAGCGAATCTAATGAACTATTACCATCACTTTTAACTATTATAGTAGTATCGTCTGAAAAAATGATACATGCAATAAAAATAATAAAGGACCGAGTATACTACCCTGGGGTTCGCCTGTTCTTTTAAATAATAATTGATAACGATCAGTTTTTTTTAATTAAAAGGTTTTTTTGTGTCATTTTTTATCTCTGTATTCTGTCTTCTACTTTTTAAATAACTTTCAAGCCATGCATAAGCGTTCCCTCTAATTCTGTATAATTTTAGTTAATGGAGGTGTTTATCATGATTTACACAGTCAACGGTACAACTCATGTCAAGAAACAGTGACAGTACCAGGGTATTATTATTTATACATTCAGTTACATATTTTATAAATTCAAAACAAGCAATAAAAGTAAAACTACATTTACGAAAGCCAAATTGTTCAGATTGTAATATGTCACAATAACTTATAAAATCATTTAGCCTTTTAAGCATTGCTTTCTCAAGCACTTTAAACAACATTGAAACCAAAGTGATAGGTCTATTGTTGCCTATATCTTGTTTGTCTTCTTTTTTTAGACAAAGGTTGAACGATAGATAATTTGAGATCATCTGGAAATACAGGATGTATTATATATATATACATATATATATATATATATATATATATATATATATATATATATATATATATATATATATCTTGACGACTTGTCTTGAAGTAACTTTCGTTCGTAAGAATTAATATGCCATGTCTAATAATAACGCTCATAAATCACCTTTTAATTTCCAATATTTTATTTTCATAAAATACCTTATTGTGGCGTATGTATAAGGGATAGGTCTATGGTATTTCGATGTTTTTTAGATGGAGGAAAGATTTCTATTTTTGTAGGACATTGTATTTACGTATCACTTACCATTACGCCAGCGCGCGCGGATAACACAGTTCGGGAGCGCTTTTTCTTACGACTTGCTTAACAAAAATCTTTAAATTTCCTAATTCTGTCAAAATACATCTAAGCATGCTATGTTTCATGCCATTACATTCCTAAGTCATCGTCATCATTGTCATTTAGGTATCTACGCTACGCCTTTCACAAGCCTACTTCTGAACAAAGGTCTCCCTCAAACAATGCCACAAAGAAAGTAAGATTGCTGCAACTTTTATTTTATCGGTTGTATTTTATGGTCACTGTCACTTCATCTTGCGGTTCTTTTGATACTCGCATCATCGTTTAGGATTCCTTCATGCGTAGAAAATCTGAGCTGATCTGATTGTCCTCTAAATAGCAATAGCTTCCTCATACGACCAGCTGTGAAGGACCATGCCTCAGTTCCTTATGTGACCTCTGGCAACAAGCACTGGTATACTCTTATGCGTAGTGTTCCCAACAACTACAAGTAGCTCCTTAACAATTGTTAGGGATTTTAATTATTTGTTGCAGGTGTTGCTCATCTACTAATTAGTACGAGTATATGTAAATTGATAGCGCAAGATTATTGAATTGTGATTTATTTTAAGGCTTATTTTGCGTATGTTTTATTGCTTGCTGAGAGGTGTACCCTAATGCTAGATAGACTATACATACATCCGAAGTCTGGCTATCATATATACAAAAAGAATTTATCAAATTGGACTGACAGTTAGCGTGTTTAAACAAACAAAAAACCTCTTCCGCTTTATTATATTAGTATATTATAGATTCTCTTATTCTCTCGTAAACCTATCTTATAGATTTATATATTCTCTTTTTAGTGTCGCTTTTTCGTTTCATCGAATTTGAAATCACAATCATGCTAAAGAAGTTTTCACTGCAAAAAAAAAATAGTACTTTAATCGTGATGCATCCATATACAAACAGACAGACAGTCCATTCTAAAAATGATAGAAATGTATTTAATATTTATTTTTAGCACCTCTCAGTCATTTATGTTACAAATATATAAATTAAATAGACATCTACTATTTATTTTCTTATTGTATATATAGATATAGATATAGATATAGATATTCTATAGAACCGTGTGACGTGTACAGGATGCTATAACTTTACTTTTTATATTTATTAAAACAATCAATATGGCGTTTGTGTCGACAGTGTCGGAGCAGTCGTCGGGCGGCGGGGAGGCGGGACGGCCGCCACCACCGCTGCCACCGCCACGATTCCCTGCCCCTGGCAACGTCTGACAATGGGAGATCGCTGCGCGTGCGCCACTAGTCGCGCCGATCAAGGCCGCCGCCAACTTCTTGTTTCATGGACTCAAGCGTCAAGCCGCCGGCCGCCCCTCTATCACTACCACACAACAAATGTTCTAAATCGATGTGATTAGGTTAAAACGAAACTTAGTCTGTAAGTCACGGCGTAAAATTAAAATAGTTCTTTAGTCTGCCATTTTATGGCATAATTTATGGAAGCATAGGCACCGTGTAAAGTGCCGTTGGTTTCTTGTACCCATTTTAATTAGGTCTTAATGATTTTTTTTTCAAGTACAAATAATTGACGAGATTGGACAAAATATACAACTCGGCCTATGTGAGAGCCGTTCGAAAATTGACAATTGAACAATCTAGCTTCAGATATATAAAAATTTACTAATAAGCATGCGTCGATGAGGATTATTCATTAATATAAAATAATAGTAGATTTTTATTGAACTTCTAGAGTGCAATGACTAACATATAAATCAATGGCAATGACTGTGAGAAATTTGTGCGGAATGCGTACTCGATTTATATAGCACGAATCATATGCCAATGCGTAGAAAATAATGTAAAATGGGTACGACAAGAGTAAATCGTGCTTACGACAATGACTAATGAATTGTCGCGGACATGTATAAAAATACAATGTACATACATGCTGTGACCTTATTATATTGTTGATTTTTATACATAATTATATTTATTTTACGAATGTTTTATTCTCCTTTACTCATAATTATTATTGTTATATCTAATGATAAATTGATGTCATATCTAAAGTGACCGAAATAATTATAACTACTATATAAATTATTATAAATAAATTATTATTATTATTGATTATTATTGAACATTATTATTACTATCATTGGTCAACTACAGTTTAATTGCAGTTGCGGGAATTGATTATAAATAAATATATTGTAATTTATTCAAAGAGCAAATTATAGGAAATTTTACATAATTTTCAGTTCCATTGTTCATAATTGTTCATAAGTTTTTTTATGTTTGAAAGAATCATTTAACTATTTTAATTTATAGCGATAAGAGGTAATAAATAAACATACACATTATCTTTTTAATTTATGAAAAGAATAGAATATGGTAAGTTATACAATTTGTGAAGACTTTTAAGAATGTAAAGCTTTTAAAATTATACGCCCCTAGAAGATGAACAAACGTTTCATTAATTTATAAGTTAGGGTTCAGTAGCCACTACAGGGTTGTAGTCAATCTGTTCGTCCGTGCATCTGATAACTGCTCAATTCAATATTAAGATTAGAAGATTCCGTAGCGTGTCGTTTGTGAAGAAAGCACGGCCTAATATAATGTGTGTGACTAGAATCGTCATGGCGTTGACTGAACGCAGTGCACTTTGCGTTTTCTTACAACCATTTATGACATGACACAATTTTCATCATTTTAAAACTAAGATTTTATTGATTTTTAGTTATCTCTCACATGATCGTGAGAAGGCTTATCTATTACCAGCACCAAGGAAAAAAATTTCGTCACTGCTAGACGTGTGGATTAACGAATGACGACAAAGTAGCTACGACTATGTGGGGTAGGAGTAAGGACGACTAACTCACATGGGGGACAAGATGAAAAAGTGTCCAGCTGTAAGCTGTAAATAAAAGTTCAAAAATCTTCCAAAATGGCGCTAGCGTAGATACAGGGTATATAGTATGAATGTAGCAGTTGTAGATGGATTGAAGAGTGCCGAGTTAATATTTTTAAAAGACTAATTGTTTTTTATGGTAATAAAAATATTTTCAAACGTTTTTACGATTTATTCCAATAAATATTCATCCAAAAATTAAAAATGAGCATTTTTTTATCATTTTGTTTTTGAAGAACTTTTATTCTCCAATTTTGAACACAATTGTATTAATTTAAGAATGAAAATATTTTAAAAAGTTTAAATTAAAATAATTATTCTTAAATTTACCCTGCTGCTATTGTAGTGCCACCCTAATTACATACACAGAGATAATCCTCCTTACATCTACCCTCCATAGCTACAACCCGTCGAAAATATCTACAGACTGCAGCAAACGGAGCCTAGTGCTCTACGGACTGTGGACTAACCAGAGTGACCAATAGTGTGGTGTGGAGCGGAAGCTTCAAAACGTCTTGTTACGCACGCACAAACACAGGACTCCCACAGAGAAAATAACGCGATGTTCACTATAGTTCATAAAAGATAGATTGATCTCTGCGACAGCTGTCAGTAAAAATCACGCCTATGAAGTCCTGAATTTCTTAGTAGTACAGACAGTACCTGTCAATGTCATACTTTATGGGCATGCCGACCTAATTAGTGCGTGCGCAATTTCATATTCATACTAAGTACAGAACAGCCACTCACCTCCGCGCACTCATTTCAAACCCCGCACCCCCCCACCCCGCACTTCGTTGTACACAACACTGACACTTGAACGAGGGCGCGCGCGATCGGTCGAACCTGACGCGAACACACGATTTCACAATTTAAAATATAGGTACTTACCTATAAATGTGTTTTCATTACGATGGTTGTATATTGTGCTGTATTTGGATGCTTTTCTACTTCAATAAATGATAACGACAGGAGTTTCTTTCGGTTTCTATTATATACATATTATATAAGAATATATATTATCATATACAGTAGGACCTTGATAACATAAACCTCGACAACATAATGACCTCCGAGTGGAAGGGAACACAAAATTCATTATAATTTTGTGTTCCCTTCCACTCGGAGTCCAAAACCTCTTTTTACTTCGAATACAAACCCTCTATAACTTAAACGAATAATTTGGGCATCGCACCTCAGTAACTAAAAGTTTTAACGAAGAGGACCTTTGCAACTTTAATCATCTATCAATGAGTAATTGTAAATGAATGTGCAAACAATAAAAATTCCCTGTAAATCATTTTTGTTGCTTACACGTCGTGTTTGCCAAATGACTTTAAATGTACACAATACACTAAGGTCTAACTAAAGTAAGTTATTTGTATCATTAGCTTTTAGCCTTCGTCATATAGACGAAGATTTAAATGACGAGCTACAAGATCCCCCTACGATTATATCTATCAGCGAAGTAAGGAAAGTTGTAAACATTTTACGATCTTTTATAGAGCAATGCAGTACCACAGAGTACACACACATTTTCATACCACATATTTTCTCTTCTTTATTTAATATTGAAAATAAAATTGGTATAGAAATTGTGAATAGGTTGAAACATTTTTGAAATAAAAAATACCCACTTTTTATGTAGAATAAAATAAACTTGAATAAATATATATTTAAACCTAAAATAAAGTACTTGTGGTCATATGTATTAACATTTAAAAGTTTCATTTGCATTTAACCTAGCTCGTCTATCTATGTATAGGTACATAATTCCTAAACAAAGCTAATAAGGGAACCTCTGTACAACACGTACGAATTAACTTGAGACTCCGCTGGAATGCGACCCCCTTCCCGACTCCCCGCACCGCGTCCCGCGCTGGCCGTGCGCGCTCAGTATCGATAGCATTTTTGTTACGGATACGCGTTTCGACTCTAGTTCGATATTTTTGATAATTGTTTGTTGTTTGGTTTGGACTTTTGTTAAAGTGTATAATAAATAAATTAATAATATTATAAATGAGAAAGTGTGTATGTTTATTTATTTGTCCTTCCTTGACGCGTTAACTAAAAATAATATTATATATATTATAAAAAATAAATATCTAAAATATATAAAAATTGCAACAGTATATCACTTATTACTTCACCCCTTGCCAGAACATTTTATTTTGTTTTTATTAATAATCTCATGCAAATCTCAAAAATTTCAAATAAAAAAATATTACGACGCATTATTTTGCACACCGTACATTGACAATTACGTCATCGGCCCAGGTCTCAAGTTAATTCGTACGAGTTATAAGTACAAACATAAACCAATAAAAACTCCTTTACTTAAACCCTTAGTAAGTACCTCAATAACTCAAATTATTTAACATTTCCCTTGGCTTTGCCGTATCGAGGTTCTACTGTAATATATATATATATATATATATATATATATATATATATATATATATATATATATATATATATATTTTTTTACTCATAGTATTATTATTATTATTACGATACGATTATTTAAGCCGACGTTGGCCGTCTTCCCTACTAAATTTCACGCACACGTTTACGCGTGTCCCAACCTCATTTGCCTATGTAGTAGCATAGCAATAGGCAAAGATTTATATAGAATAGGTAATAAATTTGCGAGCGTTGTATGAGTGTCCGAGTCGTACCGGAAGCAGGCCTCTATCACTCTTGCTACCTACGTGAAATAATTACCTAAATTCGCGACAGGGCTAGCGCGTTGGAGGCGATTGAATGTTAAAGTTTTTTAACGCTGTTTACGTATATAACTTTTTGTAAATATTGTTGAAATAGTTTTTGTTTAATGTTTATTATATTTAGTTATAGGATAAAATAGTTCAAAAATTTTAATGTAATTTAAGAACTATATATTATGTATATTATACCCATTATTTAATAAATTTTAATATGGCAAAACGTCGTTCCTACTATAATTGTTGCGTGGATAGACGCTAAATGACTAACATAATATTTCAGATATATCTTTCTTTATTACCGAAGGATTTTAGTAGGAAGTTACGAAACGTGAATTTATTTAATTTTTATTGTTAGATAGGTACTTATAGCAAAAAATAATTAAGTAATAATTTATTTAATATCTACGAACTTTATTACAAAATTTAGTGGAAATTTACTTCACTATCCAAGTATCTACTTACATACATATACTTGCCTTTTGTATTAAAATATTTTAAACTGTTATTTTAGCTTAAATATTTTAAACTAAAATAACACAAAACACTGAAATCAAAACTTCGTTTACCAACAAAATTTTTAACTAAGTAGAATACGATTACATTTCTGTTAGGAATCGTATTTCAAGTTTATTTGTTGTTTACACTATCTACCTTTTCCTTCCAAGCCAAGGGTCGCGATTCCCGACAAATGGCCTTGCAAGTTGCATGCGTTAGGCATAGGCATGAGTCGGATATATCAAAACGAATCTAAAATCCGATTTCAAACACAAATCGATTCGTGTAAATTGCTCAAACTAGAAAATCCGATTTCAAAAATCGACCTAACTAGCTAAACTCTTAATATCTGTACAACCAAACTAATCCAAATCGAAATGTTATGTTTTAGACTTTAGACGTAAATTTAATCCTGGTGACAACTGCTCGCATTCCGGTCAGTCGTAACAGTGTATTGTATTATATTATTTACTGATATTTATTGCCTTAATGCCTTTTTGTTTAGTAAATATATGAAAAAAGTTTATAAAAATGTTTAAAAATCAGGAGTGAATTGTGTGTGAGTGTACGTTTTAAGTGAGTAAGTTATTGATCATAAAATAATTTATCCGCATTTGTCGGAAATACGAGTATATCGCTCAAAATGCAATATTGTTGTGATATGAAAAGAGGTGTCGTCTAAAGTCGTCAAAAGTGGATCAAATTGCGTTTTTAAACGCAAATCTTAATCCAAACAGATTCTGAAATAAAAAAATAAAAAAATAAAAAAGCGAAAAGAAACCAAAGAAATATAATATCATTGTAAATATACCGATTATTAAATGCGCTGGAAAAGTTCTAATTTCATACAAAATTTTTCTGCTAGTCCTAATCCTAGATTAAAGCATGAAGGACAATCTCGCAAATCTGTTTCTGTATTAGTTAGATTTGCGTTTGTCTTTTTGTTAACTTATAAAACGAAATCTAAGTACGCAAACGAATTGGCGTGGCTAAGCGATACTGAAATCGGATTTTTAAAAACGGATTTTGAAATTGATTTTGAAATCTGAAATCGGATAAATATCGGTTTGCGTTCAAATCCAAAAACGTCCATGCCTAGTTAGGCATCGTAGAACTCACGTAGGTTCGAAAATATGGTCTGTCGATCACAGTCAGAATAGGTATTTCACCTAAGTAACCTAATTAATATTTAGCAATGTATTTTGTTACTCTTTATTGACATCCCTCCATAACAACGGAAAGTCCACCGTAACGTAGGAAGAGGAAAATGTGCAAAGTAATACGGACACTCTCGCGCAGCGATAAAGTTTTATTTAGCTTGCGAGCGCGATTTATATAATTAATAATAATCATGTAGGCTATTAAATGTCGGCAAGCAGTCAACATTAAAAGAGTGAAACTTCTGTACGTAGTACTATTATTTATTTTGTGCTAGAAGGTTATGTTTCTTATATATTATACGTAACTTTTGTTAACCAATGTAACTTGCATGTAAAAAAGACGAATTAATGTCATTTTTTGAATAAATTTATTCTTCATAAAATCAAAACTTCGCGCTACGTTTAGTTCGATAAAACAAAAATCAAACGCTTGTTATTTTCAATATTATTTAGAAAAAAAAACTGTTTATGTTTAGTAATATATTGAAGTAGATGAGATAAAAATAATCACTTCGTAACTTTTCTTTTGTGGACGTACCTATCTACCAACGCCAAAGTTACTTTGAGCTATAACTGAGGCAGGCTGGGTAAATAACTATAACGTATTAAATTCGCTTTATTGTATGAAACTTTTATAATTTACCTACTCTCCAGTTCTTTTTTTCCAGTACGAACCTCGCTAACTCACTGGAGTGCCCCTTGAATTGCTCCTGCATCGCGCCCCTCCCCAAGTTCAAACAACGTAGTCACCACAGATTAAATAATGTTACTAACGTCACCAAAACGTCCCACAGTCCACATTATTTCCGACGGGTTATAACCATGTATACCCTAGTGCTGTAGATGTTTATGTTGATAAAAAGTTTTTTATAAATAAATGTGTACAGCGCCGTATCGGTAACCAATAAAGTAACGCGTAAGCATTGGACTAATGTGTAATTTTTATGTCAATTAATAGTCAAACATAAAATCACAAATAAATCCGTCTGTTCACAAGAGATTTTTCAGTCTTTTCCTTTTACACTCTAGATCAAATGTTCTGAAACATGGAAGTATATATACTTATATAGTACAAATTTGTCACTGCCGTAAATAAATTTATGTGCAGGTGTATTTATTTTAGGAAAAATAATTTTGATATATATAGAAATGCCGTTTTTCTTCGGCATTTTGTTTTAACTTAAATAGTATGAAATATTTATTATTTACTTATAACCAAAAAACAAATGTGTCATTGCCGTAAATAAATTTATGTGCAGGTGTATTTATTTTAGGAAAAATAATTTTGATATATATAAAAATGACGTTTTTCTTCGGCATTTTATTTTCACTTAAATAGTATGAAATATTTATTATTTACTTATAACCTCTATAAATCATATAAATTATTTCTTTCTTAACAACATAACCACAAAAAGATCACAACTTTATGTGCGTGAATAAATCGGCATTAACCTTCTTTTATCTTTCCCCTTTCTAGTTTATGCAGTCATTAATTTTTTTAATGTAAAGGATATCAGGTCAAGAAAATGTAAAAGTGATAAGGAACTAGCACCAGGGCACAGCCAATAGCACTAAAAACTAGAGATTAATGAATAAATTCTAACGTTCATTTTTTTAATGAATATTGGCAATATAGTGAAAACTTGGGTATTTATTATGTAAATTGAAAAGCTCCCAAAGCTATTATTGTTTAATGGCTTTCGCCAAACACATTTAATAACTCTTGAGCATAATTTTTTACCAACTGCAAAGAAAGAATTGTAAAAACTATTGTCTCTACTTACAAAAATTAATGCGTTATAATTATATATAGTTTTTTATATTTGCGTGCATTATATTATTCATTCCACATTAACACAGACTAACTAATAAAAAAGGTCTACAGAGCGCTGCGTATATTTTAAACGCTGTTGTTGCCGAAACCATGCTCAATTTTGCACACATTTACTTTAACAAAGTTTGAAGTACTTACAAATTCACTACGGGACGCGAACATATTATATACCTAAACCTATATTGTTACATACTACATACATAATTTTAGATACAATTGTGTACGTGAATGTATGTTCTTACTATAAGTTGAGCATGGTTTTGACTTGGTTTTTGCGGAACTTGAATGTACGTAACGCTTCGTCTCTCTTTCTTTTTTCCATTACAGCTGAAAACTGACTTCTTTTTCAGTATTCACATCTTTTAGTATCTAATTTGCCCATAAATAAAATCAATAATAGTGAAAAATTTAATCAACCCTTTCTTTCAAATTACCTTACAAATAATCACATTTCCTTGTTTACACATTTTATATCGATTAATAAGAGATAAAGATAAATCCGTGTAGATAAAGACTGCATTAAAGTTACAAAGCTGTGGAAGCATCGTCAATAAAGTATTAATATAGATCATAAGTTAATGATGAATAAATTATACGCTTTAAGACACTATAAATCATATTACTTACCTAGCTAATAGTTAAGATGGGGAAGGCAGATAAGGAGAAGTTTTATCATAATATGGTAGACTACTAAACTAAATATACATTATTATACTTGTATTTACCACAATAATAAATAATAATATATGAAATGGATCAAAGATATTAAAATCGTTATCAGTACAATATTAATAGTATACAGTCATTATTCAAAGTCGAAATTAGCTAACAAATTTTTAACATCTTCAATAAATATATATTTCGTTGGCATGTTTTATTGTATGCTCAAGTGTAATATAAGTAATTTTAGTATAGATATTCAATGGTTTATTTTATGTTGATGATGTTGAATATACGACTTTGCGTGTTCGCGTATTTGTAGAGTCGGTCACGTAGCGACACTGATGCACGGAGGGACAGATTTATTGGGAACATGATATCTCGATTCGCTAGGAAAAGAAACCCTAAATCCTTCTAAAGCACTATCCACAGTTAATGCCACAATTATCTGAAACGCGTTTGAGTTTCAATGCGTGGAGATTACTCCGTTACTTGTACAAAAGAAACTTGTAAAATTTTATTGGAACTAATACCTACTTGTTATAAAAACGTCAAAACACACAAACATGTTCTTTTATTTCAAACGATTCCCTATGTCAGCGTATCAAAATTCCTTTAATATGGTTTATATTATTATTTATTATATAGCGACTGTACAAAATATCATGAGGGTATACTAGGCTGCACTAAAAGGATCGGGAATGGAATATTTCCACTGTTCCTGTCATATTAAAATCTTTTTAATTGAAAACTCCTTAGTTTTAAAAATCGAATACCATTTATTTATTTAAAAAAAAGATTCTCGGTCTTGTCACAAGGTTTTGTCAAACTTGTTTAGTCGTTGAGAAAATGGAATTGGCTCGAGAAAATTCAAGAGCGATGATTTATTATGACTTTCGAAGTGGTTTAACACAAAAACACTGTGTTGACCGGATGATTTCTGCATTTGGTGATGAAGCCCTATCCAAAACCACAATTTATCGCTGGTTTGCTGAATTTCAACGTGGACGTGTCAAGCTCAATGATGATTCCTGTCAAGGTCGTCCAAAAACTGCAGTCACCCAAGAAAACTTTGATGCTGTGCGTAAGCTGATTGAGAAAGATCGACATGTGACATACCGCGAAATTCATGCAACTTTAGAAATTGGCATGAGTCAAATACAAATAATCTTGCATAAACAATTAGGTGTAAAAAAGTTGTTTTCCCGATGGATACCGCATTCGTTCTGTGAAGAACGAAAAGCGGCTCGCGTTACTTGGTGCGTCAGAACTCTCGAAAGATTCCACTCAGGATCCTCAAATGCTGTATACAACATTGTATCAGGTGACAAATCCTTGATATACGCGTACGAACCCGAAACAAAAAACCAGTCACGAGTTTGGGTGTTCGAAAATGAGTTAAAGCCAACAAAAATTGTTCGTTCACGGAGTGTTGCAAAAAAAATGGTGGCCACGTTTGTCTCCAAAACCGGCCATGTTACGACTATTCCTCTTGAAGGACAAAGAACGGTTAATGCAGAATGGTAAGCTAGCATTTGTTTGCCACAGGTCGTTTCTGAACTCCGAAAAGAGAACTGCAACCGCCGCATCATCCTCCATCACGACAATGCGAGTTCTCATACCGCACAGAGAACAAAAGAGTTTTTAGAGCAAGAAAACATAGAATTATTAAACCAT
Organism: Parnassius apollo; assembly: GCA_907164705.1. Lineage (NCBI taxonomy): Eukaryota > Metazoa > Arthropoda > Insecta > Lepidoptera > Papilionidae > Parnassius > Parnassius apollo. Next base: position 889,166 of record CAJQZP010000963.1, on the reverse strand, counting down.
CCGCCGTACAGTCCCGACCTAAGCCCTAATGATTTCTATATTCCCTAAAATAAAGAATAAATTGCGTGGACAGAGATTTTCATTACCTGAAGAAGCTGTGGACGCCTACAAAACGGCCATTTTGGAGACCTCAACTTCCGAATGGAATGGTTGCTTCAATGATTGGTTCCATAGTCTGGAAAAATGTGTCAAATTTTGCGGAGAATACTTCAAAAAGAAATAAATACATTTTTAAATAGTAATGTTGTGTCACTTCCTTGATTCCCGAAATTTTCAGGTCTGACACGATGCGATCTGTAGATTACACGTGTAGGACGTTTACATTTATCATCTAAATAAATTAACATTTTCTTCTTAAATTATTTAAAATGTCATTGAAAATATCCAAATCAGGTGACTTAGATATATCATTATACAGTCTAAACATTCTGTATACTGCAGAATTAAGACAGGTTAGTCTTGTGAGGTGGGACCATAAACAGATTGAGGACATTAAAACGTGGTATACTACTTGGAGCATCAATGTTAATTAACCATTTCCAGTAAAGAGTGCTCAGTACTATACCATTATTGCACAGTTTGTAGAGAAAGCTTAAATCCAAAAATTGGCACCTGTTAATTAAGGAAGACATAGGTACGGAAATGCTTTAGCCATTCAGCATATGAATTTAAAGAGCGATGACGGTTAAATTGAAATTTAACCGCTTGCTAGCATACTAACTTACAGTTGTCGCTTACACATCATAATAAAATCAATCTCAGTTTTCTTCGAGCCGTCAGGTCTACATCAGGAGAAATTTCTGTGGCACAGCTGCTGGAGGAAATTGTTTATCATAGAGTCCCTTCTTAATGAATTCACCCAGCTGTTGGTCCCTGGGGTTCCTTTGCCCAATTCCGAATTTTCGTACCTACAGCTTACAGTTCCCACCTTCTCATCAGGATGTACTAAGATTGGTGTATACGCCTATATGGCCTACCAAAGAGTACCGTTTGATGATTCTAAGTATAAGGTACGCAGCCCCTGTCGACACACTCTTGATGTTGACCGCGTTGTTAATAAGAGCCTTGTGTACAATAAATTTCTTAAGATAGAACAAACAAACTGAATTCGAGGATAACCGTTCTTCCCCCTCTAGTAGAATCTTTCCAGAATTCTGGATAGTCCTCAAGGTCCATGCGTTAAATGTTAGCAAATAAAGTCATCATAGATAGCAACGATCCTCTACCGGAGATCCTTATAACCCCAGCCTCGCCGTTACCATAGTCGCACAATTGAAGTGCTTATTCAATTTTATGTTTAGAGGTACTTATCAGCTTAAAGTAACAAAATGACGCTGCTGTGTTTCGTACGGTAAGTGACGAGAATCGAATACCCCCTTTATAGGTAACGAGGCATTTCATGTTATATCTCAAAAAATAATTTTACAAAATGTCACGTTACGTTGTAAACAAAAGCGGATTGCGTGGATTATTAATGTCTGGCAAAGCCAACGAACCGGAGCGAAGAGCGCGACTTTTCCTTTGCGTCTACATGTCTATTAAGATTGACCCTGCTTATTTTCAAGTTAAGATACAGTAGTACATTGCGGTTATATTGTGAATCAGACAGTTTTTCTAAAAATCTTTAAAATATTGTGTAACACAGTAGGACTGTTATTATTAAGCTCGTTTTTGTTTCGATCTTTAAAGATCAGGGCAACAATGGAGTGTTTAAAGGCCCTAGGAACACACCAGACCTAAAGCACATATGGCCTATTTGGCTTTTAAAACAGATCAGACAGAGAGTATTTTAGAAACATTAATGTAGGTACGAACCATCCTGTAGCATTTCCAGTAGTTGAATACTCAAAGATTTCCAGAGTCGATCGGGCCTATAATTATCGAGTATCAAAATCCAAAGGGCGCCGGTGGCATTGTTCTCGAACGGTCGACTCCAGGTGGTCCGCGCTCTCGTACCTGTACGGTAGTGCTCTCTCGCTCTCGCGCCTCCGCTGTCTTGCTCACGCTGAACAGCGTCGAGGCTGGTGAGTCACTTTCACGCTAACAGTTCTTGCCCCCCTGTCCTCGGGCAGGGAGGTTTGACTGACCTCCGCTTCTTAATTTTTTTTTGTTAATAATTTTAAACGTGTATTGTCTCGTAGCGCGTCTCGTGTCCAAGTCCCTGTTCTCGGTAGAACAGGGACCCGTTCAAATCGTTACCGAGCTTAGCTCTACTGCTCCAAAATGGCCACATATAGCCTATCTGAGTCCCTCGCCGCCCTCATAAACCAATATGGTTTAACCAACAATGAGACGGTTCTCGCCACCATCGCCACCATCGCCGCCCAAGCTCCCCCCCCCTGCCCCTCAGGCACACCATCCGCTGCCCGTTATCGCGACATACCTCGAAACGAGGAACTCTTTTGCCCCCCCTAGAGATGGAGTACGCATGCTCCGAGTCCTCCGCGCCGTCCTCCCGGAAGAGGCCCGCCACCACTTCAGGCACCGGCTCATCGGAGTCCTGTGACTCCGACGGAACCGGGGAGTCTACATTCACCACGGTGAATTCCAAGCGCAATGGTAAGCGTGCCGCGTTAAAACGCAACCCCCTTATCTCAGCGGCCCCTGCCGCTCCGTCAACCTCCGCCGCCCCCGCTACCACCTCTGCCCCCGCAGCCCCCGCCGCTGCTGCTGTCCCACTTATGTCACTAGACATCCCCACACCGTCCAAACCAGCCTCTCGTTGTGCTCCAGTCCTTGCCAAGAAGCAAGTCCCACCCCCTGTCTTCCTAAGAGACAAGGCAAAATTTACCCAACTCTCGAAAACCTGCTACGACGCAGGAATCAAATATGACCATGCCATCAACCTTGGCGAATCTATCAAAATCGTCCCTAACTCAATCGAGGACTTTCGACAACTCACCAGGCTTTTCACAGCCGAACGAGTGTCTTACCACACCTACGCTCTTCCGGAAGAGCGAAAAGTTAGGGCCGTCATCCGAGGCGTCCCCTTTGAATTCACCAACGAGGAAATCCTTGAGGACCTTAAGTCCCAAGGTTTTCCCGTAGAGGCCGTGCACAAAATGCACAGTAGAACGGGCAAGAGGTTCAACCTAGCCCTTGTCATCCTAACTAAAGTGCCGGAGGCAAAAGCCATCTTCCGGCAGGTACGCACAGTGTGTGGCCTGTCGAGAGTGAAGGTTGAGCCCCCACATAGGCGCGGATTCCCGGCGCAGTGCCACCGCTGCCAACTATATGGTCATGCGGCGGCCAACTGCTCCGCCCCACCCAGGTGCGTTAAGTGCCTCGAACCCCACAACACCAAAGAGTGCCCCCCGGCCCAAAGACGCCGAATCCCATGTGTCCTGTGCAAACAGACAGGCCACCCGGCTAACTATAGGGGCTGCCCCTGCGCACCTCAACCTCGCCCCAGTAGGCAAGCTCCACCGCCAGTCAATGACCGCTCATTCCCGGCCCTCCACCAACGGCCCCGTCAGGGCCTTTCTCAGCCCATCCAGGGCTTCTCTCGGCCCTCTCAGAGTCCCCCTAGGCCCCCTCAAGGCATAATTCGGCCCCCTCCGGGCTTCTCCAAGCCTATGCAGCTTCCAGTCTTTCCCTGGGGTCCCAAAAAGGCAGACCCACAGCGGGCAACCTCCTACCCCCAAGAATCAGAGTCCACAGCTGATGACTACAAAACACTGTATTCCGCTATTAGGAATATTGACATTAGGGTAATCACTGTAGTAGCACGCAAACTGCGCGCTGCGAAGTCCCCTCAAGAACGTCTCCTCGCTCTTTCAGAGCATCATAATCTTCTGTTAGCGTTGTAAGTTAAGTTAACTTAATTAACTTAACTTCAATGACAGAGCAGTTTGCTCTACCAAAATCTCACGGTCGTATCAAACCTAAGGGTGTGCGAAATAACCTCCCAGAGCTTAAGCTCTTTCTTCGGAATCGTGAAGCCGATTTCCTCCTCCTACAGGAAACTAATCTCAAAACTAAGGACACTAAAGGCCTTTCTATTAAAAACTTCTCTCTTCTTCGTAACGACAGACCCGACCGCCGAGGCGGCGGACCGGCCATCTATTATAAGAAGACACTTCACTGCTCGCCCATTTCTACTCCGCAGCTTACCAACATGGAAGCCACGGTATGCAGGCTAGCTATGACTGGACATCAGTCCATTCTCATAGCCTCCTGTTACATCCCTTCAGGAACCCATCCCCTCAAAAAAGATTTTGAGGCCATTTTATCTTTAGGCAATTCAGTCATTATGTTTGGAGATTTTAACTCCAAGCATACTGAATGGACATGCCGTACTACGTCCCCTAGTGGCAAGATACTGCTCGATATCACGCAGTCTCTTGATATTACCGTCCATAGTCCCCTCGGTGTTACTCACTTTCCCGATAACACCGATCACGCCCCCGATGTACTAGATTTTGCGTTACTCCAAAGAGTTTCTCTCAACCTCAGAGCAATCGAGACACTAGACGATCTAGGATCCGACCAACGACCGGTCTCCCTCATTCTTGGCCATCAGCCACCTCCACCAACACACACGAAAACCTTCACTAATTGGAAGGGATTCAAGGAGTCTCTAGCTAAAGCTCTGGACTCACAGGACTCTACCATCTCCCTATCGTCGGACTTAGACAGTCTCGAAAAAATCGACACCGCGGTCGATTCACTCTCCACCCTTATCAAATCCTCCCTTAAGGAGAACGAAAGGGTCGTCCTGGTTGCTAACAATAGTGGGCTTCCCCTACATATTAGCAATCTATTAAAAGCCAAAAAAGCTGCTTTCCGGAGAGCAGCAAAATATCCCACCCCCGAATATAGGCGCGCGGCCAACCGTCTTCAATGAGAACTCCGTTTCCGCCTCTCTGAATTTCGAGATCTCGAAAAGAGTAAACTCATGGAGAGTATCTCTCCATCTCATACAGCGTATTATCAGATGGCTAGAGCCCTCCGCATAGACGCTATCACCCACACTCCCCCCTCTCTCCCGTCCCGATGGCACGGTTGCCTTCGAGGACGAGGAAAAGGCTGAGTGCTTTGCAGATAGCATTGCCGCACAATGCTCTCCTAGCTCTCAACCCGTCAACCCCTCACACGCCCAGGCTGTGGAGGATGAGGTCCGCCGCCGGAACTCACCCCCTACAGCCTCCGAATCTATCTCTGTGTCCAATGATGAGATTTCATCCCTCATCAAAGGACTTAAGCCTAAAAAGGCTCCGGGCGCGGATGGCATCTCCAACCAAGCCCTAAAACACTTTCCTGAGCAGGTGTTAACCTTTTTATCTATTATTTTCAACGCCTGCTTCAACCTTAGTTAATTTCCCACTACGTGGAAAGAGGCAACTTTGATTGGTATTCCCAAGCCAGGCAAGCCTCTCAACCTCCCCACCAGTCATCGCCCCATTAGCCTCCTCAAGGCAATGGGCAAACTCTTCGAAAGAGTCATCCAAACTCGTATGAGGCGCTATCTGTTTCCCACAGACGGTGACCCTCTTATCATTCCCCATCAATTCGGTTTCCGAGCGCAACACTCATGTCCCCAACAAGTTCACCGTATTGTGGAATATATCCTCAGCGGTTTTTATCCTCGTCGTCATAAGACCATCGCGGTCTTTTTCGACATAGCTAAAGCCTTCGATAGAGTCTTGCATACCTTGGCCTTATCTACAAACTGTACAAAATAGGTCTCCCCGATCGTCTAGTACGTCTCGTGGCCTCTTACTTAAAGCATCGTACCTTTCGTTATAGACACGAAGGCACGCTATCTTCACAGCGAACTATCAAAACTGGTGTCCCTCAGGGCTCCGTACTTGCTCCTCTGCTGTACATCCTGTCCACCAACGACATTCCCATCCCGTCGAAAGGTGTTCAGCTCTCCCTCTTCGCAGACGACACTGCTATATACTGCAAAGGTATCTCACTACCTTTCATACGGAACAAGATTCAAAAGTCAGTTGACGACCTAGGAGCTTGGTTCTAAAAATGGCGCATCGATGTGAACCCGGAGAAGAGCTCCGCCGTTCACTTTGATTATAAACGACGCCGTCTCAAAAACACTCCACCAATACCTATGCTAGGGACCCCTATCCCCTGGCATATGACTGCCACATATTTAGGTGTCACTCTAGACACAGGGCTCACTTTCAGGCCCCACGTCAAAAGAGTAACCCGTCACGCACGTTTTTATCTGAGTAGGCTCAACAGTATGTTGGGCCGACACAGTAAAACGTCCCTTAGAAACAAGCGTACCCTTTATAAAGTCTGTATACGACCAGTCATGTCCTACGCAGGCCCCGTTTTTGCCCACGCCGACCCTAAAATTATTAATGAACTCCAAATAGTTCAAAACCTTTTCTGTCGTCGAGCTGCGAACGCACCTTGGTACGTCCGTAATGCCGACCTTCATCGGGACCTAGAGCTCCCCACAATTTAACAATTTCTCCAAAAACTCTCTGAGAACTTCTTCAAAGCCTCAGAGTCGCACACAAACCATTTAATTCGCGAGGCAGCTACTTATGCAGCCCCACCCCCCTTCGCTATTGAGTCCGCAGGCCGAAAAACTCTCTCTCGGACCCGCCTAATAAACTAACAAACGACCTGAACTGCCTCCTCTCGGCCCAGGCCAACTCTAATTAAATTAAATTATTACTCATAACTAATTTGCCTTCGCAGGCACTCCCTCAGCGGCTCGTAGTCGCCTGCGCCCTCTTTTCCCAAAAGAGGGTCGCTCATGATAAGGCACAATAAAGCTTAATCAGCCGGTTGCCTGTCCCCAAAGGCGGTTTTTAGAGGGTATCACTTAGGGTCCCCGGTAGGATGTGAGTCCCTCATAACCACGATAGACCGGCTATCGTGGTATGCGTAATGCATTTTTCGCCTCCCTACGTATAGGGTAGCCCTTTAATTGCTTCAGGCGCAAAAAAAATTTGAATCAAAAATATATTTTGTGACTGTTACCTTAATGACTAAACCATAGAATACTATAATGTATTATAGTATTATATGGACTAAACAATATTCTTGGTTTATGCTGATTTACGCGTTTAACCAAATCAAGTATGAGAGATGAGATTAAATAAAAAGTGGTTTATTTGGATTTTTTGTGGTTGCCTTTATTCTTTTGTTCCGGTCATTGAAGTAATATGTACTTATGTACTAGAACAGCTATTTTAAACAAAAAATGTGCGCTACTCTGTTTTCGCGTGGTTGATTTTTTTTATCATAGAATAAACGTAGGTAGAATGATCAGTAGGTATAATAATCTTAATCTTCTTCTTAATATATATAAATAACGTGTCACGTTGTTGTGTGTGACTCCTAAACTACTGAACCGATTTTAATCAAATTTGCACACCTGTGTGCAGTTTGTCCCCACTCGAGAGATAGGATAGTTTTTGCCCATGAGTGACCCACAATTTTTTTTGCTAAATTAAGGAATTTTAATAGGACATGACAACTGATCGTCGAGAAGGGCAGAACAACGTCTACCTGGCAAGCTAGTAGATTATAATGTTAAATAGGTAAATTTTATCGAGAACAATTTTTAAATTTTGTCATTATATTATATCACAATTACATTTTAATGATCTTTTTATCTGAATATTTTAAAAGGTATCTATATCAAATATAAAAAACATACTAAATGTATGTTTAACAAAACTTATTAATATAACATTCAAATTACAAATATATTTATTTAAATTAGAATAAGAGTCGTAAATAAACACTGGGCACTCGAGAGTTAAAAATGAGTTAAACTTGAATAGGTACACTGTCCCTATCTTTGGACATTTACACACACATATGCAAGGCGATTACGTTTGACCTCATGCAAATTAACACTAACTTTTTTCTTTTTTTGCGCCCGAAGCAATCAATGGCAACCCTCCGGTAACGGGGGAGGAAGGTGAAAAATGCTCTTAGCAGCCGGCTGCGTGGTCATGTGAAGAATTTTACCCACTAAACTCCACCTTTTGGGTTTGGCTTAGTGATCTGACAAGAGATCTATAAGCCGTAAACGGACGCGACCCTCCTTGGCAAAAAGGAGGGCGCAAGCAGCGAAAAGCCGCTTAGAAGTGTGCCTAACTAAGGCAGATTAAGGGATGTGTTAAGTAGGCTCGGCCTGAGCCGCCAAAAGGCAGTTCAGGTAAGCCGAAGGCTTGTTGGGGGAGTCCGAGAGAGAGTTTCTCGATCTGCGCACACTATAGCGAGTGTGAAGAGGGGCTGCATAGGCAGCTGTCTCGCGAATGAGACGATTTGAGTGGGACTCTGAGGTTTTGAAAAATCTCTCAGAGTGTTTTGAGGAACTGTTGAATTGTTGGGAGCTCTAAGTCTCGGTGGAGGTCGGCATTACGGACATAATAGGGCGAGTTCGTGGCCCTACGACAGAAGAGATTTTGAACTATTTGGAGTTCATTTATAATGTTGGGTTTTGCATGTGCGTAAATGGGGGCAGCGTAGGTCATTACAGGTCGTACACAGACCTTATATAGGGTTCGCATGTTTCGGAGTGACATTTTACTATGTCTGCCCAATGTGCTGTTGAGCCTATCCATGTAAAATCGCGCCGTGCGAGTTACTTTCTTGATATGGGGCCTCGAAAGTGAGCCTTGCATCAAGGGTGACGCCTAAATATTTGGCTTTTGTCTGCCATGGGAAAGGGGTTCCTAATATCCTGATTGGCGGAGTGGCAGTGAGACGGCGTCGTTTATGTTCGAAGCAAACTACGGAGCTCTTCGGAGGGTTTACGTCGATACGCCATTTTTGGAACCAAGCTCCTAAGTCGTTAACTGACTTTTGGATCTTGTTCCGAATCTGTGGCAGTAAGTTGCCTTTAGAGTAAAGGGCTGTGTCATCTGCGAAGAGGGCTAGTTTAACACCATTCGACGGGATAGGAATGTCGTTGGTGAATAGTATATATAGGAGGAGGGCAAGCACAGAGCCTTGAGGTACACAGGCTTTCATTTGGCGAGTAGAGGATAGCGTGCCTTCGTGTCTAAAACGAGAGGTACGATCCTTCAAATAGGAGGCTACGAGGCGGACGAGACGGTCAGGGAGGCCTAAGTCCTACTATTTGTAGATAAGGCCTTCATGCCAGACTCTGTCGAATGCCTTGTCAATGTTGAAAAAGACCGCGATGGTCTTCTGACGATGAGGATAAAAACCGCTGAGGATATATTCCACTATGCGGTGAACTTGCTGGAGGCACTAGTGTTTGGCTCGAAACCCAAATTGTTGAGGGATGACATGAGGGTTGCTGTCTGTGGAAAACAAATGGCACCTCATGCGCACGAGAATAACTCATTCGAAAAGTTTGCCCATGGCCTTGAGGAGGCTGATAGGACGGTGATTGGAGGGGAGGTGGTGAGGTTTGCCTGGCTTGGGAATACCAATGACAGTTGCCTCTTTCCAAGAGGTGGGAAAATAGCTGAATTCGAAGCAGGCGTTGAAGATTATGGCCAACAAGGCTCTGCTCCGGAAAGTGTTTGAGGGCTTGGTTGGAGATGCCATCCGCGCCCGGTACTTTTTTGAGCTTAATTGCTTTGATGGTGGATGAAATCTCATCTTTGGGCACAGTGATAGGGTCAATGTTGAAAAAGACCGCGATACTTGGTTCCAAAAATGGCGTATCGACGTAAACCCTCCGAAGAGCTCCGTAGTTTGCTTCGAACATAAACGACGCCGTCTCACTGCCACTCCGCCAATCAGGATATTAGGAACCCCTTTCCCATGGCAGACAAAAGCCAAATATTTAAGCGTCACCCTTGATGCAAGGCTCACTTTCGAGGCCCCATATCAAGAAAGTAACTCGCACGGCGCGATTTTACATGGATAGGCTCAACAGCACATTGGGCAGACATAGTAAAATGTCACTCCGAAACATGCGAACCCTATATAAGGTCTGTGTACGACCTGTAATGACCTACGCTACCCCCATTTACGCACATGCAAAACCCAACATTATAAATGAACTCCAAATAGTTCAAAATCTCTTCTGTCGTAGGGCCACGAACTCGCCCTATTATGTCCGTAATGCCGACCTCCACCGAGACTTAGAGCTCCCAACAATTCAACAGTTCCTCAAAACACTCTGAGAGATTTTTCAAAACCTCAGAGTCCCACTCAAATCGTCTCATTCGCGAGACAGCTGCCTATGCAGCCCCTCTTCACACTCGCTATAGTGTGCGCAGATCGAGAAACTCTCTCTCGGACCCCCCCAACAAGCTTTCGGCTTACCTGAACTGCCTTTTGGCGGCTCAGGCCGAGCCTACTTAACACATCCCTTAATCTGCCTTAGTTAGGCACACTTCTAAGCGGCTTTTCGCTGCTTGCGCCCTCCTTTTTGCCAAGGAGGGTCGCGTCCGTTTACGGCTTATAGATCTCTTGTCAGATCACTAAGCCAAACCCAAAAGGTGGAGTTTAGTGGGTAAAATTCTTCACATGATCACGCAGCCGGCTGCTATGAGCATTTTTCACCTTCCTCCCCCGTTACCGGAGGGTTGCCATTGATTGTTTCGGGCGCAAAAAAAGAAAAAAAGTTAGTGTTAATTTGCATGACGTCAAACGTAATTGCCTTGCATATGTGTGTGTAAATGTCCAAAGATAGGGACAGTATACCTATTCAAGTTTAACTCATTTTTAACTCTCGAGTGCCCAGTGTTTATTTACGACTCTTATTCTAATTTAAATAAATATATTTGTAATTTGAATGTTATATTAATAAGTTTTGTTAAACATACATTTAGTATGTTTTTTTATATTTGATATAGATACCTTTTAAAATATTCAGATAAAAAAGATCATTAAAATGTAATTGTGATATAATATAATGACAAAATTTAAAAATTGTTCTCGATAAAATTTACCTATTTAACATTATAATCTACTAGCTTGCCAGGTAGACGTTGTTCTGCCCTTCTCGACGATCAGTTGTCATGTCCTATTAAAATTCCTTAATTTAGCAAAAAAAATTGTGGGTCACTCATGGGCAAAAACTATCCTATCTCTCGAGTGGGGACAAACTGCACACGGTGTGCAAATTTGGTTAAAATCGGTTCAGTAGTTTAGGAGTCACACACAACAACGTGACACGTTATTTATATATATTAAGAAGAAGATTAAGATTATTACCTACTGATCATTCTACCTACGTTTATTCTATGATAAAAAAAATCAACCACGCGAAAACAGAGTAGCGTACATTTTTTGTTTGAAATAGCTGTTCTAGTACATAAGTACATATTACATAAGTGTACATAAGTACATAAGTACAGAGTTGGTGGGGTGTGAGTTCTAGCGACGGACCTCGTCCTCCACTAGTTTGATGTATAAGGGGTCAGTGGGTTGGAGAGCATTGTGCGGCGACGCTGTCAGCGAAGCACTCAGCCTTTTCATCATCTTCGAAGGATAGAGAAGATTAACACTAACTAAGGTGTCCTTTTGACCAGCCATCTCATATGACAACATGGACCGGACAACTGCTTCTCTATCCGTCATGTCATATGACGACATCTAACTCAGTGAGCGACAGCGTCCTTATGACCAGTCATCCTCACATATGACAACATGGACCGGACGACTGGCTCTTTCTACTAAGCACACACAGACACACAACTCTTTGTACAACTTTCACGGTGCTATTAGCAGCGATAGAAGATATACGCTTTAACAACACACACTCTGTTGTATATACATTAAAATTCTTAATCATGCAATATTAAAAAGCGTGTGTCTCTTCGTCCACGCATAGACCGGACGGCACCTTTCTCTCAAGCCATCACATACCGCTCCATTGTTAGTTAGTCTACGACGGTTTTGAGAAAATCTATCTCTACGGGAGTGAAATGAGAGTTGGAAGTTTGTATGAAAGTTCTACGTTTTTGAAGTTAGAGACACGAAAATCGGCATTAAAGTTGTAAGTTTTCAATAATAAACTCCTGAATAAGCTGTTTTACGAAATCCTAACCCTAAGGGGGTTAAATTTGGGTAAAATGGTTACATGCAAATACTATATTTTTAAAGTATAGATATGAAGATCGACATTTACTTTATTACTTTTAAATAATAAATACTCGCATAGTTAAGTTTTACCTATATAGCCTCTTTATACTTAGGAAGACTTTTGCAGCGAGAAAATTTCAAAATCTCATAGTAAATCAGATATTGTACGCGGACGAAGTCGCAGGCGGCCGCTAGTTACATAATATATGTGTTATATAATTGTGTGATAAGTATATTTTTTCTTACCTGTCCACTTTTTCCGGTGGTTATTAAAAATTTTGTGATATCTCCACTTAATTTTGGTTTTTCATGAAGAAATATTTGTGATTCCTTTTTGTGGAAAGATATTAGATGCTTCATTAAGCCTGAAGTGTTTCTGTTTTTCATTTTTATTTCAACCTTTTTATGTTGGCATAATTTACACACAGCAAGTTTGGGATGCATGAATTATATCGAAAAACTCATCAAATTTACTTTTAGGTCTTTTAGATCTATAACTCCAACTCTCACTACTCCGACTAGAACTATTCGACTCTTCGTCACTCATGTCAAATTGTAAACTTATTACTCCGAGAACAAGGATTAGAGTAAAAACAATTAATACATTAGACTAGAAGCAAAGCTCAATTGGGAATTACTGGAATTAAAATAAATACTACTATTTGTAAGTACACGTCGAAAGACCGACAAAGGAAAGTCCTTTGATAAAATTAATGATTCTTCAGAAGATTAATAAAGTAGATGCGTTGCCAGATAGGTACAGTGTGCCTACGTAAAAATGAAATCTAAATATGTAAATAAAATTGTGTATATTAGGTATGTTCTTCTTGTGATTGAATTAATCTACGTTAATTAAATTAAATTTGCCTTCACTCGTTTGAAATTCAAAATTCAAATATGTTTTATTCAAGTAGGCATTAAAAATACACTTTTGAATAGTCATATAATCACTGTTTTCTCCAATTTTTTCTTTTCCATGTCTAGGGGTGATTCTACTGAAAAGAATCATGGAAGAAAGTAAGAAACCCAGTAGTTGTTCTTTTCAAAATATTTTTACAATAGTTCTATAATTATGTAAAGCGATAAGTCAAACATAAAATGTCAAATGTATATGTAGATACCAAATCGGTTTAGAAATTTATAGTCCTGTGTAGTACGAGAGGTCAGTTCCAAGCATTTTTGTCTAACTTAAATTGAAAAGGTGAAAGATCTAACATTTCTTTTGGAATCTTATTATAAAAGCGTATATCGCTACCCAAGAACGCATTATATACTTTGTGTAACCGGAAAGCAAGTATTGTGATTTTATTTTTATTTCTACTATTAAAATTGTGCAAGTCACTATTATTTACATCAATTCGATGCAATCAATTTCTTTTAACGGTTCTCTAAGAGATACTCGGGCTCCTAAAAAGTACATAGATCTTATTTTACGCTTTTTATTTAATATGGACTCGATTTTTGGAAGTGTGTGTTCAAAAACACACACTTCCAAAAATCGAGATTTGCAGTGAACTTATTGAACATGTTTATCTATTAGGTAATAATAATAATAGTAAGTAATTATTATAAACCAATATAGTTAATATTATAATAATTACTTAATAGAATAAATTATTATGATATCTACCTATCTTTACCATTATCTAATTATAATATTCCTTGCGAGATCAGCATAATGTATTCGTGTCCATTCTGAGCACCCGGAAACTTATTTTATTCTTTGGAACATGTACTCTGTGGCGGCATTCAAACAGTGTCAAATGTAGTGCGTGCGGCGCGGCGGCAACGATTGAATGCGATATCAATAGAAGCCGCCGGCGCGTGTATCTTGACCTTGTACTTCCGAATAGCTGCAAAATTTCTTTGACAGGTCAGTATTCGACCTTTGATGATGCCGACAACAAGACGCCGCGCACTATCAAAGTGCCGATGGTCAAAACTAGGGATGCACTGTTTTTTCTTTTAATGGATATTTCATCCGCTATGTATGTTTATGGTATTGTTCGTAATGCACATAAGTCCAATTTTCCAAATATTTTTTATATATTTTTTGCGTCTCATAGAGTCCCTAAGAGTAAGAGTTGCCAAAGATACTGAGAAACTGAGAAGGCGCAAGGCGATTCAGCGGCGCGGTAGGCAGTTGGGGGAGGGGACGCGCATTCCACGGACTGGCAAACTTAGCGCGAATAGGTAGTATTTCACTTCATATCCGGTAGAACCTTACCTCTTATGTCGCCTCTACACGTTGGCCAACACAGTGGCGAATGTAGTGGTGAATATATTGGCCGAGAGTTGGTGACGGCGTCCACACGTTGGAAGGTCGTTCAGTTTACTTCGGTTCGGGCCAATGTGCGGACGAATTTATTTTATTTTAGACTACGGCTCCGTGGCGCAGTGGCTTGGCAATGAGTGGCTGTGCCAGGGGTCGCGGGTTTGAATCCCGCACGGAACAAGTATTTGTATATCCTACAAATAATTGTTTCGGGTCTGGATGTGTGTCCTTGTGCAATTTATGTTTATCCGCGATACAGGAGAAAATCCAAGTGTGGGGGGTAACGTTTTTATGAAAATAATTATAAAAGAATAGTGAATATTAATGGGGCTGTAAATAGATATACGATATACGATTAGCTTTATTTATTCTTTACATGCATCAGAAACTGGAATAAATACCATTAATTAGAACTTAACTTATTTTAAAGTTATAGGAGTTATAATTGATTAGTCTATATTTTAAAATTGGGTTTTGTTTTTAAAGTTTAGCAAAACATGTACTTGCTTTTCTATCAGACATTTGATGTATATAAAAAACACCTTATAATTTATTTGGTAATTTAATTATTTTTTTGGGAAAGACAAAAACTATAGCAATAAATATAATTAACACTGACTTAATAATAGGTACTAATTATAACTTAGAACATAAATGAAAAACTCATGACAAGGAAAGTGGCTCAGGAGCATGCTTTGCGGCATTCTTTGGAGGAGGATGTTCAGTAGTGGACTTGTGAATAGCTGTAATGATGATGATGATTCGAAAACTTGCACGATTAAATTATAAGAAATCGACGCTTTTTTATATAGGATAGGGTGACAAACGAGCACACAGTTCACCTGAAGGTAAGTGGTTGCTGTGGCCCACAGACATCTACATCTATCCTCGATTACGAATCAAAATGCAGATGCGTTTGTCACCCGTGAGGACTAAAATGAAATACCTCGTTTCCTTTAAAAAGTGTCTCTGGTTCTCTACACTCACTATACGAAACACAGCATCATCAAACTACTATTTTACATTGATATTCTGTGAGAGCGTGGTCCTTCCCCGGTCGAACCGACCCATTCGTGCTACAACTATACTTCTAATATAACTGCATGGTTCTACCACGTATAAACGACGTGCTTCATTTTTTTTTTTCATTTTAAAATTGTTCTCGTAATAATCCGATTGTAAATAAATGTTCATTATTTTTTTATAAATAGCTTATCGATTAAAACAAATGTTTAAAAATAATTAAATCGCGCTAATTAAAGTAGTAGGAATGTTTAAAGTTGAAATTGGCACTAAAAGGCTAGTAATTGGGTCATCCACCCTACAAAGCGTGTATATAAAATTTTAATCCGATGCGTGTAATTACTATGAGAGGTTGTAGCAAACTAAACTCGTGGCCAACGTGTGGACGCGGCGACCAAACTCCAGCCAACAATCCTTTGATCTTTTGTAAAAAACCGACACCACACGGATCTCGCGCCAACTTGCGGGCCATCGTTCCAATACATACCAATGAAGCCCAAACACCCCGTCTACACGTTGGCCAATGCTATTGGCCACTACATTCGTAGTTAAATATATATATATATATATATATATATATATATATATTTTTTTTCAATGTTACACAAAATGGCTTACGATTTGTCTTTTGGATTGTTTTATTTCTATTTCTTCCAACAACAATATACCAAAAAGCAATTTAAGGGAATCCTGTTATTGACCATACTTTTAGTTTATTACATTAATGTTGAATATTTTCTATATACGTTGTTGGTTTTTGAAACAAATAAAATCAGACAGCCCATGAATCCATGATCCAAACCCCAAGAAGTTCTCTCCTTATGGAAGTGCTTACCCTAAAGATAATGTTAGCTGTACTTTTACAAACGAAAATTTAATAGATTTACTTATATCCACACTTATGTGTATCATTTCGAAATTCGATGAACACTGTTTACCTTCTAATTTAACCTAGTCTCTTGAGAAACTATCGATGCTCTTAAATAATATTGTTACGCGCTCAAGTCGACGGCACTAGCGTCATCTAGTCTCAAACCGAAGAACTAAGTTTCTAGAAAATCTACACTCGAACACTCGTCGCTTTGCGCGCATTTACTTGAATATTCCGGATGCTTCATTGCTAATTTGTATATATAGGCGCTGCAATACGCGATCGGGGCAGTATTGGATTTGGCGAGACAAGCGAAGCTTCGGAGCTGAATAAAGTGAATTAGTGTGTTTAATTATTAGTGTTTTAAGTTTTAATTTGTGTAAAGTAAATTAAAGTCTTAATTTAGGTAATTTTATCGGCAATTTTTATTGTCACGAACCTCAAGCTCGTAACAATATAAATAAGCATGGCTACGATTCGTCAATAGAACTGTCGCAGTAACTATTAAGCATAAAAAGGCGATTTAATCTATCTTATCAACAAATACAACCCGTTTCTTGTTGGATTATCAGAAGTTTGGCTTAACCCGAAATCTCGCTTCCGAATTCCTGGTTTTGTCTGCCTTCGCGAAGACAGGAAAGGTGGTTACGCCGATGCTGTAATGCTAGTTAATAGGTTACATTCATTTATCAAGGTTTCACTTCCTGAACATAGTGATAGGAATTAAACGTTGTAGCATGTAAATGTTACATGCTACAACGTTTACAACGTGATATCACATACACCTATGTTTCTATATTCCTCACCCACATCCATCACTGATCACTTAATTAAACTTAATAATTTCATCTATTACTCCCCCTTTTATATTAGTAGGTGATTGTAATGCTCACCATGTCTCATGGGGCTCATGCAGATATGATACTTTTGGCTATCTCTCAATAGAATTGTTTGATGAATTTAATATTTGCATTTTAAATGATGGATCACCAACAAGAAGAGTATATCCATCTCAAAATACTAAAAGTGTTGTTAACCTAACTTTATGTATCCCAAATCTTACATCAAGTATTAATTAGAAAGTTTTATCTCATTCATATGGTAGTGATCATTACCCAATATTATTTTCATTAGCCAACTGCTCAGTACCAATTAGAGTTTTTTCTCCGTTGTTAAAATATAATATAAAACGAGCGGACATGGCTAAATTCTCAACGTTGTCAGATTCGGTACTCTCTAAATATTATAATAGTGACTCTAATGATATAGAGACAAACTACAAAAACCTTTGTTAAACTTGTGTAAAAACTCATGTTTCACACGAAAAATTTCGCCTTCTACCAAAAGTATAGTTTACAATCTATATTGAATAAAAAGTTTCTGTTTCTGTTTCAAAATAAGTTCTCCCCCATGGTGGGGAATGCACACCCAGTGTTAAAAACGAAAACAAGCTGAACGTCTATACTCTTCCAATATATCTATTGAAAACAATTTAAATTATAAAAAAATAGCAGCTCAAACATTAAAACTGTTAGCAGATAAAAAAAGATGGGTTGGCTTAGGTTTTCTGAAAATCTTTCACGCCGCCCTCCTGCTTCTATATTATGAAAGAATATAAAGAAGTTCCGTGAATGATCCACCATAATGATGATAATTATTCACCGCTATGTGATTTTTATATTTGGTACAATTCATTTTCCAATAAGCTTGCTCCTCCTTTGAGGAATTATGTTTTTGTGAACCATTGATACCCTGACCTGGAGTAAACATTAATATTCACCTTTTAATGAACTTTTCTCCAAAAAAGCATTTGAATTGGTTGTTCAACACCTTAAAGATTCGTCACCATTAATAGACGGAATCCCAATCCAATACTAATTTATTTCTAGCGCAGGATCAAAATCTAGGCAATTTTTTCTAGATTTAATTAGTAACATATTTATTACAGGAATAGTCTCTAATGATTGGAAAATGCAAATTATTATCCCCATTTTAAAACCAGACAAAAATCCTAGTGATGGTTGTAGTTACCGTCCTAATGCGCTATTATCAACTCTGTGCAAAATAATGGAGCATTTAATTAAAAATCTTCTAGAATGGTTTGTTAAAAACAAAGGTCTCCTGGCCAAATCACAGTTTGGATTTCGAAAGGAGTTGAACACGCTAGATAGCTTGTCTGTTTTTATCTCTGATATACGGTCGGCTTTTTCAAGAGAAGAACCAGTTGTTGCTGTTTTTCTCCATGTATCATCAGCCTATGATAACGTTTTCCTTCCTTTACTCAAAGAAAAGCTGTTACTTTTGGATATTCCCTATAGAATTATTCGCATTATTTTTAATTTACTTTCAATAAGATCAATTTGAAATATTATAAGAGTTCAGGGTAAACTGCTCCCTTCTAGACAGATCTGGAGAGGCCTCCCACAAGGTTCAGTATTAAGACATATTTTATTTAACATATACAGTATACATCCATAATCTCGAACATTCTGTTAACTCCTTTTGTAAAGTCTTACAATATGCAGATGATCTAACGCTTTATTACTCTTTAGAACTCTAAGAACTTTACAGACTTAAGTTATCGTCTTAACTCTGCATTGTTCTACTTAAATAATTGGCTTTCTGATAACGGTCTTCCCTTTCTCGGATTATCACCTACAAAAAGTAAAGTAGTAATATTCTCTAGAAAGAGATTTTGTCCCAACATTTCAATCTCAGAACAAAATCAAATAATTCCGACAAGTGATAATGTTAAATTCCTAAATGTTTTTCTGTACTCTAAGATGACAGGTATTCCTCATTTAATGTTTATTGCCCAAAAATACGAAAAGAATGTAAATATCCTTCGCTCACTGACAGTTTGTTTGGTGGGGATCTCATCCATATTGTTTAAAACTTTTATATAACGCCCTAATCTGTAGTCATTTTGAGTATGGTACCTTTCTCTTGGAACCTTGTAATAAACAAGCTCTTAAGCTTTTAGATAAAATCCAACCCAAATGCTTACGAATTATCTTGGGGGCCATGAAATCATCTCCGTCAAATGCTCTACAAGTTGAATGTAGCGATATATATATATATATAATATTTCAGCTATCTTCACACTTCTTTCTAAACTGCATTCTTTAAGCTCTGGTTTTAAGAATAACACCTACTGGACTCATAAAGACGTCCCCTGCATCCTTAAAAGCTGCCAAAAATTTCCAATATTTCAATTTATGATTAATCCTCTGTCCGTATATCTTTTTGAAGCTCTATGTTATCATCCTCCAGTTATTTTAGATCTTGGTGTAACTAAAAATTCCCCTGTAGCCCAACAAATTTTATATTTAGTATTTAACGTGAAAAATGGGAAGGGTGGTTGACCCTTTTTACTGATGCCTCTAAGCTTTCTGATAATAGTTTTGTAGGTTCAGCTGTCTGGATACCGAAATATAAAATTATTTTAAATTTTAAAAATTCAAATGCTACTTCAATTTTCACCGGTGAAGCTGTTGCTATTTTAGAAGCAATTTTATTTATAGAAACTCACAAAATTAACAAATGTATTGTTTTAACCGACTCATATAGTTCTTTACAAAGAATTTCATCTAACCTAGGTATTTCGAAGTAAATCGAATTTCCCAATTATTTTTAAAATAAAAATTGCACTGTAGATGTAAATGTTTTTGTCAAGGTATTAACTTGAAACTTGCTTGACTGCCAAGTCATAGTGACATACGTGACAACGAATTGTCGACTCCTTAGCAAAACAAGCATCTACTTCCGGTACCCTCATGCATCATATAACATATACTCATGACCTTATTTCTCTTGCGAAAATCCATTAGATGTCAGATGGGAAATCCCTTCGGAAAAAATCTCAGGTTACTGATAAATATTATGTAGAACTCCGACCTGACCCTGGTTCTGGTCTCTCGCCAAGGCAAGACAGAAAGTCGATCTGTTTGGCTCTCTTTTTGCGTCGGGGGGAACACATCGCCGACCATCCCGCGGTGTATGTTCCATACCGGATGTGAGGTTTACTCAGCGCAAGTCGAGTGGGCCTGATGGAGTCCCTCCCACTGTGCTGAAGAAGTGTGCTTCTGAGTTGGCACCGGTATTACCGCGTCTTTTCCGGTGCTCATACTCCCAGGGCGTACTCCCGAATTCATGAAAGACAGCTTTGGCCCATCCGATCCCTAAAAAAGGCGACCACTCAGACCCGTCCAACTACAGGCCTATCGCCACCACCTTGTTCTCCAAAACAAAGGAAGTCCATTATAATCTGCCAGCTAATGAGTTACCTTGAGGATCACCAGCTGATTAGCGACCGCCAATACGGTTTTCGTCGTGTTCGATCAGCTGGCGATCTTCTGGTCTACCTGACTCATATATGGGCGGAGACAGTAGAGTCCTTCGATCGGGTCTGACCCAAAGCGCTTATTTCAAAGCTTCTTTTCTGTGGGCTTCCCGAGAAATTGTGCAATTGGATCACCAGTTTCCTTGCTGATCGGAGCATTAAGGTCATAGTAGACGGTACATGCTCTGATAACAAGCAGTGTTCCACAAGGTTGCGTGCACCAACACTGTTTCTTCAGCATATCAATATGTTACAAACTGATAACATTCATTGCTATGCAGACGACAGCACTGGTGATGCCTTACACACCGGCCGTTCTATTTCTCGGGAAAACGTCGCCGAGTACCGGAACAAACTTGTGTCTGAAGTGAAATCTATGTTAAACAAAGTTTCGGACTGGGTCGTCTAATTCTAGTCCAGTTCAATCCCCAGAAGGCACAAGTTTGCGCGTTTACCGCTAAAAAGAACCCCTTTTTCGTATCTCCTCAGTTTCAAGGCACTCTCCTTGGTGTCTCAGCTAGCATCGGAATCCTCAGCGTCGACATATCGAATAGGTAGTGTGCAGTTTCGTGGTCACTTGGAAGGGAAAAAATTGGCCTCTAAAAAGCTTGGCGTGGTCAGCAGAGTCAGACAGTATTTCATACCGGCACATCGCTTTCAACTTTACAAAGAGCAAGTTCGACCTCACATATAATACTGTTCTCATCTCTAAGCTGGGGCACCCCAGTACCAGCTTCTTCCACTTGTCCGCATCCAGCGCAGAGCGTTTCGAGTCGTCGACGACCGAGTTCTTTCTGATCGACTCGATTCACCGGCGCTGCGTAGGGATATTGCATCCCTTTGCATTTTCTATCGCATCTACTATAGGGAGTGTTATGAGGAATTTTTAGCAATAGTTCCAGCCGCCAAATTTCACGAACGCACATCGCGTTAAAATTCACCATAACATCCTCACCATCTGGATGCTTGGCGGTCCACCACTGTGCGTTTTACTAGTTTTTTCCTAATAACAACTTCTTTGTGGAATTGTTTACCACCGGCGATTTTTCCGGACCGACACGACTTAGGGACCATCAAGAAAAGAACCTACTCCTTTCTAAAAGGCCGGAAACGCACCCGCAACTCCCCTGGTGTTGCGGTTGTTCAATAGGCGTTGCCACGCCTGAGAATTAAGATGGAATGCCTCGTTTCCAGTTAAAGTCTTCAGTTCTCTGTACTCACGGTTCTGTGAGAGCGTGGTTCTTTCCCGGTCAGACCAACCTATTCGTGCAACAACTATTATATAGCTGCAGCATGTCTCTCTTATCATCAACATCTTCTTTTGGATAAAAATAAATCGTCACGCGTTTTCGGGCTGTCAGGTCTTCTATACGCTGACCTCTATATAGTAGATATACTAACTTACAAGGCAGACGGTGTTCTGCCATTTTTAACGACCCTTTGTCATGTCCTAATAAAATCCTTAAATTCGCAAAAATAAATTGAGGGTCACTCATGTGCAAAAAACTATCCTATCTCTCAAGTTGGACCAAACTGCACACGGTGCTTAGTGAATTGCTCTTAAATTATAATGCACACTGGAGGATATTTCGCACTTGTTAAGGATAGGGATAGGTATAAAGAAAAACTATTTATATAAATACATATTTTTTTATTTAACTTTAAATAGCAAACATAAACTTAAGAAGGATTCTACCACTTATATTTATAAAGATTTTTGTGAAAATGAAGGCACTAATGGCAAGCATTTTTGTCTTTAGTGGCCCTGGGCGGCAGTATTACATGCTGTGCCACTGACGCGGTAGTACAGTATCTAAACAAAATTTTCAATACAATTGGTTTCAACCATTTTAATCAAATGACTTGTTTTGTCAACATTTTTCTTCAGTAACTGAGATTTGAGAGAATTGTATTCCATTACATGTTACATACATACAAGTCGCTTATTCTAGTGTACACGAAAGATCATGTTTGTGTGCAATAACTTAGGCTGAAAGAAAATTATTTTCGACGAAAATATATACAGTATGCACTGAAGTTTCTTCTAATCATTTTAATAAGTGTTTTTGCTATATAAAGCAAGTTAACTTTACTGATATAGGAGATGAAAGTTTTTATATCACAATATTCCTTTAAACCTTTATAAACCTTTGAATCTCTTTGGATAAATCTCAATATTATCATTTAACATATGTACAATTTTATAAATATTAAATACACTCTAATTGTACTCTTACTACACTCTATTTCGTTCAAGTTGTTGAAAGCGTTTTTTGAGCTGTTTAGTATAGCTATCAAGCCGGTATGCATTTACTTCAATCTGAGAGACTTGAGCATCTATGTCGTCTATTTGTTGCAATAATGGCTTGATTAGATCATTATCTGAAATTATAGTTATATATTAAAAAAGTATGTCACAAAGGTCAACAACATCAAACATAACATATAGACTTACAAACCTACAACTTTAGTATTGTATTTAGAAAAGATATACAATCCAAATCATAGCTCCAGTATAATGAATAAGTTAAAAAAGATTATATTTATAATAATTTGCATGCACTGATGTGAATGCTAATTTATTAAGAACAATATATGCTCAGCTAGTTCAGATTACAGATTAAGTAAATTGTCTCCGCCAAAACAAAGATATGTTATTTAAGAAATGTATTTAAATATATTCCATACACTACTTGAGATTTTATTATTTCACACATAGAGAGATTATTTATAAATTAAATAAAAGTTTTATTATTAAGAGATTCAAAAACTGTAATTTTAATAAGTACAACTCTTTTTTTTAATCTCATTTTTTTATTCACAAATGAAAAGGATTCTCCAGTAACATCAGTTAAAACACTTTAAGTAAGTAAATTATACTTACACATTTTATTGTATTCATTCATAGTTTTGCTAAAGTTCATTGCCAAATTTCTGAGGTCTGCATATTTAGTGATAGTCAGTCTATTTATTTCTTCAAGAAGAGTATAATGTTCCTGAAAAAGCAACATAATTAAAATAATATTATAAGTAAGACTAAGATAAATGTAGCATTCAATATGTGCACATTTTTCATATTTCTCTATGATACATATTACAAAGTAAGCTTATACTTTAGTTTCTAGAACAGTACTATAAGGCATTGACCCTCGGGCATTCTTGGGTGATATTTTCACAAGTGCTACATTATTCTCATTAGTAAAAAATACCTATAAATATTAGTATGATAAAGACAGAAAGCACTGTGCTAAATAACTTACTCATTAAAATCCTCATCAATATAAAAAATGCTTTAAATTTGTTTTACCTATGATTTTATAAAATGACAATAGGAGATAGGTATATGAATATCACTATCACCATCACTACAGCCCATTACAGGTCCACTGCTAAACATAAAACATAACTCTCAAAACATTGTCCTGAGCCACCTGCATTCATTGACTACCAGCCGCATCTATTATCAGGTTCTTTCCATCTAGTGTGGGGCCACCCTACACTTTGCTTACAGTATGAGGCTGAAACTCGAAAACCTTAATTTTCCATCAGTTGTCATTTGTTCAACATGGTTACAGTCTAAATCTATAAATAAACATTGTGCACGGTGCAGACTGCTTGCTATGTACCACATAAATGTCCAGACACAGTGAATGCTTAATTTAATTAATTGCTTGTCCAATGGTTTTAACAAATGAAAAATGGAATTAACGCAATTATTATGTAATGCAACCTGAGAAAATTATTTAACATTATATAACATTGAAATAATAATATAATATAATATTAAAACATATAATAAACAAAATAAAAGTATTAACTTAAATTATCATATAACTCTATTTCCCATGGTATCATATCAAAAACACTGGCTGCGTTTCCTCTCTGGATGGCGATACTTAGCTTCCGAGCGAGAAAAGAACTAACCCTCTTATCACCAGCAGCAACGACCAGTCGTGGAATTCTATTTCCGGAAATTTATTATATATATATATATATATATATATATATATATATATATATATATTTTCCGGGCAGGACCACGCTCATAGAACACCAGTGTAAAACAGCAGCGTAATGCTGCTATGTTTTGTATGGTGAGTGTACAGAACCGGAGACCTCAGGAGTTAGTCCTTAGGGGTGACAACACATTTTTAATTTGATCCTTAGTTCAGGATAAATGTGGTTATCTATGAGCCACTGCATCCACTTACCATTAGGTGGACTGTGTGCTCGTTTGTCACCAAATGCTATAAAAAATAGGTAAGGAACCGATGGAAGACAATAAATGAAGAAATTCAACAAAGAGCCTTTTTTAAATTACCTACAACCTAAATATATAGTTATTTAGCATTTTATAATAACTAAAAATATTTTGACAGTGACCATTAAACTATTAATAGCTTATGTACCTACATCTTAAAGATGACTGATATTGTTCTGGTAAGACTGCTATATAGCTAGTTTTGCTGATAAATATAGGTGATTACTATAACTAAGACTAAAAATAAAAATAAATAAGTGATACATACTAAATATAGCTTTTTTTATTTCAATCCTACCTACTTAGTTAAAGAAATGATAGTTTTCCCAACCAAACATAGAGTTAGATAGAAAAACAAATTTATAAAAAAGTAATATGTAGCAATTTATTTATTCTAATCTCTAAATCTAATTATTTAATCTATTCTAACGTCCTGATGAACGACGGATAAAACAAAGTACCGCAATAGGCTGACGTCTTCGCTCGCGGGTGTTGGGGGAACTAATACCATAGCAGATCAATCGCTCCTAGAAAAACAGGTAGCAGCTGTCACTAAAGCCATGATTGATAGCTACCATGAATCATGTCCAGTAATCACTCCACCAAAACATGCTGAGCAAAAGCAACAGTGGTGGGGTAAAGAACTAGACAGGAAACAGAAGAAGGTAAGAAAAGCCCTAAATAGGGCAATGAATACCTCAAAGGAAGAAGACTGGCTTCTATATAAGAAAGCTAAGTCTGAATACAAAAAATGTATCAGGTATCGACGCTCAACAGGGTGGCGCAAATTCTGTGGTAGCATAGAAACCTGTGAACAAGCAAATCGGATAAGGAAAATCCTAGCTAAACAGAACACGCCGGGGTCTATCTCTTTAAAGAAACCCGACGGAAGCTACTCAACATCGCCGGATGAAACCAAACGCATCCTAATTGACACTCACTTCCCAGGTTGCTGTGTAGTTGAAAGGATGAACCGGCATGAAGATGCACTGACACCAAGAAAAGAAGACTGGGAATTTGCACAAAGAGTGGTGACGATGGACAAATTCCATTGGGCTATTCATAGTTTCCAACCTTATAAGGCAGCAGGACCTGAAGGCTTATTCCCGGCACTTCTACAGTGGGGGGGTAAAGTCCTAATAGCCAGACTTGTTGCCGTAATGAGAGCATGTCTGGCTCTTAAATATGTTTCTAGGGGATGGAGGGAAGTGAAAGTCACGTTCATACCCAAACCAGGTAAGAACGACTATACAGACCCTAAATCCTACAGACCTATTAGCCTCACATCCTTTCTCCTAAAGACGATGGAGAGGATGTGTGAACGGGAGTTGAGAGGGTCGGCGCTAATTAACTTACCGCTACACGAAAAACAACACGCCTATAGCTTAGGTAAATCAACAGAATCGGCACTTCACCAGGTAAGAACAAAGATTGAAGAGGCCATCCAAAACAAAGCAATATGTCTAGGCTCCTTCATAGACATAGAAGGTGCTTTTGACAGAACAAATTTCTCCAGCATAAAAGGTGCCCTAAGTAGACATAATGTTGAACCGGCACTCATTGACTGGATAGTAAACATGCTCAGTACACGAACAATAAAGATTGCTGGTGAATCTCAGACAATTCAGATCATGAAAGGATGCCCGCAGGGTGGGGTTCTTTCATCTCTCCTGTGGAATATGGTCATTAATGAACTCATCAGCAAATTAAACGCTAACCATTTCTACACAGTCGGTTATGCAGATGATCTGACAATACTGGTCTCTGGTAAGACAGCAAGCATTGTGTGCGACCTGACCCAAGCAGCTCTCCGTATTGTGGAGAGATGGCGCAGGGAATATGACCTAACCGTTAATCCAAATAAAACGGTTATAGTAATGTTCACACAAAAACGAATGCTGAATAACTATCATCTTCCAAGTCTTTTCAGCACAAAACTCCAACTTTCTTCCGAGGTAAAATACCTAGGTCTTACCTTGGACAGTAAACTTAACTGGAACAAACACATAGATAACAAAATCAGCAAAGCTAGTTTAATTTTCTGGCAATGCAGAAACATGATTGGCAAACAATGGGGTTTAACGCCAAAAATTATACTGTGGCTGTACAAAACTGTAATTCAGCCCATGATCACATACGGCTCTCTGGTATGGTGGACCAAAACCAATGAAGCCACCATTATACAAAAGCTTCAGCATTACCAGAGATTAGCTTGTATGGCTGCCACGGGCTGCATAAGGACTACACCAACAGCAGCTTTGGAGGCTATGCTGGAGCTAACACCGCTTCATCTACATATACAACAAGAAGCAACTTTAGATGCCATTAGACTCAAGACCCCAAATCTTTTAAGAGTAAGAGTCCCCCATACATATATAGTCGATAGAATTTACTCAAAAGTTCCTATCTTACAAGCCAAGTATGATAGGATCCCAAAACAATTTGTATTCGATAAGAAATACAGGATACAATTGAAGGAAACTGACCATCTGGAAGGATTGGGTCCAAGAGAGCTCAAAGTTTTCAAGGATGGCTCTAAGACAAATGAAGGTGTGGGGTATGGGGCTTTCTCTGAAGACCTTAATATCCACATAATATGCACACTGCTGGGTACCCACAACACAGTCTTCCAGGCTGAATGCATGGGTATCATCCAAGTGGCCATAGCAATAGATGCTAGGAAGGTGAAAGACTTCTCCATCAGAATACTGACCGACAGTATGGCGGTACTACAAGCTCTGAGTTGCAATGTGACGAACTCGGGACTGATATACGAGTGCCATCAACGATTGAATGAGGTATGTAAGCACAACAATGTGACTCTGCAATGGATCAAGGGACACAGTGGATCTAGAGGCAACGATGCAGCAGATGAACTGGCCAGAAGGGGATCGGCCCTAGCAACTATAGGGGCAGAACCAATAATACCAATCCCCTTTGGCTATGTTCGTTCACTGGTACGTAGATACTTCAATAATTTACACGCTTAGCTTTGGAAAAATTTAGGAGACTGTAGACAAGCTAGGGAGGCCCTACCTGAAATAAACAGGCGTCTAACCAAGGTTCTAATGAGACTGAACAAGCCACAGATCAGGACAGTATCAAGTGCTATCACAGGACATGGCTCTTTTAACAAACATTTGTTCACCATAGGTGTTACTGACAGCCCCCTCTGCAGGGCATGCATGGGAGAGGAAGAAACGGCGGCTCACGTGTTGCTGACATGTCCAGAAGTCGCTTCATACAGGGCTAAACATCTCGGCACGCCGGGATCGCTCCCCGAAGTTGCTTGCAACATCAAGGGACTGCTGAGCTTCTTCGGGGAAATATCATGGCTCGAATAAGCATATTATTCCTGCCCACACGCAAAATACGCGCTTAGACGTGGCTTTGCAGAAAACAGCCCATCTTAAACTAAACTAAACGTCCTGCTAACTTGGTTGCCTAACTTGAGTTTTAACTCGAGTTGCGTGAATTTCAACTTGAGTTAACTTGAGTTGTCTTTTTTCTGAGTTGGCACATCTATAATATATAAGATTGTAAGTGGATATGTTTAGTTTTATATTATAATGTGTTATATGTTGTAAAAAAAATCCACAATGCAGGTTAATTATTTATTCTTTAATATTAAATTCTGAAGAGGACACTATTACAAGACATGTAATTAGCTTGACATAGTTTAGGATACCTACACCCGGCATGGATAATTGCGTACGTATCAGTCAACTACTTGTATTAATAAGCTACTAAAACATGGCTCTTATGAAATACTTTTGTGTAATATTTTCACTGTAAAAGAATTATAATAGCTTTAAATGTGCAATGAAATAAAAAACATGCTTTTAACAGTCTAATGGCCTAATACTAAAACACTACTAAATCTTAAGATGTTGTTAAGTTTCATGGTGCAATAGTCACTTTGATTTAAAGTAATAGAAACAGCACTAGGCTTAACAGCAACTTAAGCTTGGTCAGCGTTTGAGTTTTTGGACATAAATGAGGTATATACCAGAAAGCCTAACAAAACCTTGTTGTGCTTTTCTATGTAGTAAGGTAGTAATAATTACGACAAGACAAATATAGCATAAGTCAAAGGGTTCTTTTTCAGTAAATAAATTTTAATAAATAACAGATTAATTTAGAAAATATCCTAAATACCTAAACTTGTAACTATGGTTATAATATACTATAGACAATTATTACTGTACCTGCCCTGTGGCCATTTCACCTTGTAGGTAGTCATTAGTACGTTTGAACAATTGAGTTGCTAAGCGGCTAAGGACAGGATCATGAGGGTCCAAAACCTCAAAGCTTGAACAACTAGGAGACATATGTATATCTGTAAGCAAGATGATTTTATATATAAATTAACTTCCACAATACGGGTAAAAGATTGTGATTATGTAGTCTCTCGCAAAACACAGAACAATGAATCCAAAATTGTGATGTTCCCTGTACTTAGTCTGAGAAGGAATAGCAGTTTGATTACCTCAAGAAGGGCCTTAAGATGTTTACTTGAGCTAGTGTGGGCTACAGATGAGTGTGTGAAAGCATTCCTGAGACCAATTTCAGTACTGGAAATACTACAGATTTTCACTCCTTAGGACTAAACATCCTTTATACCCAAACAAGAGTTGTTACAATGCTGCATAGTATAATGCCAAGTGACCCATTTATGATGTTCAAGTAATTTACTCACACTCATTATAAAAAATCGAGTCAGCACTGGAGTCACTGACTTGTGTTTGAGTACTGTGTCAGGTACTCAACCACTTAACAGAAATTGTATACAGGGGTGGCGCGAACCAGTGTGGTTCCTGGACCCTGATGGATTAATCTGAAGTCGTAGCCAAATATCTAGGCGGTTAATAGGTTAAAAATCTAGGGCTACATCACTACCTACAATCAGATGGGATTGAAGTTCAGCATTGGCTTACTATCTAAAGAGTCTCTTTTTCGGAGGGCACCCCAGGTGGCCCGATGGCAAAAGCCAGCTCAGACAGTGCTAGACAGAAAAGGAACTATACTACAATACTCAAATATTAAAATACAATAACGTCAAATATTATACCATACTATATATCAGACTATATAGTATAGTATAGTGTCAAAAATATACAGATTATTTTATTTTTACAAAAATTTCACCTTTATCCCTGGCTTCGCTTGCCCATCTTTCAACGTCATCTTCAGACATTTTTCTTAAATAGATAATTATCTTTCTAATTTATCAAAATTACAAAGTTCACCTCACAAATACACTTAACAGCAACTCGGAGTAATACACATTACACCATAGATAAATAAATATGTAGCAAGCTACATTACACATTACCATAGATAAATAAATATGTAGCAAGCTACACATTACACCACAGAACACTATAGCATCATACTATAGCATTACACACGCAGATTACTTTAATTAGTCTACGAGTATCGAATAGTAATAGCATAGACCGTAGACCGTAGACAGAAAAACCTATAGACTAATAATTAGCGTGGCCTCGAGTGAGAAAGGACGATAACGTAGTTTTAGGTTATACAATAATCTTTATGACTTTTAAAGATATTTAGATAAAATTATTAATTGTTCTAAAAACTGAACTGAACAAGATTCACCAATCTTAAGCTAACAAAACACTTTTTTCTCACTTAAACCAACTTGTAAACTCCTTAGATCTCTACTAACTGTCAAAGTTGTTTAGCAAAGTGTAGTTTGCTAAATAAAAAAACCGGCACGGAGAAAGGGACAAACAATCACACCGCTCTGTCGGTCTACGGCGTTGACAGAGAAACCTATAGACAAATTGACGCCTTCTTTCGCATTTGCGCACGAAAAAGATAGATTTATGCATACGTCTTGCATAGAAATAAGACAGAGCGGTGTGATTGTTTGTCCCTTTCTCGGTCCCGTTTTATTTATTTAGCTAACTACACTTTGCTAAACAACTTTGACAGTTCGTAGCGATCTAAGGTGTTTACAAGTTGGTTTAAGTGAGAAAAAAGTGTTTTGTGAGCTTAAGATTGGTGAATCTTGTTCAGTTCAGTTCTTAGAACAATTAAATTTATTATCTAAATATGTTTAAAAGTTATAAAGATTATTGTATAGCCTAAAACTACGTTATCGTCCTTTCTCACTCGAGACCACACTGATCATTAGTCTATAGGTTTCTCCGACTACGCCGTAGACAGAGAAATAGACCAAGTACATTTATGCAAGTGTTCTGTGTATGGAGTGTAGCAGTAAGGAGTACTAACTCCCATAGTAGAATACATAGATTACTGAATATATACTAAATAGTAGAATAGTTAAAAAAGTGGTCATCTGTAAGCGATAAATAACAACTCGAAAACTCTCCACAACAGCGCTGGAGTAGCTACATAAACTTGCAGTTGTCGCCGGTTTAACTGTGCTGCTAAACTGATCAGTAGCTCTAAAATCTAAAATAATTTTATTTAGTAAATATAACTTCGAAAAAATCGTCTATTCCACTAATATTTTTCGGTGCGTTCTTTAAAATTTACCCCGTAGCTATAGTAGCGCCACTCTTATTTAAAAGTTTTTATGGACACTTTTTAATACACAGTCTGTACTCTTTACTTCTTCACTCCATAGTTCTGTGATTGATATTTAACATAATATGGAGTGTATATACTACTTAATATTTCTGAGTGAGAACAAATAGACAAATTATTGTAATTAATATAATTTTATTTATCAAATCCATTAAAATCTAAATATTTTATTTCAAATTAATCATTTGAAGTCTTCTGACCCATCCCATCTTTTTTCGCTTTCGAATCGAAGTTATTCTATTTCTCGTTTTAGGTTCTTCTTTCTAGGGGAATAATGAAATATCAAAAATCATTTAAATCGCTTTTGGTAGGCCCAGGTGATGATATTGAGGGCTCTGGTAATTTTCTTTTAAGCTGTAATATAAAGAGTAAAACAACAATATATGAAATTAACTCGTTCTACCAAAATAATTAAAACTAGTGAAATACAAACTGCATCCAAACGAACCGGTATATTCATATTTACAAGAATAAAATAATCTAGGTGAGCTTTTTAATTAACTGCCCTACAACTGTTATAATAGTTATTGTCTTGAGAAAGAAAAGTTTCAAAGAGACTTTGAATATTTTACATAGAATATTTAGTTTCAAGGAGACAAAATGAATATTTCTTAAAGGTTGACTTTTACGAAATGCTAAACATATTTGAATTGTGTTTAAGTGTTTATTTACATTTAGAATGTCACTTATATATGAGTAGTCCACTTGCAAACCACTCTAAGTTAAAAAATGGTATTTTTTTTTGCAATGGCGGCCATTGTATTTGAAATTTAAAAACTGTTACTCTACATTTATCATACTATTTCAAAACTCGCTCCATTACGAATAATTTGAGGCTAAATATGGTATACCCTTGCAAAAGTCGCTATGATATTTGACAGTTCACTTTCAAAACTGTCTAAGTTACTATTCACTTGCAAATGGCGCTAAGACGCCAACGTACTCGTACAGATGCCGCCATCTTGTCTACCAGTACCACAGAGTACTTTTTTATATAACCAGTACGCTTGATGCTGTTAAGGTGGCACAAGTCGCGGGCTCGAACTCATTGGTGGGCGCAGCCAAAAAGCATGTTGTCTCACCTGGCATCGTGCCCGACAGAGATAGTATCAGTGAAGAGCAGTTAGAACACACGTCTTGTTCGTACGGTGTTCCGAACCGTTAGAACAAAAACGAAGTTACACGAACACGATATACACATACATACCACCCTATTCTGTGCCGCTCGACGCTTGCTGAGAAATCAGCAGTACCTACCTACAAACTCGTACTAAATTATTAGACGCTGCGTTATCGCTTTATACTATACCTCTATGGCTCTATAGATACCTAATATAGATTGCTTATTTTATTATGTTTTGTTTTCCCCGGGTAGTCATGCAGCGATCACTCAAGAGTTCACGACGCCGAAGCATGAACTGGAACAGTCATCGCAATTTATATCCGTACTAGCTGTTGCCAGCGGCTTCAAACGCGTAAACTCGAAAATTATCCCACAGAAACGAAATACCTGAATAAACGGTATCAAATGTGTTATTCCAGACCAGGTATAACCTATCTCTGAGCTAAATATCATCCAGATCCCTTCAGCTGTTCTGGCGTGATTGAGTAACATACATC
Source organism: Parnassius apollo (assembly GCA_907164705.1). Classification (NCBI taxonomy): domain Eukaryota; kingdom Metazoa; phylum Arthropoda; class Insecta; order Lepidoptera; family Papilionidae; genus Parnassius; species Parnassius apollo. Next base: position 856,195 of record CAJQZP010000963.1, on the reverse strand, counting down.
TATCCATCCAAACTTTCGCATTTATAATATTTAGATAATAATTGTAATTAGTTCTGCCTACCTATAAATTGTTTTACCAAAAATACTTACCTGTCTTCTTACTTTTTTTATATACACACAATATCACTAGATGTAAACACATGTTTTTATCAAGACAAGTGGCCCGTCAAGACTGTTTCCTTAGTACCGACGTACTTAGGCAGGTAGGTAGGCAGTTTAGATTTTAGTGTCCACGACGAAGCGACAGTTTGTCAAATTTTGTTGTATAGTAGGTTGTGGGTATCTAGGTAATAACAGTAGGTTAATACCTATCGACCGTCCACGCCGCGCAAGTGATTCTCGTCCCACCTGTCCGCGCAGTAACTTTTTTTTACGACCGCGCGAGACTGTCGCAACAAAAACGATTACTACTGAAAAACTAAATAGGTACCTACCTAACATTCAAATAAAAATATTCGCAAAAAGCTCAACGAATTCGGAATTTAATTTTGTTAAAAGAAAATTGGTCAAATAAAAAATAAAGGATGAAAATAAAGCATATGGGAATATAAAAATAAATCGTATTTATTTGTTATTTCGAGTTTTACAAGAAAAGTATAATATTTACTGGAGACAATTATTTTATTATTATAATAGTACATGATATTCCCTTTAAAATGACACCAATATGAATAATATCTTATATCTATCTCTACAAATAAACAAAATTTAAGTGTCTGGTTGTAATGTTAAAATAACAGATTTTTATTAAATGCATATGAAAGTACTAGTAACAAAAACACAATTTTTAAAATTTTTGTCTGTCTGTCGGTCTGACTGTCTGTCTGTTTGTTCCAGCTAATCTCCGAAAAAGCTGGATCTATTTTGACGGGACTTTCACTGGCAGATAGCTGATGATATAGGGAATAACTTGAACTACTTTTGTTTTAGAAAAAGAATTTGGGTTCCGCGCAAAAAAATTAAAACCCATGAAATCCATATTCCACGTGGGCGAGATCGCGGATAACAACTAGTACTCAATATAGATAAATGTATACTTATTTTTATTTATTTATTATTTTAATAAATAAATAAAAATAAGTATTAATAATTTCTAGACACATCTCAACAGATATTTCGTTTATAAATTGCTATCAATACTGAAGCATTCTTTTATATTTAGCATCCATTTAATACAAAGCTGATAGGAATACTTTTTAAACAACATAATATAATCAATAAACGATAATCGCGTATAGTGAATTTCGAGGTAAATTATTATATGTAAACGTTTTTGAATCGTCGTAATGGAACATATTTCCTAAAAAAAATATCTTTACAATTAATTTGATGTAAAATAACATTAGAAATAACGTATAAAAACAGAAAAATCATCAAATTTTTGATCGAGTTCCTAACCAGTACACAAACAAAAATGGCGAAATGTCATTTTCACATTTTTTTCTATATAGTTATTTGTTGCAGAGTACACAGATAAAATTCACTCTCACAGATGACAAATTTCAAACACCACAATCTCTAATTTTTTACTCTGCTATCTTCAGCGCTGTACACGAACGGAACGATGTCGTTGAGAGCCGTGGTAGCTCACATGGTTAGCGCTGGTTATAGGTATCACAGTACAGGAGCAACCCGGGTTCGATCCCCACTGGCACCAATGAAATTGTTGCGTGCTGATTTAGCTATCAGTTGGAAAGTCTGTTTTTCTGGGCCGTTTTGTTTTGTTACACTGACATCTCGCAAGTCACCTAGGGACCTAGGAGGTTGTCGGTTGCTTATTTTTTTTTCTTTAAAATTTTCGTCGGTAAAATAACATATTTATAAAAGTAAAAAAAAGTAAAGTTACAGCCTATATACGTCCCACTGCTGGGCACAGGCCTCCTCTAATTTCTGAGAGGGTTTTAAGGCAAGGAAATGTCCGCCACGCTGCCTCAATGCGTGTTGACGAACTTCACATTTCTTCGAAATATATATTTTTTAATTTCTCAGACATGCAGACCCGAGTGCGGTCCCCGCCGGCACCAATGAAATTGTTAATTGCAATTGTGCTGATTTACCACGTGCTCGGCGGTGAAGGAAAACATATTGAGGAAACCTGCACGTCTGAGAATATAATTATAATCGAATGTAAATCAAATTGACATAGGTAAGTACAGATAAAATTAGCGGAACATTAATAAAATTTTGAGATCGTTTTTTTTTTCAAAATTGTATTTATATATTCCTCTATTTTTGTCTGTGCTTATATCAATTTGATTTAATCCAAAGTTCAAGCAGGGGTCAATGTAGCGTAGTAATTTAGAGCGCAGGTATAGCTATAGTCATACGAACGTCACAGGCCGCAGCTGACTGAGTCGAATAAAACTAGAATAAGCGCGCGTCACCGCGCATGCATGTGTGTGTAAGTGTCGTCCTCCCGCACCGCACCGAGGGAAATATTATTCAGTGAGATGCACGATAATTCATATAAACACGCGCGCGTAAAAAAAATACGAAAAGGCCTTTGGAAGGAGGGGGTTTTATGAAAAAACCACTGCATGAATCAATTACCAATAAAATTTATTGAATTCTTCGATAATTGAGCTGTGTCGGTACCGACTTTGTTTTGGAAATTTTACACTGCTTTTATTACTAATTTACGCCCAAAGTTGTGTTAAAATTGGCAATAAAAACGAATCTTTGGTAGCTCGTAACTTTTTAATGACCTTTTATTTTACTATTCCGTTTCGGTACAGACAAAATTAATAATGAGACAAAACGATATCATGTTTAACTTTGGATGTACACTGTCAAACAGCGGAGTAAAACCCCTCCGAAATTTCTATGGAAATAATGTCGACTAGTCACCTTAACGTGCACGCTCGTATCTACTATCTACGAAATAAAAGTTCTTTATCAATTTTGTGTTCTAAAATGGAATTTCAAGAAAAAGAAGTTATTCAGCACCTAATAGAAAAGGACGTAAGAAAATATCCGATGAATCTACTTGGAAGAGAGAAGTTGAAAAATCAAAACGGTAAGTTAGTCTATAGCTTATATATTAACTTTTAATAAATAAATAATTTATCTTAGAAAATTTATTTATTTATTTAAAGTAAATTAAATTAAATTACTTATATTTAAATTTCTGTAAATAATTAACACTAGGGTAAGTCTCTATGTATTACTAATACGCTATGGATGTATAGTCCTAAATAAATGTATTTGAATTTGAATAGTTTGAAAACCATTATTGGCGAACTCTTAAATTTGTCTGATTTTATTGAACAAGTAGTTTATTTTTTACTGTTTTGTTGCAGATATGTGGCTAAAGGATTTCCAAAAATACCACAATGCGTACATAGAAATTTAAAACAGGGTTATAAATGTAACAAGTTGACGACTCAAGACTATAGTAAGTTTTACAGACATTTTTATGCATCTTCAAACAAAATTACTCAAGATACATTTTTATTAAAGTATTGCTCAGCTCAAACTCCAAAAAAATAAGGCAAGAAAAAAACTCAAACAATATGTTATTTTATTCCAAAGTACGAATCAACTGTTGGCGGTAAACGCTCCATCAAATTAAAAAAAGTATGCCAAAAAGCAATGACCACACTTTTAGGAATATCTAAAGACAGAATACAAAGAATTTTCAAAAGACATTTAACTACTATGGAACTGCCGAAAGAAAGAAGAGGTGGCGATAGAAGATCTTCACAGTATTTAGGTCGTACAGAATCTGTTAAGTCATTTATAAAGGGTCTTAAATCCATAGAATCACACTATACGAGAGGAAGGTCTACTGTACAATACCTGAGCAGTGACCTTAATATAAAAAATTACACAAACTTTATAACAATGAAGCACAAAATGTGCCGGTGAGATACGAATTTTTTCGGAGAATATTTACAGGCTACTGACGCTTGCTCTAAGTGCATTCAATTAAAAGAGAATATCAAAAGTGAAAATGGTCTTGCTAAAAAACAGATGTTGATAGCGCAGCTTAGGATTCACAGGTAAAAGCCAAAACTTTTTATACTAGCCTCAAGACGCAAAATGACAATGAAATGATGTTATCCTTTGATTGTCAAAAGAATCGGGTTCTACCAAAAGTGCCGGATCAAAGTGCCTACTTTAGCCGACAACTGTATGTATACAATCTAACAATCTGCCAAGGGCCATCTTGTAGCCCTCAAAATGATTTAAATACATTTATATACACGTGGCTCGAAATCGAGGCTTTAAAAGGATCCAATCAGATTGCATCAGCATTATTTCACAGGCTGTTAAATACCACTTTTGATAGCAGTATTGAACATATAAAATTATTTTGTGATGGTTGTGGGGGCCAAAATAAAAATTCCATAGTTTTGGGAATGTTGGCATATTGGTTTAAAACAAAAGCTCCAAATCAAATTAAAAAAATAACTATTATATTTCCGGTAGTTGGGCATTCCTTTTTGCCACCCGACCGTATATTTGGAAATATTGAAAGAGAGATACGCCCTTTAGAGGTGATTGCGGAACCCGAGGTTTATTTTGATATTTTCAAAAGATATGGTAAAGTTATTAGACTTGGAAGTGACTTCCAGTTTTATGACTGGAAAACAAGCGTTACAAATGTGCTGAAATTACCAGGATCTTGGAATTTCAAATTTAATGCTTCTAAAAGATTTTTCCTGAGAAAGGATAAGAATAATAAAATTGGAATCAAAGGGGAACCTAATTATGTATCTGAAGTGGTCAACTATGGGAATGTTTGTAAAAGAGGAAAGTCTTACGAAAATATTAAACCTACGTTGATGAAATTGGAGTTCCTGTAAATACAGAAAAATCAAATGACGTGAGAAAACTATTGATTAAACATTTCGGTGAAGACTGGATTACTATTGAAAATCTTCAATATTATAAGTTTTTACAAGAAGAAGAAATTTAATAGAAACTGACTCTGAAGAAAAAAATGGAAGATGAAATAGATATAAGAGTGTAAAAAACTAAGTTATTAAAATTATTAATAATTTAGTTTTAAGACATAAGTGAAAAACTGATTCAAAACTGTCTATGTTAATTCCATACAACTGCAAAAATGTTTATGTTACGAATACTTTTGCAGAACTTGCTATGTTCAATTTTAATATTCAAATTAAAAGATTAATGGTATACCGAGATTTCATTTTTTATAATAAAATAATTCTAAATAATACCACATAAGCGTATACTAAAGTAACAATATTTTATTAACTTACTTTGACAGATATAATGTTTTAATTAATTTTCTTAATTAATTAGTCAGTTAATATAACGCATTTTGCAAGTTGACTACTCATATATGTATAACTTAAACATATCGTAAAAATCAGCCTAAGTACAATTTCCTTCTTTTTGATATTTAAAATACTTTCAAGATAGTAGTACTTAGTAACCCACGGCAATTGCACATATATAGTATGTACTACTTGGTAAAATAATTGAATTCTAATTACGGCCCTGTCTTTTTGTTATTTTTCATTGTTCTTTTACTTGACGGTAGATGGCCGCCTGTTCTCAAAATGATTATAAAAACTACAATAATAATATTTTGGCGATTGAAATTTCTTTAGCACTGAATGTAAAAAAAATTTCAGCACCTTCGTATGAATATATTATCAATACTGAGTCCTAGGTACCTTTATATTTTTAGTTCCCATGACACAAAGTGTCGCCATCTAGTGTCGAATATATTTAATTATTTTTTGGTGGTGAATACTGATTGTCGTGCGTCACTCAATAGTTAAATGATGAATGTGTGGACGAAAGTCAGTGGCGTGATTTTTACTCGATGTGTTTGCTCGATCGCGTAATAAATATAGTACCGTATTTAAGTACGGATACGGCGTTATAAATCCTTTTAAAAATTCCAGGATTCGTCTTACAATTGTTTTAGGCCTACTACTAAATCTTTAGCAATTCATTTTGCGAATACCAAGCGTGGTTCCTCAGTACACACATCGGCTCACATACACATTATTTCAACATTACAAACAAATGCTTCAATTTTATTTATTTGTATAGATTTCGCCGCATTTTGTTTTTCATGTGTGAACACTGAGGGACCAAGCTGGGAATTCATGAAATGCATTGCTAAGGAAATGGTAGTCCTAAAAAATTGTAGAACTAATCCTGAAATTTGTAAAAGAATGTATGGTTGCGCCAAAAACACACATTTTGATTTGTGTTAATTAGTTAGTTAAAATTAGCCGGTACAGTCTTTCTCCTCACTTCCAATCCCTTCCTGCACAGGCATGTCCAATAGGGGGCTAGATATGATGGCGTCATTTTGTTCGTCCAATGGAACACGCGCTGACCATAAGTGAAAGGCCGGAACCTCGCAGCCGGCGGTCCGGCACGTCATCGACGTGTGTGTAAAAATGTTGTTAGGTTAGCTAATTACGTAATAACTTAAAACAGAAGGATCCTTAATTAGGGACTGAATAAATTAACCGACTTGGTATTACATAGATCTCACAACTTTTTACGGTAGACGAACTGAGTTGCGAGACTTGGTTTTTTTTACTAGTTATGTTTTTGATAGCATCTTATTTCTTTTTGTAGATAAGATGGTCCTACCTTTTTACCTTTCCGGTACCATATACTTCTTGAATACCAATAACGTACCAATCTACACCTGTTATACATATACGAGTACAATGATTCATTCACTGCAAATGTAACTTTGTAATTCTATATATTTATATGGGATTACAAAGTTATTTATGCAGTTGGTGTACCTAGGAAGCTGGACCGAAATTAACAAATATTTTACTTTTTCCTTGATTTATACTCTAAACACTAATTGTATTCTAAATTTGAAGCTTCTATGTCTGCTCGAAGTGCTTTAGAGTTATGATGATCGGTCAGTCAGTGAGTGACAAAATTAAGAAACTTTGACTAGTTATAATTCTTTAAACTACTGGTCCAAATTGAATGAAATTTGAAATATATGTACCATATTTATATAACGCCTACTTGGTTACTGAAAATTCAGGCCTCTAGTTTTGTTGACTACGAAAGTATAGGAGGTCAAAATGGCCTGAATTGCTTCGAGAAAAGTATGGTACGGCTGTACCGCTTTTTTGCCCGACTTGGCGGGGGCACTACCGTGCCCCTAGGTTATCGCAAGTATATTGTCCAAAACCCGCCACGTGCCATGTCCGCCATTTAATTTTGGTTGTAACGAACCACGCTAAATACAGTCCACTTTCGTTACTCTCCCACCCAAAATTTCGAGGTCATTATTCCCGGAATTGAAACCCCAGGTCCTTCGAGCCGGATTCCTAAATAGATTTAGTTTCGCTTAGTACTACTGTGGTACTGTACGCCATATTGTTGAATTTAGAATTGCAAATAGTTTAATTTTCCATTTGTAGCTACACTCGGATATACTATAAGTAATTGGACGCTTGTTTTATTTAGTTTGACACCGCAGTAGTTTTCTGTTTACTTAATTCCGCATTCTTCACAGGCGTTTCTATTTGAAATAGTTACACCTCGTTGGGTAATTACCCACTTAGGAATTTTACTCGTGACAAATAGTTTTGATTTAATATTACTTTGTGGAATAGAAACGTATCACTAGCTGTACTTTGCTTTGTTGTCGTTTAGAATAGATGTGACGCTGGGTAATAATTAACCACTTATTGCGTTAAATGTGCTGATTTCTGTCCTCCACCGATACGCGATTCGTTTTGTTTTTTGGTTTGATATTAATTTTTGAACTGCAAGATGGCAGTAAGTGCAAATGAAATGCGACTTAAAGCCCTTTACGCTAAAAGAGACATGTTGTTTTCTCTTGGTTAGATTATGAAAATTTGTTAGACAAATTTAATAGTCTTGAACTGCAAATTAATCCCGATTATGTAGCGAATTATTACCTAATCACTTACGGCTTTCGAAGATTTATTGTGTCGCGTGAAGCAAGCAGCCAGGCAGCTTCAACCTGTAGCTGAGGGTGACGTAAAGTGAGCAGTTCAAGTACACTCACGATATCCTAATATATAATGGTGATATTAAAACTCGGCCGTTATTTATTACTAGCTTTCAAAACACTATACATAATAATCCCCCTTTATCGGATGCTAAAAACTTAAATTATTTCATTGGCAAAGTAATAGGTAAAGCGCAGTCTGTGTGTGCCGGAATCACACCGATCGCAGACAATTATTTATTAATTTTTGACTCGCTAAGAAATAAATACGAGGAGAAACGAACGTTAAGCCTTTTCATATTTAGACCAAATATTCGATCTTAAAGTTATGTCGTCCGGGAATATTAATAGCCTCGAACAATTTTTGTATAGATTCGTAACGTCGGTAGCCGCTCTCAAAAATCTTAAATTTAATGACCTTGTGCATTTTATATTTTTAGATTTTGCGTTAAAAGAGCTAGACTCGGACACCGTACGTTCGTTCGAAATGGAAAATCGTTACTCAGACCTATCATCGCTCGAAGCCTTGTCATCTTTCGTTTTAAACCAAATTAAGGTAAAAATATTAGGGTATTTCAGCTAGATTTCCCCCGTTGCACTTCAATTGGGTAAACTATTATCAACGTAATTAAATTCTGCATTTTATTAGCTTTCTGTGTGTGACTTTTATTCTAACATAGGTAAAGAACTTTCTCCGTGGTAGCCGTTTTAGCCGAACTGGTCGCAATCGGAGCATAAAAAAATTCGCAATGAGTGGCGCGGGCATTAGAGGCTATTGTCGCCGCGTCGCTCGGACGTTCATGTGGTTATATGTAGTTTATAATTGTGTACCTTAATTTATGTTTGATATTTGTAAAGTTTTGCAGCTACGGCCATATAATGTCAATAATTTCGGCGATACGATACGATAGCGCCTGTACGATACGATAGTACAGGCGCTCGTCCATATGAGTCAAAATATTGACCGACTTCATACGATAGTACAGGCGCTCGTCCATATGAGTCAAAATACTGACCGACGTCATTCGTATCGATGTATAAAGCTACCCAATGTGACCCTGGTTTATCATCTGTATCCAAATTGCATATTATATACGTTGATACGTGGGTGTACATGGGTAGTCTATTGGCAGCATAAACATTATTTTCTAGACTGGGGTGAATCTTTTTCAGATGTTGTTGTACATCTAGTGTATCCACGATATTACTGCTATTAGTAGATTATTATAGTACAATCTACTCAATTACTAACATAGGAATGATCAATTATAGTGATTCTAAATATTAAATTGCATTATTTTGTGTTATACAAAACGTATTTGAGTTATCAATACACTGAACAAGACGCAAAACGAAGTAATGCTGACATAAGCAACAAAATGTGAAATAAGCTCGTTGACGCATAAAGTTACTATCAATTCCACTGCAGAAATTCTTTAGATTAGGTACTATATAAGACCAAGCAACTGCAGTCATGGAGTTAGTGTATGGTCGTTTGACCGCAGTGGATCTATCAATACTACATTTGTGTTACTTCAACGAATCAAAGGCCATGGATGTAAGTGTTTATTCTATTGACAAACTTACTTTTCTTTCTGTTATTTTCTTACGTGTGTATGATTTAGTGTTAACAAATTATATTTAAATATTGTGTGTGTACCGCATCTACGAATACTAGAGTATTTAAAAATACTTTTTTAACAATGACAGTCATTAGTTGATCATTAGTGAATGTGATTCTGTTTACTTAAATTACAGGAAGACAAGAGCAGAAGGAAGAAATGGGTTGATGGGAAGTAATGAAGCATTGTTATGTGAAGTTTGTTGGAACAAACATATTTTTAGTCACGTGTAAATATTTTTAACATTTTGGTTCAAAATGACACAAAATCTAAAAAATATTAGATATATTATCGACATGGACGGATTTTACATTACATATCCTCATAAACATTTTCAATGTAGAGAAATGGCTGTTCTAGACGTAAAACTATCTAATAAAAATGATGCGTTTATTGATCATTATTTGTTTCGGCCAAGTTATCCCTTCAATTATTTGTCACCAAGAGACAAAAAAACTGTTCGTTATTGTGAAACACACGTGCACGGCATTCCATATTTTGATGTGACCGAAGAATTAAAATGTGCCTACAAACAAGAGAACATCATCCCCATATTAAATATTAATAGTATATTAGAAAATAGTATATTAGAAATTTGTGCAAAGACGAAGTGATCGCATACAAAGGTGGTTCAACAGAAAACAATTTTTAAAAATGTTGACAACGAATGATAGAATTTTTAATATTGAAGAATACAAATGTCCAAAATACAATGATTTGGTAAATGTCATCAAACAAACGTTATGTGTGTAATAATCATATATTTGCAAAAAATAATCACAAAATTTTACATTGTTCTTGTGACGAAGTGTGGGTTTTTTACAAGTGGTTATTGCTTGAAAATAAAATTTTAAATTAATCATAAATTTTGTTTGATTTCCCTAAAACATTAGTTATAGTACACAATATATATTAATTGTTTACACCAACACTTTCATTTTTTATTTCATCCCTTAGAACTTTAGACGTGTGTAATGTTTCACTTTATACATCCGTTTACTGCTATTGTGGCAGGACCAAGTGGATGTGGGAAGTCAAATTTTGTAACAAATTTCATAAAATCAGTTACAGAAATATTTAATTGTGATTTTAATCAGATCACATGGTGCTTTGATGAAATGCAACCTTTATATAATTTACCAAATGTTAACTATCATCCAGGAATTCCAAATCTTAATATGTTTGATGGAACGAGATGTAAGTTTTCAACATCTCGTTATTATTGATGATCTAATGAGAGAGTCCGATGTAACTTTAAACTCGAACAGTCTTTTGTATTAGGTTAAATAGAAGATTTATAAAGAAATAAAAAATATTATATTGCATACAATTTGTTTTATTTAATTTTATAACGTTTCACATAGATACATACACACAAAATCCATTACACATAACTCATAAAATCTAACACACAACACATATTATAACCTTAACTACTATAGTCTACAGTAACATTTCTGTTTTTATCTATCTCAATAATATTATCAAACTCAGCGTAAACTATACAGTTAATTGTTTGTATTAGTGAGGATTCAAATCGTACTTCTAATCTTACACTACCATGCTTTATGAGATTCCAATGAGCTGATGAGTTGGCTGATAAATCAGGAGTTGAGTCAAATGCTAACAGACAGTAACCTTTGGCATACTGTTCACAAGAGATTCCATTTCCTTCATTAAGAAAGTGAATACCAGTTCCCGAGAATAGAGTATGATATGCTGATGTAAATATACTATTATTAAAAGATGGTTGCAAAGCTTTTGAAGGTATTTGTTGACCATCAATATATAAGCTGAAGGAATTTATACCATAGTTTTCAAAGTAAATGGATTTTTAGTAAGGGAACCATTAAATGCAGAATTGTTCACAAATCCAATTATACATCTTTTGGGTACCTGCGCTAAAAATATATTATCAAGAGTTTTTCCTTGAATACCCGATGGAATTGTTAAAACTTTTACTTCAGCTCGAGTAATAGGATATTTATTTATTTATTTATTTAATCCGTCCGTCCGCGTCCGTAATGCAAACTTTAAACTTTACATCGTTTGACCCAGCAATTAAATTAAAACTCTCTCTTGATCGAACCAATTTAACACTCATTTCAACACCATTAATTAAAAATTTATTTTGGTTGAAAATGTCACCGTGAAGATGACCAATCATTTCTATTTCCTTACTTTCACTAATCAATTCCTGACTTTTAACAAATCCTATGTTTTTACCATCCGTAGAATCCATTTTTCCTGCTGTATCATCATACCAAAGACTACAAGTAAGATGAGATTGTTTAGCAGCAGGAGCATAGTTTAAAAGGGTTTCCATGTATGCTCGATATGCATAGGTATTATTAGGTGGTGATACAAGTTTTTGATTTAAATAAACATCAAGTTGACTAAAAAGTGAATGCAGCCAATTATTTACAGGTGCTACTATTGTAGTAGATATCAAGTTAGTTGAATCTTGATTTAATAGTTTTGCCTTTATGTGGAGTAATGTATGAGACAAATCTATGTAGTCATCGCCTGTCCCAGGAACTTGAAACTCGATAGGTCCATCATCACCAAGAGATGAAATCGGTTTATAATGAATCTACAATCCATTTTCAATGCTAGTTTGTGTAGACGGTAGTGCAAACAAATCCAATTCTGACTTAACGCACTCGCAAGAATGATTATGAAGGAAAGACATATTTAATTTGAAAATATATCTTTGATATTTTTTGGTTTGAGACCAAGTTTTTTTGCAGCTTGCACTTTAGCAGTTAATGGTGGAATGAACGAGATCAATCGTTTTATTTTAGTTTTATACCCAGATCCTGTCATGTTAAATTGATCAATTTTCTCATCAGCCTTTCGTTTTAAATTTGTACTAACTTGCTTTAGACGATCTTTTATTGAGGCTTCCATACGACGCGCTTGAACCATATCTGATAAAAGTCTTACTCCAGCGCTTAATGCCTCCTTACCAATCACTCGAGCACCACTTGAAAGTAAAGGTAAAACTAATCTAAATAACCCCCCTAAGAAGCTCCCAATACCATGACCGCGTTGGTATGGTGAACCCTTATAAATTACTCCAACTCCTGACCCTGCTTGATGTGTATAATAATTTTCATATGGACATTTATGATGATCACGAAGAGAATTCATTGTTATAATTTTCGGTAATGTAGTTTAATACACACGGTTCCAAACTGGAATGGTATTTTTTGTCCTGTGCTCAATCTTATAACTATTTCCAGCGTATCGAACTCTCTTTGCATAACAGGTAAGTAGTGAGGTTGAGAGAAAACGTGCATTTTATTTGCATCATAAATGTATTTTGTAGGATCTAATGAAATGACTCTTAGTAAAGGAGTCATAACATCACCCACAATCTGAGGATCGATAATGTCGCAATATAGAAATAGTTGAGATGGTAACCCTAAGTGTAAATTAGCAAGACACTTTCCAAAATTTCTCTCTAGGAGATTTTTATTTGGTTCATAACCTAGTTGTAAACTTAATTTGGGTGATAATGTTATGGATGTTATATTTTTATCCAAAACAGAAATAGACACAAATTTTGTTATTTTAATTAGTTAGTTAAATTTCAAGTTCTCTCCGATACCATTTAACACTCTTAAAATATGCTCAACGTTATCATAGTTGATAGCTGGAATATGTTTTTTGTAGTACACTATGGATGGATTATCTTCATTAGGCATTAACATAGATTTTGTAATGTATATAACATTTTCATGATCTTGAACAGTAAACATGGTACATAGATATTGAAACTCGACAACTCCAACCGACCATTCACCTTCTAATTTAATAGCTTTTGGTAATTTCGTTGAAAAATTTGTGGTCTTGTTATCACGAAAGTATTTCATTGAACTATTGCTGAGCAAAGTTAAATAAAAACTTTCTTTATTCATATTTCTTTTAAACTAGAAGCTAAAATCCCATATAGGATAACCTTTCCACTTCACTAATACTTCTTTTCTGTTACCTGAATAACGAGTGTCAATTATTTTATCTATTTTACATTGTGAGGTGGGGTTGTGATTTTCTGTAATTCTCTTTCATGAAAAGTACCAACTATTGGTTCATTTTGTAAATCTGTTATTGTATAAACAACCCATGGAGATCTATCAATTATTGAAGATATAATAAATATTTCATCACTCTAATTTGATTCATATCCTTTTTGGAAAACATGTTTATATTTAGTTATTCGAACATAATCACCCACATTGAAATTTGATGTAGGATTTTCTAAAGAAAGTTTGTTTGACCGTCTATCATAAAGATTAGTCCAAACTGTCACAATATTGTTGGAATTTACATCACATGGGCACATCTTAATACTAGAGTGAAAGCTGTAATTATAAGAGTATATTAAATCTTGTAAAACATCTATATATCTATAAGTATTATTATGAGTGAAATAACGCCACATTTTCATTTTTAGTGTTCTTTGAAATCGTTCAACAATACTGGCCTTAATGTCAGGATTGTTAGTGATATAGTAATTAATCTTTTTGGATTTAAAGTATTTTTGTACATCTTTTGAAACAAATTCTGTACCTTTATCAGATTGTATGTGAGTAGGTGTTAAATTGCTTTCAGTAAATGTACTTTCAAAACATTCTTTAGTTTTTTCTGAGTTTTTCTTTTTCGTTGGTCTTGCAAAAGCATATTTACTAAATACATCAATAACACAAAGTATATCCTTGAAACCATCATTATATTAAGAATAAGTTCGCATATCACTTAAATCAGCTTGCTACAGTTCATTAATATTTGATAGAATGTACCTATTACGCGGGAATTTTTTTCGAATGGGTTTATGTAATGTGTATGTTTCTTGTGATTTTAACCATTCCTTTACTTGCTTTTTATTCATTTTACCCTTCATGGCTTTTGATAATTAATCAATACTACCAAAACCAGCGGGATTAGATGCATCATAATAAATCCTGTTAATTTCTTCTAGTACGGGGTCCATTTTTCCCACTCAAGCCTTTTACGTATTTTAGTTGTAGACTTTTTATCTCTACTGCTCGGTGTAGAAAACTCTATTTTAGTTATAGATTTTGTATCTCCTCTACTCGGTGTAAAAAAAACTCTTGAACTTCAATCTCAGAGGGTTTGTTCAGATCTTTTACTTGAAGTTGGTTAATAAACTCACATCTCTTTGGATTTCCAATATAAGTAAGTGGTACTTTAATATGTTTTAATGCTTCAGCAAATCTATCCCACCCTACTGGATCACTTCTTTTTAAGGGTGTTAGTGAATCATTTATTAAATCAACAATATTACTTCCAGGAATTTTCTCATTATCAATTATTACTGTACCTTCATTATCCCAATGTATTTTACTTTTACTTGTTTCAACTAAGTTTAATAATAACTGTCCTTTTTTATTATAAGTTTTTGGTATTAAACTGAGTATTTGAGTTGGTGTGTAAAGTGGATTTTCATCATTTTCTTTACTTTTAATGGATCAATTCTCCTCCAACAAAGATTCAGCATCAACTGAAGTTTTTAGATCTCTATCTTTATTTTTAAAAGAAATTTTAGACTTATTTGAATCTTCATTAGATGTATCAGAATAAATTGGTAATCTGAGTGGTTGACGATCCTCTTCAATAAAATAAAGGTATCTTTGCAGTGTTTGTAAATATAAAAACCATTTCTTTCGGTCTTCCGTCTTACTATTCATAATATTTTGCATTTCATTATCTAATCGAGATAAATTACTATTAACCTTATTTTCTTGTTTTAATTTTTCAATCAATCCAGGTTCGATAAGTATCATTTTCTTTGCATTTTCCATGTTAACTGGCTAGTACACTCACTAATCCACTCAATATTGCACCTAATATTATTGGTAAGAAAGCCCCTCCTTTTTGTATAATTATATTTTTTCTTAGTTTATGTTTACACTTACGCACTAGTTGACGGAGTATATTTTTGTGTTTATTCAATTTTTGTTTATCTTGATCTTTAAGAGGTGCTTTTCCTTGTAAAACGTTGTGAATACACTCAATATAACACAGACAGTTAATTTCTTCTTTATCACACGTTTTAAGTAATGCTCTTTGATATTTTGGTTTAAGCGTATGCAAAGTGTTTAGCAAATGTTTATGCGTTGTGAGACGACGATGCATCATTTAGCAATGATTTGAATTGTTTGATTCTTGGTGTTAAATACACAACTCTTTTGTGGGGAAGTAGACTGTACAGAAACCATTAAATGGGAAGACATTTGTCTTGATACGACAAAATCATTGGTATTCTGTTTTAAATCTACCATTAAATATCCATGTGCCTCTAGAGTTGTATCCCTGTAGGCATCTTCATTGAATTTTGGGTTATCTGGTGACACTTGTCGTGTTAAATATCTTATTTGAGTTTCATCTAGGTCGTCTGAACGTTCTGTTCGTTCGATAAAAATATATTATATAACTTGAGTTTAAAGATATGTCTCTTTGCCCTTTACCCTGATGAAATAAATATTGTGTTAAATAAAATACACTGAGATTCCTGTGATGACTACCTTTTGTAAATATATCCACAATCCTTCCATCGGACTCTCTCATTAGATCATCAATAATAACGAGATGTGGGTTTTCACCATCAAACATATTAACATTTGGAATTCCTTGATGGTAGTTAACATTTGGTAAATTATATAAAGGTTGCATTTCATCAAAGCACCATGTGATCTGATTAAAATCACAATTACATATTTCTGTAACTGATTTTATAAAATTTGTTACAAAATTTGACTTCCCACATCCACTTGGTCCTGCCACAATAGCAGTAAACGGATGTATAAAGTGAAACATTACACACGTCTAAAGTTCTAAGGGGTGAAATAAAAATGAATGTGTTGGTGTAAACAATTAATATATATTGTGTACTATAACTAATGTTTTAGGGAAATCAAACAAAATTTATGATTAAGTTAAAATTTTATTTTCAAACAATAACCACTTGTAAAAAACCCACACTTCGTCACAAGAACAAAGTAAAATTTTGTGATTATTTTTTGCAAATATATGTTTATTACACACATTCGTCAACATTTTTAAAAATTGTTTTTCTGTTGAACCACCTTTGTATGCGATCACTTCGTCTTTGCCCAAATTTCTAATATACCAATTTAATATGGGGAAGATTTCTCTTGTTTGTAGGCACATTTTAATTCTTCGGTCACATCAAAATATGGAATGCCCTGCACGTGTGTTTCACAATAACAAACAGTTTTTTTGTCTTTTGGCGACATATAATTGAAGGGATAAATTGGCCGAAAGAAATAATGATCGATAAACGCATCATTTTTATTGGATAGTTCTACGTCTAGAATAGCCATTTCTCTACATTGAAAATGTTTATGAGGATATGTAATGTAAAATCCGTCCATGTCGATAATGTATCTAATATTTTTTAAAATTTTGTGTCATTTTGAACCAAAATATTTAAAAATATTTACACGTGACTAAAAATATGTTTGTTCCAACAAACTTCACATAACAATGCTTCATTACTTCCCATCATCCCATTTCTTCCTTCTGCTCTTGTCTTCCTGTAATTTAAGTAAATAGAAACACATTTACTAATGATCAACAGCTAATGACTGTCATTGTTAAAAAAGTATTTTTAAATACTCTAGTATTCGTAGATGCGGTACACACACAATATTTAAATATAATTTGTTAACACTAAATCATACACACGTAAGAAAATAACAGAAAGAAAAGTAAGTTTGTCAATTGAATAAACAGTTACATCCATGGCCTTTGATGCGTTGAAGTAACACAAACGTAGTATTGATAGATCCACTGCGGTCAAACGACCATACACTAACTCCATGACTGCAGTTGCTTGGTCTTATATAGTACCGTCTTGTTCAGTGTATTGATGACTCAAATACATTTTGTATAACACAAAATAATGCAATTTAATATTTAGAATCACTATAATTGATCATTCCTAAGTTAGTCATTGAGTAGATTGTACTGTAATTATCTACTAATAGCAGTAATATCATGGATACACTAGATGTATAACAACATCTGAAAAAGATTCACCCCAGTCTAGAAAATAATGTTTATGCTGCTAATAGACTACCCATGTACACCCACGTACCAACGTATATAATATGCAATTTGGATACAGATGATAAACCTGGGTCACATTGGGTAGCTTTATATATCGATACGAATGACGTCGGTCAATATTTTGATTCATATGGACGGGCACCTGTACGATATCATCCAGAGTTTTTAAAAAGGAATTGTAAAAGATGGAACTGGAATGTTGATAGGATTTAGAATGAGTGGACTTATACTATTTACAGGGAACACATTGTACAACGATATTTTAGTGGATGAGATGTTTCGCTCCTATTTTATAGATAATAAGTAATAAGATTTTGTATTTTGTAAATAAAAAATTTAACAAAATTATGTAATGTATTTTATTGATGATTCAGATTAGCGTTGTAGATAGGAACAAACGAGTATAATACAATAGCACTGATAATCCAACGCACACGCTGAGGAAGAATGGATAATAACGGTATTCAATAAACAATAAATAAATAGATAAGAACAATGGAGTGCTAATGTCGGTGGAGGCCCTCACAGGAATTAATTGATCTGCTCATCTCCGGAACCGTGCATCCTACGCAAAAACGGACCGCAGATTCGTGATCAGAGCATGCCAAAACCTTTTGTTTTAGGACCGTGAGTCGACGAACGTTGTGCCACTTCTGACTCAGTGAGCCAGAACTGGTACTAACTAACTACTGATACCCGTCAACTTTACTTCAAGAAAAGTGACAACGCTCGAGTTAAGAACTACAATAAATACCAACTAATAGTTCTTGGTAAAAATGGATAATGTAAACAATATTATTTATATTTACTCAATAAAATAATAAAACTGAGGGGTGACGTAAGAGCGGAGGAGAGTATTGCTCCACAGGATTAAAAGGTGTGCATTTTTCCCTCCAAAGGAGATCCAATACAATTTAGAAGCTAGATAGAAACAAAACCGGAAGGGGTCTTTAAACCAGCAATAGTCAAACCCACCGCTTATGTTGGGGTGAGCCCGTATAAATTATTTTAATATTATATTTTGTGATGTATCATTGTCACATTGTAATAAAATATACGGCATCTTTATATTCTGTGTACATTGTAAAAAGAGGCAAATGCCTAAATATCACGTGAGTGAAATTATACTTTTAAATATGCCAGACCTCCATTATATAGCCTGCTAACTGGAAATAAAGTTTATTGTGAGAAATGATAGCTGGTACGATCACCGGTCAAGATAAGTATCTGTTATTGTGAAGGCACCTACATAAATTACGTCAAGCAATGAACTACCAAAAACTTTATTGACAAATAGCGCTTCTACGCACTAGCGGTTAACCGCTTTCTCAGTTTAATATGCAACCTGCAAAATTTAATATCCTTGTGATCGTACATACTTACATGACCACAAAAGTTTTTTTGAACGAAGAGCTGCGGCCCGCTTCGCGGCTGGCCGCTATTTTGTTTATACGCACTGGCGGTTTAGTTTGCTGTGAGCCAGCGATGTATTTGCACGCGTTTCGTGTTTGAGTTGCGCAGTCAAAAACTTGGACACAGTAAATAAAATTGATTGTTTAAATTCAACAACAGGAAGCTATTTGGAATTTTGAAGTAGCATCATGTAAGAATAGAGATTTAAAACGGAAACAATGCAAGGGATGAATCCTGCATCTTTTTCCTCGACGGCATTCATTTCGTTTATTCTTTTATTTTATTTTTATTTTATTTATTTATTCAAAGAAACTTACAGCTCTTATATTACATTTGAATGTAAGGTGAATATTAACAATACATTAGCCAGAACAGTTTCCAACGATAAGAATTACATTGCGAAAACTTTAGATATACTTAAATGAAGTACATATTTGTGTTTGTCAAAGAGAAAAACATACTTAATGCATGCCTAATAGCAATGTTAGTAAAGGTAATTTTATATTCAGAGAGAAAACAAGAGGTTCACACTGCGCTTAAGCGTGATCAACTTGCTTAATAGATGAAATATAACCACTTAGTTTGCAGTTAAATATATCAATATGGTTATATCGTTCATTATGTGTGTTGCAAGCATGGACCAGAAACCGATTTTTCGAATACTTAGTTCTACAAAAAGGAGTACAGAATACTGCGTTGGAGCGAGCACTTAACCTAGGGCATTTAAATTAAATACGACTTAGAAGGAAGGGGGAATCTATATAGTTATGTAAAAGTTTAAACAAGAACACCTGATCCCTATGTTCACGCCGTAATTCTAATGAATGATGTAGCGCAGAATGATCCTTGAATTTATAACTAAGTCTTTTCATAAACTTATTTTGAATCCTTTCTACTTGTTCCACGTAAGTAGTATAAATAGGGTTCCACACCGTAGATGCATATTCAAGATGACTTCTTACTAAAGAATTATAGAGCATAATATACGTGTTTATGTTTTTGAAGTCCTTGCATTGTCGGAAGACAAAACCTAACATTCTATAAGCCTTGGCAGTAGCTTTGTTAATGTGAGACGCAAAGTCTAGTTTATCATCTAGATATACTCCCAGGTCCCTCACTTCGGTCACTCTTTTAATCAAAATATTATTTAATTTATAATTGTAAATAATGGGTTGTTTTTTTTTTCGGGAATAAGATATAGTATAACATTTATTAATATTTAATTTTTAGATTATTAGCCGAACAATATTCATAAAAATAGTTTAAATCGTTTTGAAATAGGAAAACGTGATCGAGATTCTTAACGAATGTAAATATTTTAGTACCATCAGCGTATAGTAAAGCTTTCGAATGTTGAATGCTAAGCATGACATCGTTTATAAATATATTAAAAAGAAGAGGACCGAGGTGAGAGCCCTGAGGCACACCAGAAGTGATCGGGACAAAGCTCAAGGTATAGCCCTTCACAGCTACTGCCTGAGACCTATCACGCAGATATGAGGTTAGCCATCTCAAGAGATCACCGTGTATACCGACGTTTACAAGTTTAGCAATCAGTGGATTGTGCGAAATTTTATCAAATGCTTTAGAAAAATCGGTATACACGGCGTCAACCTGATAGCCTTTTTCCACGGCCTCTAATGTTTCATCCAGAAACTCGCATAAGTTAGTTTCTGTGGATTTACCAGATATGAAACCGTGCTGAACTGAAGCTATTTGCGGTTTGATTGCAGGAAATAGAAAGTCGTATATAATTTTTTCAAATAACTTAGATATACCAGATAGTATGGAGATACCACGGTAGTTAGCTATATTGTGTTTGTCTCCGCACTTAAATATGGGAACAACAAAGGATTGTTTCCAAAGCTAGGGCATAACACCTTGTTTCAAAGATATATTAAAGTGTAATGAAAGAGGAGCCGCTAATTGTTTACTGCATTGTCTGAGAAAGATAGGGTGAATACCATCAGGGCCAATACCTTTATTAATATCGAGATTCATCAAATATTTTTCGACTTTAACGTTATCAATGTAAACACAATTAATTATACAATTATTATTTTCCATATCGCAGTTCATGACATTATTGCCGGGTGGCTCAAATGCAGAATGGAAGAATAAATTAAATAGATCAGCAATTGTCTGACCCTCCGATGCATGTGTATCACCAAAGTATAGAGTATCAGGTATATCACAGCTTTTTCGCTTTAATTTAATGAACGACCAAAAGTACTTGGGGTTAACTCGAATATTTCTCTCAGCTTGATTAATAAATTGTTCACAGCATAAAGCTTCATATTCTTTAACATCACGCCGTGCATTCGAAAAGTTATCATAATCGCACTGCCTAACATAAATTTTTTATGAAGTTTAAGTTTTCTATTAATGAGTTTAATTAGACGCTTATTAAACCAAACTGGGTATTTATTATTACTTTTAACAACTTTATGCGGGACAAACCTATTTATCACATCACGCACAACTTTATAAAAGTTATCAACAGCAACATCAATATCGTTTAGATTTAAATGGTCTTCCCAATTAATATTTGACATTTCTCGATTAATTTCATCATAATCCGCCGCATGAAAACGTCGTGCTATCCGGGTGGCTGGACACAGACTTGAAGTATAATCAATACTTATGTCAATACATAAAGAGGGATGGTGGCCATCCTCCGGTAATGACAACGGCGCGACTCTTTGTACAATACACTTCAAATCAGAAATCACCAAATCCAACTGTCTGTCGTTCATATTATTAACGTGATTATGTTGTGACCAGTCATTAAAGCATAAAAATGCAAACAGTTGCGATGTCAATATGTTATCATGTGGATTCTCAAGATACAAATTACTATCTGAAGATTGGGGATTTGAGATCCATCTAGCAACCCTTATATTAAAGTCTCCCACCAATAAAAACTTATCGTTAGGATAGTCAATTTTAAGATCAGATAAATATTCATAAAACGATAATTCCGATGCCGCTTGATAATCATTTTGAGGGAAGTAGCAACAAAATAGCCTTAACATTGATGTCTTCGGTTACTGACTCAATAAAATATTAACACATGTTACGTCATTAAAGGTAATTTGCGTAATCCCTGCATACTCACGTTTATTTCTCGGCGAAGCGCAATTATGGTCCCACCACCTTTTTTAACAGTTAAATTATCATAGTCACGATCGTTACGGTACACGTTATACCGAGAGTCAAATAACTCTGCATCATAGATTCCTAGTAACAACCAAGTTTCGCTTATACATATAATATCATAATCTGAGTTTAGAATATTTCTATAAAATTGTTTAACTTTCGACCGCAGACCTCTAGCATTTTGATAGAATATGTTAAGTAACACTGTAAATGTTAAGTTTAACTAAATAATTTCTTACGTTTAGAACGTTCAAATAAAGTAGAAACCACTTCAAGTGTAGGTCTATTGCAGGCTCCAAAGCAAGTTGATAGAATCTTACAACGTGAATATAAAATATTTGGGCTCGCAGCAATACTACAGTGTTAGTTTTATAAAAAGCAAGTTGGCAACTGGTGTACACAATACTTATTTTAAAAAATAATTCAGTTACATTAATAGCCAAAAACAATAAGCAGTAAGAAAAGTGTGAAACAACCATAGCACTTATACAATTTTGTTTAAAGAGTGTTCAGACGTGATGTATATAATTGGCGATTGATCACTGCGGCCAACCATGATCGTACAGTTACGGACCCAGCAGTAGACGTAGCCTTTCTCCTTCGCCAATCGCTTCGCTTGTTTGAGGAGATACTTATTTCTTGCCGAAAGATGGTCGTTGAAAAATATCTTATAGCCACTCTGTGCCCCAGTTATACCAATATCGCTTGCGTTACAGTTCTTCAATTTACGTAACAATGATAGAAAATCATCCTTTATATACCTCGAATGCATTTTCAAAATAATCGGCTTCGGCGTTTTATTATCCACATCATTCTTAACCGCCACACGAGTTACGAAATCAGCCTATTCAGTGATATAAACGCTTATCGCAGTTTCGTCGCGGTTGACAGCCATAGTGGTCAGCCGCTATTCCAACTGCGTCAGGCGGCTGGCCGTTCAGATGAATGTCCTAGGCGTCCAACCGCTAGTGCGTAAGGGGGCAAAATCTTACAGCCTAGCTGTTGGTAGCTGGGTAACACAGACACATTTCTACATACAAATGTTGATGTAGAAAAACAACACATTGACAACATCAACAGTAATATTTACGTAACAGATTCAGTCTATTCGTTAATACCTAAACCAGTTAAGGAACACACCCGCTTTTGCGGCTGGCCGCTATTTAGTTTATATGCACTGGTAGTTTAATTTGCGGATGTGTTTGTACGCGTTGCGAATCTGAGTTGCCCAACCAAGAACTTGGATACGGAAAAATTAATTGTTGAAATTCAACAACGAGAAGCCATTTGGGATTTTGAAGTAGCATAAGAATAGAGATTTAAAACGGAAACAATGTAAAGGCTGAATCCAGTATCTTTTTAACATCCCGTCAAGAAAATTGAAAATGTTCAAAAATAGGGAAGTTATTGGTTTCACCTCGATTTTCGGTAATCGATTTTTCATCAGATCACGACGTTTTGAGATCCCAGGAAGCTATTCTGGCTAATTTCACGTGGAAGTCCATACGGATGTATGTATGTATATGTATATGTGTGTATGTTTGTATGTTTGTATGTATGTATGTGTATATGTATGTGTATGTGTATGTGTATGTGTATGTGTATGTTTATGTGTATATACGTGTGCGCGTGTATGTGTGTGTGTGTGTGTGTGTGTGCGTGTGTGTGTGTGTGTGTGTGTGTGTGTGTGTGTGTGTGTGTGTGTGTGTGTGTGAACCTTTCATAACTTTTGAACGTATTGATCATAGAATACTATAATACATACATAATAAAACGGGGGAGTGGGCGGAGCCCGTGTAGCTAAAATGTCACTAACACGTCAATTCACACGTATAAAAGTCAACACAAGATGTGTTATGACGTTACTATCGTTTCCAAATTTCCCATGCAAATTACCTATTTAGGAAATGCCAAATTGCACGCTATTTACAAATATGTATTAAAATATGTCTGTCAACACAGCGAATCAGGTTTGTAGTAGCGATAATACGACGTCATTGCTTGTATGTGTGCTCCCGGTGACACCGAACCTCGTACAAATTAAGGTTGACAGCCAATCTATTGTGTATTATAGTATTATATGGTATTGATCGATTGACATGCGGTTGATACATTTGACATTGACATGCATGGAATAGATTTAGTGATACCTAATATGAACTGATTCAGACGAGTAGATTTTGTATCGGTATTAACATCAATGGCGAGTACATCACTCACCTTCGATTTGCCGACGATATAGTCCTTATGGCGGAATCGCTGGAGGACCTTAGCACTATGCTCAATGACCTCAATGGTGTCTCCCAACGGCCTATCCGTCCGTCTTAAGATGAACATGGACAAAACAAAGATCGTATTTAATGTCCATGTCACACCTATGCCGGTAGTTGTTGGGAGCACTACGCTCGAAGTTGTTGACGAGTACGTTTTACCTGGGACAAATAGTCCGACTAGGTAAGTCCCAACTTCGACCGAGAGGTCAATCGACGGATTCAACACGGCTGGGCAGCGTTCGGGAAATTACGACACATCTTCTCGTCAGGTATACCTCAATCTCTGAAAACTAAAGTATACAACCAGTGCGTGTTGCCAATGATGACTTACGGATCTGAGACATGGTCCTTCACTGCTGGCCGTATAAGGACGCTCAAGTTCGCTCAGCGAGCTATGGAGAGGGCTATGCTCGGAGTTTCTCTGCGTGATAGACTCAGAAATGAGGATATCCGCAGTAAACCAGAGTGACAGACATAGCCCAAAGGATTAGTAAGCTGAAGTGGCAATGAGCTAGCCATATAGCTCAAAGAACCGATAAACGATGGGGAAGAAAGGTTCTCGAGTGGCAGCCTCTTACCGGCAGGCGTAGTGTAGGGTGACCTCTCACCAGATGGAGTGACGACCTGGTAAGACATACAGGAAGTCGATGGATGCAGGTGGCTCAGAACCGTGCTTTGTGGCATTACTTGGGGGATGCCTATGTTCAGCAGTGGACTTGTGAAGGGCTGTAATGATGATGATGATGACGATATATATATAATCGGAACCTCGGAAACGGCTCCAACGATTTTCATAAAATTTATAAAATTTTAAAATGTTTTGTCCGTGTTTTCATGCAAATAAAAACAGCTACAATATAAGAAGGTAAATTTTGACACTTTATTAAAGAACGTAATAGCTCAAGTGAATATCGGGCCGTCGTAAAATCGTAGTGGCCTAGTTTGCGTTCTGTCTTCGGTCTGACTTTTGCCTTTTTTTGCCTTTTTTGTCAAGTTCCCTTTTCTTGTGAGAAAATCTATAATTTCGCACCCTTTTTTAGTATTTTTTAAAAAATACGTAAATTTTAATTATACTAATTGCACTCATGATGTTTTATTCAAATAACCAGTTCAGTTTTTTCTA
Source organism: Parnassius apollo (assembly GCA_907164705.1). Lineage (NCBI taxonomy): Eukaryota > Metazoa > Arthropoda > Insecta > Lepidoptera > Papilionidae > Parnassius > Parnassius apollo. The sequence continues at coordinate 830,539 of CAJQZP010000963.1, read as the reverse complement.
TTATGTCAATAAGATCAAAAAATATTATTCATGTTTCATTAGTCGGTAATTTGTATTTAAATATGATTTCCAAACACCCGATTTCCAAAAAAAATACCAAAGTTCTGGCATCCACTGTACTGTACATCAAAAGAGACGAATTTATCAATGATAAACAATTACGTCTAAGAACTCAATAATGGAAACAGTTTTGGTCATTTCCTGGACATTTTGCAGAATTTTAAAATTAAGTACTTATTTAAAACGAACAAATTTTATTTAGTTACGTGATAATTTTAAGTTTGTGGTTATTAAAAATTAAATATATATTAAAGTACTTATGAATACATTTTCTGTCGAACTGTACTTGGGCTTAAAAGGCGTAAAAACAACATAAAAGTAAATTCCAATTATCCACCCCATCTGGCATGGATAAACGAACAGGCGTTTCCGAATATCCACTCTAGGGTGAATTTCTTACGGTGGATAAACTAAATAACCCGTAATATTACGGTGATGGCGGTTAAAGGGTTAAAAAAGATTTGACATGAATAAAAATGAATCCACATAACTTGTAAATTTATTTCAAATAGACCTAATATTTATGAAAGATTATGGAACTAAAATTATTTATTATGACCTAATGAAAGAAAATAAACCTAAAAATAAATTCATAAAAACCACAATCAATACTCTTCTCCGCCTTCACCTTCCCCTTCACCGGAATCCATGCCAACTTCCTCGTAGTCTTTTTCAAGAGCTGCTAGATCCTCTCGAGCTTCAGAGAACTCTCCTTCTTCCATTCCTTCACCTACATACCAGTGAACAAATGCACGTTTAGCATACATCAAATCGAATTTATGATTAAGTCGAGACCAAGCCTCTGCAATAGCCGTAGTGTTAGAGAGCATACACACTGCTCGCTGTACTTTTGCCAAATCACCCCCCGGAACCACAGTTGGCGGTTGATAGTTAATGCCAACTTTAAATCCAGTAGGACACCAGTCTACAAACTGTATCGTTCGTTTTGTTTTTATCGTTCCAATTGCAGCATTTACGTCTTTAGGTACCACATCGCCTCTGTACAGCATACAACACGCCATGTATTTGCCATGTCGCGGGTCGCATTTAACCATCTGGTTAGCGGGTTCAAAACAAGCATTTGTAATCTCTGCTACAGACAGTTGCTCGTGATAAGCTTTTTCAGCGGAAATAACAGGTGCGTAAGTAACCAGAGGGAAATGAATCCGGGGGTATGGTACCAAATTGGTTTGAAACTCTGTCAAATCGACATTTAGAGCGCCGTCAAATCTGAGCGATGCAGTTATTGATGAGACAATTTGACCAATAAGACGGTTTAAATTGGTGTATGTAGGTCTCTCGATATCCAAATTTCTACGACAGATATCGTAAATAGCTTCATTATCTACCATAAACGCGGCGTCAGAATGTTCTAAAGTAGTGTGAGTTGTAAGAATAGAATTGTAAGGTTCTACTACGGCTGTTGAAATCTGAGGAGCAGGGTAGATAGCGAATTCTAACTTTGACTTTTTACCGTAATCCACTGACAATCTCTCCATAAGTAGAGAAGCAAATCCTGAGCCAGTACCACCTCCAAAAGAATGGAAAATTAAGAAACCTTGTAAACCTGTACATTGATCAGCCAATTTACGCACCCTGTCCAAAACGAGATCTACTATTTCTTTGCCAATGGTGTAATGACCTCTTGCGTAATTATTGGCAGCATCTTCTTTACCTGTTATGAGCTGCTCAGGGTGAAATAACTGACGATATGTACCAGTACGAACTTCATCCACTACCGTAGGTTCTAAATCTATAAACACTGCTCTGGGAACGTGTTTTCCAGCTCCCGTTTCACTAAAAAAGGTATTAAATGAATCGTCTCCACCGCCGACAGTCTTGTCTGATGGCATTTGTCCATCAGGTTGGATTCCATGTTCTAAACAATATAACTCCCAGCAAGCATTCCCTATTTGGACTCCTGCCTGACCTGCATGTATGGATATACACTCACGCATTTTTAAATATTTTCTATGAACTTAAAATATATAACTGAATTTCTTAAACTGACTGCCAATATTCCAGTTACACTAGATCTAAACTTTGTAATGAACAAAATACAAACACTGGAATATTTCATATTTTAATCGAAATTTAAATTTCAGAAAAGTTTAAAAAAGTGGCCAGGCTTACCTCCTTCAAATGAACCATTGAACTAAAAATAGGTCAACTACAATTACTTAGAGTGTGTATACCTTAGAGTGCCTTAGAGTAATAACAAACATACGTATACAAAGAGTATACAATTTTACATAAATTCAGTTAATATGCTTGTCTCGCTTTTTCGAATTTCATTTTCAAATAAGGCAAAGAGAGAAACGTATGGAAAGATGCTGCGTCTACTTTATGCCTAGAGCTTTAATTACAAGTGGTCATCTTTGGTCTCTTTATACTATCTATCTATATCAAACACAAAAAATGTCTACGTCTGTATAGGCTTTGAAACCATTCAACCGATTTTGATGAAATTTTTGTGTGTTTTGTGTGTCCCTAGATAGTTATTATTAACATTTGGACCCGGAAGTTGGCGCTGTTGTCGAAATCCAAAAGTCACGTGGCGAAACCGCAGCGGATGGCTAGTGCCAATTATGAGAGTAAATTGTAGTGTTATGCTACTTACATATCATTTTACACTATTTTAAATTTATTTTTCCATTCTGTTTTTGATTTTCTGCATTCGCCTCAAAACTGGATATTTCGCATCACCTTTATTTCCATAGGATCCTGTAACGTTTTTAAACCGTAAGAACACAATAACAAATCATTTTCACTTCGTATTTTCACGTTATCAGCACTTTTTAAATCTGTGTCAATGGAGTCTCACTTCAGCTTTCATACGAGAAGCACCTTCTAAAGGCCTAATCCGCACTGCCTCGGGATCCTGCAAGCCTCTGCCTTCTCCTGAAGTCGTCGCCTAGTCACGCCTACGCCTCCACCTACTAGTGCCCGCGCTATCTTTGGCCGCTGTGCGTGCTTGCCTCAAGCGCTGCGTGTGCCTACTCCAGACGCTGCGTGTTCCTACTCCAGACGCTGCGTGTCTACTCCGGGCGCTGTGTGTGTCTACTCCGGGCGTTGTGTGTGCTTACTCCGAGCGCTGTGTGTGCCTACTCCGGGCGTTGTGTGTGCCTACTCCGGGCACTGTGTGTGCCTACTTCAAGCGCTGCGTGTACCTAGATCAGGCGCTGTGCGCCTACCATAGGCATAACCTGTGCATACATCGTTTTAGTACTCAATTTATCTTTGTTATTTTCTATTTAAAAAAAAATTGTAATTCACTATCATCATTACAGCCCATCATCACCTTCATACCTTTTTTTTATAAAAGAAACTGTAAATATCTTTACAAATTTTAATAAATTATTTTCTTTTTGGTTGTTTCGTTGTTGTTAGGTTAGGTTTTTTAGTTTTTTGACTGTCGCTTCACGACAAAATACATCCGTATCTTCTGATTTACTAGGAAAATAGCATGCATATTGTAAATAATCCTGTTACAAGATTTAGATAAAACTAATGCCAAAATGAGTGCATTACATCAAATATACATGGCTTCAGGACAAACATCTTTAACTTTTTGTTGCACTCCATTTCTGACACCGGACATGACACTTGCACCGTCATAGTTTAGCGCAACCAGTTTTGTGGTGCAGTCATGCTTTTTTTAATAATTCCAATATGATATTACAAAGTGTGTCTGCTGTGCGACTTTCAGACACATCTACATACCCCAAAAAACGGCCTCGAATATCGTTTCCATAATAATATCGGAGAATCAGACACAATTGCTCTCTGTGACTAACATCGGGAGTTTCGTTAATAATAAATGAAACGAATTTTGACAATTTTACTTCGTAATCGATGCGAGTTTCCATTACATCAGCGACAGAATGAATATTGTCATTTTGGATTGAACTAGATAAATAACTTGGCCGTTTATCGCTTTGTTAATGCTGCATATGCTTTTCTAACACGAGATTGTAACTTCGAAAGAAACGATATAAGTTCTAAAAAATTGCCTCTATTTAATGAAGTTTTCGACTCATCGTGACCTCTGAAATGAAGTTTTTATTGTGCTAAATGGCAAACAATATCGACTAATTTTTGAAAAACACTACGGTTGTAGTCAATACGCATGTTGTGTTTTGTAATTTCCTCGGATAACTGGCGCGACAAAAATGTTTCAATCCGATTTTTTCCAAAATTACTAAACGAAATTACCGCATTCATGTGTTTTTGAGAATTCATATGCCTTTTAATGGCTCCAGATAAGTTATTTAAATCATCATATCCAGTAGTATTCCAAGCTGTTTTGTCGTTGGAAAAGAATATGCAGCACTAGCACCTAGCAGTACAACTTATTGATATCTGAGCAGCCAACAATCCAATGAGTTTTGTTAACAGATCTATTAAATTTTCGTTTGTGGGTTTTATTCGTCTGAAAAATACACAGATCAGCGTTGGTTTCGGCGAGTATATGAGCTGTTTTTTCTCAACAAAGTTTAAAGATTTTACCTTTTCCTCGCCGATTAGCACTTCAACACACTTCAATTCATCACAAGGAACGATATTATCCTCCATATTCCCTTAAAAATGTATGTGAAATGAAATGTGAAGTGAACTTGCAAACGTATCGCCCGCGCGCCCCCACGCCAGACTAACTTCACACCGAAAGCCCGGCTTATCACTCTATACTAAATGCTATATAAAAAATCGTAGTTATATTACATTATAGAACATTCTTCACGAAAGCCCGGTAAAAAGCCACGCGTGCAAGAGAGACGACTAATCGCTCAAGCTTTGAGACAAAGAGAACACGAATCAGTGTATTTTGAATTTAAAGCAAACTGCTGCTGTGTTCTTGTTACAAAATAAGGCTTCGAGGTCATGACCTGTGCAGAACAGAGGAGCGCGCGGGAAATTTGAAATAGTTTGAAACAGACGAGTTTACGGTTAATCTATTAGTTGATATCATTGATTGAGCAGTTTGATATGTCAAGCCCAGCTTCTTGGCTTGGATGGAGGCTTCGCTACAGCTCAAAACGTCAAGATTTGATGAAAACTTAATTTTCGGCAGAAAATCGGGGTAAAAACAATAACTTCCCGATTTTTTAAAATTTTTAATTTTCTTAAAGGGTAGTTAAAAAAGTCACGGTGAAAAATCTGGGTCTTTGATGTACGTCACCGCCGGCCGCCGCCTGTCGATGTCAATAATTCCAGGCAGAGGTAATCAATCCACTTAAAATTTACAAATATTATTTAATTAAAACTTAATTTGATTATTTTTATGTCGAGTTTCCTGAAGTAAAGTTATTTCTATACGTTTGAATGCTGATTCTGATAACGCACTTAACGGAAACCACAGGGTTTTTGTTACATATTGTATAAAATTAGTTGCTCCGCGTCGTGCGCTATACCGCAAGTGACCGTGCCAGTAAATCGAGCTTCGACAAAATGCCGAATCGCAGTGTATTTACATGCAAAAAACAAGCAAATATATCAAATCTACAAAAGGACAACATGACTTTTTATTTGTGACTATTTTTAACTTAATATCAAAGTAATATTATCATTAAAACTCGTATTTACTGAATATTTTTGTCAAATACCAAGTGTTGCCATCATAGTTCATAAACTGAAAAATAAGCTATTTTTAAATAAATCTACTTTACTACACAAGTTAAATATATTAACGAAAATGTATTTCCTAATAACTAAATCAGTTTGTGATGAATAATTATCATTACATACTGATGCGTAGTGGATTTTGTTAAATGATTTATATATTCAGCTCAATTGCAACACGATTCTGAATATAATAATATTATTAATTTATAACTAGTATTTATCATAATATTATATAAAATAAAGGCCAAATAAGTCAAATCGAAACTTGCTACCTCGCAGCAAAAGTGTGCAATTTTTATAAAAATAAACTGGTATCACTGCACCCGAAAGTATTGCATTATAGTGATGTACGCCACAACTTTAGCTATCGATAAGCTAGTTAACGATGCGGGTTTGTCTGCCGAACCGATTTCTAGTTTTTATTTAGATTTTATAATAAAGTATTACAAAAAGTAGAAAACTTTTCTAAAATTGGTTTGTTTTTCAGATTTCCAAAAGATCCTCTTAGGCGGCAAATTTGGGTTGCAGCTTGTAGAAACCATGAATTTTGGATACCTAAACGGACTAGCACCATTTACTCCAAACATTTTGAAAAATCATATTTCATACCCCAAACTAACAATAAAAGAAGGTTAGCCGACACTGCAGTACTAACCTTGATCGTGTGGGAGATAATGTTTGGCTGTAATTATATTTGGATTAAATATTTTTATTATTACCTTTGACACCAATATTATTCTACTTGAAAATATTTTAGAATTTTGATAAGTTTGCAAAAGCTTTAATCTGTCAAATTGTTGTGTCAAATCAATTGATATATATATATATATATATATATATATATATATATATATATATATATACATATTTATTAAACATCGGGATTAAAAAAAATACCTGGACAGAATCCGTAAAATTGGTTTTATTCCTTAAGCAGTAATCGCGTAAATATTATTTAAGAAATTATTATGTAACTGATATGGTTAAACCGCGATATATCGAAAGCCATTAGATTTTCTGGCCTTTACCATAGTCGCCTCTTACTGCTCTCCCGGAATGTAAGTTGGGGAGCAAGTGTGAAGGGATGTGGATTCATTTACGCCGCCACTGCATCATCGTTTCCTCCGTATCATTGAAGTTTGCAATGCAAAACACCTCTCCTTAGTTTCTTTTTCATGTTTTCTTAGTATATATCTAACGTATATATGCACACTTTTTTTAGTTTATATTTATGCAATATTGAGCGGATAAGCCACCCTCGCTGCTTGTCATTCATGCACTTGATTGGTTTATGATAGAATTACTCCCTATAAGTATATTATTATTATTTGAATGGGAACGATAGTGTAGTCTATAAAAGGGGACAGCTAGTTCTGAAATAAAATTAGACGTTACGCAAAGCTCGATCTGAGGGCCATTTTTGCTTTTGTGTTTCATAAATTACTCTCAATATTACGTAGTGAATGACCTTTGTGACATTGTATTATTTGCTAACGAACATCTCTAATTTTTAAGTTAAACTGCACAATCAGAAAACTTTAGAGTGATTTTAATATTCAGTTTTGTTGTACCCTACGAATTCAATTAAATACTAGATGTACCGTTCTGAATTCTCAAGCGTACAGATTATATAATTAATATTTTATTAACAAACATATCATTTAATCTTAATTTCAAACATTCCTGGTTCTTTTCTTGCTCAAAGGCTAAGTATAGCTATTCAGCGAGGAAACGCAGCCAGCGTTCTTGGCACGATACCACGGGGAGCAGGACTTTATGACAATTTAAATTTTAGCTTTAGTTCTTCTATATTACAGTTTTTATATTAATTATAAATATCGTAACATAAATCGTATTAAAAATTAATTAAAATAAAAACAAAAATTTCAAACATCAAACTTACTGGTTTATTTAAAATGTAATATTGAGCTAACATTTTTTAAATTGGTTGATCCTTTAGAAAAAGCAGGCAATAAAGAAGACTTAAAAATTATTCGGTTCATGTTTTTATTTCTTGGGAACTGATGATTATAAAAAAGTTAATAAATATTGTAAAAGAATTGAAGATTAACATATAATTATTCCAGATTTTTCAACTCGCACATAGCTGAAAAGTAGGCATTCAAATCAATCAGATAAAAATTTAAAAAATTTCACATTCAAATACATCTTTTTTCGAAATCCAGACTATTTCTACCATTAAACTTTCGGAAATCTTAATATTTGCCGACCTAAAAAGTTGCAAATTTGTACAGAGGTTCTCTTTATAGCGTAGACAAGAAATAAGGATTTTTCCAAATTCCCACGGGATCGAGAATAAAAAGGACTTATCTTTTTTTGCAATAATGCTGCCACATTTATTTCCTCAACTATAATTCTTTAAGACTTAATATTTTACATGTAAGTAGGTAATTATAATCACTCATTTACTGCAACTGAATTATACTGAAATTCGGTGACCAAATTTTGTAAATTAAAGGAAAATGATTGATGCTTTTACAGTATAAAATATTTATCTTTGAAGAAGTTGATAGCAACAATAAAATATTTAGTAAATATAATTAACTATACTGCAGTATAATTTCCGATTAAACTACAACTTTTCTAGATCTACCAATTTTTTCGTAAGTAGAGAAGGAAATTGGTTTGGGTAAAACTGACACTTTTTATAATATTAGCTTGACACAAAAACTAACAGTACATTTTATGTTAAGGGGCTAGTGTTGCTGATAGGCACAAGTAATTGTTCAACTTCAAGGAAAACTACTAATGAGTTGTCACTTCTCTGTCAAGATTTTAAGATCTCTATAGAAAAATGTCTCACAGCCTATTATTATGACTCTCCCACCCGTTTAATCGAAACGCAACAGTCGACACGCTGCAAAAGACACAGAATGATTACTAGGCAGAGCCTTGAGTGTGGACATATCATTACATTCAAACTATCTTACGCCTGCTTTATGTTCGTCGGACTGTTGTGTAACACGGGTTTAGTTACAGTAGGATTTTTTTATAGGATAGGGTTACAAACTAGCACACAATCCACCTGATGGTAAGTAAGTGGTAAAGGTTGCTGCAGCCCAGAGACATCTACATCTATCCTCTATTACAAATGCAAAATGCAGATGCGTTATTACCAGTGAGGACTAAGATGGAATGCCTCGTTTCCAGTAAAAAGACTCTCCGGTTCTCTACACTCATCATACGAAACACAGCAGCATTAAGCTACTATTTTATGCTGGTACTCGTAGTCTGTGAGAGCGTGGTCCTCCCTGGTCGAGCCGACCCATTCGTGCTACCACTACACAAGATACTAATATAACTGCAGCATGGCTCTACCACGTAAAAAGGTATAATTTAAGTTTAAGGTAAATTTCTACAAAATGATTAACACACTATCGTTAAGGTAAATTACAAAATCTTTCAGGCATTTCCCACAGTTCTCTCATATGAAAGCGTCAAGTGTCAACTGTGGGAAATAAAATATTATAATGTACGGTTAGGAATTATCTTATAAAGTTACTCTATAACATCACAATAAATTTTGAAATGTGTTAGTCAGTTGTGCTGTATATTATTACCCTGCTTTACTATATAGACATTTTTTATTAAATAATTACATGAGGAGTAAACCTGCTGCGTGTATTGATGAATATGAAAACTTCAATTTAAATAACAACTTTTATTAATTTTCAATTATATCAAAATTAATTTATAAATACTCATTTCACACTTAGTCTTTTGCGAAAGTTGAAAGTCCATTTTTTGGAAAAGGAAACTTTAGGTTTAATTAAAACTTTGATTCCTGTGTTCTTGAGTTCTGTTCCTTTTACCAGTTCCGAATTACTTTTCATATGAAATGCAGATAGTGAACAATCTGAGTAATCTGTATTATTGTAGTAAATCATTCGTTCTTCATTAGAACACGTGTCATCTTCAATAAACGACTTCCATCTGTGTACTTTAAAACCTGAAATAACCTGTGTTAACTCAGACATTATGTTTCTTAGCTCCCTCCTATTCATTCGTTTAAAATCGCAGTATGAAAGTTCTGACTTAATATTTCCAACAAATCGGTACTTGTTACATTCTTCGTAATCGTCTAAGTCACAAATAACAATAAATGGCGCCACTGGCTTTTTGGTTATTCTAAAAAAAAAAAGATATGCTGGTTAGCAAGGAAAAATTCGATGAGTTATTAAGTACGTTATACTTTCCAAGTTTGTTGATTAGTTGTTTCTTGATTTTTGTCATCCCTAAAAAAAACTAACAAGGTATCAGTCTAAGATGTTCAATAGCTCTCGTTCTTCTGGCTTGATGAGATGAATTCCGTAAATGATGAATTGGACGAGGCAATAAATGCTATTTCATTATTTATAAATATTATTCATTTTGTGATCTTTATCTCACCCTCGCAAACCACTGACTGACACTTTATGGAAACTGGCGTACCGGACACAGACATGTGAATAACTTCGACACAGAATGCCAGTATATTGTATGTCAGCTTACTAGCGCCTAGTATACCATCTACAAGCACAAAGAACTTTAGTTTTCCCTTTTGTAGAACTAGTTATTTTGATACCTGAGTTTCATCTTGACATTCTGGACTGAGTTAATTCACAGATATAAAAGAGATTTCAAATGACATCACTAATATGTGTATAGCTGACAATAAACCTGTACCTGATCTAATTAGGCATTATATAAAGCTTAAAGTAGTTGATCTAATTAGGCTTTAGCAATGTCTAATCTATGCCTAAACTACTTACATGCGTAGAAAAAGACGTGCCACCTGTGGATCATAGTACTTGCACCTGTACAAGGCGAGGCTTCGCCTTTGTCAGCTATAAGAAAGATAACCATGAAGTTCGCGCGCTCATTTCATAATGTTCGTCGTAATTTATTTCTAATTGTATTGTAATACGAGGGTGGCACTGAAAATTTCGGGAATCAGGGAAGTGACAGTTTCGGAGTATTCTCCGCGAAATTTGACACATTTTTCCATACGATGGAACCAATCATTGAAGCAACCATTCCATTCGGAAGTTGGGGTCTCCAAAATGGCCGTTTTGTAGGCGTCCACAGCTTCTTCAGGTGATGAAAATCTCTGTCCACGCAATTTATTCTGTATTTTAGGGAAAGTATAGAAATCTTTAGGGCTTAGGTCGGGGCTGTACGGCGGATGGTCTAATAATTCTATGTTTTCTTGCTCTAAAAACTCTTTTGTTCTGTGTGCGGTGTGAGAACTCGCATTATCGTGATGGAAGATGATGCGGCGGTTGCAGTTCTCTTTACGGAGTTCAGAAACGACCTGTGGCAAACAGATGCTAGCATACCATTCTGAATTTTGCTGTTCACAGAGCGAATGCGGTATCCATCGGGAAAACAACTTTTTTATACCTAATTGTTCATGCAAGATTATTTGTATTTGACTCATGCCAATGTCTAAAGTTGCCTGAATTTCGCGGTATGTCACATGTCGATCTTTCTCAATCAGCTTACGCACAGCATCCACGTTTTCTTGGGTGACTGCAGTTTTTGGACGACCTTGACGGGGATCATCACTGAGCTTGACACGTCCACGTTGAAATTCAGCAAACCAGCGATAAATTGTGGTTTTGGATGGGGCTTCATCATTGTGGTTTTGGATGGGGCTAATACCGGTAAGTGAAGTGTAAGTGAAGGGTTAGAAACTAGACTAGATCGAGGGAACGGGGCGGCGGGCGCCAAATGAGGTGTAATATTTGACAGATTTCATAGTAAGCAAGTTAATTTGTTCGAAAAATGCAAAGGTTAATGTTTCTTTTTGTACTATTAGTTATATTTTGTATAAACTAAATTAAAAATAAATAAACCAAAGCACAGATATTCCTAAAAGTAGAAAACTTAAAAATGAGCAAACCATTAAAGAGAAACTGATAAACTTTTATTTGAAACTAACTTCTCAATTGAATGACAATGTGTAACAAAAACTTCACCTCGGTGTCGACTAGCGAAATCTGGTAAGCGAAAGAGTATAAGCCCTCATTCCTGACTTTCGCGGAACGTTTGGAAAGCCTAACGAGGCTTTATGGATGGGGGGAGGGGACTACGTTCAGCATTGAACTTGTGATAAGCTGTCATAATAAAGATGGAAATTAGCCTTTTTAAACTAATTATTATTTAATAATTAAATTACAAATTTGGGCCATTTTTAACTCGACTTGGTCCGAAAACCTGAAATCAAGTTGGCAGCACTGGACCTCTGATGTCACATTACCAACCGGGAGCGAGAAGACGTCGCGATCGCCTGACCGCAATTGCTTCAACTATAACTATACGAGTATATATACTTTTATGGGGGTTGAAGCAAATGCAGACAGGCGATGGCCACAAAACTACGCAATCACAACCTCAATTCAATAATCTATACGTATAAATAAAAATGAGTGGTTCGTCTGTAAATCTAAATACGCCACAGTTCAATAAAAGGTAGTTACCTTTTATTGAACTGTGGCGGTTTTAAGCGTGCAATTTGTTAAAAAGAGGACATAATAGGATATAATTTTTAAATGTTTCTACTATAAAAGCTGAAAAACACGTTTTAGAATTGTGTTCAGTTTTGTACAACGAATTAACTAGTAGTACTTAAAATTACTAAGCACACTACCCATGCGCTTAAATAATGGGATTAAAAACGGCGTCGCCTCTATCCACCTCTCGCTCGCACATTGTCCCTATCTCACAGAAATAGTAAAAATAAGACTGAAGAAGAGCGCTCGATTACTTCCAAAACCGATGTCACCACATCTTGCCGTATTATAAACATACGCAATGCACAATGATATCTAACATTTCAGATACATTGCTTGGCGGGTTTGTCAAAGTCGCGTTTTACGGTAAAACAAAAGCAGCAGTGGTAATTGTCAATACGAAAGTAAAAAGTACAAAGGTAAATATCGTAGTAAAGTATTCATCGATGTAAATGAGTTAAAACTACGCGTTGAATTACACGTCCTTGATGAGTTTTACAACTGATTATGCTGCAGTTCACCATTATAAATTTATAATTTTTTTTAAATATTAAACATGTTTTATTTCAGTAAATCATTTTACAGCTATTTGCCGAGGCCTACCAGAAAGTAATCATAAGATACTTGTGTTGGGAGAGTCTCGCTCTTCCTACGTAATCGTATCAACTTAGATTTACATCAAAAAATATAAACATTTTAAACTTAATATTACAGTTATTCATGCATTTTAAAATGAAAGAAAGAAGCTTAGGAGAAATGTATACCTGAGTAGTTGTGTCCGTAGCGTGTTAGTTTATGATGTGTGTGTGTGTGTGTTTGTGGTGGGTGTGTGTGTGTGTGTGTGTGTGTGTGTGTGTGTGTGTGTGTGTGTGTGTGTGGGTGTGTGTGTGTGTGTGTGTGGGTTTGTGTGTGTGTGTGTGTGTGTGTGTGTGTGTGTGTGTGTGTGTGTGTGTGTGTGTATGCGTGAGTATGAGTGGGTGAGAATATGTGCAAGTTTATAAATGTATCACATTACCCACTGATTTGTTGTGTCAGTGTGTGTTATTTAAAACTGGTTCATCTCTTTTTAACCAAAATGTTTTCCACATCATATTAGAGTATAGAGCCACTGGTAGAGTTTTTCTACTAAACATTTGCATTGGGTAAATTTTAAGTACGCGGTTGATCTTGTTATAGGCATGAGGAGCTTGAGATATATTTTGTCAAGTGGCAAATACTGTACGTGCAAGGTATGAGGGAGCCACGATATCGCACCGCATTTTCGTAAATTGGGTATGGTCAAATGGTAACGTTTTGTGATATCTTAGTATCATGTGTAAAATATAAAGTTTTCTAACGGAGAGCAGCTTAGATGTTTGGTATAGGGTTTCGGTGGAAAACCTATAGGGCCTACAGTACATTACCTTAATCAAGGATCTTTGCGCCCTTTCTAAATCTATAAAGTATGATTTAGCTGCTCCTCCCCATACGGATATACAGTAGATTATTACAGACTGGGCTAGTGCGATATATATTTTATTCAGTAGCTTGGTACTCATCACGTTTCTCAGAGATTAGAAAGCCCACATGAGCTTTCTTACCCTCCTAATTGTTAGTTCTAGGTGTGGTTCCCAACTTAATCTTTGATCCACAATGATTCCGAGGTATTTAACACAACTAAGTTTCTGAATTACTGGGCAATTACATGTGTTAGGGAAAGGTGTACCACAGGAATGAATTTTGATTTCAAAATTAGGTGACGGCTGCGAATTAATATATGGAGCGAAGCATACATAATTCGTTTTATGAGTGTTAAGAGTAAGGAGATTCTCACTTAACCAGTGCCTAACTCTGCCTAGTCCCATCTCAGCCCCCATCCTAATTTTATCCCAGGTCTTAGCGGTGAAAATAATAGCGGTATCGTCCGCATAGGACAGTATCCTCCCTCCAACGTTACCAAGGTTACAGAGATTATTAATATATATCAAAAAGAGGGTTGGGCCAAGAACACTGCCCTGCGGTACACCAAACGTTACATTTTCTTCTTCACTTATTAGTTTGTTTATTTTTACACTTTGCTTTCTGTTTTGAAGGTAGCTGTTGAGAAGGGAGAGAGGATTCACGAAATCCAATACTTTCTAGCCTACGTATAAGAATGGGGACAGAAACGGTATCAAAGGCCTTCTTCAGGTTAAGAAAGGTCACTAAACATTTGTTACCTTTGTCTACTTCTTTTGTTATAACGGATGTAAGATCTGTGATAGCATCCTGTGTCGACATTCCCTTCCTAAAACCATATTGAGAAGTAGATAGGATGTTATACTTGGTCAAGTAGCTTACTATTCTAGAGTTTAAGAGCTTCTCAAAGATTTTAGAAATGGAGGCCAACACAGAGATAGGTCGATAGTTGTTTACGTCGTCCCTATCTCCACTCTTATACTATACACAGGGGTCACGATGGAGCGCTTAAGAAGGTATGGGAAGTTTTCTGTGCGAAAACACAGGTTGGCAAGGTCGGTAATCAAAGGGACAAGGATATCCTTACTTCGTTTTAGAAAAAAAGTAGGGATTCCGTCCCAACCTGGTGCACTCCCAGAGTCCAAGGACATTAAGGTATTTTCCACTTCCTTGCAAGATGTATTCCTAGTAAAACAAAAGAAGAATGATGATGGTTATCAGAGTTAGTAGTTTCCGAAGTTGTGAAGCTATTTGAGATGTTCTCAGCTAGTGTTTGCCCAATGTTGACAAAGAATTCGTTTACATGGTTGATTGAGGTTTGCGGACAAGATTTTATATTAAGTAGGTCGTCATTTGGGCTCTTGGGTGGCTTATAGTGGGTGATTTCGTTAATGGTTAACCAAAGAGCTCGAGGGGTTTTGTACCGATGCTTTAATTTTTTGTTTATTATATTTTATTTTTAGTTTTTTTTTTATAAGATTTCCACAAAAAGTACGATAACGTCTATTTGTTATAATTAACATTTGATTTTGAGGGTTCAATTTAAGTTTTAGTTAAATATTATTTCTCATTCTAATACACCGCAAAGCACCTGTGGTTATCCAGGATTTTATGATTCTTTTGCTGTTCGAGACAATTACGTTTTTAGTATAGATAGGATAGCTGACCTGACCATTTCTATTAGCGCAAAGGCGTAAGTATCAGGGTCTTTAAAAATATTAAAGAAGGGGACATCAATATTTGTTAAACTCTTGTAAGCATTATTATAGTCAACTACAGTTTTATGTCTTAGGAGACTCATTTGTTGATTCTGATTTGCAATTGCTAAAAGAACCGGGCAATGGTCTGTTGTAGTTGTATTTAGTACCGCAGTGTAGGTTGTGTTGTATTTTTTGTCAAGTCTCAATAAAACGTGGTCAAAACAGCCATCCTCCCTCGTAGGTAAATTATGAGACGAGAAAATTCCATGCAAAGATATCATATTTAAATAATTTAATGTGTTGGATCTTTCTTGATTTGTTTCAGTTGGAGAAATAATTAAATCAATGTTAATGTCACCTAAAATCAAAATATTTTTACAAGGGTTTATATTTTCAAGGTGATTACTGAGAGATATGATGAAATTCACTGCATTTAAAAATGATGGGGAACGGTAAATAGCCGGTATGGTATAGTTTGAGATTACCAATTCAAGTCTGGTAGCATTTTTAAGGTTTAGTTCTTTAAATTTTACTAATAGTTTGTTTTTAGTACATGCTACTACCCCATCACTTCGGTTAATGTGATTTTTAGTTTGGAAGGATGTGTAATTCTGTAATTGAGGTATGTTTTTGTTAGGGTGTAACCAACATTCCGTAAGAATTAAAACATCTATTTCAAATTTTAGTTGTGCCAGAGTGAGTTGCAAATCATCAAAATTTTTGTATATACTTCTAATGTTTTGTGTTAAAATAGCCAAATTATATGTAGAATTTTTAGTTTTTATTTTAAGGTCCTGAATGTTACAGTTGAATGATTTTGAGAGTTTAATTTGATCGATTTCATTTAGCGTGTCAAAACTATCCATTAAAAATAAACTTAGAACTCTTAGGGTTGCAGCCACGGTGGTTAGGTTGTATTAATAATAGTTGGTTAGATCGTGTGAAGTATAAGTGTGTTTATCCAAGTTGTCCAATGTAAAGTTGTATAGAAATGACTGATTTATAGAGTGTTGTGTATTTGTAGTCAGTATAGTATAGGTGTGCCCTTGCGTGATAATAGTAATTGGTGGCGTGAAAGTATATAAGTAATTTAATGCTGTGTTTGCATTCTGATATGTTTTGTAATCGTGAGGTATGTGTGTGGTGAATAGGTGGTAGTTGTGATGGTGGAAAAAAGATGTGTATGTATGTATCAGTTTGAGTACAAACTGACTTGTGTGTATTGTAGTATGATAGGTATTTAACATTTTCTCAAAAATATTTGGTATACAGTTAGAGTTAAACAAATTAAACAATTTATGTTAGAAAGTTAATTTTAGGAAAAATGTGCATATAGTAAAGTCATTGTTCTTGCATTAGTTGTTGCACTTGTGCTTCGTGTTGAATGTGAATTATTCTAGACGTGTCATCTTTCCGGACTAGTACTTTGCCCATAGAGGTCCAACTGTACTTGATTTTTGAGCCTTTTTAAATTTTTTTATAATAACATAAATTCATGTACAACGTTCCCCGCGCAACTAAATCACAAAATGGTGAATGATGTTCGTGAACACATCATAGCGGCGACAAGGTCACGCGTCTATGCGACTCCTTTTGTCTTATTATTACAATTTCTGTGCGCATAAAAAAAGTAAAAAAAAACTTTGCGATATGCGTTTATCGTACGTTCTAAAACTTCAGTCCAACTTGTCATTGGAATTAATGATAAGAAAATGCCTTAAACGACAAAAAAACATTCAGTCCGTTTTCGCTAATTTGTGAGCTACGACACGTTCTGAGAGTTTTCTTCATAATTATTGTTGATTTTGTTTGTAAATATTTTTGTATAAAATATTAACATTTTATTGAGACATGTGTAACCATTTTTAAAATTTTAGTTTGTCTGTCTGTCCGAAGTAATCTTCGGAAAGGTTAAACCGATTAATATTACAATCAATTTATCCTTATAGTAACTTCAAGAAGTATTTTAGTATTTAGTAATTTAGTATAGATCACTGCTGCCTAAGCAGTGATCTATACTAAATTTTATCAGAAAAAATTAGAGTAGAGAGAAATTCTGGTCTTGAATGATTATGATCTTAAGTCTAAATAACGCCACATCAATAGGTCCCACACAGGGGAAGGTATAGCCAGTCGCTAGTTATAAAGGTTATTTTAAATTAATGTAGGTACCTACCTATTTGCGTATACAATTATTTTCAAATATTTTCCATTTAATAGAAAATTTACAATTAAACGAATAATACGACGTTATAACAATATACCGTTTACCGTTATTAGCGGGATTTCGCTATTAGTACTGTGACTGTCGACGGTACGGGCTCAATGAGTCGCCATTTCTAATCCCATTCTTTATCCATACGAACTGAACACTACACTTTTAATACATAAAGGATACGTACGATTTATTCAAGTAAATCGGTAACTTTCTTTTACACACGCCTTTATATCTGTTAAGTTTCGTTTTGTTTTCATTCTCAGTATATTTTTTCTTTAAGTTGTAGCGATTAGCACAAAATTTTTTCATTCGTGAATCGGGTGTAAATGGATCCCATGGAATTGTATTTGGTTTTGTTTTATAAATGAGCGGACTAAAATGTAATCAAATGACTGTACTTGCAGATTGTAGCAAATTAGAAAATAGTTATATAGTCAATGAAACAAAATTGACTACCTATAATACTTACTATTTTAATGGCTCTTGTGTCGTTGAGCAGGGGCCAGTAAACATTCTTTGTAGAGATTCAGTTTTTTTAAATAGTTTAATTAATCAAGGTTTACGTTTTTCTTTGCATATTGAATTATAGACACCGTTGCCGTTCTGGTTCGTGTGAGTCAGCATTAAAAGGTATAAGTGCGTACCTATTAAATTCTTTTCATTATGATAGAATGAGCTGTATTTAAGCATTACAAAATAAAAATATGATGTAATAAGCCAGTTTTCACTTATCGAATACTTATTGTAAAAATGTTACGAACGATATTTTTATCTCAAGCGCTGCATTTTTAAAATAATTAGTATCTTGTTCTGAAACTATTATTTTTTCGGTGTAGGATCCCATTCATAAACGGGAACTTTAACTAAATGAACGAATTCATACCTGTAAAGAAAGCACACCTCTTGCAGGTATATATATAAATAACGTGTATTGTGCATTAATGTAAATTTAGCAAATATTTTAAAAAATGTATTTCAACTGTTTTTTTTTTAAATTTGGTAGAATACCGACGAATTTTCTAGAATCGAATAGGATTTTCTTTGAAAGATACGACTGCACTTATAAAGTTTTCTTTTCCGTTTAACACTGTTTCTCTTTATAAATACCGGGTGACGAAATTCGTTATACGACAATAGATTCCACCAATTATTTCTTTTTCCTAAAATGTGTAAAATTATTATCAAGTTTTTATTTTGAAACAGCATTATAATTATTCCTGCAAAATAAATTAAATACTGTATTTGCTTGAACGTCTCCGATACCTAATTTTTCTTCTTTTTTTGTTTGCTCCCAAATGCCTATTTAAACGCTGTATACATAAGTTATATAAATTATTAGTTTCTCGGAACATTCCTTTTTGAATATCGACATTTCATACTTATGGTTATTGGGTAATATTTTTGGCAGAATAAAAGCAGCGTCGCGTAGTTGAAAATATTTTTTAAGTTTTTTCTCAAATTACAATATATCAAGGGAATTTACATTATAATATTTTCATACGTAGTACAGCCACGCTACAACTATACTGTGGTTGTAGCATGAATGGATCGGTTCGACCGGGAAAAGACCACGCTCTCTCTCTCTGCTGTGTTTCGTATGGTGATTATATAGAGAAACGGAGATCCTTTTTATTGAAAATGAGGCATTCCATCTTAGTCTTCAGGGGTGACAACAATTCTTAATAGAGGACAAATGTGGACGTCTATGGGTCACAGCACCCAATTATCATCAGGTGGACACTGTGCTCGTATGTCACCCTATTCTATAAAAAAAGATTAATAAATTCAAAAGATGACTAAATTTAAAATTATAAAAACCGTGATAAAATTTTTTGTTACCTGTTATCCCTTTCAGTTGAATTTTAATACTGGTTTCATTATTTTTTCTAAGTTTTTCAAAAGCCATAATTTATTCTTATTACTTGACGGCCTGATATGGCATGCATGTATACGTTTTATTTTTAATAAATTATTTTTATTAAGAGACGTCTTTTGAAATTTGTTGCAATTTTTATAGAGTCTGAAACTGAAAGACCATGGACGGATAAAATTGTTGGTCTTCGATACTCGCACATAATTGCAATGTTATGTTTTATTTTCATAAATACCTATTTTAGAATGTTATATAATTCTATGTACTTACAGTAACAAACTTATTACTGCAGTAATAAGCATATGCTTCCAAAATATGTAGGAACGATCGGCTACTACGAATTTTGGATCATCGTGGCTGGATGGTCCCCTGCCAAACCATCCATAAATAACGACACACAAATTTGTTTTCTGAACCCCCCCCCCCCCCCCCCCCCCCCCACCTATCCTCATCACAGTAGGTCACACTCGTGAAACCCCATCCCCCTGGTGTGACATTACATATTTTTCAACTTTGTATTTCAGAAGTACCTGGTCTTTCACCCGCAATACGTGAAAGACCAGGTCGAGCCCACTCATTCGTTACTGACAAACCTATCGGACCATGACAGTGAACCTGTGTTTGCGCATACACTGGAGCAATATAATCCTCTCCTTAGATTGGTTTGACGAGATTGGTCGCGGTGACCAAAATTCGGTTATTTTGATAAAATTAGATACTTTCTCAAGTATACGGAACCCTCATGTCGCAATTCCTACTCGAACTTGTCCAGTTGTTATTATTTACTGGCAGTGCTTGAATACAATCCCGTATGTTCGTAAGTCGCGGTAGTGTTTAAATGTGTGGACTTTCTGCGATTTATTTTTTATTTACCACGATGTAGGTATGATATTCATTCCTTTGGTTTCCATGTAACCGTAAGTATATAAAAATTTACAAGTTAATGATAACAAAATTATGCCTTGTCAATCTATCTATATATGAATAAAATTGAAGTGTATGTTTGTAATGTCAAAATAACAGCTTTTAAGTAAATGCGTGTGAAAGTATATATGAAAAATAAGCAAAAAAAGATTTATATTAAAAAAAAATTGTCCGTCTGTTCCGGCTAATCTCCGAAATGGCTGGAACAATTTTGACGGAACCCATGAAATTCTGAACAAAATCCGATTCAAATAGGAAAGTATATTAATATAGATGATAATGATTTCTTAAATTTACGCGAACACTACACATTGAATAAAATTATTATTTACGGATTTTATCGCGTTTAATTACTTTAATTTATTTTTTATTATTATCCCGACGTTTCGGGTGCTTTACAGCACCCATGGTCACGGGGGGGACTGAGATGTTTGACGTCTCAATGTCGTAGTTAGTCCGGCTACCTTCAGTTTTTTTAATATTAATTTTTGGTCCGATTTACGCAAAACGAGCTTATAGTATCATGAAGTCTTGCAGTGGTATGCTTGGGTTTTGGTTTAATTTTGTTAATTATAGGATCCCAAGCAGATGGTAGCATCCAACCATCTTCTCTATTGAAATTTGGATGTTTTTTAATTTCAATAGCCTCGCGTATCATCCTTGGTAGGAATCGGTGTTCTTTTGCGAGAATTTGTGGTTTATCAAATCTAATGTAATGGTGGGGACGATCTTGAACATGTTCGCAGACTGCAGACTTCCCGGAGCGTCGGTGCTTCACATCAGCTATATGTTCCTTCACGCGGGTTTTTATAGATCTCTTTGTTAGACCTATGTAAGAGAGACCACATTCACAATCTAGCTTGTACACACCTGCATCTTGTAGAGGAATATTACATTTGATGGATGGTAAAAATTGACTAATCTTCTTCAGCGGCTTGTAGTATGTCTTAATGGACGCTCGCTTCAAGATGTAGCCAATCTTGTCCGTGACTCCTCTGACATATGGTAGTAGAGCAGACGCGCGCTCGACTGTGGCGGACTTCACTCGTTCACTGTGACGTTGGCGCGGGACCCGAAGCTTGTTGTCTTGCAATACTTGCTTGACGTGCTGAAGCTCCGCGGCCAGATGTTTTCTGTCACAGAACCCTCGTGCTCTCTGAAACAAAGATTTACCCACGACATACTCCGAAATACACATACAGACAATAAAGATGTGCCAAACCACCGAGGTTGTATGGGTTACCGAAGATACACAAACCAAACGCTCCACTACGTCCCATAGTGAGCCAGATCGATTCACCAACTTATAAGCTGGCACAATACTTAGCAAAAATACTATCACCACTGAGAGGACATACCAGAGCACACACAAAGTATTCGTACCATTTTGTCAGTGAGATAAAAGACCTACATCTCGCTAACAATGAAACTATGGTCAGTTTTGATGTTCAGTCACTATTTACATGCCTACCTATTGTGGACTGCATCTCAATTGTAACTAGGAAGCTAGAAGAAAATAACATGCCTCAAGAATATGCAATACTACTTGAACATTGCCTCACATCTGGCTATCTATTGTGGAATGGAGGAGTTCTACAAGCAAGTAGATGGTGTGGTGATGGGCTCACCTGTGTCTTCCATAGTCGCCGACATATTCATGGAGGACTTTGAGGAGAAAGCCCTTCTTACTGCTCCTGTAAATCCAAGGTTCTACAAGCGGTACGTAGACGACACTTTCACAATTTTACCATCTGACAAAGTAACTGCATTTTTAGACCACCTTAACTCCATAAACTCTAAAATACAATTCACAATGGAGTTAGAGACAAATAATTCTTTAGCCTTCCTAGATGTTTTAGTCATCCGAAATCCTGATAACACTATTGGTCACACTGTGTATAGGAAAAAGACCCATACCAACCGATATCTAAATGGTGAATCTCACCATCATCCTTCACAGTTAGCTACCGTGGGTAAATCTTTGTTTCAGAGAGCACGAGGGATCTGTGACAGAAAACATCTGGCCGCGGAGCTTCAGCACGTCAAGCAAGTATTGCAAGACAACAAGCTTCGGGTCCCGCGCCTACGTCACAGTGAACGAGTGAAGCCGGCCACAGTCGAGCGCGCGCCTGCTCTACTATCATATGTCAGAGGAGTCACGGACAAGATTGGCTACATCTTGAAGCGAGCGTCCATTAAGACATACTACAAGCCGCTGAAGAAGATTAGTCAATTTTTACCATCCATCAAATGTAATATTCCTCTACAAGATGCAGGTGTGTACAAGCTAGATTGTGAATGTGGTCTCTCTTACATAGGTCAAACAAAGAGATCTATAAAAACCCGCGTGAAGGAACATATAGCTGATGTGAAGCACCGACGCTCCGGGAAGTCTGCAGTCTGCGAACATGTTCAAGATCGTCCCCACCATTACATTAGATTTGATAAATCACAAATTCTCGCAAAAGAACACCGATTCCTACCAAGGATGATACGCGAGGCTATTGAAATTAAAAAACATCTAAATTTCAATAGAGAACATGGTTGGGTGCTACCATCTGCTTGGGATCCTATAATTAACAAAATTAAACCAAAACCCAAGCATACCACTGCAAGACTTCATGATACTATAAGCTCGTTTTGCGTAAATCGGACCAAAAATTAATATTAAAAAAACTGAAGGTAGCCGGACTAACTATGACATTGGGACGTCATACATCTCAGTCCCCCCCGTGACCATGGGTGCTGTAAAGCACCCGAAACGTCGAGATAATAATAAAAAATAAATTAAAGTAATTAAACGCGATAAAATCCGTAAATAATAGTTTTATTCAAGTATATTAATAAATTACTAAAAATAGCTGTTCCCCGAGACTTCAATGAAAGTAGTCTAAATTACTCCGTATAACATCAGCTATCTGCCAGTGAAAGTCCGGTCAAAATCAATCCAGCAGTTTTGGAGGATTTGCCGGAACAAACAGACAGTCAGACATACAAACATTTTTAAAATTGTGTTTTTGTTATAACGACCGTATATACTTTCATATGCATTTAGTAAAAAATTATTATTTTGACATTGCAAACAAACACTTCAATTTTATTTATTTTTAGAACTAAGTAGCGGGCACAGCTAGGTCTATGTTTATAAACCTTCTTTTGATCAAACGTAGTTTTTAAACTAAACGTATTTAAATACTGCCGGTTGGCTGATCTCGGTATTGCGAAATAGTTTTTCCATTTTATAAACGAGATTTAGATAGAAGATAGAATTCCATCAGGCGCCCGAGATTGCTTCGCTTATCTTGGGAATTTATATATTTAATTGGAAAATCACTTTGTTTTAAATGCGGATTCAATCAAAAGTGGTAGACTTAGCTGGTTGCGCGGAAAACCATTCGTATTTTATTTTATTCGAGGGTAAGCTTGCCAAAGCGTTTGTCCTTTCCAAAAAAAACCTACCATCCTATCGACAGACCGGGATGGTGGGGTGTGAGGGGAAAAAGATAGTTCTAGAATGTCACGTGATCTTCGCAACCGAAGTAATATAAACGCGCACACGGCACTTGCGCGCTGTCTTCCCTTCGCGCACCAGTTGGAACCACACGGCCTAGGACAGTGGAGTCCTAGAGGGCTTTGCCCACGCGCACCGCTAGTTCAACCGCATTTGCCCGGAGCAGTCGAGTTCCGGGAGTAACCGCCTCACCTCGTGGGAGAAATAGTCGCGCACCGCTCTCTTCCATCGCATCACCGGACAGGAACGCATCTCTGGGGCCCCAGAGAATCCGCCAGAAGTCGCACCGCAGCAACAAAGCGCCCAAGCCGCATCGAAGCAACACCCCGGTGAGTAACTTCCAGTTATAAGCCCGCTTGACATAATTGTATTTATTAGTTAATCCGCTCCAATTTCATTTTCTCCTAACCTGATCAAGCGGGATTCCTTCATAGACTTTGGCAAGCAATAGTTCGTTCAGGGAAGAGCGAGTGCATTGTCAGGAAAACCGCATGCTATAGTCGCCATTTTGTGGAGACGGAAGAAGCCATCCGCTTATTACAGTCCATTTGGTGTAACATCTCGCGTAATAGGCTTAAGGCTCGACCGGGGAATTTGAATTCGGTAACCTTAGGCCCGTCGCTCAACCATTAGCTATGCATTAATTGTGAGAGAATCATCACCATCGTGCATCAAATGCATTGCTGAACATAGGCCTACCCCAAGAAATGCGACAAACCACGGTCTTGAGCCACCTGCATCCATCGACATCTGCATGTCTTCTCAGGTCGTCACTCCATCGTGGGCGACCGTCCCACACTTTGCCTCTCTGTACGAGGCTACTACTCCGGAACCTTTCTTCTCTATCGGTTGTCTGTTCTTCAAGCTATATGGCCGGCCCATTGTTACTTCAGCTTACTAATCCGTTGGACTAATACCGTATCCTTTTACAGTTTAGTCCCTTAAAAACGTCTTCAGATGCACTAGTGAAGAGTTTCAGGGATATAACGTCACCTTGTCTTACACCTATCTGCAGTTGGATAGGTTTCGTACTCTGGTTCTGTACTCGGATAGCCATTGTAGCCCTACTGTACAAACACCTCTCAGTCTTACTCAACATCTCAGGTGTCCCGGAAACTATGTTGCCACATTCGGTCTTCAGCTTCGATGGTTGGCTCTTTCAGGCAGACAGATCTTGAGCAAAGACCTTTGAACCCTGGTTCTGCTTGATCGCTTCTTCAATACGAGCTGTAATGAAGTTGCGTAAGTCCCGCCGCATGCCTTTGGAGATCTGGCTGGAGTGCAGGCAACTGCACAGACAGATCTCCAAACGCATTATATATTCTGTCAAATCTGCTGAAGACTGCAGCTTCATTTCTCTTCTAACAGCCATGAGATTAAGAGTGTGATTGTAGAGTTTTTATGTTTTTCTGCGAAGGATCTTGTAGAACTTAGCTTCGACTGCATGGACACTTTCCAAGAGCTTGTAATTCATATCGTCCACTGCATAGCAGTCTTCTAGGCACTGAAAACGAATTTGTAACTCAAGCGGTTAGTTTTTGGGGCTTTAGATTAGAGTACGAGAAACGTGAACAAGGGATGAGGAGCAGCGAAGAACGCTCTGTTGACATCATTAGGCGTGACCTATTCAACTTAACGTTTCGGTTCAGTGTGCCACCATTCGGTGATCGCTGCCAGCTTTCACCTTGTTGTTAAACACTTGCCGTCTAGGCGTCATAATGAATTCAATCTCATTTTTGAACCATCGGGGCTCGACCAGGTCCACTTTCTGTGGGGTCGCTTCTTAAAGAAAGAGTTAATCATAGAGAGTCCCTCTTTCTCCATGAAGTCGACCAGTTCACCAATCTCCCTTGTGCCTAGTTTTACATTGAAGTCCCATTAACTCCGTATAATGAGATTTGTAGGAACGCATGGCTCTCGTCATTGGATTAGGGGACGTCATGATAAAAATTATTGTATTTTTGAACTATTCATATTAATTGGATTATCAAGTTCTAATTTATTTTTAATTAATTTTCTACTCTCTATCTTCCGCGAAATTCCGTGGTCAAAAGTAAAAAAAAGTCCGGGGGCATAAGATGATTAAGTTTTGTATATTTTATTAACATTATTAATCGTTTCTCGTTCTTTAATTGATCTTTTGTTTTGTCCATTATCTAAAATATTAGACTTTTTTTGATTTTATTAAAGATTGTTTGTAACGTAACCTAAATACACAGGTGGTGCTTAATGATTTTCCTATAAAATTCTAAATGACAATTATTACAATTGAGACATACTAAAGTTATTTTACTAAATTGATTCAATGTTATCGAAAAATATATTGTAGATAGATAAATAATCATAATAAAATTTTTAGGTCTATCGTCGCCCACCTCATGATCGTTGAGAGTCTACTGCTTAACATTGGACTCTTCATTAATACGATAGATTTTCGAAATTGATACACATATTTTACATAATTTATGGACTCAGATTCACAGTTGTTACTGTCTTTAAGCTTCTGATAAGTGAAGATAGTATAACAATTACATATTTAGACATGACATAAATATATAATTGTTATACTACTACTACTACTTATCGAAAGCTTAAAGACTTACTCTCAGATACCTTTAACGACACCAACGGGAGGATATGGAGTAATTTATTCTCCATAGAATACTATTATACGTAGATATTAGAACGGGGGAATGGGCGGAGCCCGTGTAGCCACTAACATGTCAATTAACGCCTATTAATGTCAAAACAATCAATCATTTCCAATTTTGGTGTTAAGCGTCGCTGCATGCAAATTATTAAAAAAATGGCAATTATGTGCAATAATTACGTTTCAAAAGAACAGAGGGAAATAGAATTTACATAAAATAGATACATAAAGTAAGTCGAAACTACTTATATTTTGATTAGAAACAAAAATAAAGAAATATTGATGTGTCAAAAACATTAATCAAAATATAAATTCGCTCAGTCTGTCAATACAACGAATCGGATTTGTAGTAGTGATAATAGGACGTAATTGCTTTTATGTGTGCTCTCGGCGACACCGAACCTCGTACAAAATAAGGTTGACAGCCATTCTATTGTGTATTATAGTATTCTATGGTATTCTTATATTTAGCCACTAAACAGTGAAATATTGTTGACTTTTCGGATGAAGGACCAAATATTTCAGTGGTAGAGCCACGCGGCACCTTTGCTGTTGCACTTATGGGCCGGCTCAAACCGAGGTGGTATCACGACCTCACAGAATACCGGCGTGAAGTGGAACCTCAGCTTCCGTGTTTCGTCTGGTGAGTGCAGGTGGCAGGAGGCCCAATTCCCCCCCCCCTTAACATGATAGCGGAATTAAGTAAAGATCTACCCCAGGAGGATACGCGCACCCCTGGAGAATCCCTCGCTGAGCATCCACGACCAAGTTACTCCACTCCTGAACGTGGGTGCTCAGGCTGCCCCGCGTTTTCTGGGGGGTCGAAATTCCGCTCAAGACAACAACTGCTCGGGACAAACTGAGCAACAAGACTAAGGCGATCCCTGCCATGCTATCCGTGAATTTCTGCAATATCAGGGGACTTATTCTAACCTAAAGGGCGTCCACTACCATCTCGAGACGGCGTGGCTGGCTCTGATCTTTCCAACCGAGACGCAGGTGTCTTCTCCGGCTGATGCTTCGTATCTCTCCTACCCGGGGTACAAACTGGAACATTCCTTTGTTCTTCGGGCTGGAGTTTGTGTATACGTCAGAGAGGACATCTGTTCTCGACGCCTCGGCAGTCTTAAAGGTTCGGACCTGTCCATCCTTTGGCTACGCATAGACAGCGACGACCATCCGCGCATCTACGGGTGCCTCTATAGGTCCCATAGCGGTAATGCCAAAACAGACCGACTCTTCGATCACGTCCAAATGGCTACAGATTCTTTGCTCCGCAGAGATCGTGATCTTCGGCGATTTTAACGCCCACCACGCCGAATGACTTGGTTGGCGTTAAAATCGCCGAAGATCACGATCGGTCACGGTTTATGTATAACCGATCATGCGGGGAGATCTTTTTATGATTTTACCTTGGCATATGGTCTGATACAACTGGTTACTTCGCCCACGCGGGTTCCAGATGTGGAGGATCATACACCTTCCCTGTTGGACCTTCTGCTGACCTCTCATCCGGACGGATATCAGACTTCCGTCGACGCCTTTTAGGCTCCTCGGAT
The DNA here is from genome assembly GCA_907164705.1 of Parnassius apollo. Taxonomy (NCBI): domain Eukaryota; kingdom Metazoa; phylum Arthropoda; class Insecta; order Lepidoptera; family Papilionidae; genus Parnassius; species Parnassius apollo. Next base: position 802,470 of record CAJQZP010000963.1, on the reverse strand, counting down.
CATTGTCTTGTCCGGAGTGGGTGCCACTCGTGCTGAAATCGCGGTTACATTCAGCAGGCTGCCGCCGTGTTTGGTACTATAAGTAAGCCGATTGGGATAGGATGCGATCTTTCTTTGCATCTTACCCTTGGGAGCGGGTTTGCTTCTCGCCGGACGATCCCGACGTTGTTGTTGATTCTGTCGCTGATGTGGTACTTCAGGGTATGGAACTTTTTACTCCTTCCTCTGTGGTGCCCAACGAAGGCAAATCTCAGCCATAGTTTGGTCGCTCCTATAAAATAGCATCATGCTATAAGCAGGAGTGCTACCAAACCTGGGCTGACGCATCAACGTCTCGAGATGTAAACACCAGCGCTCTAAAAAAGAAGTATATATCCGCCTCCAGGTCCTTCAAAAGAGTCATTTCCAAAGCAAAGTCAGAGTACATAGGCACGATTTGCGAGAAACTAGTTCACCTTCCTTCTGGAACCCTTGCATTCTGGTCTCTTGCCAAGTCTGTCCAGGGGAATTTCTGTCAGCCATCTCTTTCATCTCTGCACAGGGAGGACGACTCAATGGCCCATGCCGCAAAGGAGAAACCCTATCTGCTAGACTCTTACTTTGCGTCCAACTCGACTCTCGATGACGGGTGGAGTACGCCGCCGCCCATGGCGCGGTGTGAGTGCTCCATGCCGGAGGTGCGGCTTACACAGCACTCGTTTCGCAAAGCACTCCTCTCCCTGGACATCCACAAGTCGAGTAGGCCTGACGGTATCCCCCCGCTGAGGACGTGTGCCCCAGAGTTGGCACTGGTCTTAACGCATCTTTTCTGGTACTCCTACTCTCTAGGCGTAGTCTCAAAATCATGGAAGACGGATTTCATCCACCCGATCCCTAAAAAAGGTGACCGCTCAGACCCGTCCAACCACAGGCCCATCGCCATTACTTCCTTGTTCTCCAAAACAATAGAATCCGTTGCAAGCTACCAGCTCATGAGGTACTACCTTGAGAATCACCAGCTGATTAGTGATCGCCAATAAGGTTTTCGTCGTGGTCGATCAGCTGGTGATCTTCGGTATAGACGGTGCAAGCTCCGATTACAGGCCTATTAATGCTGGTGTTCCATAAGGCTGCGTGCTATCACCGATGCTGTTTCTTCTGCATATTAATACGACCTTCAAGAAAAGAACTTACTCTTTTCTAAAGGGCCGGCAACGCACCTGCAATTCCCCTGGTGTTGCGGTTGGTCATGGGCTGCGGTAGGCACTTAACATCAGGTGAACCGTATGCTTGTTTACCCCCTTCAATAAAAAAATTATAAAAAATATGAGAGGGTCCAAATTTTTCGTGGAATATCCTCGAAAAATTTGGCCCCAAATGTCACTATCAGCACAGTTCAGCGTTACGCTTCCATAATATCCGTAATTTTTGTTTCCGAGGTTTCAATTTGAAATTTTGGGCCGAGTTTGTCTAACATATAATAAATCCATAAGCTTGTATTTTGCTACTTAGATCTACAGGCAACATTTAATAAAATGAAAATGAAATAATGAATAAGAAACTGAAGAATTACTTACAATATTTTACAATATTTTCACTTATCATTTTTATTCGTCTTCGAAGAAAAGAGGAGGTTCTTTTAAATTTTAATGAGATTATAAGTTTTGCTTGTGTAAGTATTTTCCAATTGTAAATTCATTTTGACGATTTGTTTAATTAAATATGCTTAAGCTCATTTTAATAGAACCACATAAAATTTGAAGAAAACATAATTGTGCGTGTCAGCTCCAATGCTTGGCTGTAGTTTACTCGTGGTTTGCTCCTGAAAAACTATTATCTTTAAATATGTACGATAGGCAAAGGAAGTAAATAAACCTTATATTTATTTGTATGGATTTGAATAAATATATTCCAAAAATCGTATTTACATAAAAAAATAATTAATTACACATTACATTATTCATTTCGAAAATAGTAACGTCATTATTAAATACTGTTCAACACTCCATAAATTGACGTTTCATATTTTACTGTATCTGAGGGTGTATTTCGAGGTAGGTATATAATGGGTGCGTTTGGCAGAAAAAAGCGCTAGCAAGCGATTGTAACAAAAGGGAACCTAACCTATTTAATATTGTTTTAAAGTATTCTTTCTTCCTCTGTTTTAAGTTATTTAGAATGCAAAAACTAATTAATATATATAATGTACTCTGTGGTGCGTTCCGAAATAGAACCCAGTATACTGGTCAATGCAAATGACGTCATAAATCGACGCCATACTGGTGATTCGTTTCCAATTGGACACAGTTATGCAAACTAGAACCAACCCACAAAACTGGTGAAATTGAGTTATTGGTACCAACAGAATCTACGAATCAACTTTCATGTACTCAAAAGAGATCCAAGCTGCTTGAGATAGTTTTTACTCACATTAACAAAAGCTGCCAAGGATACCAACCCTAGATAATGTCTTTTTTTAAAGCTAAATGGACCTATGCCGCATAGTACCTGTAGATCTTCAGCTTTTTCAGTACGCAAAATAGAATCAAGCCATGTGGTTTTCCTAAAAAAGAAACCGGCAAAATTCTGTTTGACTTTTTTTTTTTGCTAAAAGGAACCATGATGTATGGTTCTATTTTGTATAACAAATAAAGCTGCTTATAAAATAACCAAAATACTTAGTTCCTTATGGGTAATACATTTTGTAAAGTCAGTTGTAAAACAAAGAAGGGTCATTCCATGTCAATTCAATACAATTTTGGGAGATTTTCAGAATTGATGTCTCAGATTTTCATGATTTTCATTTTTTATGCAACAATATATTTATATTTTAATATAAATTTCAGTTATGTAGCAAAATTATTTTCGAAGTTATTAATTCTTAAAGGTTAAAATTTTTACGAAAAAATTTCATGTTTTGGCCACTTTGGATGCATATAGACTGACAAACATTGATGATATAAACCTAATAGTGGTCTCATTTTAAAGATGTTGAATGGGGCTTTAATATAATATGCCACAATATAGGATTACAATAAAAAAAATTAAAAATTCAAGTTTTAAAAAAGTGGCTATTTTGAAAATTTCAATTGTTTTTTTTTTTAATATAGTGTATAATGTCTTAATAAATACAGCACAATTCTATCATGGGATCTCAATGGGATCAAGAGATACAGGGTTTCAAAAATATAGACATGTTTTGTAAATAATGTACCAAGTTAGTAAAATTTTATTTTTTAATTACAAATTTTGCTAGGCAGTGTGCAGGACACTAATACTTTATAGTACCATGTTTGGAAACTTCACTAAAAGAAAATTGAAACCGATTAGACTACAAGTAGAGGGAAATTCCCTTTTACTCAGATAAAACGGGGATTTTTCCTCAGGGGAAATTCCCTTTCCACAAGGCGGAAGAGGACACTGTGGAATCCTTTTGCAGATGTGATATGCAAAGTGAACCCCGTCACACAGACTGGCGGAACATACAGTTTACCAGACAGTGAAGTGAGCAAATGTGTGTCTTCTAACGATTGAAGTCTCGAATTAATAAATTTGTTATATTGATTAGTTTATTATATTTTTTATCAATCAGGCTGCGCTTCTTGGAATCCACCGATATCGATTTTGGCCGAATCGAATGTGCTCTAAAATTGCAGCAAATAATATACACTCCGGAAGACTACATGCGAATAATACAGACATGCAAAAAGAATTAACCAATGCAAGTGCATAGAATGACAAAAGAAGGTTTTTCTCAGGTGCTAACCTAGAAAAGAGAATAACTAACAGAAAAAAGCGACTGATGGATCAAAAGTATCTTGGCTTAAAACGAAAGAGATAATGTTCAGGAAAGAAGATGAGTTTTCGTATTTTATGAGATATGATCCAAATGCTGACTATGTAGAAGTAAATTTAAAGAAATATTGACGAGGAACGAGGAAATACAGTCTCATTAACCAAAGAACTAATGGATCCATTTTGGCCTAATGGTAAGCCAGTCTCCGAAGCGAAGTTAAATGACTTAAAAAGCTTGTTGCATTTTATTCCTGAAGATGACTAAGACTTTTACAAACAATTAACGGGTTGTTGTTATTGTTGAAGATGACATAGATGGGTTTTGGACTTTGAGGTAGAAGTGGATGATGACGATGAGGTAATGTAGGATGAAGATCAATAACAGTGTTTTGCTTAATAAGTTGTTACAGGTAAAATTTTAACATGTTAAACTAGTATGTATGTTCAAGTCAATAATAATGTTGTTAAAACGTAAGTATTTTAAAATTATTTAAAGCAATCACAGAAACTTGAAAAATCTTAATATATTATAATAAAGAACCAACCCACAAAACAGTAATTTTGCATTAAGGATCCATCAGTTTTTCATCAAAAACAAATAAGAAATCTGACTAAAATCGAAATAATTTAATTGTCCTACATTGTAATCAATATTTACCTTAACGTTGTAAAGTTGTTTGTTTTAAATAACTTACCTATTTATTTCTACACATTTTAGAAACAAAAATCTAATTATCTCTAAAGTCCCTTTTTGTGGGTTGGTTCTAGTTTGCATAGCCATGTCCAATTCATAACATTGCCCAGTATATATATAACATCATACAATTGCGCCATATTGGAAAAGTGTTGCCAATTTTTTTGTCATTTTGTGCTCCAAAAGTTATTACATTCTTCACAAATTAATTGAAACAGGATATAATAACTTTTTGAAACAGGATTTTTTGACAGGAACTTTTAGAGAGATACCAGCAATAATTCTATATTTTTTTATATTCGAACAAATAAAAACGAATTCTGGCATTCTTCATTCAGAGTAGACACAGTTAAAAATTGTTTCAATATGGCGGGATATCCAACATATTATGGCAACGGCACACCAGTATAATATAGTGTCAATTAATGATGTCGTTTGCATTCGCCAGTATACTGGGAAAATTGCGGAACTCAGACTGAATATCTGAATACTGTAGTCAAATTATAAAAACAGTGGTCATTCGCAGCAAAGAGAATATAATCACTATGTTGACTTGACCTCTCTAACTTCACTTCAGTGTGTCTCTCACCATTCGGTGAAGTTGCCAAGTGAAACAGCCAGTTTTCACCCTTGGGATCACTGAGACATCACTTAACAGTTGTTGTCCGGTCGTCATAATGAAGTTAATCTCATTTTTTGTCAAACCGTCGGGGCTCGACCAGGTCCACTTTCTGTGGAGCCGCTTTTGAAAGTAAGAGTTCATCATAAAGAGTCCCTCTTTCTCCATGAAGTCAGCCAGCTGATGTCCCCTTGGGTTCCGTTGCCCTATTCCAAATTTCCCTACTTTCAGCTCACCGTTCTCTCTTGTACCTAGTTTTGCATTGAAGTCTCCCATTAACACCGTATAGTGGATATTGGAAGAATGCATGGCTGTAGAGATATCTGAATACATTTTCTCAACCTCCTCATCGGAATGTGCCGAGGTTGGTGTGTAAACCTGTAGTACCTTCAGCAAATACCGTTTAGTGATTCTGAGTATAAGGTACGCAACCGTCGTCGACACCCTTGCGTTTTCATTTAAATACGTTCAAGTAATACATTAGTAACCTTATTTAAATCACTGTTAATGTAGAACAATGTAAATTGTGTAATTTATAAGAATGTAATGAAATGCTTTCCTATTTATGACTGTCATAGATAAGGAAGAACGGGGACTCCTGACACAGGTTTTCTGTAAAACTTACCAGGAGGACCAATCTACTGTATTGATTATGTATGTAATTTTAAAAAAATAAAGCATTTATTATTATTACACTTTCAATCTCTACAACGTTGTTAACGAGAAACTTGTGGACGATAAATTCAACACCTCCTTGGGACAGATGGCTGCCCTCCCTATGATAAAACAAGTATCCGTGTCCTCCCCCTCTCTTCGGACCTCAGAATTTCATGAAATCCCTGACGTCGGTCTGAGCTAGATATGAATGCCTATCTGGCACCTTAAAAACAGCAAGGCCCCGGGCGAGGATGGAATTACAGCGGAGCTTCTAAAAGCGGGTGGAAAACCAGTACTTGAACTCCTTCAGAAGCTCTTTTTAATTGCGTCCTCCATGGTGGCACTACTCCGGAGGCGTGGAGCAGAGATGTGCTGGTCTTGTTCTGCAAGAAAGGCGTCAACGCCCTCCTGAAGTAGTACTGACCGATTTCCCTTCTGAGCCGCGTCTACGTGCTGTTTTCGAGAGTCATAAGGAACCGTCTCGCAAGCAGACTCAAAGACTTCCAGACTCCCGTACAAGCCGGTTTCCGAAAAGGCTTTAGTAACATAGACCATATGCATACCCTTCGGCAAATTGTACAGAATTCCGAAGAGTACAATCTACCACTTTGTCTTGCGTGTGTGGACTATGAGAAAGCCTTTGATTCCGTTGAAATTTGGGCGGTGCTGCAGTCCCTTCAGCGGTGCCGAACTGTCGGTATATCGAAGTGCTGAAGTGTTTGTATAGTAGAGCTACGATGGCTATCCGAGTACAGAACCAAAGTCCGAAAGCTATTCAACAGCAGAAAGGTGTAAGACAGGGTGACGTTACATCCCTGAAACTCTTCACCACTGCATTGGAAGACGTTTTCAAGATACTGGACTGGAAAGGATACGGTATTAACGTCAATGGCGAGTACATCACTCACCTTCGATTTGACGACAATGTAGTCCTTATGGCAAATCGCTGGAGTACCGAAACACTATGCTCAATGACCTCAATAATGTCTCCCAAAGGATAGGTTTTAAGATGAACATGGACAAAACGAAAGTTATGTGTAATGTCCATGTCACATATATGTCGGTGATTGTTGGGAGTACTAAGTACATGGTCCTTCACTGCCGGCCGTATGAATAAGCTCAAAGTCGCTCAGCGAGCTACGGAGAGGATGCTCGGAGTTTCTCTGCGTGATAAACTTATGAATGAAGATATCCGCAGTAGAACCAGAGTAACCGACATATCCCAACGGATTAGTAAACTGGAGTGGCAATGGGCCGGCTACAAGAACCTTTTTTCCCAAATAGGAAAAAAGGTTCTCGAGTGGCAGCCTCGTACCGGCAGAGACATTCGAAGATCACTTAAAGTATTAATTCTTATTTCTTCTTGTTGTAATAAGAAATTCCGCATCCACCACTTCTCTTTCGCTTATGTTTCACTCCCGAAGTAAGTAATATGTACGCAGTACTAATTGCCACAACCTTCTCAGGCGACATTTCTATAAACATTGACTAGGGTGGCCTGCAAAATGTTCCGCGACATATGTCTCGGGACATTCCACATAATTGTTGAGCGACATGTGGCACAACATGCCGCTCGTCGTTCATGGAGGCTAGGGAGCCTCTTGAGCTTGAGGGCCTTGGAGCACTGCCTCACCTAGCTAGGTATGCAACATCAGTCATAAGAACATCGATATTAGAACATCGACATTTTCAAAAGTAAAACATCGATTTTAAAAACATCGATGTTTATGAAAGACAAATTGATTTTTTCTTATGTTTTTTACCTCTTTTTTTGCCTCCTTTGGTTTAATACTCAAAGTATTAAACCAAAGGAGGCGGCATAGCAAGACTCTCTGTAAAAGGTGCGAGAGTCCTACTCAGACCTGTTAAATAAAACTATTTGCTCCGCGTCGTGCACCATTCCGCAAGTGCCAGTCAATTGAGCTCCGACAAAAATTACAGTGAATGTTCATGCATAAAACAATCAAAACTGTCAAATCTACAAAAGGACAGCGTGACTTTTCATCTGTGAATATTTTTAACATAATATTATCGTTAAAATTCGATTTTGTGAATATTGTCATAAAATACCAAGTGTTTCCGACATAGTTCATGAAGTGAAAAATAAGCTATTCTTAAATAAATATTAAATATAATTCACTACACAAAACAAATATATTAACGAAAATTTATTTCCTTTTCTTTCGGATTTTATCAAATGATTTAAATATTCAGCTCAATCTCGACACGATTTTGAATATTATATAATTTAATGTAATCGGTTAACCAGTATTTATGAAAATATTGTACAAAATAAAAATAAAATAAGTCGATACTTGCCACTTTGTAGCAAATGTATGCAATTTTTATAAAATAAACTGGTATCATTGCAACCCAAAGTACCGCAATGTAGTACGCCACAACTTTAGCTATCGATAAGTTAATTAACCGTTTGGGTTTGTCTACCGAACATTTTTATTTTTCATTTTTGTTTAGATTTTTTTAATTTAAATTTTAAAATAAATTATTACAAATTAGTAGTAAATTATTCCATTATTGGTTTGATTTTACATATTTCAAAGAGATCCTCTTAGGTGGCAGACTTGGATGGCAGATTGTAGAAATCATGAATCTTGGATACCTAAACAGACTGGAACCATTTGCTCCGAACATTTTGATAAATTACATTTCATAACCCAAGCTATCAATAGAAGAAGGTTAGTAAATTAATCATCACAATCAAAAACAATGACATTACATTACGAACATTAAATTACCGATTAAGGACAATCATTTCTGAAATACGAGTATTTTTATATTAGACTTTTTGTTGATTCGTAATAAAAAAAAATTGTGACAAAGTTATTGCTACTAAGTAAAACTTCTAACTTTAATAGTTTACACGTTATTTAACATCAACTTCTTTTTGCAAATATTTATTTTTCGGTGACATAAAATTCGTAATTATGATCGTTCGCAATTTTTAACACACAGAATTTTATATTTTTGAATAGTTGGTTGTTTTGGAAGCTCTTGGCTCTGACTTTTGACGGCAAACCAAAACATCGTTCATGAAGAACGACATGTTATCGATATTTTGGGTTTCAACATCGATGTTAAAATATCGATATTTATGAACGATATGTCGATGTTTTAAAATATCGATATATCGTTTGCATTTCTACTGTTACATGTACTGAAGTACGGCCAACGAGAAGCGATAGCAAAAGTTAATAAAACCAATGCAAGGTTATTAGGAATGGCAGGAATGCGTAACTTTTTAATAGTTAGATTATATATTTAAGTAGACAATATAGTTTTAAAAAATGTCTAGCGAACCAAAAAAATAGACTTTTTATAAATTTAGTGTAGTTTAATAATGAAGATTTAAATTAAATAACGAGAATAATAATAATCTTTCGGAATATCGCTTGCCTAACAACCGTGTGCCCGGTCTACGGCAACAGGCTTGCCCCTGTTACATAGGGACCTAAATATATCAGGCAAAATGTAGGTGTTAATATCTCTGCCTACCCCTTAGGGAATACAGGACTGATGATACGTTATGTCATGTTTATGAAAATGAGGATAAAAATATTTTTGAGGAAATAGTTGTTTATTCGGTCAGACGACGATTCTTCTGAGTCTGCAGAGTCAGAATCAGAGTCTGTAACACGTATAATAAATTTATCCGTCACTTCATCTACAATAGAATCAAGTTTGAAAAACTTGTTTCCTTCCTTTTGAATATGCTCCACACATTTCTTCCATCAATCAGGCGTGCCTTTCGCCATACCGTCACTTAATAATGCCTTGACTTTTTCAAATTTAAACGTAAAATTGTATCTAGCTACGTGCCCCTTTACATCAGCCCAAATCAACTCAATGGGGTTTAATTCACAATAATAAGAGGGAAGTCTTAGCACCTCGACGCCGTATTTCTTTGCTAATTCGTCTACGACGTATAATTGATATCCGTCCTTCACTTTTGGGTTTGAGTTGAGCCTTTAATTTTTAATATAAAAAAGGTTCATCATCCATTGAGTCGTGATAATCACTAGTGCCTTTGGATTCAAACACCCAGCTACCGTCTTCCACAAAACCATTCTCATTTCCAATGCGGGCTACGATTAGCCGCCGGCCCTTTGAGGTAGAATTCTTCGCACTGTACTCAGACCTTCTAAAAACGCTTGCCGTTTTGATTTTATTTCGGTGTCAAACCAAGTTTTATTATCAGTGTGACCTGAAAATAATATACAGATTACAATAAAACATAAGCAATACTACAAATAATAATCTTACACAGTCTTTCAGGCGGAAGTACTTGGTTTTGATTATGCGCCGAAGGATTTTTACTGAAGATAGAAACTCTCTGCGCACAAGTGTAATTTGCTACATGTTTCTTCCGTATAAACAATACGCCGATTCTCCTCTCTGTAGATCTTAATTTTATGTAAGCGTTTTCGTCGCCACAATACAATATCATCTCTATAAAGTGCATTATTTATTTGCCTCTTAATATACTTAAACTTTAAATGTTTTAATATTTTATGGAAAGTAGTCATTTTGAAATTTGGTAGAGTATCGTCTTCATTAATATCTGAAAGTACTTTTTTCACTGTAGGAAGTTCGCCTTTAATAAAGAAAGCATGTACTTTTTTGCGTATGGCTAATTTAGTAAAATCATCAATTTTGTCACTAAACGTTGATCTAGGTTTGGTGGTGACAGGAGAAGAAATTTCGCCGTGTTCTTTATAACCCTTGAGGGTTCTATATACAGATGCAACGCCGATACCTAAAATACTAGCTGCTTTCTGCGCCATCTCTTTTCTGTATGGGTATTTATCATTAGGCCAAGTTTCTTTAACATATTTGTAGATATTAATAACCATTTTTTGTCATTTACAGTAAAACTAGTCACCTAAAATTAAAATGATAAACGTACTTTACTTACACGCCTCTTTAATAAATTAAGAAAAGTTTTATTATTACAGAACCAAGAAGTTTTAATTAAAACTACTAAACAACATTCATATCAGCTAAAATCCAAATATCAATGCAAATATTAAAGTTTCCTATACACACCTTTGGACGTTTCTTTTTCGGAGAAGTAAGATCTGTTGATTTCTCTCTCGACGTACTTAGTTGTGGCTCCATCATTAACCACTCTTAATAAAAAAACAATTATCAACAAAAAAAATAACAATAACTAAATAAATAACAAAAATAACTTGTCTTATCACCACGAGCGTGTTCCGAAACGGAATGAATCACTATTATTACTAAAACCTTGACATGTTTTTGCCGGGAAAAAGAAACATTACGACAAATACACAAGATGGAAAGAGATAGACAATATATTGTCAACTCCACAGTAGTTTTTAAGGCAAATGACCTCGCTGCTAGTTGACCGTACCATAGAGTAGAGTAATATATTATACAGAAAGGCCGTACTTTACACAAGCGTGCATCCGTGTTTTTACCGCCAATGTTTGAGGCGTTTGACCTTTGAGCATAGAAAACTATGCTCAAACCGTCGACTGATCTTCCGAATAGTAAAATAATTACCGTGCAACTTTCTCCCGTTCTGTAAATATCACATTACAACCCTATTTTGTCTTTTTGGCATTAGGTCTTGAAAAAATCTCTCGTTTTTGTCATGTTCAAAATAAGAAAATTATATATTAAACATTAACAAAGAATTAGGACTTATTTAAGAATTTATTTATTTAAAAAAAACTACAAAATCACAAGAATAAAAAGCCCGCATATTTTAACTTCCCGCCAAAAATCAATAACTATAGTAGGTATAATAGTAGTAGGTACATTGTGACTGACGGCTGCTGGACTGTTACTTACCAAAAAGTACCTATAGTAACTCCTACAGGCTGTTACTAACGTTAAACTTCATTTTACTACTGGCAATGTTTTCAATATCATTTAAACTTTTTAATTTATGAAAGAAAACAGACGATTATTGGGATAATGTTAATTTTTTCGCGGTATCCCCTTTGTCATCACACAGAGAAGTACAGTAGCAGAAGTATTAAATTGTCGGTTGTTGTATTTATGAAAGCTTGTTTTTATCAGGTCTTTACAATAATAGTTTTAGATTTCTTCGCTCAATTTTAACGGTAAGTAAATTTAAGATATGAAAAATGATTATACCAGAGTATTTTTATATTATAATTAAATATTAAATTTACCAAGTTTAAGTCTAAATATGGCACGTGTCGATGTAGACAGCGCGTTACGCCGTATTGGGCAGAAATATCATCATAAACTATATTTTTAGCATTGTTTTGTTTATTTTTCTTAACTAAAATGGTATTATACTCAATAATACCGATTTTAATTTGCAAAATCGTTAAGCACGGTCCTCCAATAACTTTCACATTCTGTTAAGTTAAGAAAAATGCAATCGCATGAATGATTTTATGAAGCTCTTTAATGTATCTTTTATTTTGATAATTATTATCGGAATAGTTCAAAAGTTAGTGTAAAGTATGAATTCTAAATACAATAACTATATCTATTAATGCGCTGATCTCAGATGAAGTAATTTTACTTCATCTGAGGCGCTGATGAGAAAATACGTGTAAGTACAGGCGGCAATAAGAGTGTTATATTTACACAGCACTCCATCTGGAACCAATTTTAAGAAGTTAGACCATGGCACTTGCACTTTCAGAATATCAGAAAATTGGCATTACACGCTAGCATTAATGGAACATCTCATGTTCGAGTATTATATTTTGTACATGGTTTTTATTTCACAATTAAGGCACATTCTTATACATGTCCAGAACATTCAATAGAACCTATTTTCTTCTTTGTCACACAAGCATGGTTGGCCCCTCCTGCCTACATTGGATGCCCCTCGGTTACTGAATGCCCTAACTACCTAGCTGTGCTTACCCTTCCCTAACTAGTGCGTTAGTTATGATTAAGTGATCTGCCTTAATCAGGATCATAACTAGCTAGTATAAATTACATCTATCTATCCATTTGAGGTGTGCACTGATGGAAAGTACTTGCTACTAAAGGTATTTTTACTGTTTGATTTTTAAATGTAACTGAAATTTTGGATATAAGTTCAACCAAAGGTGAACATGACAGCTGAATGCTTTCGAATAGGTCAAAAATATTATACCTATGGATGTACTGCAATTTGTATATGGAATAATTATCACCTATCTGTTGTAGTTTTGGTTATTTTTGATTCAATTTATCTTTTAAAATACAAATTCGGGAGATAATCTTATAAAATTAAGTACAAAACTTTAGTTTTGGTAGTCTAACAATGTGTTGATTCCAAATGGGTCCAAAAGCATCCTAAAAATGCAATTACATTAAAAAAATACTTATACTCGCAGAAAAGAGTAATTTAGTGTTAGTTAGTTAGTGCATATGTCTATGCTAATTTATGGTAGTGAAACAAGGTAAGAGAACATAAATACTTGCATGATTTATAAATTATTACTTACAATTCAATTTGACAGATATGAAGTGACATAATAATACAAAGATTTTAATAACAATATAATTATAGATTATATTTATATTAATATGTAAAAAAAATTATATTTATTATTTTTTTTACTTGCCGATGAGTCAATTTTATTTCATAACTTAACAGCTTAACCGTCCAACCAGCAGAACTTGAATTATTTATAATAACATGTGTGTATAAAAAAAATCTTGCTTACATACATTATCAGTATGTTGAAAACAAAAAACACAAACCACACAAATACCAACTTTTATACGGAGGTAATAATAACCCCATTGGTGTAATGCAGTACATCCCAACCATTTGTGTATTACAGTACAGTACAGTGCATTAATACAGTATTAAAGATAAAAAAAGACAGATTAAGGCACTGGGTAGTTACTCATTATCTGTCTTTTTTATTTTACATACACACATTTTCATTTTGGTTTATGACTGCTAGATCATTCATTGAGCTGAATAGCCAAGTCAACAACATAAGTTAAAGGCTAGTTTATTACAAGCTGCCATTGTTCAACAAGGCCTTTTTTGTTTAATAAATAAGTCATTAACTCCACTCAAAATAAGTTGTCAGTATTTGTAAAATATAAAACACTAAATGTGAAGCATAGTTATTACATGGAATATGAAATATATTGTCCACTATTTAAACAATTTCTATAATTCCTAAAATTATATTTATTTTTTGGCGTCTACTACTTAGTGCATTTGCTAATAGATGGGTGTGATGCTGCAGCGCCACAAGTTCCGATTCTGCATGCAACAATTAATGTGTAGGCTACATTATTATTCCTGTTCTGGCTGTGTATCCCGTAAACTGAGGGGAAGTTCTGTGTTCTGTAGCAATGATATCATAAGCTCGCAGAAATTATCATTATTAACAATGTTGTCATTCCCCAGTAAAGTACACTCATTAGGAAGGGAAGAACTAGGATTCTCAACAATTGCCTGATGGGCTGCACTATTATATCCAGAATTTAATGATTGGCTGTAGGTATGTTGAGGGATAAAAATAGTTTTTTTAATATGATGAAGTTAGTAGTCAGTTATGGTATAAGAAGGGGTTTGTTGAGAACAATAACGAGGCTGGCTTCTTGTTGTATCAGCGAAGAATCTTTTTGTCTGAGGGAATCTAGCTGAAGCTTCTAAATATGAATCATTTTCTTGTGACATAACAAGTTCAATAGATTTTTGCCTTAGATGTTAAGGACAAATAAGGTCTTTGGCTTTGTGGGAACCGGAGCAGAATCAAGTGGGAGTTTGCCAAGTACAAGATAAACCTTCATGATTCTGTGCACATACAAAGCAGAGAGGGGATGATCGGCACTGGGAAGTAACATAGCCAAATCTGCAATATTTATGACACTGGATGAGTGGCAAAATATATTTATACGGGCATAGAGGTGTAAAAACAGTATATATGGGAAGGAAATTTTTGTCCAGAAAAAGTTAGAACGACTGAGTTGGAACACAAGAAACGCTATACCTGTCACTCACTGTTCGTCTATTAAGATAAGATGGTGTGCTTTAATTATAGAACTGTAACCAGAGGGAATTTATTATTATATAGCTGCTATTAATTCTTCTAGTAGTGTCCACTCTATGTGAACTTGTCTGACAAGCCCCATACAAGTAATACTATATGAGGGGATGCTTGCTTCATATTTAGAAATTTTGAGAGCTGGGTAATCAATAAAAGTGTTTGGATCCGCTGCTGTTTTAAACTCAACTGATATCCTATTTTGTCCAACTTTTTTGAATCCATCTTCATCAACTTTTTTTTACCCTGCAGTACTAAAACCTTAAGTTGTGCATTGGAATTTTTAATAGGGAAATTTCAATCATCTAGGTACCTACTATTTTTTCTTGGAGTGCGACACTAACTCAAAATATAGTACAATTAATTAGACATGAAATAGACATTGCGGTGATTCAAAGACCTGGTTGTAAAGACAACTTTTCATTTTTCATTTTCAACTTTAATATTGAGCAAGTCAAATGTGACTTGCATCAGCAAACTAGCCAGTATTAAAGGATTCGGTAAGGATTTAAATTTTTTTTAAATCCTATTAATTGATTTAAAAAAAAACTGAAACTGTTCTTTAAAAATATAGTGTTTATTTTTATTAGACAACCAAAAAGGTACAAAAGTAATTTATCTTACTCTATTGTTATTTATCGGGCCAAACTTGTCTGTGCAATAGAGAATTGTATTGAATTCTTAAGGCTTTTAGGTTTATATTTTTAACAAAGTCTAGCATAATGAGGTTGGTGGCAATATTGCATACCTAATATATTTTGAAAGTATTTACAGTATTTCAATTAGCTTCTCTAAGCTAATAACAATGATTTCTAAACTGATTGCAGACTCGAAAACCTGAACAGCATGATTAATATATGAAAACTATGTCATTATACCAAAATTTATGGATCTACTATTTCATTTTATGCATCACAAAGGCAGAGAGAGGTAAAGCCTCCACTTTGCACCAAAATTACTCAGCACACATCTTATCTTTACCATCACTTTAAATATATAATATAATTTAACAAAGATATCATTGCAACCATGCATACTATTTGCAGTTTATTTTAACTTTTTGAAGCTTTATAGATAATATCAATTCTAGCTGAAACTCAATGTTGTTTTGGTATAAATAAAACTGTTAAAAAGTTACAAAATTTAAATATGATTAAATAACATTGTCAGGTCAGCATAATGTCAAATAATGGCGGCCGCAAACGCACAGCCTTAGCTTCAGGGCGTCTTGTCAAGGGCAAAAAACCTCGCAAGCCGCTTTCTGAGGATGAAGAAAGCAACGAGTCATCTCTATCAGACCAGGCACAAGAACCACGAAAGTCACCTTCACCTATTTTAGATGATCCAATATTGAAATTACCAGAGGTAAAAATAGATTGGTTTGCATGATAATAATAAAAAGTCTTTGAATACATTTAGTAAATATCTTTACCTTATTTATCTTCATCATAACAGCCTCTAAAAGCCCACTGCTGAACATAGGCCTCCCCATAGACTTTCTCATTAGGGTGATATTTGCCATAGTTGCCACACCTGGCCAGGTAGGTTGGCAACTGCAGTTTTTATTATTATTTTGAGCTATCAGAAATGTGTTAATGTCCATCTGTTTCATTTTCTTCTGTCGCGTCTTACGACATTCACGAGATGATATGGGGTAGTGAATTCTCTTATTCTTCTACCACACAGCCATTACATGACATTAATAATTTAGTGTCAATATCTATTCAACTTAAACTATTGAAGCATATCAGAAAAATAATGTACTATTATTTACGTGGTTCAGGAGTTACTGAAGACATTCTACAAAACGCCTGGAGTGTTGATGATTTCTGGACTTGTATCCTGGGATCTGGTGGCTAAGAGAGACAACAACCCATCTAAACGCACACACCCAAATCTTTACACCTTTCATAAGTTTACTGATCGCAAGGTATATTTCAAGTTATTTACACTTCTACTTGAAATAAATTATTATGAATTTTAAAATTAATATGTGTGTACAAAATTTTATTATTGTATTATGTGTGTACTAAGGTGTTCAAAAATAGCGATAATGATATATGACTACTGTCGTTTCTTACTGGTTCTTCCCAGGACAGGATTTTTCCATACCAGTAGTAAAATCATTAATGACTTTTAATTTTAGTTTTTTGAAGATGATGGTCTGTTCCAAGTAATAGACTATATGTTGTTTCGGAATCATTCTATCATCATTCATTTTATTTTTTTACTTATCTTGCAGATATTCTTTTTTTACTAGCCAGTTCTTACTATTTAAATTGCCAAAGAGTTAGTGCCGTATTTGTACTTTTTATAACATCCCTCGTAATTATCCTTAATTTACCAATGAGTTTTTCTGTTTAATAATTAAGTTTTGTGTCTTTACTTTTTATTCATTCAAAGTTCTGAAATATATTTGGGTAGATTCAGTAAGATTGATAGGATTTAAATTTTGTATATTACAGTACCGTCTGATAGTAAGTGGATGTAGTGCTGGCCACTCTATACTGGTCTCTGAAGAGGGCGAAGCTTATACTTTTGGTACGTATTTCATGAAACTAAAAAAAGTTTCAACTTCACCAATATTACACTATTAACCATTTAATTGTGCTGTGAGTATAGATACGGAACAAAGAAATATGAACATTTGCAATTGTTTAACTATTGTTACTTTTTCGTGCACAAGAAAGTTGAGATTGTTTTAAAGGATTTGATATGTCCTTAGTCCTAACTGAATTAGAAATTACATAGCTACTTATTCTATCACTACTTATAACGTCGTGCCAAGTGACGATTTATAACACGAATTACAAAAAAAAACTATGTTAATTAAGTACTGTGGATGTCGTATAAGTGGGAAACAAACCAGGAGATGAGGGGGGAACAAAGGGGACACCGCCTGCCAAGCATGAAGCGTGACAACTATGACAAAAATAAGAGGCAATCTTTTTATATGTTTAGCATTGGACTTAGATAGCTTGTAATGAATGAATTTTAATAAAACAAGTTTTAACTTACAAAGATGTCTAGAACTACTACTAGAACACATTAAAGATGCAGAAAATGTGAATCTGGTAAATCATAAATAATTTTAAACACTTATATGGTCTGATAAAAAGGATAAAGGCGCTAGGGCTCCATCTTACTTACGAGGGTGGATTGAAAAGTACTCGGCCTAACCAAGAAAATAAACACATACTAAATCAGTTATATTTTTATTTTTCTACATAATCACCATCAAGTTCAATACACTTTTGCCACCTCCCCTTCCAAGCATTTAGACTGTTGAAAAAAAATTATTCTTCCTTAGAGTCAAAATATGCGTCTACAGCTGCTTTGACCTCGTCGTTTGTCGAAAATCTTTGACCTCCCAAGTACTTTTTTAGGTTAGGGAACAGAAAGAAGTCTGATGGTGCCAGATCAGGTGAATACGGCGGATGCGGTAACAGTTCAAAGCCACAGTTGTGAATTTCAGCCATTGACTGTACTGACGTGTGAACACGGGCGTTATCTTGATGAAACAGGACTTTTCTTCTGAGCATTCCTCGACGTTTTTCTTTTATTTCTACTCGTAAACGACGTAGTAAGGTGCAGTAGTAATCAGAGTTTATAGTCTGACCCATTTCAAAATAATCAATCATAATCACACCTTTCGAGTCCCAGAATACTAAAGCCATCACCTTATTTGCCGACAAAATCGACTTAGCCTTTTTAGGGGTGGTGAACCAGGTCTTCTCCACTGTTTTGATTGTTGTTTTGTTTCCGTTGTACAGTAATGAACCCATGTTTCGTCCATAGTAACAAAACGATTCAAAAAATCATCTGCATCGGCTTCAAATAACTCCAAACAGTCGCGTGAAATAGTCAATCGCGTCCTTTTTTGTTCAACTGAAAGCAGTCGCGGAACCCACCTCGCAGACACCTTGTGGAAACCCAACTCGTTGACAATGATGTTTTGAGTTCGTTCATAAGAGATGCCTATAATCTCGGCTATCTCTCTAATTTTTAATCTGCGGTCTCCCATTATTAAATCAAGTACTTTTTTTAATATTTTCGTCAGTAGTTGACGTCGAAGGCCTTCCAGAGCGGGGTTCATCTTTCATACTCTCTCTACCACGCTTAAATTCTGCTATCCATTTTTTGACGGATGAATATGACAGAGCATAATCGCCTAATGTACTGACCATGTCATCATGGATGGCTTTTGATGATAGCCCCTTCTTATGGAGGTACTTAATGACGGCAAGCTGCTCGATTTGCTCCATTCGCGGAAATTATGTCCGATTACTTTGTTAATAAATTTATAAAATCACAACTAATTATCGCACACGTTTCGAACTGCACACAATGAACTAGTCTGAACTGAACTAAATAATGTGGGTAGATTTGATTTTTAGAATTGAATGGATCTGTGTTAGGCCGAGTACTTTTCAATCCACCTATGTACTTTTAGCTAACTGAAAATGGAGGACAATCTCAATTACAGTATACAACCCGTATGGATAAAGAATGGGATTAGAAATGGCGGTTCATCGAGCCCGTCCCGTCATGCACAATAAAAGACATACATAATCCTTATTTAGACTTAAGATAATCATTAAGATAATCATTAATAACCATTTATTTATCTTATCAATATTTCTTTTATAATAAATCTGTAGAAAGGTTGTGCCTGTAATTCTAATATTTTCTGGAAAAAACAAATCCATGGGACTAAACAAAGAGTACTGAAGCCATATTAGTGGTTTTTAGAATTTTTGTCTGTCTATCTGTCTGTGTATTAAAGATTTACGCAAAAAAACTAAACAGATTTCCATGAAATTTTGTGTGTAGATGATAGTTAGGGACTCAGGGCTACTTATAGGCTAATTTTTATCCGATTACGGAACTTCAAAACAGTTCAATCATAACGAACGAAAGATACAAGAACGAAAGTTCAATCAGACTAAGGGATCAAAAAAAGACAAAGGGATAAGCAACGCCCCCCGAAACTCGATTCATTTTCAAGATATCGTCTTAATACGCTGTGTGTTAGCACCGACTTCTGAAGCTATTACGCGGAAATTATTTTATTACTTTTAATCCTTGAAGTCGTCTTTTATTTTTTTTATTACAAATCTAATATTTTTTCCTGTACTATTTTAAGTACTTTATTTTTAGGACGTAATACATGCGGTCAATTGGGCTTTGGCGATACGGTTACCCGCAATGTACCTGAAGTTGTACCAGCTCTAAAAGGCATGAATATTATCCATGCTGCAGTGGGCAGAAACCATTCATTGTTTGTTACTGGTTAGTGTGTTTTGTTTATTGTTTTGACTACTTTACCATTAAATAAATGACACATATGCTTTAGATGGAAAATAGATTTTATATAGTTTGATGGCTGTGGCGATACTCGTACGAATCCCTCACGGAACACAAATAATTGTTAAGTAGGTTGATTTGTACAGGAGAAAATTCTAGTGTAACATTTTTTAAATATATATTTAAAAATTGTACTGCACATATTTAATATTGGAAAATATACTTTTTAAGAATAAGCAATGTCATATTAGCATGTAAGAGTATAGTACTACCCTAAATCATCCCGTAAACGTCGGAAGAAGCTGCTATGGGAAGTGAAATGTAAGATGGCCATCAAAAAATTTTGAAAACATCTCATAATAGTAAAAAACTACAGTTACAAATCTGGCTGCCGAGTGTAGAAACTGTGACAAATATTTGCCTGTCACGTGTAGGGGTAATCTATATAGGAGGGCTATTTAAGCAGACATTTGATAGGCTGCAATTAAGGAATAAATGAATATTGATGTTCCCATCACTCAACTAAGAGTAGTGGAATGGGGGATTCGAACTCACGTTTTATTAGTCTCGCAGGGTATATCATTAACAACAAAGCTACTGTCGCCTGAATATTTTTGTAGCCTTGAAGATTGTTAGTAAAAATACAAGAATTATGAAATTTTAAATACATTATTTCCAACATTATTTAACTGTAGCAATGGCGCGATCATATAGCTTGGATAACTACTGATGGGGAAGAAAGGTTTTCAAATAACAGCCTTGTACCGTTGTGGTAGGCATGCAAAATCAGACAGTACCGTGTTTTATTGCATTCCTTTCAGGCTTTGCTCAGCAATGGACTTGTGAATGCCTGTATTGACAATGATGAACAATTTATGTGACAATAATTAGTTGTAAGTTGATCCTGTTTATTGACAATCATAGAATTAAAATAACATTTACATAAATTAATTTAAATAATTTGAATGAATACTTATTTTTGTTTTGTACTTGTAGTTAAATACAAGTTACAGTCTATGTATGTTCCACTGTTGAGCACAAGCTGCTACGCTTCATCATTGAGGAGAAGCGTACGCCACGCTGGCCGAATTGGATTGGATTCGTTTTAATTTCTCAGATATTTGTCTTGCATTCGATCGCTTATCACCTGAGCTTTACCGTCTGCTTTATTTCTAGAATAATTAATATTCGCCGATGTCTGTTAGAACATATTTAAAAATCTAAAAATACATAATCAAACAAATAAAATGCAGATACGGGAGCAGTGTTCGCCTGTGGCGACAATAAAAGCGGCCAATGTGGCGTTGGCAACACCACGCCTCAGGTCCTAAAACCCACACGCGTGAGACACACGTTAGTATTTGTTTTGTTGCCATATTAATGTCATATCGAATATGTATATTCTATACTCTTTGAAAATTTCTTAAAAGGCTAAATTTCAAAATAACCTGAAATAATAAAAAATAAATTCTTAATTTGAATATTTTTTAACTAAATTGTGTTTTAAAGTAGATTTTAGTAATGTCTTAATTGATTTTGAAAATAAATTTTACTAAAGCCTTTTTTTAACATTTCAGTAAGAATAAGAAGTTCAGAAATTATGAAGGAATAAGTTTGTGCCAGATAAAGTTGTTTGATTTAAGTATGTTTTTATTATTAAGAACTCTATTACGACACATGGTATTTAGTATTTCTTTATAATTTTTAGTGGAACACCTATAGTGAAAGTCGGTTGTGGCGCCGAATTCTCAATGATACTGGACTGCAATGGGGCACTTCATTCATTTGGATTGCCAGAATACGGCCAATTAGGTATATATTTTCTTTCTTTTTGAATAAAACTACATATTTCCAAACATTAATTTGAAATTATATGCTAACTAATAATCTGCTGATGCTTGGTGATTTATAAGTATTAGTAATTACATACTGAATAACTTTTTTTACCGTTTGGAAAAACAATGTATATGACCAGAATAGAAGCCTGTCACTGATATTTTACAATTTTTTTTTCATTAACAAATAAAATAGATCTATTAAAATATTACTAATTTGAAGTAACCTTTCCATACTGAAAAATAAAAACAGTGATGTAAATGTTGGGATACATTTTTTTATAAGATAGGGTGACAAACGAGCATAAAGTCCACCTGATGGTAATTAGTATTTGCTGTGGCCCATAGACATCTGCATCTATTCTCGATTACAAATCAAAATGTAGATGCATTGTCACCTCTGAGAACTATGATGGAATGCCTTGTTCCCAGTAAAAAGGATCTCTGGTTCTTTACACCCACTATATGAAACACAGCAGCAATGAGCTGCTATTTCACAATGGTATTCTGTGAGAGCATGGTCCTTACCCAGTTGAGCCGACCCATTGATGCTACAAATATACTACTAATATAGTTAATATACTACTAATTTAGTTGCAGGATGGCTCTCCACGTATGATAATGATCAGGCAATAATTGTGTTAAAATAGATAATACCCACAACATTATTTATTTGTGAAACCTTCACTTATTGGGACTCAGTATTATAAACACATCTAATTTTTAGTTATAACAGTATTATAACTAAAAACTGTAGAAGACTGGAGAAAATAAGAACATTAATAAGAAGTTGATCTTTTTTTTTATATTACAACATAAATAAAAATATTTAGCAGATGCAGCGGACATGTCTAACTAACTAACATGTCTAACTAAAATGTTTCTCTTGTCGATCTTGTCTTACAGGATATGTTCTAGTTGCACGTAGAATAGAATTGCCACACGTAAAACATAAACTTCTATGACCAAAAGCAGGCAATCCTTCACTAATTGTTTTGTTTGCTTGCTCTTGAAGCAGTGTCAAACACTCTGTACAAAGCACACATTCTGAAGACAACTGCAATAAAAACCATGAATTAAAAAGTGTGTTTTTAACCTTTTTGACATTATCTGTCTTCTGTAACATATTCACAGAAGTAACTAAATATGCAATCAAGCCTTTTTGGCCTCAAACAGGTTCGTTTTTTGTTAATTATTTGTTATTGCCTGTGCTGTCTAAAATAAATATTTCTTTCATTCTATAAAAATGTTTTGTAAGACGGTACGATGGTAGAGATTTGACTTTCTTAGGTATATATTCAAAGAGTAAAATAAGATCTGCTTACTTGAGTAGGAGTTATCCACGACTGTAACAAATTAATCATTGAAGTAGATGCTTGTTCCAATGAATGTATAGGTAGGTTTCTGGGTATAAAAAATGAACAATTGATACATCGTTTGTTATGCCGGGTGACTGACGGTGTCAATCGGTCGACTCCACGACTCGACATATTTGCACAATTAAATATACAGAAAAAAAGTTCACAAAATACTGACAAGTTTTACTTCTCAACACACAATTCAATAACTAACTAATCTCAACTCTCAAAACACAGACAGTTGTGTTTGTTAGAACAAAGATATGGCGTGGTCAGCACAGAGGTCAGATGCACTTAACTGGTTTTACGGTTCTGGGTTCCAGCCTTTCGGAATCTTCAACTTTATATATTTTTTAAAACCGTATGTAGATTGTTTTAAATGGAGCATAAAGCGGTTGAGCTGTCGTCAAAATCTCCTAAGAACTTCGCAATGTGACGCATCAGCATATTGTGAAGAAAAAATATATAAAAATGAAGATTCCGAAAGATATGATATGCTCAGAAGGGCTAGACTCCGGAGCCGTAAAACCAGTTAAATAAACATAAAAAATAATACAATATTAATATGCATACTTTTAAACTCAAAAAAAAAATTCCCTGTTCAAAAATAAAATCCCCGGACGCGTAATGCCATAAAAAATTAGGACACTAATTACTATTAAAATTTAGTCTTGATGCGCGAGACTTTTTGGTACCACTTTTGGTCATTCTCCTTTAAAATAAATCAGTTAAAACCTATCGAAATCCAAATCATACGCACCCTGTTAAATGTCAATCAATTAATTAGAAAGGCAATGCTATTTAATGTAGCCAAACGACACTGGCCGATGGCCGTACCCACCGTAGGCCTCATTGATGTCCTTTCACAGGGTCGCAGGCGCAAATGCCTTCCGCGCTCTCATTTCATTTCAGTCAACTGCGATTAGCTATGGCGTGACGTCGTTTTGTTTATATTTCTGTTTGTGTATCAGCCGCCCGCTGATAGTTATCGTAAACATATACCAATATTTTAAAGTCGAGTACCTAGCAATGATGAGATTTCTTGTCTGATGTAAGCTTAGACGGTGCGAGACGAATGTACACAGAACAAAAAAGGGGTGATTTACCTGCTCCTCAAATTCTCAGCACTCATTTAATATTAGGAACATATCAATGCTTAAGACGCCATATTGGACTACTTCTAACGACACCTGAGAAGGAGCACCCGCCAAGGCGCTCGTCGGCTTGGCGTAGACCAGTATGTGTAACGGAAACTACTTCATTCAACGAATATGCATCCATACCATTTCTCACCCGTGCAAGCTTTGCACGCGCCGGACCCCGGAACACGCAAAGAGTTATGTCGTTGGCTCCAGAACCATGCACAGGCAAATGCTTGTGGAGCGACGAGTCGATATTTAACCGCGTTGGAATATTTACAAAGTTTACAATGAGCACTGGTAGAGTTTCCAAAACCCATACAAAATCAAAGAACATGCCCATCAAGTTCGTTTCAGTGTTAATGTTTGGGGGGCAATCATTAACGACCACGTCATTGGTCCAATATGGATTGAAGATCAATTGACGGGAATAACGTATCTGCAAATGATACGTTCCTTCATCGACACAATGTTGGAAAACTTTCCTCTGAGCCATCTGCAAGTAATGTACTTCAAGCACGACGGATGTTCAACTCATTACGAACTATTATCTATGCGCGCATATTTGGACAGTCAATTCGTTGATAGGTAGGATAGGTCGAGGTGGACCTGTAAACAGGGCCGGCGAGATCATTAGGCCTAACACCTCTAGAATTTTATTTGTGGGATGAACTAAAATGATTAGTGTACACAGAAGAAGCAAAAAGTGTTAGTGATTTAAAACAGTGTATAATAGACGCATTTAATGTGATAAAAAAGATAGACATGCTTTGAAGGTTAACAAACAATTTACAAAGACATGCTAGTTTGTGTTGTGAAGTAAAAAGTGAAAATTTTGAACAATTTATGCGATATTGCTAAAAAGGTAATATTTTTTTTTTTTTGTAAATAATAATTTTTTAAATATCAATCAGTGTAGTTTTTAAATAAGTTGATTTCGATCTTTTAAATACCTCTAAGATGTTGCAGTATACAGTAGGTATAAAAATTATTATTAAAAACTATTTATCAATTCACTGCAGGATAAAATTTAACATGTAATAACCGTAAAAGTAGGAAGGAAAGATTGAAATGACAAAATAATAATCTGAAACGAAGAGTAATCGGAACAGTTCGTATTTTATTAAAATTGACTCGGTTAATAAAATACGCACCGACTGCAGCTGAAGTCACTCCCATCGGAACCGAATCCGGTGGGAGTGACTTCAGCTGCAGTCGGTCGCTACGAATGTATGTCGCATCCAAATATAAAATAAGACTTATTTATAAACACTTAGTCATAACGCACATCATGTAATGTATTAGCTTTTTGCATTCTACAATGCTAACTATGCTGAATTTTAAGTGCTATTTGTTACAAAGGGAACAAATGCAGCAGTTTATCTTTAATACCGCAACATTCAATAGCGCTTTTGCATTGTGGCTAGAAATTTTGTCGTAAAGAAAGTGAACCTAACTAGTCATTCTGTATTAAAGCCAGATATTGTCTGCCGTTTTAGTCAACATATCATAACATAATTCCGGCTGGATGTCAGTAATCTGCATTCGTAAACGGCGCCCAATCAAAAAACACAGCTCCAAGCATTATGAATGCTAGTATTTATATATATCTTATTGAATACGCCTGATTTCCAATTTTGGCCGCAACAATATGTCGGGCCACCCCCACTCGAGCACCTGGCGCCTACAAAACGACGATGAATGCCTAACGAAACAAATCTGCATGCGTCTCGCTCGATTTTACAACTTTCATTCATTAGAGATCGTAGCCTACGCCGTTTAAAACAATATCACCAATTTTTAGTTTTACGCAAATGCCGAAGAATGAATTGTTTTTATTTCTTTTTTGTTTTGGAAATACTGAGATTTTGCCTATTAGTTATATTTTATAAACACTTTAAAAAATAGCTTCTATTCTACTTACGGTTACGTTACTTACGGCTTAAAAGCACGTTATTATTTTCCAAACGGTTAAAAAAGTCATAGTATATATATATATATGTTAGCTAAGCTATCCGCCCCGGCTTCGCATAGTTGATTTCTGGATCTCAACAACAGTGTCAACTACCGGGTTCAATTTTGAAATTTAAACCATTCTCCAATCAATTTATTAACACATAAAATTTCAATATATATATATATAAGACTACAGCACATTTGTGGTGAGGTACCAGATAAATGCTCGGTCCTATTGAGATCAAATCCAGTCCGAAAGAGAATCTATGTTTGAATGTGCGATTCCGTCACTGCAGGCAGTCTCTGAATGGCGTAATGCCAATCTTATGAAATTCACCACCTCCAAAATACAAGCATATCTCTTCACTGTTAAAAGGAACCTGTTCACCTTTGATTTTAATCTCTGGGTTGTGTCTTAAGGAGTACACTGACTGACTTCGCTTGTTGAGTTTGTTCTCAACTATAGGCTTTTCAATGAGTTCAGAGCCAAATCAACTTTAAGGAAACTCAGTTTCCTTGTAAGCTTTTTGCAGTACTTCATGCGAGGTCAGCTTCTTACCTTATATAAACTGCAAGTCCGATCATACGTACTGCTGCTTTGGATCAGTGCAGAAACATGATCATATTTAGTGGCTTTGATGGTAACCTTAATGATTGGAACCAATCACGTAAGCCTCGGGCACAGGGGCAGGGCGCAGGGCATGCATTTTGGGAAGTGTGCTAAGGAATTATATGATTTGATTCTCACCTCCCCTTTCTACCATCGAACAGATAGGGTCTTCATCACTTTTTAGTCGATATTTCGCGCATTTTAACAAAACGGTTTGCTTAGTCTTTTGTAATGCGTACAGCAATGGAATAGAGTAATTTACTCATCACCACATACTACTGTGGCTGAGATTGTAGCCCTGCTTTATGAAGATTTAAAAAAAAACTATATAGGGGAATCCATCACCCATTAAGTGTCGTAAAGTGCGACCATGGGAAAGTCTTTAAGATATCCGAAAATGATGATACATCCACAGTCCTCCTGCTAAATACGGTGACAAAGCAACTCCTTCAATCCAAAAGGCCTCATGCTATAAATGGAATATTAAAGACAGATAATGAAGAAAAAATACCACCTGGTTAAATTTCTTTTTATTTTTTTCAGGACACAACACCGATGGTAAATATTTCTTGACGTCTACAAAGCTGTCATTTCATTACGAGACTGTGCCCAAACACATCGCACTATTCTTCGAAAAATCCAAAGATGGTCACGTCACGCCGGTAAAGGATGTGGATATAGTCGATTTTTCCTGTGGGAATAACCATACAGTAAGCAAAAACAAACTTAAATTATAATAATTAACATATTAAAAATGCAGAAGGGAAGAAAGGTTATTGAGTGACTGTCTTGTACCATTAAGCGGATGTAGGGCGGCTCACAAATAGATCAAGAAATGACCTATAAAAATGATAAAACTCTTAAAATTTTACATAGTTTAGTTTAGTTAGTTTACGATGGGCTGTTTTCCGAAACTCCACGTCTAAGCGCGTATTTTGCGTGTGGGCAGTAATAATAATCTTATTCGAGCCATAATATATCCCTGAAGAAGCTCAGCAGTCCCTTGATGTTGCAAGCAACTTCGGGGAGCGATCCCGGCGTGCCGAGATGTTTAGCCCTATATGAAGCGACTCCTGGACATGTCAGCAACACGTGAGCCGCCGTTTCTTCCTCTCTCATGCATGCCCTGCACAGGGGGCTGTCAGTAACACCTATGGTGAACAAATGTTTGTTAAAAGAGCCATGTCCTGTGATAGCACTTGTTACTATCCTGATCTGTGGCTTGTTCAGTCTCATTAGAACCTTGGTTAGACGACTGTTTATTTCAGGTAGGGCTTCCCTAGCTTGTCTACAGTTTACTAAATTTTTCCAAAGCAGAGCGTGTAAATTATTGAAGTATACGTACCAGTGAACGAATGTAGCCAAAGGGGATTGGTATTATTGGTTCCGGCCCTATAGTTGCTAGGGCCGATCCCCTTCTGGCCAGTTCATCTGCTGCATCGTTGCCTCTAGATCCACTGTGTCCCTTGATCCATTGCAGAGTCACATTGTTGTACTTACACCTCATTCAATCGTTGATAGCACTCGTGTATCAGTCCCGAGTTTGTCACATTGCAACTCAGAGCTTGTTGTACCGCCATACTGTCGGTCAGTATTCTGATGGAGAAGTCTTTCTTTCTTCTTTCACCTTCCTAGCATCTATTGCTATGGCCGCTTGGATGATACCCATGCATTCAGCCTGGAAGACTGTGTTGTGGGTACCTAGCGGTGTGCATATGTGGATATTAAGGTCTTCAGAGAAAGCCCCAGACCCCACACCTTCATTTGTCTTAGAGCCATCTGTGAAAACTTTGAGCTCTCTTGGACCCAATCCTTCCAGATGGTCAGTTTCCTTCAATTGTATCCTGTACTTCTTATCGAATACAAATTGTTTTGGGATCCTATCATACTTGGCTTGTAAGATAGGAATTTTTGAGTAAATTCTATCGATTATATCTGTATGGGGGACTCTACTCTTACTTAAAAGATTTAGGGTCTTGAGTCTAATGGCAGCTATTTTGCTTCTTGTTGTATATGTAGATGAAGCGGTGTTAGCTCCAGCATAGCCTCCAAAGCTGCTGTTGGTGTTGTCCTTATGCAGCCCGTGGCAGCCATACAAGCTAATCTCTGGTAACGCTGAAGCTTTTGTATAGTGGTGGCTTCATTGGTTTTGGTCCACCATACTAGAGAGCCGTATGAGATCATGGGCCGAATTACAGTTTTGTACAGCCACAGTATAATTTTTGGCGTTAAACCCCATCGTTTGCCGATCATGTGTCTGCACTGCCAGAAAGTTAAACTAGCTTTGCTGATTTTGTTTTCTATGTGTTTGTTCCAGTTAAGTTTACTGTCCAATGTAAGACCTAGGTGTTTTACCTCGGAAGAAAGTTGGAGTTTTGTGCTGAAAAGACTTGGAAGATGATAGTTATTCAGCATTCGTTTTTGTGTGAACATTACTACAACCATTTTATTTGGATTAACGGTTAGGTCATATTCCCTGCACCATCTCTCCACAATACGGAGAGCCGCTTGGGTCAGGTCGCACACAATGCTTGCTGTCTTACCAGAGACCAGTATTGTCAGATCATCTGCATAACCGACTGTGTAGAAATGATTAGCGTTTAATTTGCTGATGAGTTCATTAATGACCATATTCCTACAGGAGAGGTGAAAGAACCCCACCCTGCGGGCATCCTTTCATGATCTGAATTGTCTGAGATTCACCAGTAATCTTTATTGTTCGTGTACTGAGCATGTTTACTATCCAGTTAATCAGTGCCGGTTCAACATTATGTCTACTTAGGGCACCTTTTATGCTGGAGAAATTTGTTCTGTCAAAAGCACCTTCTATGTCTATGAAGGAGCCTAGACATATTGCTTTGTTTGGTTGATGGCCTCTTCAATCTTTGTTATTACCTGGTGAAGTGCCGATTCTGTTGATTTACCTAAGCTATAGGCTTGTTGTTTTTCGTGTAGCGGTAAGTTAATTAGCGCCGACCCTCTCAACTCCCGTTCACACATCCTCTCCATCGTCTTTAGGAGAAAGGATGTGAGGCTAATAGGTCTTTAGGGTCTGTATAGTCGTTCTTACCTGGTTTGGGTATGAACGTGACTTTCACTTCCCTCCATCCCCTAGGAACATATTTAAGAGCCAGACATGCTCTCATTATGGCAACAAGTCTGACTATTAGGACTTTAACCCCCCCCCACCCCACTGAATAAGTGCCGGGAATAAGCCGTCAGGTCCTGCTGCCTTATAGGGTTGGAAACTATGAATGGCCCAATGGATTTTGTCCATCGTCACCACTCTTTGTGCTAATTCCCAGTCTTCTTTTGTTGGTGTCGGTGCATCTTCATGCCGGTTCACCCTTTCACCTACACAGCAACCTGGAAAGTGAGTATCAATTAGGATGCGTTGGGTTTCATCCGGCGATGTTGAGTAGCTTCCGTCGGGTTTCTTTAAAGAGA
The DNA here is from genome assembly GCA_907164705.1 of Parnassius apollo. Classification (NCBI taxonomy): domain Eukaryota; kingdom Metazoa; phylum Arthropoda; class Insecta; order Lepidoptera; family Papilionidae; genus Parnassius; species Parnassius apollo. The sequence continues at coordinate 772,042 of CAJQZP010000963.1, read as the reverse complement.
TAGATCCCGGCGTGTTCTGTTTAGCTAGGATTTTCCTTATCTGATTTGCTTGTTCACAGGTTTCTATGCTACCACAGAATTTGCGCCACCCTGTTGAGCAAATTGAAAATTTTACATATTTGATGTCCCTTCTTACTTCAATATGCTTAGAAATAATCATTCTAGTCAATAGCATTAAGATAATAATATACCATTTTTATGTATTGTAATTAAATATTTATCTATAACTATACCTATGTTTATTGGCCAATACATATTATGGTAAAAGACTAAGCAGAGAGCGAGGATTTATTGTAAACTTATTATGTAATTAGATAGCTTGCTATAGATTAGAATAACGTATATAAGTATTAAATATGTATTTGCAATGAATAATATAGATTCTTTTTTATATTTTTATATAATTTCATTTTTGTTTTTTGATGTTTTGGATTTTTTTGCATTTTTGTTTTTATCTTTTTTCACTTTTGTTGTTTTATATTATACAAATATTATTCTTAAAACTAAAACTTTAACATACTAATATGCTAAAAAGCATCTGTGTAACTTTTGAGGGCTTCAATATTTTTCTTCTGTCTGTTATGACTCAACCACAGCACTTGTAAACACTTGCATGAAACGGGTATGCTGTGTATGTGAAATATTGTATTGTGTGTGGATGTGCATGTGGTTTAGCATCTGATCGGAAAAATAGACTGAAAATGACTTTTATTGAGACAACTTAGCGATCGCAGCCCCTCACTTATTTTGTCCATATTTCTGGAACACTATTTTTACAGCAATTGTTCTCCTTCTCTCTAACCTCCATGGTCCAAACTAACCGCCAAAGCCTCCCTCTTGAACTCTTACGCCAAATTTATTTACACTTTGTCCTGTCACTAAGCAGTTACATATGTTATAAAATAAGGCTTTCTTGGGTTATGAATTTCTGCACCAGAAATAGAAAACTCCTTTTGACCTTGGATTTGATAAAATGCTTGAAATAGGAATTGTAACAAAGTTGATGCCTGGTATATGGCACTAGTGCCATCTAGTATCGAATAGAAGAAATAGAAGCGTCAAGATCTTTCTTGAAAAATCGCTAACGCCATCTAGTGTGGAGTAGTAGAACTAGGAGAGCTTTCTAGAAAAATCCTTGCTAAAACTTTCAACATTCTACTCGAACATTCTAGATGTTTTCAGTAGAAAAGTCCCGATATAAAGCCGTTAAGGGCCGCTACCGAGTGAGTATTGAATTGGCAATACAAGTGAATACTCCAAAGCGATATACCTCCGAACTAAAGTGTTACGTGTGATTAATTATTAGTGTGTTTTAAGTTTAATTGGTGTTTGGTAATTAAAGTGTCAATTTTGGTAATTCAATTGGCAGTTTTTCTTGTCTCGAACACCAAGCTCGTAACAATAATATCCATTTTTAGAAGGTGCGGAAGCTTGTACTAAATACTTTCATGCGCAGTTTAAAGATCGCGTGCAACGCAGCAACGAAAATCTGCAGCAGTGGGCCCTTGAGGTGGAGAAGCTGGTCCAAAAAACATACCAGTCTGTACCTGCACTCATTGAAGTGAATCTGGTGCGGAAGCTTGTACTAAGCAGTGTTAAGTAGACACATTAAATTTACAACTGGTTTTTTTTTCGTTGTCAGGTGGCTATAGACTCTAAAAAACGCGCATACAGTTGGGGTTTCGGCGGCTTCGGTCGACTTGGACATGCGGAGCAAAAAGATGAAAGCGTCCCACGCCTTATCAAGTACTTCGACTCGCAGGCACGAGGAGTGCGCTCTGTACACTGCGGTGCTACATACAGTCTCGCTGTCAATGAGCATGGTAATGTTAAATCGTTTCATTTTATTTATTTATTTATCTATTTGTTCCACTGCTGAACATTGGCCTTCCTCATTCCAGGTTGATTTGATTCATCAGATTGATTGTGAGCTCGAAGCCTCTGAGCCCACAGAAATAGTAATAATAAGACAATAGAAATGCATTTGCGCTTGATTACTTCCAAAACCGGTGTCGCCACATCTTACCGTATTATAAACACATATGCAATGCACAATTATATCTAATATTGCGTGTGCGTGCGTGAGTGATTGAGTGCTTGCGCGCGCGCGTGCGTGCGTGCGTCGAAACGCACGCATTGTTTTTTTTTTTGTGTGTGTGTGTGTGTGTGTGTGTGCGTGCGTTTCGATAGAGAAGATCTCAATGTGGAATAGATTTGGTGTGGTGGATAAACTCATTCGGACGAGTAGATTTCGAAAAACATCAAAAATAAAAATTTTGAACAACTTTTTTTGGCATAGCTTCTTTACCGCTAGGCTTTACCGGTCGATTTCAACCTTACAACCTCTAAAAATGACTTCGAATGCCGTTTGAAAAATAAAAATCGATTCATTCGTTCGTGAGATATCGACGGAGAGAGAATTCGAAACAAAAAATTTTATAACATAATTTTGAGATTTCGCAACATAATTTGGTGAAATTTGGAGTGCTTTGCATTTGAAATTAGCGGAAAGTTCCGGGGATGGCCTGCAGGGTCAACCAATTTTTTTTTTTATTATTATGCTACAATTCACTATTATAATAACATAAATTCACGTACGACGTTCCCCGCGCAACTAAACCACGAACCACGAAATGGTGAATGATGTTCGTCAACACATACTAGCGTCGAAGAGGTCACGCGTCTATGCGACTTCCATTGTATTATTATTACAATTTCTGTGCTCTGAGCCTGTACTAGTTTTCTATACCCTTCAGAGTGGAACACGGCAATGCAAGCAGTGCTCTGCTGTTGGTGAAACATATAGTAATGGGGCGATACCCAGGTGGAACCCTAGCCAGTAAATTATTATTTCCTTCCTTTAATAAATAAAAAAACAACAATAAAAATTTAAACTATGTAGTTCCGTTAATTTTAAAATGAACTAATTTAGATATATGTATAGCAATACTTGAGATTCACCTTAATTACTTCAATCATTTAAGTATTTGTGTATGATTTTCTTGCAGGGGTACTTTTTATGTTTGGGCAGACAAAGCGAACCGGAGAAGCCAATATGTATCCCAAACCAGTACAGGACCTCACTGGTAAGTTTTATGTATGCCGAAAGTTTGTTGTAGTGTACAGGTACCATGTGATAGATACTCTTATAACCAATTCCCCATGAGCCTCAGCCATCTCGACTGCTACGCTGATGATACAAAAAAAATATCTGCTTGTCTATTCTGTAATCTTAGAGTAGCTGTGATGAAACTTCACAGAGAACAATGACAAGAGTGATTTACGCTATATTTTATTAGAAAAACACCTTGCTATTCGTTAATTTCGAATTGAGAGTTCACTGAGCTTGGTTACTAGGTCAATATTTTAAAAACTGAATATCATATCAACAAAAAAGCTAGATAGTAGAATGTGTACATTACAAGTGATGTGAAACTATCAAACTTTAAGTACAATACGTAACAGTATGCTCATGCACACATGCACAAAAATCCTGCTCGTCGCGTTTCAGTTTACGTTACGACATCGTACCGAATAACAGATACCAGTTATCGACCACAATCCGCAGCACGATTGTAAGCATGCGTTATTCACCAATGGTCCTGAGCAGAAGTGAACTTATTTAAAAAAAAATCGTTATTATCGTATATGTTTTTATGGTTTTTATATACAGTGATTACGATGATGTGCGAAGATTTAAAGTCATATTATTTTGAGGTTACTGAAGGAATTTGTTGTATTTGCAAATATGGTGTACTATTATATTCAAACTGTTTATCGTAATTATTTATTACAAACTGTTGTTTTATTGAAATATATCTTTATGTTTTCATTATGATAATAATTTTCAATGAGTGTCAATATAGACAAAACAAACTTTTTCCCTAAGCAAAATCTTAGGAGCGAATATGAGGTAGCATATCTCTATGCAGTACCGCGAATGTCTCGTAAATCCAATTTTAGCCTAGCCAAGATAGAATGCTAGGACCCTACACATACTCTGATATAACCAGCTTTTTTTTACTATGTATTAGGGTTGGGTTATATAAAAAGGTTGGTATATTTTTCATATAACAATTTAACGCTTGTAAAATCCAAATGAAATTATTGTTATGTTCTAGGGTGGAACATCCGAAGCGTGGGCACCAGTAACACATCCATAGTGATAGCCGCAGACGACTCGCTAATTGCCTGGGGTGTCTCGCCAACTTATGGAGAGCTGGTTAGTTATATCTATACATTGTCAAATATAGATTTTACAATATCGATGGTTTCCTTGTCGATTTTCAAACATTGTCCAAGTTTGAAACATAGCATTTTCAGGTAGTGACCAATTATTTCATTAAAGTTAAAAACCTTTCTCATCTCTTTCTCACCAGTACATTTATACACCACTGCTGCATAAAACACTTCTATTGTAAAGGGTCTAATAGTATACGAGGATTAATCCCAAAGCAATAACACCTAAAATTTGAACTAAAGATTAAAAAATGAAGCAGGTGAAGAAGAAACTTTTTTCGAATTTACCCCAATTTTTAGATCTTTTAACATATTTCTATATATTGATCGAAGTTTATTAGAATAATTAAAAGAAAAATCTTAAATAATATCTTATTACCATCGGACTTTATAGAAATTTATGGTGTATTGCCCATGCCCTGGTAGCTCAGGGGCTAACCGCTCGCTGTTAATTTCACAGTATGCAACCAACCTATAGTCTTTGCGTTATAGCATGGTGCGGGTGACAGCTTACAGTTTGGCGTGTCTAGAGATGAAATAATTTTAAATCGATTTAAAAAGGCGAATAATGATACACAAAATAAAGTAAAAATTATCGATTATATATCGGTATAAAAATTATTACATATATTTCTTTATAAACTACAATAGTATAAGTTCCCGTGACTTCGCCTGCGTAGTATTTATTATAATCGGATTTCATGGGTTTTAATTTTTTTGCGCGGATTCCTAATTCTTTTTCTAAAATAAATTTAGCCTGTGTTACTCCTTATGACATCAGCTATCTGCCAGTGCCAGCTATAAACCGAAACAAACATAGGGACATAGAAACATTTTAAAAATTGTTTTTGTCTTTGTCGGCGACAAGCATACAATCAACCAGTGACGAATTTTGTTTTAAGATTATTTCAATTCCTTAATTAGTGTAGTGTCAATCAACCAGTGACGAACTTTATTTTAAGACTATTATAATTTCTCAATTAGTGTGATTAGCATATTAACTCTTATTAGAATATAATTTAAATATAATTACAAAATTGAAAGGTTAGCCTTTAATGATAATTTTGTAAGGAAGTTATTTAAGCAAGAATTTGTATTGTAAATACTTACAAAAAATTTAAGTTTTGTTTAACGCTTAAAAACTGGTGTTAGATTAAAGGTTTATACGTAACATAATGTAAACAAAAAGAAATAAGTAGATTAGACATCTGTTTTAATAAATATAAGACAAAATGTATAGTAAATTAGCAATTTTGTAGGGTTTTTGTTCTATAAGTTTTGTATAGAGGACTTAAGGTTGCCCTAGTCGATGGCACGAACTAAGTGGTGGGTGGGGCAAAAATGCATGCTATCTCAGCCGACATCTCGTGCGAAAGGGATAGACGCTGTGATGAGCAGTAAGAAGCTAGTGCGCACACACATACGCACTCGAGTGACGCAATGCGCGACGGCATCATCGCGTACCTAGGTACCTATGCGATTCATTTTAGAATAATAACATAAACTCAAACGGCACTTGTGAACTTCGTGCCGCAATAGCTTAGCAATGAGTAGCTGCGCTGAGTGCCGCGGGTTCGAATCCCCCACGGAACAAATATTTTGTATGGACTACAAATAGTTGTTCTGGGTCCGGATGTTTGTTCTTATGCAATTTATATTTGTAAACTGCCTCCACGATACTGGAAAAAATCGGGGATAACGTATTTTAAAAAGAGAAAGGAGAGAGAAAGCAAATTGGTGTTATTGTAACTTAGAATCTGCTGTGTGAAACGTAATTATTATGAAACCAATTTATGTACTTAGTTGTTATGATGAAAGTTCTTATGTGAACTTAAGTAGATGTTGTTATTATATAATAATTCCATTGATTTGTTTTTACCGACTTTTTAACTGACTTCGAAAAAAGGAGGTGGTTCTCAATTCGTTGGTTTTTGTTTATGTATGTTCTGTCCCCCGATTTTTCGAATATGCCTGAACCGATTTGGATATATTTTCCAGATAATCCCACGGTAATCGACGATGATCAGATCAGGATCTGATGATGGGATTTTGGAGAAATCGGGGGCACTCTTCAATAAATGACAGCAAATCAACCGCGATTGCTGCTATCGCCTATCTATGCATTCTTTACGCAACCACACAATATAATATCACGCCTGTACCCACTAAAGGGACATAACTCTAAACTAAAAACGGTAACATAAAAAACTTTTTTTTGAAAAAAATATAACAATTTCTAAAACAAACACAAAAAAGTGTAACATAATTATGTTTTCTGTATGTTTTTGTATTTTACTGTAGGTTATGCAAATATTACTGTAGGTACTATGTATTCTAAATAGGTATTTACTTTCCATAGCTAGTTAGCTATAATAGCCCGCAGGCAACTCCCCGACCCCGAAGTTATATGTCAGCCAGTGTCAGGATAACTGCTTTTTCGACAGCGCGATTTTGATGTGAGTGTGGCTTTTATATAGGTAAATTAAATAAAAAAAATGTTAGTTTGTAAATTGTTTATTGATTGTTTGTGTTCAATAGCGGTTTGAAATATTCTCTTAGTACTTAGAAAGTTATTAACAACAGGCATTGTGTCACTGCAGGGACAAGCACAAACGTCTATCAAAATAGTAACGTATATAAACGGAATACTAACAGCATAGACTTCCTTACAGAAGTCCAAAGAACACGTCTAGTCAAGGTAAGTAATTAGAAGAAAACTACAATTTAGAGATCGATTGTAAATCAAATTCACAGTACAGACACAATTAGCGAAATATGAATAAAATTTTTATTTATTTTATGATAGATAACGCTAGTTGAAAACTAAACACTGTATGGGAATGGCATCACTGAACGAGTCAGGTGATCAGTCCAAACAAATAAAAGGCGCGATTGTAGAAAGAAATTCGTTACTTGGTCGGGGCTTGACCTGTTTATGCTATTCATAACGAAGGCTATAAATATGTGGGTATAACTTAGAAACTAAATCCTATGTGTACTTATCTGTATTCATAACCTAATATCTAAGGTAGGTTATTCTGTAATAAAAGTAAAGTAAAGTAAAGTTACAGCCTATATACGTCCCACTGTTGGGCTCAGGCCTCCCCTCATTTCTGAGAAGGTTTAGGGCAAGGAAGTGTCTGCCGCGCTGCCCAAATGCGTGTTGACGAACTTCACATGTCTTTGAAATATTTTTTTCTTATTCCTCAGACATGCAGGTTTCCTCACGATGTTTTCCTTCACCGCCGAGCACGTGGTAAATCAGCACTTAAAATTGCAATTAACAATTTCATTGGTGCCGGCGGGGATCGAACCCGGGTTACTCGCGTTCTGTTATATTTACAGCGAGCGTTAACCACTGAGCTACCACGGCTCTGTAATAAATTAAATCCAAAATATAGGTACTATAATACCATATCAAAGGTACTACTATTTTTTTAGTAGTAGCTTATATAGTAGTATAGTAAATTATATATAAAAAAATATGAGTATGTCTGAGGTAAGGTTAAATATAAACAAATATTTTGCCAAGTGCGAATCGGACTTCCGAGCTTCCGAGATTACAAGATTTAAATACCTATACATATTACTATCGATCAAAAAAGCCAAAAATACACGTTTCTTTTTCTAGTAGAAAATCCTTTAATTTCAACAATAGATATATTAGAATATGAGATTCCTATACGTAAGCAAGATTATCGAAAATCTAAAAATTACCTATTCTAATTCAATTAATAGATAATTTTAAGATTTTCAATAATCGTGCTTATCTATGAGATGTTTTCGTTAGTTAGCAAATTAAAGTAAAGTACCTAATGTACTATCTGTATCGAAAGTTCATTATTATGTACCAACTTGTTTTCAATTTTAACTAAACGTGCTTCAACAAACTTATGGGAACATTTTAGCAGCTATATTCATACCGGCTTCAGCAATGGACACGAACAAAAAAAGGAAGCAATTTTTCTAAATAAAAATGTAGATAATTACAACCATAAATAGATAGCAGCGGCTAACCTAGTGAGTATGTGTGAGTGCGCGCTGCGTCCCTCCTCCGTCCGTCCCACTGATCGGGGAAATAATTTGTAGCGAAAGGCAAGATGTTTTATAACAAAAACGGACGCGCGAAATTTTATAAACAGACCTTTGGTAGTCTGGATGTCACGAAAAATCTATTGAATGTATCTGTTTAAAATAAAATTATTTGCATTTTTGAACAACTAATCTATCCCTGTATGGTAACTGTTTTGCAATTTTCGTTCTTCTTATGGTATTTATTTCCGCCCAAAGATGTGTTAAAAATAGTGTTGAAATTCGGAAATTTCGACGCTTATAACTTTTAAATATACTCTTTTTTTCCTTTTTTGTTTCCATACAGGGCTAGATAATGATGAGACCAATTGAAATCATTTTTTATTTTGAACGTACATCATCAAACAGTGGAGTTATCGCCGGACTACGTTTGTATGGAAGAATAAGCGACTAGTGTACCCTTAATAGTTTTATATTATTATGTTATAGAACATAACTAGAGCAATCTAACAATATATAATTTGTAAGGGTTTTTTGAAAATTGTCAATAAATAAAGGCTCCTAAGATTTCGGCTCGAAGTAAAAACAACGCGCGAGATAGGGAAAACCGCGCTAACGCCCGTATGGTAACACTAGCGGGTATATAAGCCGAGCAAATTTCGGCTCAAATCGCAGTCGCAGCACAGCCGTCGAAAAGGCTACAACAATAAGGAAAAAGGAAGCCGAAACCTAAGGAACAAGAAGCTACCTAGAAGAAAAGTGTTTTAATTGCCTCCTCCCGGCTGATCGTCTATCTCTCTCTCTCTCGGGGTCCTAGTAGGGTCGTATCATACATACGCATTCAGAGGTGCGTGGGACGTGCGTCACCAGCACTAGGCAAGGAACGTACGTGATAAAGTGGGAGATTGTCCCAGGGCGACTGCGGGCACTGGATGTGTCCCTGCCGTCCGAAACAGTTGGTCCTTCGAAATCCGGATCCCTGCTAGAAGTATATAGAAGAATCCGTTCAAGATGCCGGTTACCAGGTCACAGAAGGGTGCCCCCTCACGTCCCGGGTCCCGTCCCTCAGATAAGGACGCGACAGGTGAAATGTCAGGATCAGAAGGGGTCACGTCTGCGTCAGCATCATCAGGAACAGCAGCTACGTCAGTTCTTCAGGCACTACGACCACAGAGGATACCACAACGACAGAGACCACAGTTGCCACCACGGCGGCATCCAAGAATGAAACCATACAGAAGAAAACGACCAAGAAGTCTCCAGAGGATATTCCAGACAAGGGCGTTCATGGCTCTGCCACAACCCTTAAGCCAAAGGGGGTCAGTCGTCGCGCCAGGTCTACGAAGACCACGAGCTCCTCAGCCAGGAAACGGGAGCTGGAAGCCAGAGAAGAATTAGCACGCATGGAGCAAAAGCAAGCTCAAGCTGCGGCGAATCTAGCACGCATCAGATTAGAGCTGGCACAATATGAAGATGAGGACTCCGTGGATGAAGACCAGGAAGACAGAACAGCACAGGTGCCGAACTAGATCGAGACATCAGTAATGGAAGAAAACAACATGGGAAAACACGAGCAACGAGGTCAACACCCTCCAGAAGAGCCAAATGTGAAGCCTGAAGAGAACTCCTCAACGAAAAAAGATACGAGTGAAATTCAAGCGCTGACGATAGCACTGAAGGAAGCCCTTACCACACGAGGACCAGTAGCTCAGCCGAAGTATATCCACGAGCTACCCTACTTCGATGGCAACAGCAGCGAGTGGTTGGCCTTCAAGGTGGTCTACGAAGATACCGCCCATATGTTCAACGCAGTTCAAAACATGGCTCGACTAAGAAGAGCACTAAAGGGCAACGCAAGAGAAGCCATCAAGAGCCTGCTGTACTCCGAAGCCTCTGCACTGGAAGTAACGCAGGCCCTCAAGAGACGATATGGAAGACCTGATGCATTGGTGCTGGCTGAATTGGATAGTCAGGGCATTACCGAAGATTTCTGAAAATCCAAGAGATATATGCGTCTGCGATCCAAATCAACAACAGCGTAGCAGCAATAAGGGGTTTGAAGAAACCACAGTACCTGCATTCACCTCAAATGGTAAAGCAAATTATAGAAAAAATGCCTACAATCCTGAAGTTCCGATGGTATAACTTTACGGCAGCAACAGAAGAGGGCGAGTTCTCCGACCTGACGATGGTCTCCAAGTTCCTGAACAGCGAAGCAGACAAATGTGGAGCCTTCGCGACCTCAGAAGAGAAGAGCGGGTTCAGAAGAACTCATCGACAAGCGACGCATTCTACGAGGGAAAAGGACTTTAAAGAAAAAGATACAAGACAGTCAACAGAAAAGACTTGTCCTATGTGCCAAGGTGAACACTTCCTCGTCGACTGCCAGAAGTTCCAGAAGAAGTCAGTACAAGATCGATGGGCAACAGTAAAGAAAAGTCACGTTTGCTTCAAATGTCTTGAAGGAAAACATCGAAAGGAGAGCTGCAAGAAACCACCATGTAAGGAATGCAAGAGGTGGCATCATCATTTGCTGCACGTCGAATCAGAAAACAGGACCTCGGGAGAGAAGAAGGCGGAAACACAAGAAGAAGTAGCAAGCGTCATGACATCAGTGAATGCAGTCAACAACGCAAGGGCATACCTGAAGATAGTTCCAGTAGAAGTCTTCGGGCCAAAAGGATCCAAAAGAATATTGGCCCTCATGGATGAAGGGTCGACAGTGTCACTTATTGACACAAAGGTGGCAGAAGAAGTCGGCGCTAAAGGCAACAAAGAGGAGCTGGTCATCGAGACAGTAGGAGGCAGACAAATCAAGAAGAAGGATTCACAGACGCTGGACCATGTAGTGAAAGGGGTTCATCAAGGAAGCAAGAAGACCTTGAGGAGAGTTCGAACTATCAACGAGCTGAAGCTTGCACCACAGTTCCTAGAGAAGAAAAGGATAGAAGAATGCCAACATTTGAAGAAGATCGCCGACTCTCTTTATTATAAAGGGGAATCACCACAGCTGCTCATCGGTCAAGACAACTGGGAGCTGATAGTGACTCAAGAACTAAGGAAAGGGAAACCAGGAGAACCAGTTGCTTCAAGAACAGGGCTTGGATGGGTGCTTCACGGATCAGACACCGGGGCTGTAAGAGTAGTACACTTCATGAACACGTGTCTACATGTCAGCACACCAGATGAGGAGATGCATCAGCCATCAAGGACCACTTTGCAATCGAGGCGCTTGGTGTGCAACCACGAAGACCCACCACAGACTCAGAAGGAAGAGCACTCGCCATCCTAGAGAAGACCTGCAGAAGACTTGAAGATGGACGATTCGAAGCTGGACTCTTATGGAAAAATGAAGATGAACAGATGCCTGAGAGCTACTCATCTGCAAGCGGTTGTTCAATATTGAAAAGAAGATGGATAAGGACCCGAAAAGAAGATGGATAAGGACCCTCAGCTGAAGGCAGAATATATCAAGCAGATCCAGCATCTTATCGACAGCAAGTATGCAGAAGAAGCACCTATGACACAAAAGGATTCCAAGAAGAAATGGTACCTCCCTCACTTCTCCGTAGTACATCCACTGAAGAAAAAGATAGGGATCGTCTTCGACGCTGCAGCCAAGTCAAAGGGAAGAAGCCTCAACGATGCTCTACTGCCAGGACCAGATCTACTACAGTCGCTCTTCGGGATACTACTAAGGTTTCGACAGGGTCCGCTAGCTGTGGCAGCCGATATCAGAGAAATGTTTCTTCAAGTTCGCATTCGACCAGAAGACAGAGATAGTCTGAAGTTTTTGTGGCGCGGGGCTCGTCGCGACGTGCCTCCAAAAGAGTACAGGATGACATCGGTTATCTTCGGTGCAACATCATCTCCGAGCACCACAATCTATGTGAAGAATCGAAACGCAGCGGACTACAAAGAGCAGTATCGAGAGGCAGCAAGGGCGGTCGAGCTAAATCATTACATGGACGATTACCTACACAGCTTCCACTCAGAAGAAGACTTTAGAAAAGTGACGACGCAGGTGGACTTCATACACAAGAAGGCAGGCTTCGAACTCAGGGGATGGGCGTCAAATCAACCCGAACTGCTGCTCGACTCCATCGAGAAGACAGAAGTGGACCTAGGCGAGAAGGAAGAGAAGACATTAGGTCTGCGCTGGTTCACCAGAATGGACTCCATCGGCTTCAGGGCAAACCTCCGAAATACACCAGAAGAAATAGCAAGAGGACTCAGGGTGCCTACGAAGAGGGAAGTTACCAGCGCAGTAATGTCGACCTTTGATCCGCTTGGTTTAGCATCACCAGTTCTCATCCAAGGCAAGAAGCTGCTTCAGAACATATGGCGAAGTGGCGTCGGTTGGGATGACGAAATAAAAGAAGGGGAGTACGAAGCATGGAAAACCTATCTGGAGAAGATGGAGCTGCTCCATGACCTGCAAGTTCCGAGATGCCTGGCGCCACATTGCACCGAGGGGGAGCTACACACTTTCGTTGATGCGAGCGAGCTGGCGTACGCAGCGGCAGTTTATTGGAGGACAGAAGGGCAAGATGGAACCTACCACGTCAGCTTAGTGGCAGCAAAGGCGAGAGTCACTCCATTGAAGCCAGTGTCCATCCCGAGACTCGAACTACAGGCAGCCCTCCTAGGAAGCAGACTGGCTCATTCAGCTGAAGAAGAATTAGACCTAAAAGAAACAAAGAAAACATTTTGGACAGACTCCAGCATCGTACTTTCCTGGATAAAAACAGACCCGAGAACCTTCAAGACGATCGTAGCTCATCGCTTAGCGGAGATAGAGGACCTCACCAAACCGCAAGACTGGAGATGGGTGCCTACAGCGCGGAATCCTGCAGATGACGCAACACGCGACGTTCCAGAAGACTTCAACTGCACTCACCGATGGTTCACCGGACCAAGCTTCCTGAGAAAAGAAGAAGCACATTGGCCGGCACCAAGAACTTTCAAGAAAACAACCACCGGCGAAGAAAGGGCAGCGGACGTCGCAGCAACAACACAAACATCTCATCCATCACCAGACCCGGAGAGATTCTCTTCATGGAAGAGGCTTTGGCGAGCCACAGCGAGAGTACTGCAGTTCTTACAACTCTGCAGAAAAGGTGAGAAGGTCAACGTCTGCAAAAATGATCCCACCTGGAAAATGACAAAAAGAAAAAGAACGAAGACTGTAGAGAAGCAACACAGATCTTCAAAAATAACATAAAAGAAATATATACCGATGGACACCGAACTACTCGAGAAAGCTGAAACTCTTTTGCTGAAAAGAAGCCAAGACAACAGTTTCAGAGAAGACATCAAGCGCTTTCAGCAAGGGAAGCAATTAGAGGGCAGCAGTAAATTGAAAAGGCTCGACGTAATACTAGAAGAGGGTCTCCTGCGGCTAAAGGAAAGATTCGACGCGATACAGGGTGTGACCAGGGACTACAAACCATCGTGCTCGACAGCAAGGACAAGACAACACAACTCATCATGGAAGAATTCCACCGCCGCTTCAATCATGGAAATCACACGACGGTGGTGAATGAAATACGACAACGCTTCTGGATACTCGGTCTAAGGGCAGCAATCAAGTCGGTCCAGCATCAATGTCAATGGTGCAAAATGAGAAAAGCAAGACCTCAAGAAATATGATAAATATATAATAATAAATAAGCAAGACTATAAGAAATACCAACAGGCAACTTACCGGCGGAAAGGCTGATGCACGGATATCACCCTTTTACGTGCACGGGCGTGGACTACTTCGAACCGATGACAATCACCGTGGCAAGACGGCACGAAAAGAGATGGGGGGCTCTATTTACATGCCTCACAACAAGGGCTGTGCACATTGAGCTAACTCCTTCGCTCTCCACCGACAGCATGATCATGGCGCTGCGACGATTCGCCGCAAGAAGAGGGATGCCTAAGAAAATCTACAGCGACAACGGGACTAACTTCGTCGGCGCCAACAAAGAAATAAAAAAAGAACTCGACACCTTGCAGCAAGAAGACCTCACCTCAGAAGCAGAGAAGATTGGCGTACAATGGAAATTCATCCCTCCAGGTGCGCCACATATGGGTGGCGCATGGGAATGTTTGGTGCGATCAGTCAAAACCGCACTAGACGCCACACTTCACGAACGGTATCCACGAGAGGAGGTACTCCACACTCTCCTCCTAGAGGCCGAGCACATGGTCAATTCTCGACCTCTCACACACCTCTCTGAGAACCCTGAAGAAGAAGCACTAACACCAAACCACTTCCTCATCGGGCGGTCCTGCGGCGCAGCGAGAATCGGCAGCTTCAACGACAACGAACTCGTGTGCAGATCCACATGGAAGGCCACGCAGCGGCTTGCTGATCACTTCTGGCAACGTTGACTGCGAGAATATCTACCCATTCTCTTGCCAAGGAAGATGAAGGCAAGAACCAGCACCACAGACCTGCAAGTTGCGGACATCGTGCTGATCGTCGACCACAGCCTACCAAGGTGGACCTTATGGGCGAACAAGGATCGTCGACGTCGAGACGCGTGGAGGTGTGCTTAGAAGGCCCAGTTCGAGAGTAGTGCTGCTGGTGCCGGGAGTATCGCCGAGCCAGGAGGTTGGTGCGATGCACGAGGGGGAGAATGTCTGCGACAAGCATACAATCAACCAGTGACGAATTTTGTTTTAAGATTATTTCAATTCCTTAATTAGTGTAGTGTCAATCAACCAGTGACGAACTTTATTTTAAGACTATTATAATTTCTCAATTAGTGCGATTAGCATATTAACTCTTATTAGAATATAATTTAAATATAATTACAAAATTGCAAGGTTAGCCTTTAATGATAACTTTGTAAGGAAGTTTTTTAAGCAAGAATTTGTATTGTAAATACTTATAAAAAATTTAAGTTTTGTTTAACGCTTAAAAACTGGTGTTAGATTAAAGGTTTATACGTAACATAATGTAAACAAAAAGAAATAAGTAGATTAGACATCTGTTTTAATAAATATAAGACAAAGTGTATAGTAAATTAGCAATTTTGTAGGGTTTTTGTTCTATAAGTTTTGTATAGAGGACTTAATAGTTTTATATTATTATTTTATGTTATAGAACATAACTAGAGCAATCTAACAATATATAATTTGTAAGGGTTTTTTGAAAATTTTCAACAAATAAAGGCTCCTAAGGTTTCGGCTCGAAGTAAAAACAACGCGCGAGATAGGGAAAACCGCGCTAACGCCCGTACGGTAACGCCGGCGGGTATATAAGCCGAGCAAATTTCGGCTCAAATCGCAGTCGCAGCACAGCCGTCGAAAAGGCTACAACAATAAGGAAAAAGGAAGCCGAAACCTAAGGAACAAGAAGCTACCTAGAAGAAAAGTGTTTTAATTGCCTCCTCCCGGCTGATCGTCTATCTCTCTCTCTCTCTCGGGGTCCTAGTAGGGTCGTATCATACATACGCATTCAGAGGTGCGTGGGACGTGCGTCACCAGCACTAGGCAAGGAACGTACGTGATAAAGTGGGAGATTGTCCCAGGGCGACTGCGGGCACTGGATGTGTCCCTGCCGTCCGAAACAGTTGGTCCTTCGAAATCCAGGATCAGAAGAGGTCACGTCTGCGTCAGCATCATCAGGAACAGCAGCTACGTCAGTTCTTCAGGCACTACGACCACAGAGGATACCACAACGACAGAGACCACAGTTGCAACTGCCACAACTGCCACCACGGCGGCATCCAAGGATGAAACCATACAGAAGGAAACGACCAAGATGAGAAAATGTAGATAATTACAACCATAAATAGATAGCAGCGGCTAACCTAGTGAGTATGTGTGAGTGCGCGCTGCGTCCCTCCTCCGTCCGTCCCACTGATCGGGGAAATAATTTGTAGCGAAAGGCAAGATGTTTTATAACAAAAACGGGCGCGCGAAATTTTATAAACAGACCTTTGGTAGTCTGGATGTCACGAAAAATCTATTGAATGTATCTGTTTAAAATAAAATTATTTGCATTTTTGAACAACTAATCTATCCCTGTATGGTAACTGTTTTGCAATTTTCGTTCTTCTTATGGTATTTATTTCCGCCCAAAGATGTGTTAAAAATAGTGTTGAAATTCGGAAATTTCGACGCTTATAACTTTTAAATATACTCTTTTTTTCCTTTTTTGTTTCCATACAGGGCTAGATAATGATGAGACCAATTGAAATCATTTTTTATTTTGAACGTACATCATCAAACAGTGGAGTTATCGCCGGACTACGTTTGTATGGAAGAATAAGCGACTAGTGTACCCTTAATAGTTTCAAGACACTTTTTTTGAAAATTGTCAATAAATAAAGGCTCCTAAGATTTCGGCTCGAAGTAAAAACAACGCGCGAGATAGGGAAAACCGCGCTAACGCCCGTATGGTAACACCAGCGGGTATATAAGCCGAGCAAATTTCGGCTCAAATCGCAGTCGCAGCACAGCCGTCGAAGAGGCTACAACAATAAGGAAAAAGGAATCCGAAACCTAAGGAACAAAAAGCTACCTAGAAGAAAAGTGTTTTAATTGCCTCCTCCCGGCTGATCGTCTATCTCTCTCTCTCTCTCGGGTCTTAGTAGGGTCGTATCATACATACGCATTCAAGGGTGCGTGGGACGTGCATCACCAGCACTAGGCAAGGAACGTACGTCATAAAGTGGTAGATTGTCCCAGGGCGACTGCGGGCACTGGACGTGTCCCTGCCGTCCGAAACAGTCTTTTTGTTATGAATACCGTATATACTTTCATATGCATTTAATAAAAGGCTATAGTATTTTGATATTACAAAGAGACACTTCAATGTATAGATTACACTATGTTTTAATGTGTAAATTAAAATCATCTTCTATATCATGTTGCTTGCAACATTCATATTGACATACAAACAAATAAAATGGCTGCCAACAACTGTAACTTTTTCACCATGAAGGTTAGAGAACAGGAGAACGATCACTACGTACTAAAGTGAAAATCTGACGTCGGTGAGTAGTGACTTCGAAGTTAGGTGTTTATGAGTACAAGTAGGTGAAGTTAGTTGAATATTGTACAAATTTTCATTTAATTTTTTCGTAGAAAGTTTTCATGCTCCGTAATTTTGTAATTTTTGACAAAAAGAAACATTAAAAAATTGAGAAATATTTTATTGTGCGTGGATGTGCAAGTGGTTGAGCATCTGATCGGAAAAATAGACTGAAAACATTGAGCTATTATGTACTACGTACTAGAGGCGACACTGCATTCAGCTACTCTGTTCCACTCAACTGCGGTGCATGCACCGCACTTTAATCAGTCACCCGCTAGGCGCATGTAGAGTTGTCACGTGTTGTGTTGATTTAAAAAAAATCTCTAGACAAAAATATGCCGTTGTGTGTACTTAGATATTGCACAAATAATTCAAGAAATGTCAGTAAAAACCAAGGAATTACTTTTTATCGGTTAATAAGATAATTAATCATTAAGAAAAGTATTATAGATTAATAATAAAACAAATTATTCCTAAGACTCCATCTCGTGTCATGGAATATAGATTATTAAATTAATATGTTCAGATGCGAGATTTCTGTGGGTACTTAAGTATAGGTCGAATATATTATTATACACATTTTTTTTTTGTAGAAACATATATAAGTTATTATAATTAGGCTAAATTTTTCATGTCTAAATGTCTGCTTATTATTCTTTTATTTTATTTTTAGGTTTCCACTTCAAAGTCAAAGTGGAATAAATTCGTCCATTTTTAACACTCAAATTTATGAACGATTCGTATTCTAATAATAAATAATATATTTGTAATTTTAATTTTATGGTAATAAGTGTTGTTAAACATACATTTAGTATGCTTTTTTTATATTTGACATAGATACCTTTTAAAATATTAAGATAAAAATATCATAAAAATGTAATTGTGATATAATATTATGTAATAATATATTAAATAAGCAAATATAATATACAAAATAAATGACAAAATTTAAATATTGTTCTCGATATAATTTACCTATTTAACAATACAATCTACTATTATTATTACCTACGAATCATTCTACCTATGTTTATTCTATTAAAAAACCAAGCGCGCGAACACAGAGTAGCGCACAATTTTTGTTTGAGATAGCTGTTCTAGTACGTAAGTACATATTTCTTCAATGACTGAAAATGACTTTTATTGACTGCACTTAGTGATCGCAGCGCCTCACTTATGGTGTCCATATTTCTGGGACACGATTTTCTACGGCGATCGTTCTCCTGTTCTCTAAACTTCATGTTTTTCACTATATGTGTAATAATGTTGCCAGATCCAGTGGGCCAAATATCGGAACGGAAGGTAAAAATAATCGAGAATTTGGTATAAAGATGTAATAAAATAAAAAAATAGGTTTTTATAGCCTTTTTGGCTGCCATGAGTTATAATAAAGTCTTTTTGAAAACAATGCGCAATTTGCTTTATAATATTTTTTTTTCACCCGGGTAGACCAACGAACAATTTATCGTCCATGCATCGGAAACACTGCATATGCCTCTGTGTGTTTTTTTTTCCGTTAATCAGAATTTTTAGAACAATGAATTTTCCAATTCACATTTACGTGATTTTTATACATATATTATATTCGATTTATTTCAAAACCGATTTTTGATAGTCTGCGGTTGATCGTTATGATATGGCACAGTTTAACGTGGCACGTCACCATCGTAAGTGGATGGTACCCATCCATGAAGTACAACAATATCTTGTATAACATTTTATCTAAAAAAAATATGAAACTTCATAGGCGTGAGGTGTCATTCGCACCATGCTACGACGCAAAGACTATAGTTTTAATCTCTGATGGCACCAATGAAATTGTTAATTGCAATTTAAGGTGTTGATTTTCCACATGCTCCGCGCTGATCAAAAATATAAAACTGCAAGTCTGAGAAATTAAAAAAAATATATTTCGAAGATAATATGTGAAGACCGCCATGCACACAGGGCAGTGTTGTGGATTCTCCTTTCTCCTCCAACCCTCACATAAATGAGAGGAGTGTATCCTGTGCCCAGTAGTGTGATGCATATAGGCTGTAAATCTACTTTATTCTATATTGTGCAAGTACAACGTAATCATATATGGGAACACTGCGAAAGCTTTTTATTTCAATATACATATCTGTAAAATTACATTTAAAAATTCGCACAATTAACAACTCGCAAATATGCTAGGAATATGTTGCATTACATATGTGCATAGATAGAGTATACCTTCACAGATCAGATAGATGTAGCTTCCGTAAAACCTCATGTCAAATGGTATCGGGTACTCGGGATAAAGACAAATCTGTGGACTTTAGCAGCAAAATGTCTTCACAGTGGTTCCATATAAATTTCGGACAGAAAGTTATTAATAAAGTCGGTTGTATTTTTTATAAATTAATATAATTATATGTATTTGTATGCAGGGAACTGGAGACATTAATAAATCCACAGCACGGCCTAAAGAAGTTACCCGAATGGAGGGGCTTAATATAACACAGGTTGCTATGGGCTTCTCGCATACGCTGTTGCTGTCCGACGACTCGTCTGAAGAAGTGAAACAGAAGTTAGCCACAATGCCTACATTCAATCCTTAAGCCTACAAACACTTTTGTCCGTGCCTATGTTTAATTTAGTTCGAAGAAAAATTAGATTTTTACTGGGCTGCAAATGCCTGTAGGTTTTGTATTTTTTTTCTATGTCTTACTTATATCTTTTATTTAATATTATTTGCACAAAACATTTTTTCCGTTTAATAAGTAGTATTATGTTCACATCATATAAAATATTTCTGGGTTGTTTTACATTCCTTTATTAATATAAAAAAAAATTAACAATATAAAAATGTTTAACTATCGAGAATTAAGCTACAGTGAAGTTATAACATTACGAAAATTGGAACGCGAGTGGAAAATATACAGATTTTATTAAGCCAACTAAGGCACGTATTATATTGTTACGAGCTTGAGGTTCGTGACAATAAAAATTGCCAATAGAATTACCAAAATTAACTCTTTAATTCACTTTACACTAATTAAACTTATAACACTAATAATTAATCACACTGATTCACTTTATTTCGCTCCGAAGCTTCGCTTGTCTCGCCAAATTCAATACTTTACCGATCGCATCTTGCAGCGCCTATAAATATAAATTAGCACCGAAATATCCAGAATATTCAAGTAAACACGCGCAAGGTACCGGGAATTAGAGTTTCAACTTCTAGAAGTTTAGTTCTTCGGTTCGAGACTAGACGGCGCTGTCGGTTGAAAGATTAGTGATGTCATTTTCTGGAAAGCTCCCCTCGTTCTCGTCTCTGACACTAGATGGCACTAGTGCCGTCGACTTAGGCGCGTAACACTGCCCCCTCCTAAGACATGCTCGTCCCGAGCATTATCGGCCCCATAATAACGCGCCAGGCGATCCACATGGACGATCTTAGGAGTCCCTTTTGCGCCTTTCTGTAACGGCTCCGCAATGTCAAGGGCTGTCCTATCCCATGGTGCACCAACATTGTACAATTACGGTGCTCCTCTACTACATGTCCGAGGTCCCCTCACGGCCGCACAACTTGTACATGTACGACACCAAGCCTCGACATCGTCACAATAATGGACCCAGTAAAACTGTTCTCGGACCTTCAGCAGAGTTCGTTTAACTCCCAGAACGACCATTATGGCACAGCTGTAGAACATTCGGCACTTTAGCTTTGGGGACAACCATTTGCGACAGACAGCTGTCTCCTCGACAATTGTCCCATTTACGGCACAGGACTCCATCCTGAATCAGCAAGCTGTCCCATTGGGCCCAATAGCTTTTCGTGGTTGAACTCATCGCTGAGACGTCGCTCCACTTAGGCTTGGTAGCACGGGCCTTTATCCATTCCAGAATCGGCTTGATGTCCGGATCTTCCTGCTGTGCATGTCGTAGGCTGTCCTTCCACCCGTTGCTGAGGTGGTCTGTCCTGAGCATCCTCACGGATACCACTTCCTTACTCTCTTGCCTAGTACAATGTTTCCAATCTTCAGGACAAGGTCTTCTTGACAATGCATCTGCGTTGCCATGAGATTTCCCGCTGCGATGTCTGATAGTAAAGTCGTATCCCGGCTGCTGCTGGGCGGTGATGTTAGCCGCACTTGCCTTCTGAGATCGTTCACCTTCCCTTTCTAGGGTTCGCTTAGGGCAGCTGGATTGAAGATGGCCCCTTTCCCCACAGCCATAGCACCTAGTTCTGTATCCTTTATTGTGGTCGCGAACCGTAACTGCTGCAACCTCCCTGGCGCGAGGGGGACGATGATCCTGCCGCACGGCTTCTACCTCCAGTGCATGGGCCAAGGCGTCCTTAAGCGTCTTGTGGTGCCCGAACCTCACAGCAGCTCTGACTTCCAGGTCGCGGATGCCGTCGATGAATGTCTGCACCAGGTTCCCTTCAATGAGCGCAGGTACAGACCGGTATGCTTTTCGCACCAGCTTCTCCACCTCTAGAGCCCACTGCTGCAGGTTTTCGTTGATGCGCTGCACGCGATCTTTAAGCTGCGCACGAAAGACGTGTTCCAGGTGAGCGTCGCCATATCTCGCCTCCAATGCCTCAAGGAGTTGCTCATAAGTCACTTCCTCACTGAGAGCTTCCAGAACTGTTAAGGCCTGGTCGCGCAGGCCTAGTGTGAGAGCAGTCATGGCCTGACTTTTATTCCAGCCGTTTGCCTTCATAACAGCCTCGAACTGGATTCTGTAGGCCGACCAGGAAGAAGTCCCGTTGAACGGCGGCATTTTGAATCCACGTAGCGAAGGTGTAGTAGCTACTACGGGAGCGTAGTTCCATCACCCAGTTTGAGGTCGTTCAGCGTTTTCTTCACGTCAGCCATCACGTTGTCAACCCGATTGTTCACATGGTTGATTCGGGTTTCATGTTCTTCGATTCGGGTTTCAGCTTCCGACAGGCGGTTGTCATGTTGAGCAACCCTATCTTTCACCTCCCTTATCTCTTTCCCAAAGGTAATGTGAATCTCCTTCATGAGGAGCATCTGTTCCTCCTGTCGGCGGGCCTGTTCCTCTTGTCCGCTCTGCAGCTGCTCTTTCAACTGGCTGATCTGTTCCTCCTGTCCACTCGGCAGCTGCTCTTTCAACTGACGGACCTATTCCTCCTGTCGGCGAGCCTGTTCCTGCAGCATCAACATCAGAGCACCTAAATCAGGTGCTGCAGATGTAGGAGCTACTGATAGGCCTGCAGCTGGCGGCTGGCCCTCCGACGTCTGCGGCGTTGCACCACCAAATCTTCTTTGGTCCGTCTCCTGCTGGCGTTGACTTCGGGTACGGACACCCTCCGTTTCCTCCTTAGGTAAAATCGACATGATTTTATCCCACTTCTGACACCAATTGTTACGAGCTTATGGTTCGTGACAATAAAAACTGCCGATTGATTTACCAAAATTGACAACACAAATTAAAACTAAAATGACATTAATAATTATTCGCACTTAACACATTAGTTCACTTTGAAGCTTCGCTTGTCTCGCCAAATTCAATACTTTACCGATCGCATCTTGCAGCGCCTATAAATATAAATTAGCACCGAAATATCCAGAATATTCAAGTAAACACGCGCAAGGTACCGGGAGTTAGAGTTTCAACTTCTAGAAGTTTAGTTCTTCGGTTCGAGACTAGATGGCGCTGTCGGTTGAAAGATTAGTGATGTCATTTTCTGGAAAGCTCCCCTCGCTCTCGTCTCTGACACTAGATGGCGCTAGTGTCGACTTAGGCTCGTAACAATATATTATTATACAATTGTTAACTCGATCAAACTGTTTGGTGAATGGTGGCATGCATACACTTGTTGTTGATTACTAGTGTTCTCTATCGGGCGGTCGTTTTACAATACTCATTTATACTTAATAATTTTAACTGCCATGATAAAGAAGAAAGTACTGGGTCGTGTTTTGCTTTATATAATGCATGATAAACAAAATAGGCAAAGATGTCGATTCAATAAAGCCAGTATTCAGCTAATTAATCGCGGATAGACAGCATAGTCGAGCGTATGCCCGTACCATGCAGGTAAAAAGCAGTCGATGTAGTTTTTTTATTTATTTGTCGAACGACTATCAAGTTAGTAATATCCAGGCCTCCTTAAATTTTCATACTTCACATATAACTATACAGTTGTTCGATTAAAAATAATATGTATGCGCCTAGTCTAGGGGATGAAATTTAATTTTCTTATTTTTACAACTATGCAGCATAATACAGTTCATTCTTTAACCTTAAGATTCAAAAACCTCTGAATAAACATCTGAGTTTGTACCATTTGCTGTACTCTGAAAATTTAATGCGAGGTATGTCAACATGGTACGTCAACAACCAGTTCGCACAACCATCAAATGTGACTCGTATTATAAGACTTCACTGGCGTAATATTAATATCACTAACAACGTCATTAAATTGATAGTTTATTACTTATTAGTATTCATACGGTACCTAAATATTTGTAACTTTGTATTACTTTGACAAAATTTGTCAATTGCAATTTGTGATACTTTATCACTTTTCATGAATAATTATTTAAGAACAGGGTTCGTATATATCCACATCAATAAGCATTCCAGAAATTGGTGATTTTCTTATTATAAATATAGAGATCAGTTCTGTTATTCCTCATAAAACTTTTATATAGCTTAGACACTAAGAGAAGAAGAGATTACACACACAATCAATGTGTAATCTCTTCTCACACATCCACGTCATAATTCTAGTAAATATGTGATATATTATGTGTATGTTTACTTTAATAACAGTTGAGCACAAAATGTAGTTATGATCTTTACGTCAAAAGGAAAGCATGACACAGTAAATAAGGTACCTGCGGGTAATAAGGTCTATCGACTAATAAGGCCTAAGTAACAAAAATCGTATTTATAATCGCTCTCGCTCAAGGAGACAACAGACTCTTATTGCACGATAATGTCTCTACAAGTTTGCACAGACGCTCGTCCTGACACCAGTTGCACTATTTATCACGAGATAACATCCGCACTGCACCAATATTAAAAATCAGTCAGATTTATCTGTGTGAATAAATGCTTTGTTAATCTTGAAGATCTTTGAAAAACGTATATTGTAATATTTTTTTAAATTTGGTTTTTCTTATATACCTCACAATTCTTATAAACCCGACAAATACTAAATATATTACGTATATTTTGATAATTTAAGTTCGTTAAATCAGTAGGCCTTATTATCCAACCATAGGAAAATAAGGTCTACTGTCAAAGTTTTTAGAAATGTTTAATTTTGTTTTTCTTTATGGCAAATGTTACAATATTTCGTTCATGCTTTTTAGAAACCATACCAATCCAACGATTTTTATTAAAATATGTGGATCAAGTTGGATATTTTTCACGTTTTATTCAAACGTCTCTTAGCTAGTTATTACCTGCAGGTACCTTATACAATATCATTTAGTTTTGCTACTTCTATGTGACTTAATTTTAATAAATTAACATTTATATAACATACTATATTAAATCTGAGTTAAGATTGAAAGTTATGTAAATTGCAATAAATTTGAGCCACATTTTGTTCAAGTTGACTGATAAGTGATAACTTTTATAATGGATATTATTTCTCGAATTTCAATGATCTCTTATTGGAATGTATACATTTAGAATGTATTTTGAAACCTAAACACCTCAAATGTATTGAATAATATAATTACATTAAGATTAAATAAGTTAGTTTTGCATTTTAAGACTGGATGTTGGAATGTTAGTATTTTATGTTAACACTTCTACAAGTTAAACAAATTATTATATAATATGTTGTATTTGGTATAAAAGTGAACTTAATATGAGACCAAGTCATATTCACTTAATCACCTATATAAATTTAAACTTTGACTGACTGCTGTATCTTCTAACATTTGGCTTAAAAAAACTGACTAGGAATTTATTTCTTAAATTGAGATCTATATCTAGTGAAGCGTTCACTGCCGTTGCCCACCTCCGTAAATTACTTAGTATACGATTTTTAGAATTAAAAGATATCTATTTAATAACTATGTTATCTTTCTCTATAGGTGCATATTTTCTATGAATGTAATGATTCTTAACAGTTTCCCTGTCCGCGAAACTGACACAAAAGCGAAACAGAAACAATTGAAATGTTTACCTAGTCCGGCCATAAGTTCTGTTACAAATTAAAATGCATTTCTTTTAATAAAGTAATGTAATATTACTAAAACTTATATGTACATATTTATTAAAATCTAAGTAAAAAATAAAAACAATATTCTATTAAAAATGGCCACCTTTGGCCTTTAATCTGTCTGGCTACGAATCCATGGATTTACGCACTGTTTCCATGGGAAATTTTGTCACTGCTTGCTCCAGAGATTTTTTTGCTCAAGAGACGCAATTTCGTCGTGTCGTTTAGAGCAAGCCATGACCTCTAAAACTGACCGTAATTTGTAGTCTAAAGGGTTGAGGTCTGGGCTAGATGAGGGCCAGTCTTCAGCTCTTATAAATTCCGGAACGTTTGCTTCAAGCCAGGCGACTACTTGGGCAGCTTCTTTAGAACTATGAGCGTACACTTTATCATTTTGCTTATTGTAGTGCTCTTCAATCGTGAAATTTTTTTCATCGGTAAAGAGGATATTTCTGTGCCCTTCACTTACGTATCGCGACAGAAGGCGTTTTGATCGATCCTACTCTCTTTAATTGTAAAGTTTGATTTAATGCATGTCCTGTATATCGACAATAAGCACCGAGCTTCAGGTCTTGTTTTATAATACGCGACAGAGTCCTAGCGGGAATCTTCATTTCTCGCGATAAGATTTTTTGCTTCCTAATGGGATTTTGGCGATTTCTGGCTTTAACAGCCTTTGTAGTTTTAACAGCACTGTTGATAGTACGATATTCATTCCATATTGTAACTTGATAATAATGAACACGAAAAAATATGTGAAATGGCGCGAATTCGAAAGAACTTTTAAAAATAATAACGCGTTCCAAATTCAAAGTAACTAAAAAGTTGTAAAAAGAAAAGTTTTTATGTAACAGTATTGGCGGCGATTAGGTTATCACATTTTATAGCGCAGCAGTTAATGCAAGTTCGTCTGTTGATTATTTTAATAAAAAAGTGCATTTTTCAAACAAAATAAATAGCTAAAAATATTACATGAAATAAATCATCCTGGATAATATGAGTTTATTGACCTGAAGTGACCTGTAAAAACGGCAACAGCGCAGCGATACCTACACTTGCCCTTACATAGGGCATTAGATACGCGTAGGGCGATGCTAATGCGTTGTTATGAACAAATTATAAACTTTGTGATATTATTTTTATCCAAATAATCACTCTAATCTTGTAATCACTAATGTTTAATAAATACATGAAATCAAATTTAATAATTAAATGTAATGCTAGAGCCGCGTTTTGGTAGCTTTCTCCGTAAATCAAAATCATGTCAGTTTATTCCGACGACGTGAAATTGATACGAGGTATCTTAAAACTTAGAAAAAAAGGATAAAAAAGTAAATGTCACACCACTTAACTAAGTTATTAAATATGATTTTTATCTAGCGTATTATTAACGTGTCTCATCACAAACAACAAAAAAATACAAAACAGTAAAAGTAAGCGTCCAATTTCGCATAAACTGTCATCACCTTATCACAACATTTATTATCCTATTAACGTATCCTATCATAAACAAATCAAGAAACTTATCAAAATGTCCACAAAACCAAAAAAAAACAACAATTAAAACTCAAAGGACGCCTACACGAAAATTAGGTCAAGCGACCCGTGAACCATCATCATCAAGGATACCGGACTAGTGACTTAATTATCGTCGCACGCGCTAGTGAAATACGAACTTCGACCACAGGCATCCTCCCGCCATTTCGTCCCATTTATCACTTCGCGCATAGAGAATTATGTCTTTGGTTGTCTATAATAAGTAAATTTTTCGCTTGAATTTGATATCACACACACGCAGCGCGCAGTCCCTTTGTGTTTAATTACGCGCATAAGAATTAAGTCTTAAACCGTTAGGCTTAAGTACATTTCTTGCTTGATCCTTTTCTTTATTTGAGTGATTCTAATTGGCAACGTTTGAACTATAATTCGCCTTTACCGGCCATGGGTCTTTGACTTTTTAGTATTCGTCAGGTGATAAATATATGCATTTACATAATGTTATTAAATATTAAATCGAAAAAAAATTATTACTGGGACTAGGATGTCAATTGTTACATTTTTTAGTTATGTATGTTTAAAGAACGTTATTTAGGATACGTTTTTCATACCTGTAAGCTCTGACAGCGCGCGACATGTTATACTCCCGTTCGCTCGGGATCGTAATGGCGGGAAAATTTGCAAATTAGCAAATTTTTTGCTATATTGCAAATTTTGCTATATTTTCACTTTGAGACAATATTTATAGATAAAACTTACAGGAATTCTTGTTGAATGTATAAACTATCGAATAAAATTATTTTTGGTTGCTAGAAATTGTAATAAAATACGTAAATTACCCTGTATAGCATAGTAGTGGTATATACTTCAATTTTAGTGACAAAATTACTACTAATTTGAATTCTACACTTTTGTTTTCAGAGAAATTTATATGAAAATGTTTGGAAATATGTATATTTTTATGTTTTATGTGTTTCCATTCGTTACTCATACCAAAATATTAAAATATAAAAAAAATTAAAAAAAAATAATAATATTTTATCTGTGTGACATTTAGAACAATATTTCTAAAATAGTTTTGTGTGAATTTGAAATAAATACAACGTCAAGTTATTTGAAATATGTAAGAAAACTATTTTTACTTACATTTTACACTAAAAATAAATGAGAATTTGAAAAATAACACATTTATGACCCAGCCGCCATAATGGGCCTTCCAGATTTTGAAGCACTTTTGGCAATTTACTTTTCACTTTTTTATACCACAAATTATATATATATGTGTTCACTATATTACAAGGAATATAAAAAAAGTATAATACTTTCGTTTTTAGTCCAGACACAAATATAAAATTCTATAAAAAAAGACGGAGCACCTTCATCAAAACGACACGTGGAACGCCGAAAGTTCAGAGTGATTTCTTTTTTTTTTTTTCTAAGATACATTGCCAGGTTATGGTTTAAAATAAAAGAGCTTATCTTTGTCTATGATACTATTATCTATTGCATAGTGTCTTTGGTTTTGTTTAAAACGAAAAAATAGTTTTTTCATAGGTACACACGTTTACATAATTCTGATCAAATTAGCTCACTACTTGGCGGACGTAAGGTAGGTATTGTACGATCAAAAGTGCGCATGGCTTGTGTGATAACTTCATCGTCTCTCTGTATATGGCCAGACTATTGATGAGATATGATTCATGGGACAGGGAAAGAGTTAATTATAGTTAAGGTTTCTATAAAGTCTTGTACTTAAAATGTCTTTGTTTAATTTTATTTCCATATAAATGTGTTAATTAAGAAAATCTTAAATACACTATTGTGTCAATTTAAATCTTGTAAACGTAACATGAGCAAGTGTAATGATAATAATATATTGTCTCCATTTAGTAAAATACAATATTACATTGCCTTCTGTTGCACATATATTCTTTTAAGTAATGATTACTTTTAAAGGCAATAATTTGTTTGTCTATAAGGCGTAAGCTAGACTGTTGAATAAGTGTTTGGTTGGGCCAAAGTCATTATCAAGAAAATCTCAGTAGCAACCCAGAGTTTAGGAGTTTGAAGTGTTATACGCCAATGGCTCGGAAGTACTTTAAGCTTTGTTGCTCCTGCGTCTGATCTTCGTCTGTCGGATCACAGTCCAATGGTACACATCGGACTATGGAGTGAAGAAAAGAGGAGTTACACATTCACACACGCTCATACACTATTATTTTATTCTGCGCAGATGGCTAGCCTCCGTTGAGACAGCCCGTCTGAAGATCTGCCCAGAACACATTATAATTATAAAGGGTAAATTTTACTCATTAAAATGTATGTTATAATTTATAAGTTGAATAAGCGTCACCAATCAAAAATGAACGAGTACAAAAATATCGTTAAAATACATTTTCATTGCCCACGATTTTTTTTTTATTAAATAAATGGAAGTTTTCTCTTTTTTATTAGTTTCATTTTGTCACGAACAAAAAATGCAACTTCCTTTATACAAGGCTAGGACACAAAGTATAAGCATAATACCAAATGATAATAATCTATACATACAAATAAAATTAATTTAATTAAGCGCAGCGGGTTATTTGCATGCTATAAACACATACATAACCATGATTAAGATATTTGTCTGTCTATACGGGCTAATCATCGGAATGGCTGAACCGATGGTAAAGTTTCATCACCGATGGTGACGAAGCTACGAACAGAGAGCGATGCCAGAAGGGATGTAGGCTATATTTTATCCGAAAACTGGTCTTTTTGTAAAAACCTAAAATGAAAAAACGTAAACTTAAATCTAAATAACGCCGCATTAGTAGATCAAGTCTAGATGTTGCGGTTCGCTAGTTTCAATTAAATTTTTTTAATGTGTTATATCGAAAATCTAAAGCTAAAAATTCTTAGACATATCCCGAGTTTATAGGAAACCATAAGATATGCATCTATGTAACAGTAGTACTGAACGTTTGTTGTAGACAAGTCTGAGCTAGGTTTATAATAGAGCAAGAGCCCACGACAGCCGGACCTTCGTTATTTTACAAAAGCTGAAAGTTTTTCTGTGCATGTCCTCTATACACTAGAACGACCAGCGACTATAGTTTGGGTTGTGGTTACTTGGGCAGATAACAGGTAGTATAGATGTATAAATAGTACCTTAAATTCGTTAAAGTATAAAGCTCAATTTTTTTATATTTTCTTTGGGATAACTAGAAATCTCATCATTCATTGCCGAACACTTATGACAGTTACCACCCCCTGCCAGATACCCTAAGTTATAATTATACTTTCGTAATAGTAAAAAAAAGTAAAGTTACAGCCTATATACATGAGGCATAGGCCTCCTCTCATTTCTGAGAGGGTTTTAGTGCAAGAAGTGTCCACCGCACTGCCCCATTGCATGTTGGCGAACTTCACATGTCTTCGAAATATTTTTCTCTTATTCCTTAGACATGCAGGTTTCCTCACGATGTTTTTCCTTCACCGCCGAGCATGTGGTAAATCAGCAATTATCGAACCCGGGTTACTCGCGTTCTGTTATATTTACAGCGAGCGTTAACCATCTGAGCTACCACGGCTCTAATAGTATATATAGAAGATAAATTTTATATATGTTACTTGGGGGCCTATAAAAATGTTACCTCGTAGCCGGACAGTTGTAATGGTTTTTACATCTTGCTAGACACGTTGAAAGTCTGCTGTAGGTGCAAGCGCGAGTGCTTAGTCGATTGCGATCTTTTAAGATATCCAATAATTAAGATATCATCATTATCATCGATATTTCAATTTTCTTAGTCTACTTCTGCAGACGATGGCATAATCGTCGTCAATATCGCCTTCTTCGTTAGTTTCTGAAAAAAATAAGCAAGTTTATATAATTGTGAATAATAACAAAATTATGTATAATAATTTGTCATAATAATTATATACCTGATTAAGTTTTGAGCGGATCACTAACATAACTTGGTAGTTGATCCTCTTCAAACTATTTGAACTGGTATATGTCATCTTTCAATACACAGCCGTTATTGTCTGGTTGATATGTGATTGGATTTTTCAGATGAGCATTATTCCAAATGGTACATATATAATTTGCTCGAAGAAATTGCTGCAATATCTCGCTTTTGCAAGTCCTTACTCCAGCCGCAGGCAGCAAGATTTTGTTCGTAGAGGCTGCCTATCACTTCTTCATTTCTTACATCAAAACCCCTGAGGGCAACCAGGGAAGGCGCTTTCTAGGCTCTCACTCCCTCAAAGATGGAGGGGCTGCAGTTTTCACCATTTGGCCGCCTCTTGGGACGTGGGCTGGACCAAAACACCTGCATTCCACACCTTCCTCAGTCTGTCAATTTGCAGATCGCTCGTCTTTGGGTTGACAGCCTTTTTTAACTCCAACTTTGTGTCATCCGCGGTCTTAATCGGACCCTCGGCTTCAGCCGGGTAAAAAGCAACTACCGGGCCGCACAACTACCAGAGGGAGCCTCAGTGCTGCCGAGTACGATCGTTGCGGTGCCGGGTCCGTTGCGTGGCAAGGAACTGCTCCGGCCTCGACCTGCGCCAGTCTTCCTTCTGCTCCAAGCTTCTCTTTTTCTGCTCGTAATCTAGCGAGTTCGAACTTGGAGATATGTACCTACATGGTCGCCACCATAGCGATGAAGTCATGCCCGTATGCCGCCACCTTGTTCACCTCAGTCTTGTTTATCGTGGAGCCGGGCCCTGTGATGACGTTCATTATGCCCCTCACCGTCTCCCGCTGGTCAATGACCTCTAGCTTAGATGCAGTGGAAGCTTTGAAGCTTCCCCTCGCACCCCGGGATACCACTCGGCGGTCCTCTTTCGTTTCAGGAGCAGACTCCTCCACATTCCTGGTCAGAAGACCTGCCACCGCTGCAACACTCCGGCGAGGCTCAGTGCGCTTGCCCACCCTTGGCCGCTGAGAAGATGCTTGCGATTCTTCCGGAGATGCCAGTGGTCGCTTCTCCGGCACTACTGGCGGTGAGGGGGGGGGGGGCACCGCGACCGGCAGACTGAGTGGGCCCGGCGGGGTCCTGGCCAAAGATTTTCTGGGCGTAAAGCCCTTGACGTTGTCCGCCATTTTGTTATTGTTCACTCAGTACAACTAACACCATAAAGGTTAGAGAACAGGAGAAAGATCACCATAGAAAATAGTGTCCCAGAAATATGGACACCATCAGTGAGGCGCTGCGATCGCTAAGTTCTGTCAATAAAAGTCATTTTCAGTCTATTTTTCCGATCAGATGCTAAACCATTTGCACATCCACGTACAATAAAATATTTCTCAATTTTTTAATGTTTCTTATTACCAAAAATTACAAAATTACAGAGCATGAAAATTTTCTCAATAAAAATGAAATGAAAATTTGTACATTATTCAACTAACTTCATCTACTTGTACTCATAAACAGCTAACTTCGCAGTCACTACTCACCAACGTCAGCGCCGCTATACGTTCTACGATTTTCAAGGACAAGCGGGCTATGCTTTAGTACGTAGTGATCGTTCTCCTGTTCTCTAACCTTCATGACTAACACAGAGCGCAACCCTGATAGGGTAACTATGACAGGTCACACCTGTCAACGTCACTGCCAATGTCCTAAACAATATATAATATAATGACTATGATATATATAATATAATGAAAATTATAACATCATCATCATCATCATCATGACAGCCCTTCACAAGTCCACTGCTGAACATAGGCCTCCCCTAAGGTATGCCACAAAGCACGGTCCTGAGCCACCTGCATCCATCAACTTCCTGCATGTCTTATCAGGTCGTCACTCCATCTAATGGGAGGGTCGCCCTACACTTCGCCTACCGGTACGAGGCTGCCACTCGAGAACTTTTTTCCCCAACGGTTGTCGGTTCTTCGAGCTATATGAACGGCCCATTGCCACTTCAGCTTACTAATCCGTTGGGCTATGTCGGTCACTCTGGTTCTACTACGAATATTATCACGCAGAAAAATCCCGAGCATAGTCCTCCATAGCTCGCTGAGCGACTTTGAGCGTCCTCATACGGCCAGCAGTGAAGAACCACGTCTCGGTTCCGTAGGTCATCATTGGCAGCACGCACTGGTTGTACAACTTAGTTTTCAGGTTTTGAGGTATACCTGACGAGAAGATGCGTCGTAATTTTCCAAACGCTGCCCAGTCGAGTCGAATCCGTCGATTGACCTCTCGGTCGAAGTTGCACTTACCTAGTCGAACAACTTCGAGCTTAGTGCTCCCAATAACTACCGGCATAGGTGTGACATGGACATTAAACATGATCTTTGTTTTGTCCATGTTCATCTTAAACCTATGCGTTGGGATTATATAGTGATATATAATTTAATGACTAAATAAAATAGTGACAGCTGCCAACGTCAATGTTAGTGTCGTAGTGTCGTACATGAAGGTTAGAGATCAGGAGAACGATCACTACGTACTAAAGCATAGACCGCCTGTCCTTGAAAATTGTAGAATATATAGCGGCGCTGACGTCGGTAAGTACCTAGTATCTGCGAAGTAATTTTTTTTTATTATTGACAAAAATAAACATTGTAAAATAGTGAAATATTATTAAAAATAATAATAAATCAATAGTATTTGTAATAATTTATAATAATTAAAATTATAAAAAACATAATTTATAACATATTTATTGATTAAAAATAATAATAATTACGTTATTTTCGTTTTTTTTCTTTGAATGATATAATAATTTGAAACTAGCGCACAACAGCCCGCATTTATTGAGAAAACTTAGCGATCGCAGCGCCTCACTTATTTTGTCCATATTTCTGGGACAATATTTTCTACAGCGATCGTTCTCCTGTTCTCTAACCTCCATGATCTATTCCCTGTTTGACTCATTGATGGACCGGAACTTGGCCGTAGACGGATTGTCGCTCCTGTTTTGTCGCTTAAATAATGGTTTTAAGTGGATTTTAATTCGTAAAAGTGATGCGATTTTGTGAATTAAGTATCCGCACGTGGTGAACTATTAAAGAAAACTACGAAACAAGTGCTTTAATGTCGATATAAACCTCAAGTTATTGTGATCACTTGGGCGCCTCATGAACTTGAGTAACTGTCGTCATCAACTGTCCGCTGGGTTGAGCTGTCGTCAAAATATCCCAAGGGCTTCGCAATGTGACGCATCAGCATATTGTGAAGAAAAAGAATATAAAAATGAAGATTGCGAAAGAAATGATCGGCTCAGAAGGGCTAGAACCCAGAGCCGTAAAGCTAGTTAATAAAAAATGACTCATAATGATTTCTTATATTTACGCGAACACTATACATGATTAAAACTACTTTTACGGATTTTATCGCGTTTATTTTTACTTTTTATTTACTTTTATTTTTAATTCCCGACGTTTCGGGCGCTTTCCAGCACCCATGGTCACGGGGAACTGAGATGACTGACGTCCCGATGTCATTGTTAAACCCATAGTACCTTCAGCTTTTTTAATTATTGTTTATGGTCCGATCTATGCAAAATGAACTGACTATGTCCTGAGGTCTTGCAGTGGTATGCTTGGGTTTAGTTTTAATTTTATTGATTATAGGATCCCAAGCAGGTGGTAGTACCCAGCCTCCTTCTCTATTGAAATTAGGATGTTTTTTAATTTCAATAGCCTCACGTATCATCCTTGGTAGGAATCGGTGTTCTTTCGCGAGGATTTGTGGTCTATCAAATCTGATGTAATGGTTGGGTCCGTCTAGGATATGATCACAAACTGCAGACTTCCCGGAACGTTGATGCTTCACATCAGCTATATGTTCTTTTACGCGGGTCCTAATTGATCTTTTTGTTTGTCCTATATAAGAGAGACCACATTCACAATCAAGCTTGTACACTCCTGCATCTTGTAGAGGAATATGACACTTGACGGATGGTAGGAACTGACTAATCTTCTTCGGCGGCTTGTAGAATGTTCTAATAGAAGCTCGCTTCAAGATATAGCCAATCTTGTCTGTGACACCTCTGACATATGGTAGTACAGCAGGCACACCCTCGACTGTGGCCGGCTTCACTCGGTCACTGTGACGTAGGCGCGGGACCCGAAGCTTAAGCTTGAGATAAAATACCTACATCTTACTTACAATGAAACCATGGTCAGTTTTGATGTTCAGTCTCTATTTACATGCCTACCTGTCGAAGACTGCATCTCAATTATAACTAGGAAACTAGAGGAAAATAACATGCCAGCAGAATATGCAGTATTACTAAGACATTGCCTTACATCTGGCTATCTATTGTGGAAGGAAGAGTTTTACAAGCAAGTAGATGGTGTTGCGATGGGCTTACCTGTATCTCCCATTGTCGCCGATATATTCATGGAAGACTTTGAGGAGAAAGCCCTCCTTACTGCACCTGTTACACCAAGGATCTACAAGCGGTACGTAGACGATACTTTCACAATTTTACCACAATTTTAGAACATCTTAATTCCATAAACTCTAAAATTCAATTTACTATGGAGTTAGAGGCAAATAATTCCTTACCTTTCCTAGATGTGTTAGTCATCCGAAATCCTAATGACACCATTGGTCACACTGTGTATAGGAAAAGGACCCATACAAAGTATATACCAAAAATACAGTTAGTCACGACTAGTGATGGGCACAATATAACACCTTAACTTGAATATAAAATGCTACTTTCTTTCGCGCATTCGGTTTGGTCGCAGTTTTATTTTTATATTTAATAAAAGTTATCTTATAGTCCATTATTTTCAGATTCTTAAAAAGAAAAACAAAACGTATTATTTTATAAAGTATAACTGTATAAGAACAGATTACGATACTGTTATTGCCTGTTATTGTTAGCACAGCACTACAAATATAAAGCGCTGACATAACCTTGTAATAGCGCAGTATAGATTTAGAAAAATATTGTTTACCAAGTTATTTGACACTCAGTTTGGCACAAAATTATAACATTCATTGATTATTGATATAATAATGTTGTTTTAATGATCATCAATTGTTAAAACGGTAAACAACCAGCAAAAATATTTTTATCGTAACTGCAACGCCATTACAAAGTTACGTCGTCAGTTCAATCGCGACGTGTCAGGAACGCATTCTCTGAACGGCCGAACTATAGTACTGTTATTCTATCGGCATATGTATGTTATACAGCAAAGTTAAATTTTATCCATTCTCTCTCTCCCGGAGGAATATCCCAGAAAGTGCCCCAAAACGCGTTTTTTTTCAGTTTTAAAGATAATGTACACGGTACATGAAAAGTGTGGAGGTACGAAATGATCCAATTTTCTATCAAGCTTTTATACATACGAAAGCGATATCATATATAGTTTTTGCGCAATCTGCCACAAAATATGAACATTTTTTATCTTTAATGGATTTTTTTTGCTCAAAGTTTAGATATATTAAAATTTCCAACTTTACCGCCAAAATATGTACAAATTATTTCTTAACTCTTTCGTTATGATAAAACTATTTATTTGAATAAGAATTAATACTACGATACGACTGTTTTTTGTTTCGGACGGTGATCTAATTAAAATTTAGAACACAAAAGCTACTATTGTGACTTAATTACGATGGTTAGATATATTCCTTACGCGGACTTTTTTGAAGTTAATAAAGAGTCCTTAAATCATGTAGCACATAATTTCTATGTATCATAAAGTTTTCTCAGCGCACGCCAAATAATGAATTTTATAGGCTACTTTGGGTTACAATTTCCTTAAAGATCTCCAATATTTTTTGAAAATAAATTATAGCCTATGTTCCTTTGTGATAGTTTAGCTTTCTATTGGTAAAAAATATTAAAATCGGTCTAGTAGTTTTGGAGCCTATTTGGTACAAACAAAAAAATCTTTCTTCTTCATAATATTAAGGTATAGATGATAATTTTTTTGTTAATATTTTTTGCTTATTTTTTTGTTCTTTTTTAATTTTGATTATTTTATTTTTATTGTGAATATTATTATATTATTTGTAAAAAGTTAATATCTACAAAACATAAATTTTTTAGTTCAGAGCTTCCCTGTAAACTATATTTGATGTTGTTTTATTTTGTGGCAGCAAAATATCCTCGGTATATGAGGTAGTTGACCAGCTGATAGGCTGGTGATGATGGTGGCTACAGTTAAATTTTCCTTCATTACCTTAATAAGTAGCCTCATTCCATTGCACATACTCGGGGGCTCTGCATATCTTATCCAGAAAAAGTAGTTATTGTGACATAACTGTAATAGTTAGACATATGGTATAGCGGACTTTTTTGTAGATATTGATTTCTTCTATAAAACTGTAGTACATCACTTTGCTCTATTGTCAATTATTTCCGCAGCGTATGCGATATAAGGATTTTTCGGCGTTACTATTGCATAATTTAACATGGAAAAGTAGTTATTTTGACATAACTGTAATGGTTAGACATATGGTACCACGGACTTTATTGTAGATATAGATATCTTCTATAAAACTGTAGTACATCACTTTGCTCTATTGTCAATAGTTTCCGCAGCGTATGTGATATAAGGATTTTTCGACGTTACTATTGCATAATTTAACATGAAAAAGTAGTTATTTTGACATAACTGTAATAGTTAAACATATAGTACCGCGGACTTTTTTGTAGATAATGATATCTTCTATAAAACTGTAGTACATCACTTTGCTCTATTGTCAATAGTTTCCGCAGCGTATACGATATAAGGATTCTTTTGTTTTTTTTTTTCACGACGTGGGTTACATTAACGAAGTTTTTATAAGGATCCCTAACTTTTTGAAAATATACTATAGCCTATGTTTATCAAGGATAATGTAGGATCCCATTGGTGAAAGAATTTTTCAAATCGGTCCAGTAGTTTTGGAGCCTATTCAATACAAACAAATTTTTCCTCTTTATAATATTATATTAGTGTAGATGTGGATTATCTGTTTCTCTTATTACTTTTTAAACTTATACAAAGTAACTTTTTTAGATTTCATGTGGGAAAATTAAGAAATAATACCATTCGCATCAATTTCCCTAAGCAAATCATTTATATTCATCACATAAATAATTCCGGCGTTCTTGACTCATAGTATTCCCTAAATACATTTTTTACGGTTCAATGTCGGTGTTGAATGTGTGCTCGTGTGTGAGACTGTTAAACTTTATTGCTGGCGGGATATTAATTCGGAGAGCAATGCAGTTGCAGTTGGTTGAGTGAATAAATAACACTTCTTGAAATATCTTCTTGTTTATTTTTTTGAGTACTTCTTCTTACATTGCCGGATTTGGGGAATGTTTTACCACAAAAAACGCCCCTTTTTTATAGGTACCTGTGACCAATCATAATTAATTAAATTTGCACACGGCACTAATGATTCCCGTCGACCAATTGGAGCGCAGAACGACCTTTTCTAAGGGAAATTTAGAAATTTCTTTAAAATATGTGGTAAAACAGACCTTACAATATTTTTACATATTCCTGACAATAGATATAACTTTACTTTACAATTTTAAACATAAATCATTTACATAAGTTTAAATTTAAGCTTGTAAAAAATAAAAATAGGTTCGCGGTCTCCTCACGGTTTAGCTCCGGATTAAGATAGTATTTTTTCGCTGAACATACAAGTGATATCAAGGATCTCCTAGGTGTGCGTTGTTTGCAGTTAGCAGTGGCTGTAAATGACCGCCGGTACGACATACTCCGCCGAACGTTGAGTCCCGTGATTCCGTTAGGCGTCGAGGTCACCGGCCCCTAGGTGATTCTTGGGCACTTTATGCGCTCCGAGCATCCTGTGCCTAGTCGCGTCATAAAGTGCCACCGTTGCACTTCCCCCAACCCTTTTGGTGTACAAAAGGGGTAGGCAGTGCCCAAAGTGTTGATAGCCATAAACTTTTTATCACCATATTTTAGATAGGGCCTTTTAGAGTTCGACTGACGTTGTTAGGATTAGTAACATGTCAGGTAGGGATAAGGGGGAACCACTAGCAATTAGGGATATGATGAACCCGGAGCGCACCAGAACGGTGCCAGCGTTCTCCCATATCCCTATGCGGAAACCCGTCTCGCCGCGGAAGGAGCCCGCAACGGGCGTCGCGCTCACGCCAGCCGTGTCTGAGCACACGGTTAGGCAGGAACCGTCGCCCCAACAACAGCGGGCCAAGAAAACGGCCAGACGTCACACGCCGCCAGAGACCGACGCCTCCCTATTTGAGAAGAGGCAACGGATATGCTCCCAGTTGTCGTCAGACGAAGCTCCATCCTCATCCGAAGATGAAAGGTACCATCAGGTGGTGACAACGAAGAAGGTGCTTAGATCACCACCGAAGTCGCTTTCCCCACCACAACCCCCCCTCGCTCTATATCACCAGATCGACGTAGCCGAGATTCGGCTCAGTATGAGCAGGGGGGTGAGGTATCCTACAGCTGGGGGTCGACCACCTATGCAACCCTGGCAGCATCCGCCGGCCGATCATCGCCGGTGGCAACTTCCAATCCGTCCGGGCTCCGGCAGGATGATGGTCAACGACCATCTACCAGCTATGCCCATATGGTAGCTGCACCAGCAGTATCACGTCCACAACCGACGGCAGTGCCTACTGACAAGCCTGCCGACCAGGAAAAAACGAGATACCCACCAATAGTGGCTGAATGCCTACCGGACTGGACGAGGCATTTTAAGGAGTTCAACAGAATGTTGAGCCACCCTTTAAATGCCCGTCCGTTCGGGAAAGGCGTGCGGTTCACGCCACAAAGCGCCAACGAGTTCCGTACGGTACAGCGCTATATGGTGGAGCTGACCAAGGAAACACCAACGCTGTCCTGGTACTGCTATACCCCGGAGGAGGACAAGCCCACTAAAGTGGGCATCCGGGGTCTACCTATGGACACGGACACCAAGGCAATAGAGGAGGCCATAAGGGCAAAAGGCTTCCCCATCAAAAATGTCAAGGCAATCCCACCACGTAGAGGCAGACCTGGCTGCATCTACTTTGCCCAACTAGATCACCTGAGCCTGGAGCAGCTCCAGAATTTATACAATATCGACGAACTCCTCTTTATGAGAGGGGTCGTCATCGAGGCCTGGCAAAGGAAAGTAGGACCGGCTCAATGCCACAGATACCAGGCCTTCGGGCATGCCTCCGCCAACTGCTTCAGGCCAGTGAGGTGTGTGCGCTGTGCAGGGGAGCACATTGCGAGCCTATGCCCTAGGGTTAGGGAAGAGGAACCCAAATGTGCCAATTGTGGCAAGAACCACACGGCAAACGACCGCCGCTGCCCAGTCCTGAGGAGGTCTGCTAGGAGGCAGGGGATTACCTTACCGGGGCTACTCCCGGAGGACCCTAAAAGGATCCCCAAGAGTCGCTCGAAAGCTGTTACCATCCAGCAAGACGGGTGGGCTACCAACACAGGGAAGGGCAGGCAACCAGCCCCCCCCCCCACCCGTAACACCTAAGGAAACGGTGGAACCCACTGAGACAAGGGCAACCACCGGGGGACTCTACAGCCCGCCAACCCTGCCACAGAACGGCAACCCTCTAAGAAGAGGAGGCGAGAGAGGAGCAGGAAAAAGTCGCAGCCTCCTCAGGCTGTTACCTCTACCCCGACACCATCAGCACCAGTAGCCTCACAGGCGCAGATTACTCGGGAGTCGACCAAAGGCGTGGGTAGAGTGCCAGAAAGGGCCCTACCAGAACGTAGAGCCCGCTCTACAGTTAGAGCGCGCTCTACCCACAAGCCAAGAGGGCAGGATCAGGAACATCCACACCCGAGACAATTGCCAACGCCTTCCTACAGGAGAACACCCGCCACCGGCCTCGAGACAGCAGATGCGATACAACGCTTAGTTGGTATTGCCATCGAGGTCGGCACACAAGTCCTGGCTGATATCAGAGCCGGGACTGACCCAATTACAGCAATCATGAAGGCGCTGGCAAACCTATTAGCCCGGCATTACGGAGGAGAGTAATCTGCGCCTCCTCTATTGGAACCCGGGCGGTATACAGCAGAAGCTTCATGAACTCCGCACTGTCGCCCAGCAACAGGACTTGCACATCATATTGCTGGGCGAGACAAAACTAAATCCAAAGACGCATATCAAGCTGCCAAACTACCACCTATACAGAAGGGACGAGGTCACCCCTCAAGGGGCCGCCTACAGAGGGACGGCGGTGCTTGTGAGGAGGGACATCGTCCACCAAGAGCTGGAATTACCACCTTACCAGACTATGCGCTCTATCGGCATAAGAATGGAGGCGGCGGGCGAGGAACTAAGGATCTACGCAGCATACCGCCCGCCAGGGACTCCATTCTGCTCCTCAGACATCCGGACAGTGATGGAAGGCGAAACACCTACTATAATCGCCGGGAACCTAAACGCCAAACACCCGGCGTGGGGGTCCAGAGTGATCACCCCGCCGGGTCTTGCACTATACGAAGATTCAGAGAGAAACAACTACGACGTTTTAGGTCCCGAAGAACCAACCAACGTTCCGACAGATCCGAAGCAACATCCGGATGTATTAGACATCGTGCTCTCTAGGAACGTCAACTACCCGGTAGTGGTAGAGGTGCTATACGACCTGAGCTCAAAGCACCTCCCGATTCTGATAACCCTTGGCAATAAGGCGGTGACTACGCCGCCCAGAGCATTTAAGACACGCATTAACTGGAGGCGCTACGCACAACACCTGCGGGCGAGACCTCCAGCATACCAACTCATAAACACAGCGGACGACGTAGAGGCCGCTGCAACCAGAATCACCAAAAACATCCAGGAGGCCTTCCACGCGGCCTCTACGATCGTCCCGATCACAGAAAGGCGTGACGATCTGCCGCAGGAAATATGCGTTAAGATAAAACGCAAAAGAGCACTTAGGAGGCTCTGGGCGCGTACTCGCTGCCCAAGACTAAAAGCACAACTTAACATCTTATCGGAGGAGCTGTCGGTTGCAGTCCGGGCATATAGAGGAGAGGCCTGGGAGCGGCGCATATGGAAGGCGGAGGAACAAAATGCGTCGCTCTATAAACTGAACCGACAGCTAACCAAAACCAGACCTCCCGTTTGCCCGCTTACCAACAGTGCGGGCGAACGCTGCTATGATGCCAAGGGCAGAGCGGATATCCTAGGAGAGCACTTCGAGGAGCAATTTATGCCGAACCCTGCAAGTGCGGAGTACATGGAGCTTCATGCCTTAAAGGAGAGTCGCGTACAGGATTTCCTGTCGTCGCCCGCGCCGCCTCTTGCAGGAGAGTGGTTCATCTCCCCCGCTGAACTGCGGAGGACAGTAACCCGCCTGCAACCGAGGAAGGCGCCTGGGACGATGGGATTACCAACGCTGCACTCCGACAGCTGCCCTTTAAAGTCCTAGTAGAGATTGGTCGACTCTACAATGGGATATTGCGGACATCCCACTTCCCGGAGGAATGGAAAAAAGGCAAAATCATCGTCTTGCCGAAACCCGGGAAGGACAGGCGTAGAGCTGCCAGCTACAGGCCGATTACGCTATTACCACACATAGCTAAACTGTTTGAAAGATTGCTGCTAAGACGTCTCCGTCCGTGCATCCAACTTCGGGCGGAGCAGCACGGATTCAGGAGGGGTCACTCTACAGTCACACAGCTAACTAGAGTGCTGCACCTGCTTGCGGCAGAGTACAATCGTGGCCGCATATCGTTGGGCGTCTTTCTCGATATCGAGAAGGCGTTCGACCGGGTGTGGCACTCAGGATTACTATATAAGTTACACGAACAGACCAGTGTCCCCCCGCTATGTTGCGGTTAATGGCGTCTTTCCTGGAAGACAGGAAGTTCTACGTCTGCGTAGAGGACGCCGAGTCCGCAACAAGAACCATCAGTGCCGGCGTCCCACAGGGCAGTTGTCTGTCTCCAGTCCTGTACGCGGCTTACACGAATGACATCCCAACATTGGCAGGCAGGCTGCAAGAATGGGAGGACGACGTTGAGCTGGCGCTATACGCGGACGATAGCGCCTATTTCACCTCGTCCAGAAGAGCCCATATAGCCACTGCCAAAATGCAGCGTCTGCTGGACCTGTTGCCATCATGGCTGAACGAGTGGAGGATGGTCGTCAACGTTGGTAAGACGACCGCTCTGCTCACTCGCCGCCTCAGAAACTTACCACCACCACTAACACTCGACGGCCAGAAGATCGCGTACGAGAAGGCCGTGACATACCTCGGGTTCCGGATCGACCGGGCGCTGCGCATGACTGCGCACGTCGACTTCGTCGTCCGCAAAGCCAGATGTGCGCGGGCGATGCTTCGTCCGGTCCTGGCATCCAAGCTGCCTATAAAAACCAAGCTCCGGATATACAAGATGTATATCCGGACTATTACCACCTACGCTGCTCCGGCCTGGTACGCGCTTCTGAGCGACACCCAGGGGCGGCGACTACAGGCTCAGCAGAACCTGTCATTAAGGACGATTGTCGGAGCAGGTCGTTACGTCCGGAATGACGTTATAGCGGCCGATCTGAAAGTCGAGACCATCACCGACTTCG
Source organism: Parnassius apollo (assembly GCA_907164705.1). NCBI lineage: Eukaryota > Metazoa > Arthropoda > Insecta > Lepidoptera > Papilionidae > Parnassius > Parnassius apollo. The sequence goes on along the minus strand of CAJQZP010000963.1, from coordinate 728,541 downwards.
TGGCCCGGTTAGCGCGCGGCATGTTTGACCGTGCCGATAACGGGCCACATGAACGGCTTTGCGCCGTTACACACCCGGCCACCGGACGGGCGACCTCTTCCAAGAGAACTCCTCTCTATATGTGATTAGAGCGTCGAGTAACAACCCACAATGCCGCAGAAAGGCCAACTTAGACTAATATAGATTACCTCTACAGATTACCTCCCTTTCCGTAGTCGGTGAACTACGGAAAGAAATTTCTTATCCGGCTACATTATAAATGTAGTTATAGCCATGCCAAGATAGGCAAAAAGTGACTGCCCCATAGTTATGGGGTATGAGGATATCCGGGCAATGGGGTATACCCCGAGGCCCGATAGCAGGTATCGGGCGTACCTAGGTGCGTGTAGATGATATCAACTTAACATACAAGTAGCGCCGCCAAGAGGCAGGAATGTACAACGCTTATCACGATAATAATGCTTAAGATTCTATACAATATCTTTTCATATTCTATGAAATTTAAATCTATCTTATAATAAAGATTACTTTATAAGTAATTAATTGACATATTAATTTTTATTTTAGATTACTTTAAAAGGAAAAAGAATTATATAAATCACTTATATGTTAATAGCTCTTAAAGTTATGATAAAAGAAAGTTTACTAAGAAAATAAGCTCATACTTTGCTTCTAATGTTCTAATCAAACTGAAATAATTAAATAGATTCATATACGTTATTTTAAGATAAGAATTGAAGCAATTAATTTACTTTCTTGTTATCAGCACTATCAGTCTTTACACTCAGCGTTATATTACGAATAAGAAACAATTGAGATTAAATGCTAACTGATAAGAAACAATTAAGATTAAATGCTAACACTTAGTTTTAAATCACTGATAAGAAACAATTAAGATTAAATGTTCGAATTCACTTTGTCGTCGCTAACATTCTCCCCCACGGTGCGTAGCACTACATCTTCTGGAGGCGACGACTCCGCTGGCACCAGCACGATAACACGTCGAGTTGGACGGCGAAGTATTCCACCTGATGTCCGCACGTCCAGCACCCTGGTTCTTCCGTCTGGTCCGGGATAGGTCTTAACGATTTCACCGCGAGGCCATGAGTTTCGTGGTAATGTAGCGTCCACTATTAACACGATGTCTCCTTCCCTTGGGTCTCTGGTTTCTTTCCCTTCGAGTTTCCTTGGCATCAGGAGAGGTAAGTATTCTTTAATCCACCTTTTCCAAAAGTGGTCTGCGAGTCTTTGGGTGGTTCTCCAGTTTGCTTTTCCGATGAGCTCTGTGTCGCTGAATTCTCCCGGCGCCATAGCTCCGCATGATCTTCCCAGCAGAAAGTGGTTCGGTGTTAGGCTCTCCTCGTCTCCTGGGTCCATGCTGATCGGGGTGAGAGGTCTCGAGTTGACGATGTGTTCAACCTCAGTCATTAGCGTATGGAGTACTTCCTCGGGCGGGCTCTTCTCGTTGAGGACTACTGCCAGCGCCGTCTTAACTGTCCGGACGAGCCTCTCCCAGGCACCTCCCATATTTGGAGCTCCGGGGGGATGAACTTCCACTGGATGCCCTTTTCCTGTGCGGCCTCTTCTAATTCCCTTTTTGCTCCGACGAAATTAGTCCCGTTGTCGCTAAATATGGTTTTTGGGGTTCCTCTTCTGGCTGCCATTCGTCGGATTGCCATGATCATTGAGCTAGTGCTGAGAGAAGGTACCAGCTCTAAATGTACTGCTCTAGTTGTGAGGCAGGTAAATAAAGCTCCCCAACGCTTCTCGTTTCTTCTTCCGATGGTGACTTGCATCGGCCCGAAGTAGTCTACAGCTGTGCAGGAGAACGGAAATTGATGATGCTGCAATCTCTCGCTCGGTAGATCTCCCGTCGGTGGTATCTCTGGTGAACTCTTCTTTGTCTTGCACCATTGACAGCTGTGTGCGACCGCTTTTAGAGTTGCTCTTAAACCCAAGATCCAGAACTTTTGACGAATTTCGTTCATTACTGTAGCCGTGTTTCCGTGAAGGAATTTTTTGTGATAGTGTTGTATTATTAGACGAGTTATTTTTTGTTTTCCGTCTAAAATGATAGGATTCATTATTCTTTCGTTTTGGTCGTGGAATTTCATTGTTCTGCTCCTTATTTTAATTATTCCATCGTCTCCAATGTAAACGTCGATTTTCTTAAGTCGACTCGAATTTTCTAATGGCTTTTCCGACTTCAGTTTTCTTATGTCTGATGCAAAACTATCGCTCTGGCATATTTTTATTAGTATCTCTTCGGCCTTTTTTAGGTGTTCTGCTTCTAGGGGTAGGTATAGGCGCTTATTTTCACTTCTGCTGGTCGACGGGATTGAGGTGTGCGCTTCTTTCTTCTGGATTTTTTGTGGTTTCCAGGACTCATCCTTCTGGCGTGCGGCGGTGGTGGTCGCTTTACGGCTCTTCTTTAGTAGGTGTGTAAAGGCGATCACTCTAGCTGTAGTGCGCAGCAGTCGCTCCCAGCTCGAGAACCTTTCTAGGTTTAATAGGGTGTCTTCTGCTGCCATTGTTGCCAACACCTTTTGCTTGCTTTTTTCTTCTGGCATAACATTTTCTGACTTGAAGTCGTGAAACGGCCATTCTTCTTCTGGTCGACGGAGAAATGACGGGCCTTTGAACCATCTGGCGTTGTGGTCGAATTCGATTGGGGTTCCCCTCGTGGCGTCGTCTCCTTGGTTGGCACCCATCTCCAGTCTTCTGGATTGGACTTTTCGATCTCGGCGAGTCGGTTGGCCACAAAAGTTTTGAACTTCCTTGGTTCTGACTTTATCCACTGCAGTACTGTGCTGGAGTCGGTCCAGTAAACCTTTTTCGATATGTCGAGATCTGATTCCTCTTCGATTGTGGCGGCTAGTCTGCTTCCGAGTAAAGCCGCTTGTAGCTCTAGCCTCGGAATTGATACAGGTTTCGTCGGCGTTACCCTTGCTTTGCCGGCGATCATGGAGACATGGACCTTTCCTCCGGGCTCGACTATTCTCCAGTAGACTACTGCTGCATAGGCTTCTTCACTCGCATCGGTGAATGTATGTAGCTGTCCTTTTCTGCCTTTGGGTGAGACGCATCTTGGGATCTTCAGCCTTGTTAATGTTGACACTTCTTCTAGGTGTTTCATCCAGGCTTCCTTTTTATGTTCGTTGATTGGTTCATCCCAGTCTATTTTCTTTCGCCAGATGTCTTGGATTAATTTCTTTCCTTGTATTAGAACCGGTGTAGCAAAACCCATTGGATCGAAGGTGGACATTACTGCGCTTGTGACTTCTCTTTTTGTTGGAGTCCTTCTGCCATCTTGCAGGTCCTCCGGCGTGTTGGGTAGCCCGACGTTGAAGGCTAATGCATCTACTTTCACCAGCCACCTTAGTCCCAGAGTCTTCTCTTCCTTGGTCAGTTGTAAGGAGTTTTCTTTATTTGCGTCTTCTACCTCTGATATTACCCCCGAGTTGTTGCTGGCCTATCCCTTCAGATGAAAGTTTGCTCTTGCGTGAATGTCTTTCACTTCTTTGGATATCTTCTTTGCTTCGGTTGTAGATGCGAAGCTCTGCAGATAGTCGTCCATGTAGTGATTTCTCCTAATTGCTTTCACTGCTTCAGGATGAGTGTTCTTAAATTCCTCTGCGTTCTTGTTCATTACGTATATTGCTGTTGCAGGTGATGACGCTGCCCCAAAGATGATTGAAGACATTCTATACTCTTCAGGCTTGCCAGTTCTTCGGTTTCCGCGCCACAGGAACCTGAGACTGTCTCGGTCGTCTTCTCTGACCTTTACTCGGAGAAACATGTCTTGTATGTCTGCTATGACGGCTACTGGTCCCTCTCTGAAGCGCAGCAGTACTCCGAATAGTGATTGTAACAAGTCTGGGCCCGAGAGCAAGGCGTCGTTGTGGCTCTTTCCTTCATACTTGGCAGCTGCGTCGAACACTATTCTTAGCTTCTTCTTGACTGGGTGTACAACAGCGAAGTGGGGTAGGTAGAATGTCCTTCCTTTGTTAGAGGTTTCTGGAGCCTTCTCTGCGTATCCTTTTTCGATTAGACTCAGGATTTGTTCCTCGTAGTGCTTTCTTGCTTCTTGATCACGATCCAATTTTTTCTCGATGCTGACCAGGCGTCGAACGGCTTGATTGTAGTTGTTGGGCAGGCTTTCGTCTTCTTTTTTCCACAGGAGCCCCGTTTCATATTGACCGCTTGGCAGTTTCCTGGTAGTTTTCTCGAAGGTTTCTAACGCTCTTCTGTCGCTGTCGTTGGTTGGCGACCGATTCTGAATTCCAAGAGATTCCAGCTGGAAGTACTCTCGCACGATTTCCTCGATGTTTTCTTCGCCAGTGGTCGCTCTGCCATAATGAGTGAAGTTTACCGTGGCAGTTGCTCCTGTTTCACATCCGTGTAGCACCCATCCTAAGTTCGTGAGGGAGGCCACAGGATCTGATAGTTTGCCCTTCTTTAGCTTTCTTGTTACTATTAGCCCCCAATTATCTTGGCCTATCAGTAGCTTGGATCTCTCGGTGACGTAGAGGAGTTGGCTTTCAATTGCTCTCAGATGCTCGCATTTTCTCACGGTGTCTCTTGCTACGATAGTCCTCTTTTCTTTTCTGTGAGCCCCTTTTATTTTGAGCTCGATCTTCTGTGAACTATCTTTTCTTAATACTTTCCCGCCGACGGTTTCGATTGTGAGCTTTTCTTGGTTCTTGTTGGTTAAGGTAACGTTGCCCTTCTCTAGGTGCTGTACCGAACTTGTCTGGCCATAAGGTTCACCGGGATCATTTTTAGATAGGCCTTTTCTTCTCCTTTGGCTTTGTGAATCGAGGCGACTTTTTCTTCCGACGAGCTACTGATATCCTTTGCTTCTTTTTCAATCGGTGCTGGTGGTCTGTCAGAATGTAGGATGGTATGATGCCATCTTTTACACAGCTTGCAGACTGGCGCTTTACAGTTGATCCTTGAGTGCCTGAACCGGAGGCACTTGAAGCATATTTTTGCCTTCTTGGTCATATCCCATTTCCCATTCAGGTTGGTTTCCTTGAACTTCTTGCATTTTAGAGCGAAGTGTTCTTCTTCACAGAACGGACATGATTTGTTTTATTTTTCCTTTGACGCTTCTTGTACCAAATGAACGGGTTTTCTTATTCCTCCTTTTGGCTCTGAATATGCTTCAGGCGGGGCGAAGTCTCCGCACATGTCGGCTTCTATTTCTAGGAACGCTTCGATGAGTAATAGCTCCTGAATTTCTTCATCTCTTCTGCTTCTGTAGTAGGCGAACCAACGGAACTTCATTGATGTCGGCATCTTGTCTACTATAACTTTCAGCGTTTCAGGTGAACTGAGGTACTGTGGTTTCTTCAGGGCTTTAATTGTTTCAACGGCATTCTTTATTTTGCTCGCAAATATGCATATGTCGCTTGGGTTCTCGCCGACTTTGGGGAGGTTCTTCATCTTTTCCAGCTCTGCTAATGCTAGTGCTCCAGGTCTTCCGAATCTTGCTTCCAGTCCCTTGATAACTTCGCGTGGGTCTTCAGCGGTGAATAGCAGGCTCTGGACGGCTTCTCTAGCCTTTCCTTGGATCGCTATTCTAAGGCGCGCTAAGTTCTGATTGTTACTGAAAGAAGCGGCCGTATCCTCGTATGATCTCTTGAAGGCCAACCATTCTTCACAGGCCCCGTTGAAGTGAGGGAGTTCGAGGTGCTTTGGTGAAACGGTGTCACGTGACTTTTCTGATAACTTTAATATGACTGAAGCTAGTTCCTGGATGTCACTTTTCTTTTCTTCTGCCTCTATGGTTTTGTGGTTCTTATCCCCGGTCTGGATGAACCATCGTTCAACTTCTCGTGTTCATTCGAACAGCTCTTCTCCGGCACCATCTTCCTCTTCTGATTCTGCGGTGAGAAGTTCCAGTTCTGCTTGAGCAACTTTTGACCGAGCTTCTGCCAGTTCTAGTTCTCTTAGTGCCATTGTCATTTTTGCTTGCGCTTCTGCTCTCTTCCTATGCGACGAGCGAACGGAAAGCGTGTCTGGATCGCGGGTCGACTTCTTAGGGTGACGCTGTTGCAGATTTCTTTCTTTGGACGTTGGTATGCTTCCTTCGTTCAGAATGACTTAATTGCGATACTTTTTTCCTGAATCTGCGGCGTGGGAGGACTTTCTTCTTGGTGAACTGACGCTTCGACGGTGCGGGCCGGGGGGGTGGTATGTGTTACGTCCCCCGGTGCTGATTCCTTTCCGGCAATGTTTTTGGTAGGTAGTACGGGTTGTCTGTGTATGCTGCTGGGCGATGATCTGATAAGCGTCGATCGGTCTGATGCTGACGCGTTAGTAGTCAACGTGCTTGTAGAGTCACTCGGCGTATTCATGCTCCAATCCGTCGTACTGGTACCCGTAGTGGCGTTACTTTCACTCGTAGTCTTCGACTGCACTGATTTTGATCTTGTATTCGAAGGCATCTTCCAAATTTTCCTTAAAACCCGATCTGGCTTCTCGAAGGACCAATGTTGAATGTGTGCTCGTGTGTGAGACTGTTAAACTTTATTGCTGGCGGGATATTAATTCGGAGAGCAATGCAGTTGCAGTTGGTTGAGTGAATAAATAACACTTCTTGAAATATCTTCTTGTTTATTTTTCTGAGTACTTCTTACATTGCCGGATTTGGGGAATGTTTTACCACAAAAAACGCCCCTTTTTTTATAGGTACCTGTGACCAATCATAATTAATTAAATTTGCACACGGCACTAATGATTCCCGTCGACCAATTGGAGCGCAGAACGACCTTTTCTAAGGGAAATTTAGAAATTTCTTTAAAATATGTGGTAAAATAGACCTTATAATATTTTTACATATTCCTGACAATAGATATAACTTTACTATTTTAAACATAAATCATTTACATAAGTTTAAATTTAAGCTTGTAAAAAATAAAAATAGGTTCGCGGTCTCCTCACGGTTTAGCTCCGGAGTAGGATAGTATTTTTCGCTGAACATACAAGTAGCGCCGCCAAGAGGCAGGAATGTACAACGCTTATCACGATAATAATGCTTAAGATTCTATACAATATCTTTTCATATTCTATGAAATTTTAATCTATCTTATAATAAAGATTACATTATAAGTAATTAATTGAAATATTAATTTTTATTTTAGATTACTTTAAAAGGAAAAAGAATTATATAAATCACTTATATGTTAATAGCTCTTAAAGTTATGATAAAAGAAAGTTTACTAAGAAAATAAGCTCATACTTTGCTTCTAATATTCTAATCAAACTTAAATAATTAAATAGATTCATATACGTTATTTTAAGATAAGAATTGAAGCAATTAATTTACTTTCTTGTTATCAGCACTATCAGTCTTTACACTCAGCTTTATATTACGAATAAGAAACAATTGAGATTAAATGCTAACTGATAAGAAACAATTAAGATTAAATGCTAACACTTAGTTTTAAATCACTGATAAGAAACAATTAAGATTAAATGTTCGAATTCACTTTGTCGTCGCTAACAGTCGGAAATGTACGCTCACCACTGCAGTTATTGATGATGAGAGCCAATAAATGCACAAATCAGTTTCTAAATTATGGAAACGCGATTCTAGTGAATTATCCATTAGGAATTTATAATATTGAATTTACAGAGATTCGTTTTCCTACTGTCGCCTGCACCAGCATCATCCGTTTTGAGCAACTCGGCAAACTGCATTCATTCGCCGTCTATGTTGTCTTCCAAACCATTTACATAAGCACTGACCATAATTGGAGTTTCTTTCTAAATTTCCTCTGCTGTAATAGATTTACATGATATTGTGGTTCAAAATCCCTTCGTTTGCATGTCTGTTGTGTACTGTTGTATTGCGTATTTGTGTAGTAGATTACCTAGGGGGTAATCTGTGCTGTATATATACTATGTATAGATCATAGAGAGAAGTACGCATCGAGACGAGACGTGTCTTGCACTCACAGATCATATTCGTGTCATCTGTCACAGATTACACGAAGTAATTTGTTACCTACCGATCGTCTTTTGAAACGTTTTACGTTTTTGTGACATCAAGTTAATTCAATTTACTGTCTTAATAAGTTTCACTCAAAAATTACGCTTAGACGGTGATGGGCGGGTTAGGATACGCGGGGGCCCCTTATGCGCGGGGCCCGTAGCAATTGCTACTCTTGCTACGTGGTTAATCCGGCGCTGTGCTTGTCGGGTGTTTGGCCCGACAGAAAATTAGTTTGCTATCGTGGGCGAAAATTTTATATGAAGCTGTTCACACTTATCCGGCACCGTATTTTTATCGGCACCGACAAGACATATAGGGTATTTTGCTAGCCCTCTACATCCGTAAAAAACTTGTGTTGAATCTCGTTCGCCTATGAGTAAGTATGGCGCGGTTCACATTATGTCGGATATTAAGGCTGGGCAACCTCTCGCCACTTCTTCTTCTGCCCGCCGCTAACTGCTGTTTGCCGCAGTACCGCAGATCACGTACACAGTATACACATATCCCAGCGCGCAAGGGGTGCTGTTGCGTCTTATTGTATTCAATATACCTATTATACGCACGTTTGGTGTTTGTTAATAATGTAAAACGGTAATATAGATCCTGAAGATTTGATCACACTAGTTCAGAAAAAAGGCTTTTTTTTCTTCTCAAATAATACATCATAACAAAAGCCTCGTCAAAGTCCATCGTGTATAGTTAAAATAAAAATAAAATAAAAGATTTAAAATACAATTGCTCCCGTTTCATTCGGGTCCGACAACGGACTATTGTGTGCAGAGACGCCGACATCCGATTAAAATACGGCGCCCGACACCCGACGAGTGGAAATGAGCTCTAATAAAGCTTTGATTGAATTGTTTGCGTTTTATTTAGGATTTTATTTTCTTTTAAGCGAATGCTATACGCATGATATTTATCACGATCCTTGGATGGCGATCCAGGATCGTGATATTTATTGAACGTGTAGTTTCAAGTATTGATGGATCGCGATACGGATCACAGAATTTCTAGATTTCCGAAAATCCATATCGCGATCCAAGGATCATGATAAATATTTCGCGTGTAGTGTTGCTGCAATACGGATCGCGTCATTCTGCTCTGGAGAAGCGATGGAAGAGGACGACTTTTGTAGCGATGCGGCCGAAATCGATTCGAAATCCATCAAAAATATTTATAGGATTTTATATTATGTTACATAAAATAAAAGCACACGATGTGTCCCATATTATGGGACACATCGTGTGATGGTTTTAAAAATAATTGTAAGCGCATGAAGGCACTTCAGAAGTTACTAGAGTAAAGGATGCAAATTTGGAATACCACTTTCTAAAAAAATCGTATCAGTCATGGGTTGAGAGTTTTAAGAATAAAAACTGCATTCAATGTTAGAAAAACTTATCTTTTAATCAAATAAAAATAATTGAAAACCTTGGCTTATTTTAAGTAGGAATTTTTTTGGTTTAGTCATAGAGTCACAGATTGGCGTAGTTTAGATAAAGTGAATCAAATTTGGAATAGGGTATTCCAAATTACAATCACCTAAATAATTAACTTTAATTAACCATTTAATTGGCCTAAATCTTGTAGATACAAGATACTGAGATCACTTAAATTAAAAAAACTATATCAATCCTTATTTCTAAATCAATTCTACTTTTTTGCTTTTCTCTAGTCTTTGCAGTAATCACAAACATAGCAACCCGAATCATAACCAGCACATTCGCTGTGCACCCAGCCTTCGCATGTGAAGCATTGCACCCATTGTTCTCCCCTTTGATCTTCGGTAAATTTTCCATTACAGAAAAAACAAATACAGTCATTTCCTGTAGGTTGTCCCACATTAGCATAAGAGGGTATATCTTCTTCTGATTCATCAGATGCGAATGTATCATCACTATCAGACTCTGTGTCTTTTTCTGGAAATATCTTTCTTTTGGTTGATATGGAACTTTTCCCTTTTCCCTTTCCTTTCCCTTTTAAATTTCTCTTTGTTTTCTTTTCTTTGTTTCTATTTTTATACTCATTTTCAAATGGTTTTTTTTCAGTTTTTTTTTTGTTTATTGCTTCTTCCAATTGCTTTTTGTAGGGTGAGCTAGAAATTATTTCAGATTTACCTGGCTTACGACCTCGATTTGATGACCGATATTTGGAAGTAGGAACTGGTGAGATTTGAAACGGTGTCACAATGGGGTTACTACGAGAAGGTCCAGGAAGATTTTCTTTTTCTTGTTCTTCTCGCATGGCAATATCAGGAAGGTTTACTGATGGAGGATCTGTTTCCGACACAATTTCATTTGACTGTTGTCTGCTATCTGACGAAACATCAACATGACTGTCATCGAAACCTTGTAATAGGGTTGGTGAATGATTTCCAGCTTCATTTATGACTTGTGGACTTGCAGCGATAGGACTACGTGCTTCTTGTTCGTTTTCAGCAATGCCATCCGCTGATTCTTGTGCTGCTGCGAGATAGTCAGATTCCGTGAAAATATTTGTATTTAATGGATAAATGCCACCAACTCCAAAGCCATTTGCTGCAATTTCACCAGTCTGGCATTTTAGATAAGCTTTGCCAAATAACTCTGAAATATCGTAGGCAGTAAGTGGTCTATTGTTTTCGCGCAACCACATAAGAATTTCTTCACTGTAGTAGTAACTTTTTAGTGGCCCCATGAATGCTTTATCCATGGGCTGGATCTTATGTGTGCAATGTGGCGGCAGTGAAATCAAAGTCACATGATTCTGTCTAGCTTTATCTATGAGCTCGATATTCTTTGTGTGGCTGAAATGACCGTCAAATAAGAGGAGAACTGGTGAGGATTCGGACGGCTTTACATAATCGATAAAATGTTCAAACCACTGCGTGAATAAATGTGTTTGTATACAGCCAGAAGGATGTACTCGGATAATAGAACCCTCAGGAGAGCCTTTCTTTAATAGGTCGCTATTATTTTTGCGCGGGAAAATCATCATTGGCGGTACAAATATACCAGCTGGACTCATACAGGTCATCACTGTTATGAGAGTTCCCCTTTCAGTAGACAACATAGCTCCAATTTGCTTTTTTACTCGGCGACCAATCACTTTGGGATATTTGCTTTGTACAATTGACAGTCCTGTTTCGTCAACATTAAAAATCCTACTAGCCGTGAACTTTTTTTCGTCATAAACTTTCTCAAGATTTTGATAAAACTCGTCCATTCTTGATTTTGTAAATCCATTGGCTCTAGCAAAAGGTGTTCCAGTGGGCTTGCGTATTGATAAAGTTTGCTTGTGCCTCGCAAGAAATCCTTTGAGCCAGTATCTGCCAGCTCTGTCGTCATGGAATGGATGGGGCACATTATTTTTAACAGCAAGTTGATATGCTATCCTTCTCATATCCATTCGAGTCAAACCATATAATTTTTGTTCCATAACAAGGGCATATTTCACCAACATTTCCTCAAAAACCTTATTAAATACTGGTCTGCGACCTATCTTTTTGGTCAGAGTATCTTCTAACAAACTGTCATTTTCTTGAACAAGTCGAAATAAGGTGGTTCTGGGTACATTATAAGTTTTTGCTGCCTTTAAATAGCCCATTTTCTTGTCTCGAACTGCTAATATTACAGCAGCCATATCATTTTGACTCCACTTCTTACGCTTTTTATATTTACTGGCAGAGTTAGCAGTGGTCGAAGACATTACTAAAACAAAATTAAATAATATTGATCAAAAAGACTATTTGAATAAATAATAAATACTTAAAAAGAATCCTTTCAATCAGAAGTAGAAACAAGAAGGCAAACTAATGTGCACATAATTTAGAATATTCCAAATTGACTTCACCTATAGTATTCCAAATTAGCAAAAGAACCATTTTTAACCTAAAATATTTTTATCAATGTGTGTTTAGAATAATTTCGAAAATAAGCCATGATTTCTACAACTGATACACAAAACTATAGATTTGTACAAATACAAACATGTAAATATAAGTTAAACTCAAGATGCAAGCCGATTTATTACTTACTTGAAAAATTTTCTCGACAGCACTTTCACTCCGATGCAGTTTGTCACGGCGCTGTCAATATGGCTGCTTCTCAGTCACGCCCTCTTTGTTTGTTAGTACACGGACTACGTAATACAGGCATTCGTTATTAGATGGCGCTTTTCTTTATTTTTATAATGCAGTATTCCAAATTACCAGCAGTATTCCGAATTACCATCCTTTACTCTACCAATTTATAAAAAAATAAAAAATGACGCTTCAATAGATGATGTTAGAAAAAAAGTCGTTAAAATCGACACTCACATAGCTCGAAAAATTGATAACCGATGAGGAAAAAAGTTGGCAGCCTCGTACCGGTAGGTGAAGTGTATAGCGACCCCCAACTATATGAAGTGACGACCTGGCAAGACACGCAGAAAGTCGATGGATGCAGGTGGCTGTGGGCCGTGCTTTGTGGCATTCCGTGAGAGAGACCTATGTTCAGCAGTGGACTTGTGAAGGATTGTAATGATGATGATAACATTACGAAACAAAATAGAAAAGGCTTAGTAGCGATCATATCATTCCCAATGATCCCAAATTATTATCCAAAAATTACTAAATATGATAATAATAACCATTTTTATACAAACGCTGTTAATCAAAGTTTTTATACTTGGCGGATGTTAGATTTTGTATATTTGCGAACGACTTTAAGCTCCACTTATGCTTCAATAGAAGATGTTAGAAAAAAAGTCGTTAAAATCGACACTCTCTTTTTATTATTATTGCCATGACAGCCACATAACCTTTTATATGTGGTAGAGCCATGCTGTAGTTATATTACTAGTATAGTTGTAGCACAAATAGGTCGGCTTGACCGGGGAAAGACCACGCTCTCACAGAATACCAACGTAAAATAGTAGCTTATTACTGCTCTGTTTCTTATGGTGAGTGTAGAGAACCGGAGACTCCCCGCGCAGAACACCTTGGCGGGCAAGAGATTTCCCCTTTTTCCTTCCTCGGCATAATTGGTCACCCCAATGTGATACGAACATGCTTCCAGCAATATTCGAAAACCTCAACTTCAAGCTATCGTCATCCTCAGAAACCCCTTCCATTAACTCCAGCCAACACCATCGGCAACGTATAGCACCTGCAAGCTGGCATTTATTCTACGGCGCTCACCATCAGCATGTCAGAGGGCTGCCGGGATCTCATTTTTTAATATTTATTTACAAAACATCCAATCGGTTGTCTTCTTGTTGCTGTAGACTTTCGCCAAACTGCAGGGTGTTTGTTGGCGAATACATCACCCACTTACGCCCTACGTTCCCACTGTAATATTCTAATATTGAATTTAAACATAAAATTATTAGAATATAGAAACATTAACTTTAAACTTATTAATAATTAGGACACAAAGTAGTGATACTATATCAGGATAGGACCAGAAACTCCATTCAATGCCAGCCAGACGCAGCATATTGGCTTGCAGCACCCTTGCAGTGCTACTACGATGTCCCAATACTATTCAGACCATCGAAACTTCCAAGTTGTCGTCTTTCTCGGGAGTTACATTTCTAGGCTTTACCACCCCGAGCGCCGGGAACCGTAGAGCTCCCGATTCCGGTAGCGGAACACTGTCGTAAAGAGGAAAGCCGAGACATTTCCGAATCCTGTTCAGCAACCTTCTTCTGGACCAAAACACCACGGCTTTCTGTCCTTCCTGCCGTTTAATTGACTCGAGCGCGTCATCTGACTCTCTACCACCACTCTACCGGAGACCGCGGCACTGACCGTACACTCTCGTATCCATGCTTGTGCACTACATGATAAATTACCGTCCGTAATTTTCATTTTTTATGGCCCAACATAGCGGACCACTATTTGTATTAACGATTGTGAGTTTTTGTGCATTATCCGTAATTTTACAGTCCAAGTTTTTCATATTGACTTTCCAGGCAGAGTTTGTCAGTTTTACCATTTGTTGCTTAAAAATTACACTTGGACTCGACTTCTATTAAATACTTAGTGGACTGTGTTTTTGAATATATATTACTTAATATTTTAGCTGATTGAAAATCGATTTTGATGATTCTTATTTTATATTTTAAAGTAATCTATTACCCAATTTACTACACTACTAAACTACTTACTTTACTAACTACAAAAAAAATCTTCAGATAAAAATACCACCCTAATTGGCTGTTTTACCGGAGTTTGTGTATTAATTAATCCCTCAAAGGGATAAAAAAAATTAAAAAATAAAATAAAATGAATAAAATGATCCTGAACTTTTTACACAAACGTTTATTAATTTTAGTTTACAGTTTTCAATTTAATCAAAGTAGTGATCGCCTAGGGGTCGAAATTCAACCTATAATAGGCGATCACTTTTGGATTAGGATTTGGTCCAACAGCTTAATGCGAAGTAATTTGTAATGTGTAATCATGAAATGAGATGGAAAAGTTATGGTCTTAATTTTAAATTATAATAATTTTCTAGTATGTTCATTTTCATCACATTGCTTAGAAAATGAACAGAATACTTTTTATATTTAATTATAGCAATTTAACCCTTTTTACCAGGCATGCTACTTTTTTTGGTTGAAATTCTCGGTTTGTTATATTTTCTTAATCTGGTTACATTCCTTTCATCAGTCAGTCTTTTAGTTAAATGGCAGCTTTGTAAAAACTTATACAACTATTTTATATTTTTGTTTGTGGTAATTTGTACACGTAATTCTAATTTCCAAGAAGTAAGTACTTTATAGTATTATTTATACTTTATTTTATAGAATATACTAAGCGTATAATGTGATTAGAAATACCTGAAATACTTAATAATAATAATGTAAAGGGTCAATTATCGTGTTTAATTTAATTTCAACATTACGTAATACCTTTTTTTTACTTTATTTAATATATAAAATAAGCAATTACAAACGATTTACTAAGTTTCTCTATGTTTTCATTCACTGGAAATGACTGTTCATTTATTGCATTTTCAAATAATTTCTTATGCTAATTATTTGAAATCCAGGCAAAATATTATAAAATACAGAACTTGTTTTCGAGCCTAATAACTGAGGATGGTAGATATTAAACAAGTAACCAGTATGCTAGACTGCAATTTTTTAACAGAATGTTCTTGGCCGTTCATTGAATGGAGGGTTTACCCTAACTAGTACCTACTCTAATAAAATATTTAGGAACAATAATATATAATCAACACACGAATGTATTGAAATATATAGATGTAATCTAGAATGAAACTGAATATAATAATTACAGAGTTCATGAATTATTAGGATTTAATAAGTATGTAATCTATAATAATAAGAAATCTTATAATAAGATGTTAAATTATTAGAACATTATTACTACCGCAAAGTGCTGCAACTTTGCTAACAAAGACAAATTTTCCCATCTTGTTTCAATAATGATATTTAGCGTTTGCTTAGTTATTTCTTATTTTTCACCATTTTATAGTAAATTTCCATCATTAGGGCAACATATTTTTATTTTTTTTGTAATGGTAACTCCATAGTTACTCTGTCAGTTGTGCGACAAAAACCGGCGCAAGTGTGCAAAACATTTATTTTTACTTGTAAGAAGCAACGTGTTTAATATTTTCTAAAATATTAAAAAAAATAATCTGTATCTTTTTAGTCAACGATATTTTTGTATGGAAAGTTTGTGGTACCTGCTACATTTCCTATTCGCTGTGAAAATTCCTTCCTGACAAAATTTTACTGCGGGAGATAAGCACGGTGTCTAATGCACACGGGAAAAATACTGGAAAGATCAGCTTATTAATTATTGAGATATCCTTCTAGGCAATGATCTTTTACATACAACTGTCCCTACGACTTTCTTGTAATTCAAAAGAATAGCATAAATTAAGAAGATAGTTATGCAACCACAAGATCATAGGGTTGTTACGGTTCGTACTTAGAGGGGACTGCATAAGCATTAGACAGTATCCAGTAAACGTAGTCAGCGCTTTTGGTTGCATGAGGTATCAGGCAGAGCTCGTGGGAGCGGCCACTTCGTTCTGACATCGACTTCTGTCAAGACGTATTAATTAAGTAGTTATAAATATAATTGTAATTAGAAATAAATAGATTTTAAATGGTTTTTAAAAAATCATTTTACGTTCCCGTAATCTGGACTAGATTTTAGTTCTACCTGGCAAGGCTTAAGGTCTGTTTTTCATATAAAACCCATTAGAAGCTACAATAATAAATTGGTTCTAAGATACAAAGAAAAAACCTCAAAATCTGTACAAAGTTACTCGCATAAGTATTGTCTTATATAAGTCTGATATGTTTTGTACGAAAACAAATGCCTATTTGCCATGATTGATTTATGAGAACATTCACTTATATTGTTATCTGATAAGAAACATGATAACTGATAAGAATCTGATTAGAAATAGTTTCCTACAGTTTGAAAATTGTGTAATCTTAACCAAAGACTAGTAGAAAGTTCTTAAATAACAAATGACATTTTTCATCTTTTTACACTCAACCAAATCTATAACACTAGAAATATCGCAAATACTTAGACACAAAACTACACACGAACAAACATTAGTTTTGTGCGGGATTCGATCTCATAGCGCGTAAACGTTACAACCATACACTGAAGAACTGCGCTATAAAGCAGTAAATTTTAATACAACGTTAATTGACAATTATAAAGTATTTTTTACTACATTAACCGCAACAATTTAGACATTTAGAAATTATATAAACTAAATTCAAATTATCATGGTATCTCAAATTTACATAATGAAAGAAACAAATCAACAAGCTACTATTCTAAAAAAATCTAATATTTGGCGTAAAGTTGAACAAAAATGGAATTCTTTAATTGTGTCGGTCACCAAACACACAAATTAGCCATGTAAAACTGCACTTTCTAGTGTTCGTACATGGAATTATTAAATGCTATAAACTATTTATAAATAAATATCATTATTTGGTATATCATAAAATTTAAGTACCCTGTTGTATCCAATTTTTGAGAAGTAATGTTTATTGATCCCAAAATTTGAATGAAAACTTATTTTAATAGTAATGGGTACAATACTTTGTTTTATACTTTTTTTACGTGTTGATGGTTCCGGGAGGTAAGCTACTCATTTCACAATTCAGTTCCAAAAGCCAGGCGAAGCCGGAACGGATCGTTAGGTTTTTATTAAAAAATCACTTAAGTTTTTTTTCTAACGAAAAAAGGTGATCGATTTTTTCGCAATATGAAACACAAATAATGGTTTTAAGAATTTTGCTTACTATTCGACTTAATTCGGTAGACGGAAATATGATACACCAGCGATCCGCCACGGCTTCGCCTGAATTTTGTTACAATAGCTCAATAAAAGGCAGTTATATCGATATTACAGACAGTGTAGTTAAGTAAGGTGTAACACCGGGAATAATACTAACATCTCTTATGTTTCGCTATATAAATTATATTGTAAGCTATTAAATTAGGATATCAAGCGATTGTGAATAGATTCACTTGAATGAATAACAATTATTTCTCCGATAAGAGCAAACTCATTTCAAAACCATAGTAAACTTTGTAAACAAAATTGTATAAACGAAATTTAAATTCCTTGGGTCAAAGAAATTAAAATATTTAATTTCATTTCAACAATTTTGTTGACAATTTACAAAATGCAAAATGTAGGTAGAAATGCCTGATAATAAAATACAGTCAAAAGATTCCAGCTTTGACGATGTTATGAAACAAAGTATTGTTTAATTACTTTTGGACACATTTTAGGAGACTAACCGCATCTGGATAGCTTGTAAAATTTTTTCTAATTCAATCTCCGATAAAAAGACGTCCATCTCTATTGGCGCTTCCCGCTCGCTTTGCCGTCGACTCTCTAGTAAACGTCGACCGTGCTGGAGACAAACAGTACTCTTTTTTGTTGGTAGCCCTCGTACCTGGGAAATAAATCAAAATATAAATAATTTGCGAGCAAGAAACACAAAAGGGTACTGCGTTATGATCAGTATCCGGGAAATATATATAGGGGGAAGTATAAAATTGCCGGTTTATATTTAAAAAAAAAACGTCCGGCTAAGTAAGTGTCAGGCCATGCACAGTATAGAGGTATGGGGTACCGTAGTTGTCCGTCACAATATGTGAACTTAGAAGGGGCCTTCTCGATACTAGTAATAGTATTAAGTGGTTCCGCGATTTGACCGCTATAAAGACTAAAAATGGGCCCAAATAGGACGATGGTAACTGAAGGACTTATTTTCCAAGCAGATTTACAGGAAGTGATATTCAAAAAAGATAAAAAATCTTTTCGATTTTGAAAATAATACAATCTACATAAAACCATTCATATGCCAATTACATAGACGTACCAATTTTTAATTTTTATGTGGTAGAGCCACGCTGCGGTTATAGTTGTGGCACGAATGGGTTGACTCAACCGGGACAGGACCACGCTCTCACAGAATACCAGCGTAAAATAGGAGCGTAATGCTACTGTTTCGTATGGTGAGTGTAGAGAATCGGAGACCCGTTTTACTGGAAACGAGGCATTCCATCTTAGTTCTCAGGGGTAACAACGTTTCTGCATTTCGATTCTTAATCGAGGTTAAATATAGCTGTCTATGGCCCACAATATCCATATACCATCAGGTGGACTGTATGCTAGTTTGTCATCCAATGCTATAAAAAAATGCACATATGGTCATAGTGACTTATCACCTATTAATTCGCGGCTGTATAAGCTTAAGATATACATGACCGTAACGAAACTTCTCGTAAACCATCTCTGCCCAAAAATATTCTGAAGGTCGCTCGGAAAGGAATATTTACAATGTAATATAACAATCATCACTTGATTTAGAAAACAATTAACTTGATCGTCCAAATAATTTATTTAAGGCATAATTTTTTAATAAAAAGAAATGGCTAACCGAAAACGAGTATATCGATGTAGATTGTACCTAACATTACGAATAAAATCACTATGCGTGACGATTAAGTAAAGACGTCATGTTTTATGAAGTAACGTCACACATAATACAACCACGACAGATTTTTCCAGAAAAACAAATAATACGAGTGTACTTCCTGTCATATTTGGCACTAGCTGAGCCTCGCGGTTTCACCTACGTATATCACACGTCTTTTTTTTTTTTTTAACATGGGGAAATGCCTACGCATACACGCCTCGCGGGGGCAAGGACGGGTTATATCGGACTCGCACCGACTAAAACCCCATGGTGTTCCACCTTCGTCGCATATTGGCAGGGCTACGGGAACGCTTTCGCACACATCCGCGGCCCCACCAGCGACTGCCGCCCCATGGCAGCACCTCATCGGGAGAGGAATATTCCTCCCCGTTCTCCTTTCCAAGTAAGGCGCACCAGAACACATAGCACGCCTTCCTCCACGGCCTCCAATTACATCTGCGCAACAGACGCCCCCGCGTCCGATGCGCGAAGGCCATGGGGCCAGGAAAAACGAGCACTTAGAAGTACTAGCCTTCCCGACCCCAGCGGCGGATCTGGTCTATGGCTCCGCCGCCAACCAAGATTCGGCTGCGGAGGATAGGGAGAGCGGCGCCTCGCAATACCGACAATCCTCTCCCCCCGCAGCCCCATCACCACCGCATCAACGGTGCGGCCCCGTTTGAGTCGCGGAGGATAGGGCGAGTGGCGCATCGCCATACCAACACTTCTCTTCCTCCGCGACTCCACCTCGGCTGCAGCGGTAGGTGGGGAGGACACACCTCTCACCGCAGTCCACCAACACACATCCGAAGTGGGCTTCCCAAGCCCACTCGGAGTGGCCACCTCGGGCCGGCCCTCCACCTCGGACCAGCCATATGGGTTCCTCTTTGTTTCGCCGTGGGTTACCAAGCCACGGCTTCTAAGCCCCCGCCACGACAAGGCGGGAACCCGTTCGGGGGGATATCACACGTCTGAGGCGCGACTTTAGACCTCGCTTATAGAGGCGTTCGGACGGATATGGTAACGCGTCGTACGCGCGCCGAGCCGACTGTTAAATTATTTCAATGTCTCATTATCTCTTAGGCAATGCGTCCAAATAACATGCTATAAAGAGTAATATTTCGACTTTTTATTCGATGGAGTAAAGATCTTCAATTTGTAGAACATTGTGTTTATGTATCAAGCCATAACGCCAGCTAACGCGAATAAAGACGTTCGGGAGCGCTTTTTTCCGACTTACTTAACAGAACTCAATGAAAAAAATAAGGTATCGATATTTTTGAACAGTATCGATATATTCGCGTGATAAACATCGATATATCGTCATGTTTTGCATAATGTAGTAGCATAAGGCTCAAAATGGTATTACCGGACGGTTGGATGACGGAAAAAAGACAACAGCAAATGAATGTTTTTGTAGCTTCTTTTGTCGACTAATACAACATTTGAAAATATATCGAAATCAATACGAATTCGATACTCGAAGTTAAATATTGAATATCGATATATCTCGACTTTATTATATATATATACAGTGAATTTCGGTTATTACGACGGCGGAGGGATCACTTTAATGTCGTTGCTATATCAGGAGGTCTCTATAGCCGAAATTACATATTTACTTATCATTTATTTAATTATGTTATACACGGGCGTAATTGAAAAAAAACGTGTTATAGTGCACTGTTTAAGTTTAGTTTTTTGTGCACGCTGTAAGGTGTATTCCATTTTCATAATTCCTTCAACATCTAAATTATTTTGGCCTTCACCAAATAAACAGTACTTTTTGAGCGTTGTTATAGCACATAATGCATCTCTAGTTGTTAGAATCTTATTTAGATTGCAATCTTCTTCCTCTTCTTCATCCTCCTTTTCTTGTGTTTGAAGAAAAAAAATGATTCATAAAAACAAGTCGCTATACCCGAAATTGACGCTATAACCGACGTCGCTATTACCGAATGAATTTCCTATGAAAGTATGCTTTAAATTCAAGAGACGTAAGTTTGTCGTCGCTATAACCAAAAAGTCGTTACAACCGAGGCCGTTATTAATGAAATCCATTGTATATATATTTAAGAAAATATCGATATATCGATAGTTTTTACCCAAACCTAGGGATAAGCTGCGGATCGCACTTTCATAAGTGTTTTAGGATTATTTCATACCCACTAATAGCCGAATACATCTACGTAGTATACAAATATATTGTAATTGATTAATATAACCAGCGTTTATTTATAAAATTGTATCAGATAATAATTGGGTGAACCAAAAGAGCCTTATCGTGAGGCGATACCTATATTATAATATGGACAGGTACAACACGAACGATAGGTGCTAACGAGTCGACGTATACTTATTTTTTTTATAGGATAGATTGACAAACGAGCACACATTCCACCTGATGGTAAGTGGTTGCCGTGATCCATAGACATCTACATCTATCCTCGATTACGAATCAAAATGCAGATGCGTTGTCAGCCGTGAGGACTAAGATGGAATGCCTCGTTTCCAGTAAAACCGCACGTACGACCCACTCGTGCTACAACTATACTAGTAATATAATTGCAGCATGGCTCTACCATGTATAAGAATATATAAATAAACTAGGTACATACCTACTGAGGTATGTACCTCGTTTATTTTCATTTTGAAAAGTACATCATTATTTTATTTGGACATTAAGGCGCTTCTTGTAAACTAATAAGTACTATACATTTTTATCCCAAGTGTCTTGGACGATCGTGTCCAAATAAAATAATGATGAAGTACTTTCAACATGAAAACACGCACACACACACACACACACACATATATATATATATATATATATATATATAAATTACGAAGATAGATAATAAAATATACCCTGGACAGATAAAGTGTAGCGCGGCAGATTTCGCACTCGTCTTGTTCGCGAACATTCCACGCTCCCGCTGGTCGCTTACGGGACTGTTTGCAGTTGCGACTCTGTTGAATGGGCACCAAAACAAACATATTTATTTTATTACAGTCTCGTTAACTACTTATCATCAATACTATATCAATATTAAATCAATATTTGGTTAAATTCTTGAAAATTAAAAATGACATAAAAATTAACCACACCGACGACATATTATGTTAAATTTTCTGTAAGATTCCTTAGGCTATCCTCCTAATTTCCGAAATTCCACTTTTCCGTATTTAATAAAGCGCTTTAAAATGAGACCAGGGAAACGTTTAATTTACTACCCACAGTAAGTCATTGGTCTTCCCAGAATAGGGAGAATTCGATGGACATTGCTGGTATTTTCATTAGTAAGCTTTTTGCACTCTCATTAGATATGGAGGTACTCAGAGGGAGAGTCATAAAACTAACTGAATCCTAGAGGCTGCTCTTGATAAAAAATCCATTAAGCATAGAAAAACTATGTGCATAGCAATCTATAACTAAAATACCACTGCAATAATAATCGTTTGAGCACCCTTTTTTATAAAAGAGGGGGCAAACGACCATGCGGCTCACCTAATGGTAGGTGACTACCATCAGTGAGGAATTAAACGCGTTGCTGGCCTTTTAGAAAGGAGTAAGCTCTTTTCTTGAAGGTCCCTAAGTCGTAAAAGTCCGGAAAAGTAAAACGTACAGTAGTGGACCGCCAAGCATCCAGGTGGTGAGCCGATACAATATCGGGAATTTTGACCCTGCTACTATACCGTGGGTTTTGAATTCGGATTCCACCCCGAAGCAATGCAACATTTGTAAAAATATAGTATAATAAGTATAACTTTCAGGTGTGGTTTCGTTGTGATCGTACCTGTGTCACTGACACTGGATTCTAGACTATCCCGATAATTTTGCAGAAGTGTTACAACGGTTACTACCAGAAAGCGATGTATTGCTTATGCAAAAGTTCTTATGTTAGTGTTTACGGTTGTTTGGGACTGAACTGTCCCGTTGATGATTATGTTTAATTAGAATATGTCGGCATGGTCGAAAAGAGGTCGATAGGTAATTAGTATTTGGAAGTCTAGTCAAGTTGACAGTGCGCTTACCGGAACGTTGTAGCGGATTATGGCAGTACGGTTGTCGAGTTCCTCACTGATAATGGTCCTGAGGCTGGCATATATTTCCGGTAGAATCGACAGCGGAGAGCGAGGGTCTCGTGCAGCCGCTAATAAGAGTTGCTCCAGCGAAAACATCGTTGGTTCGCAGCTTTCTCTCACCTCCTGTTCAAAATAATATTATGATTTTAAGTAAAATAGTTCTTACTTGAATTTTAATGGACAATATAATCAGGCCTTTAATGACAAATTTATAATTTTAGAGAATTCTTCTTCTTCATGAGCATTCGCTGCCTTAGACTTCTCTTGTGTTATTTTTTATTTTCCTTATATGTGTCCGACTGTATGTTTGCGTCTATTGTCTGTTTTTACAAGTACGTTTGCTTCTCTTGTTATTATGTGTATGCGTGCTCGTGCGTTTGCCTCTGTGGGAATATGGGCGTAAGTAAGTGCCCGAATGTGTGCATGTGCGAGGAGCGAGGGGGAGTTGGTAAAAGGACGTTAGGTTGATTGCATCCACACGTAAATTATTATGATATAAATGCAGATGGTAATATCAAGACAAGGAGTAAGGCGTATGCGTACGTAGTATCGTTACATGGAAGCAGATTTTTAAAAACAACGGCTGATCGCATAAATATTTATAGTAAGTCAAAACATCAACAATGATAAAAAAATAAAAGTGTATCCAAACATTTATTTTTTGTTTTGTGACCGTAATTTTCTTTAATCTGTGGTAAACTTAACGTAAACATGTATTGAAAGAATTCCACAAAGATAGATATATGAGCAGGGACACATAGCACATTACATGGACAACTCAGGTGATCTGAGTCGTGGTCCTGATGCTGAGGCAATAGGGATACTATTTAGGGCCAATATAGCTCGAAGAACCAAAAATCGATAGGAAAACCTCCTATCGGTTATCGAGGTGTAGGGCAGCCCCATTAGATGTGGGTGACAAACTATTGAGATATACCAGGAAGTCGTTGGATGCCGTTGCCTGCCATGTTTTATGGCATTCCTTGGGGTAGGTCAATGTTCAGCAGTAGACTTGTGAAGGGCTACAATATTGATGATGTTGATGATGATAACGATGTAAACAGACTTCAATAATCACTGCAATTGGTAAAAATATATTCTTTAATAAAAATTTCATGAATTCGGTTAACTAAATTCCCAGGAAACTGTTACATACTCGTAAATTAAAAATACAGATTGACATCCTTTTATTATGTAGGTTGAAAAATCATCATCATTATTACAGTCCATTAATAACTCACTGCTGAACATTAGCATCTGTAGCTATGTTACGGTTATACTAGGCCGCACTAAAAGTATCGGGAATGGAATATTTCCACTGTTCCTGTCATATTAAAATCTTTTTAATTGAAAACTCCTTGGTTTTAAAAATCGAATACCATTTATTTATTTAAAAAAAGAACTCGGTCTTGTCACAAGGTTTTGTCGAACTTGTTTAGTCGTTGAGAAAATGGAATTGACTCGAGAAAATTCAAGAGCGATGATTTATTATGACTTTCGAAGTGGTTTAACACAAAAACAGTGTGTTGACCGGATGATTTCTGCATTTGGTGATGAAGCCCCATCCAAAACCACAATTTATCGCTGGTTTGCTGAATTTCAACGTGGATGTGTCAAGCTCAGTGATGATCCCCGTCAAGGTCGTCCAAAAACTGCAGTCACCCAAGAAAACGTTGATGCTGTGCGTAAGCTGATTGAGGAAGATCGACATGTGACATACCGTGAAATTCAGGCAACTTTAGACATTGGCATGAGTCAAATACAAATAATCTTGCATGAACAATTAGGTGTAAAAAGGTTGTTTTCCCAATGGATACCGCATTCGCTCTGTGAAGAGCAAAAAGCGGCTCGCGTTACTTGGTGAGTCAGAACTCTCCAAAGATTCCGCGCAGGATCCTCAAATGTTGTATACAACATCGTATCAGGTGACAAATCCTGGATATACGCGTACGAACCCGAAACAAAAAACCAGTCACGAGTTTGGGTGTTCGAAAATGAGTTATAACCAACAAAAATTGTTCGTTCACGGAGTGTTGCAAAAAAAATGGTGGCCACGTTTGTCTCCAAAAACGGCCATGTTACGACTATTCCTCTTGAGGGACAAAGAACGGTTAATGCAGAATGGTATGCTAGCATTTGTTTGCCACAGGTCGTTTCTGAACTCCGTAAAGAGAACTTCAACCGCCGCATCATCCTCCATCAGGACAATGCGAGTTCTCACACCGCACACAGAACAAAAGAGTTTTTAGAGCAAGAAAACAGAATTATTAGACCATCCGCCGTACAGCCCCGACCTAAGCCCTAATGATTCCTATACTTTCCCTAAAATAAAGAATAAATTGCGTGGACAGAGATTTTCATCCCCTGAAGAAGCTGTGGACGCCTACAAAACGGCCATTTTGGAGGCCCCAACTTCCGAATGGAATGGTTGCTTCAGTGATTGGTTTCATCGTATGGAAAAATGTGTCAAATTTCGCAGAGAATACTTCTAAAAGCAATAAATACATTTTTAAATAGTAATGTTGTGTCACTTCCTTGATTCCCGAAATTTTCAGTGCCGCCCTCGTAGCACGAAGGGCCACACCATTACAGAATATAACACTTAATACTGCTGTGTTCCTGAAGTGCTGCAAATGAGGCATTCCATCTTAATCCTCAGCGATTAAAATATATTCTGCATTTTGGTAAGATACCGCACCAACTTACTATCAGGTAAACTATATGGTCGATTGTCATCCTTATTCTATAAAAAAAGAAAACTTAAATTATTACTTACATTAAACACTTGGTGAACACTTTTTAACCAAGAGTTATTAGCAAAGTACACACTCTCTGATACAGTATATCCTGTAGAAATTGAGCAAGAATAAGCCTTGGGGAAGACTACAATGAACTCTCCAGGCTTTTGTTCCACCCTTGAAAGGGACACATTGTGCTCTAAGAGCAGGTTGGGTGGGATCATGACTATATCAGATGACAGCCAAAGAGACTTATTTTGACATGAAGTAGGGCAGAGCAACTCGACTGCTCTACGGAAGTTTGCACTCTGTTCATCAGGAATCCCGTACCTAAACAAATTAAAAATATATTAATGCTCTTACTAATTAATCACTAATAAAATATTGCTCTTAATAATTTAATAAATATCTTCTATCTCTTTCAATTAGAATAATATTATACTATATAGGATTCTATTCTATCCATTTTAAAAGTTCTTTGTATGAAACAAAGGACTTTTGAAAAACCCTTCAGGTTGTCCAAATTAAAACTCTATAAATTATATTCTGCACACATCTAGTTAGATCTAGAGTTTGAAATTGAATAAAATTTATTTTCTCTTTCGATAGAAGTCTAATTTTTGACAAGATTATAGATATATGTATTTTATGTACTTTCCCGTCATGTAAACTGGAAGTATATCAAAATTTTACTTTTAATTTAGAGTAAGGTATCATTATACCTTGGAGCACGACAGTGCCCCCGCCAAGTCGAGAAAAACGCGGCACGGCCATACCATCCTTTTCTCGAGACAGTTCAGGCCATTATCGACCCCTTATAACTTCGTTATGGATAAAACTAGAAGCCTGAATTTTCAGTAACTAAGCAGGCATTGTATAAACACGGCATATTTCAAATTCCATTCAATTAACAAGTAGTTTAAGAATTATAACTAGTCAAAGTTTCTTAATTTTGTCACTTACTAACTGACCGATCATCAAAACTCTAAGGCCCCTCATAGCAGATAAGAAGCTTAAAATTTAAAATAAAATTAATGTTTAGTGTTAAATAAGGAAAAAATTAAAATATTTAGCAATTTCGGTCGAGTTTTCTAGATACGTCAACTGTATAAATAACTTTGTAATCCCTTAAAAACATATAGGATTACAAAGTTACATTTACAGTGAATGAATCAGTGTACCTGTATTTGTATAATATAATGGAATAATAGGTGTAGATACGTACGTTGTTGGTATTCAATAAGTAGAAGGTAGCAGAAAGCACAAAAAGTAGGAATAAGAAATGAGATGCCATCTAAAAGAACTGGTAACAAAAACAAAGTCTCGTAACTCAGTTCTTCAAACGTAAGAAGTTGTGAGGTATCCATTTAATACCAAGTCGGTTAATTTATTCAGTCCCTACTTAAGGGTTCTGTCTTAAGTAATTACGCTGACCTAACAAAAATCCTATTGTGACCATATCAATATTAAAAATCTTTTAAGTTTTAAATAAATATGTAGATTGACTAGGAGTGTTTTTAATGCTAGTGTCTCTATGGAGCTCCATTTTTTTAATTAGGTAATCTATCCATTTAATAAAAATGTAAATTGCCGATGCCTGTACATTTTATATTTTTCTAACAAAATTGATTGAGAAGGGCTAAAAATAAGCACATTGAACACATTTCTATCATTTTGTATGTCTGTTTGTTTGTTAAAGTATCATGTGCTTGCTGCATTCAACGCAATATTTGTGTATTGAACTAGAAAATGTAAGTTTCTTACTTTTATTCTATAACCGTTACAGCGTTTTAAAGTCCACAGCTAGTATGTTCAGCCTCCCCATTGATTGCCTCATATTTGATATAGTTTCGACAATCTATCACGCACGCTTTACTCCATTACGGAACCGAAGAAGCGGGTTATATATTATAATATACAGTCAACATAATATGGTTTACGGCTGGTTATAGGCATTCGATAAAATGTTTAAATAAAAAAGGATATCATTGTAGACATTCTCATACTTGGGCAAGAGTTCATAATGCCGTGTCGTCCTGACGCATTTGTTCTATTTGATTTATAATTTGGAATTAGTAATAAAGGGCATATTTTTATTTTATGTTTATTTGCTAAGTTAATAGGTACTTAAAATTAGACAAAATGCTTATTTTATA
This sequence comes from Parnassius apollo, assembly GCA_907164705.1. NCBI lineage: Eukaryota > Metazoa > Arthropoda > Insecta > Lepidoptera > Papilionidae > Parnassius > Parnassius apollo. The sequence continues at coordinate 700,591 of CAJQZP010000963.1, read as the reverse complement.
TCAGAAGCTTTTTTTATTTCGTTTGCAAATAGCGTTTATAAAATTTCAATTACATAGTTAAAACGATCAGAATAAAATTTAATTTGTCGTAAAATTAGTTTTACCGACGGATGTCACTGTTCACTGTGTATCTACTATATACTCGGTTATAATAATATACTATAACGAGTGACTAATTCATCTACCAGCGCACAAGCTCAACCTAAATCGCTTGAAGTAGAAATCTAAAATTTGGATAGTAGCTACCTTTTATGACATAGAAATCAGCTATGAAATAATTTTGGATAATTCAATCCCTAAAAGGGTGAAATAAAGGTGTTACAGTTAATTATTTTATTACAAAAATATTTTACAGAGCGATTGACTTTTGTCTTTAAAAATTACTGTATTTAAAAAATGATGAACACGTATTTTGCGATTTCAAAATAATCCGTTATGGAAGACGTTATGGGGTACGGGCAGAAGGTGTGCATTTTTGTATGTAGATAAAATATTTTGGTATTTCCTAAAACATCCCCTAACCGGAGTAGGAAGAAGGGGGTAGTTAATGTTCATTTTGTAGGGAGAAAAATATTTAATTCTTTAAAGTAATTAAATAATAAAATTTGCCTCTTACGGTATTAAAGCAAGGGTGCAAATTTTACGTAGACGTAGATGCGTGAAATTGTGACAATAATTTCCTTTTATTAAGTAGGCATCCACTAAGAAAGAATTTTTGGAAAATTTAAATGCTTGGATATTAAAATAAGGATTTTAAAAATCTTTTTTACGGCGTGATTTTATATTTGTATAGGGAAAAATTAATAAATGATTTTTGGAACTATAAAATTAGTATGAATACTTTAGGATTAAAATATTGCAGTGAGGTTTTTTTGTTCATTTTCCTAATATTTACTCTTAAAATGTTAAAATCAGGATACATGGGTTGCGCGGAAAAAATGGTTTTAATTGTTTGGTGGTGGGGAAATCCGTAAGACAAAATTATGAATAATGCCTATTATAGAACTTTACAAAATATTAAAAACTATTTATCATTGTGTCCGGGTTAGTTATTCGACAAAAATATAGTGAGATCAGGTACAGATAAAACGGGTTTACGTGCTTTCTGAGGCATAGGGACGAAACACTGCTAAACTCTTGACTCCGGGTTGCTATTGAGAATTTCTTGATAGAAAACCCCACTAATTTTAAGCCCGATCACACCTATTACTTATGACCAATTAACTGAATCTTTTTATTCAGATTAGAGTCTTTCTAAAACCTCGCGACAGTTTAATTTACAAATAAATCATCATCACTTAGAATAGCAAAAGTACTAATCCCACGCGAACAAATTCGCGGGCACAGCTAGTCTGTTAATAAATTAGGGCCATCATAAAACATGTCCTGGGAGAATATTAGGCTTGATAACATATTACCTATATGTCCTGTTTATATATTCATGAAGTAGTTCACAAGTAGTAGTACAATACAGTAGGATTGCAAAACAATGAACAATATAAATGACAAAACAAAGACAAACAAAGCTAATGACGTCATTTTGAGTGTATGCCATTTTTGTCTATGCAATTTGTGTGTATGCAACTTGAAAGCTTCGACTTACATTTCAACATGTTGTATTCGAGTAAAATTTTAAGTAGGATGTTATTACTCAATGATATGTTATTAACTGCTTTTATTGTATTCGGCAGTTGACTTTATTTATAGTTATTTTTTTGTAACACTGATTAAATTTTATAACCTATTTTTATTATTTCTGAATACCAATTGTCTGATTAAGCTATTTGATTTGATTACACGTGGAATAAAAAATACTTTACTATTTTTTATTAATTCCCGTTGTGACAATTCTAGCAATTTCATTCATGATGAGTCTAGACGATGTCAGCTTTTCCGGCAACACCGAACGCGATAACTGAATGTATGTTCTTCTTAGACTGTGGCATCGTTAAGAGATTACGACGTCATCCTCTTCTCATCACGTATACTTCAAAAGTTGAAAACAAGAGTGTACATGCAGTGCGTGTGCGTACGGATCTGAGACCTAGTTTTTTCCTGCAGGTCATACGAGGAGGCCAAAGGTCACTAGTAGTTTCAGCGAGCTATGATCAGATCTATGCTAGAAGTTTCATAGACTTCTTAGTGAAGATATCCGCAGCAAAACCAACGTAACCGATATATCTCAACAGACCAGTAAGTTGAAGTTGCAATGAGCGGGCATGTAGCTCGAATCGTCGTTGAAATAGACAAAAGATGAGAAAGAAAGGATAACGAGTGGCAGCCTTGTACCGGTAAGCAAAGTATAGGGCGGCACCCACTTGATGGAGTGACCACCCGGTAAGCGATAAAGGATGTCGATGTGCGCAGGCTCAGCACCATGTTTTGTACATTTTTTGGGGAGGCATTGGGTCGGCAGTGGACTAGTCATGGATCGTAATGGTTGTGATAATGGTGATTTAAAACTAGAAAACGGAAATAATATTATGCAGACAACCCATAATTAAAAAAATACATTTTGTATATTCATCCTAAGTTTCAAAATTTTTAAAATACGTTTTTTGTTACTTACTCCTTTACATTAGTCAAGGCAGTGAATAAGTAAACTTTACTTTACTTTTCTTACTTAATGATAAATGCAATAAATGTGAAACTTACCAAATCTTGGCGGGTCCCGAGTGCATAAACTCTATCCAAGGTAGACCGTGCGGATCTCGGTGCCAGCAGCTAGTTGAAAAAACCATACCAAGGTGCAAAGTCGGTACAGTGACACCCAATTTGGAACCCAAATATCGCAGAATATTGCCAGGATTACAACTTAACACCTGTTGAAAAATAAAAAATTATTAAAAAAGTCTTACGCATTTATATTGACACTGCTACAGCTAAGCGTTTACAAAGTATGATATTCAATACAATTTAGCAATAAAGCGAAAAGATTGTTTAACTCTTAGAATAATAACGCACAGAAACCGAAAAGGAGCACGAACATTAGACAGTTAAAACTAAAATAATACATATCATGAGGTTCACTCGGTGAGCCCACAAGGCAAGGTAAACGCTCTGTCGAACACATCTCGCAAGAATTATTAAAACAATTATAATTGAAACTGAAAATAATATTTAATGTTTCCATTCCTGTTCAAGTAGACGATGTAGTGGCGGTGTAAACATATCCACTATCCCATATCAATCCGTGGAATTATTTAACTTGTCTTCACTGTATGTTATAGATATAATATTGTTACGAGCTTGGGGTTCGTGCAATTAAAAACTGCCGATTGAATTACCAAAATTGACACCTTAATTACCGAACAACAATTACAACTTAAAACACACTAATAATAAAACACAATTCACAATTATATCGCTTTAAAGTATTCGCTTGCATCGCCAATTCAATACTGACTCAGTCGCGGTCCTTACTGGCCTTTTATAGGGCTTCTTCCGCCGAAACATCTAGCATGTTCGAGCACATGCCGGTCTCGACCGACTAGGTGTAGAAAGTTCTTGTATGTAATTTTCTAAAAAGCTCTCCTAGTTCTGTTACTCGACACTAGATGGCGCTTATTACATTAATTATGGCGCGCAACAATACTGACTTTAGTACATTAGTAAGTTAATTTGTGCCTAGGAAGTACTATTCTAATCTTCTATTCATAATTTTTAATCTATTCTAATAATTATTGTAATAATATCCTCCTTGGTACACGCGATCTATTATAAAATTAAGTGACGAAAAACACAAATTCCATAACAAATAGAAAATTTATAAGTGCTGAAGTAGTTTGAACTATCGAATTTGTTCACTCCTCCGAGAAAGATTATTTAAGATGGAGAGAGATTGTTATACTAGGTATATATTTTTTTCTGAAAAAGAGATTAAAGAAAATCCAAACCCATTTTGATTATATGTAAAATCTAAGAAAATTTCTGATCAAATACCACAAAAGTTTTTAGTAACAGAACTTGTTTTAAGTAATACTAACTACTTACTCTATGTTGATGATGCAAAATTATGTAAGACGAGAGAGAGAAGAGATATTTGTGTGCAGGTGATTTAGATAAGTTTTGTAAATATTGCTGCGAGTCATCAATTTTTAAATGCTGACAAATGTATTGTAATGACAAAGACTCGCAAATCATCACCAATCATATAATTAAAGTATAAACACCAACTCTTTTAATCGAGTGCAAACCACCGTGTTTAATGAACATATAGATGCTACCATCTAAAAAGAATTTTGCAGTTTAGGTTTTATAAATAGAAATATATATATAGCAAGCCGGGCTTCTGGGCTTGTATAGAGGCTTCGCCACTGGATAACGCTCATATTTTATCCTAGGCGCAGTTTCTATGCGTAATTATTCTTGAGTTTCAGTTATAATGCAATAAAAATACCTTCAGATTCCACGGGTGTCTCCCAATAATATCTCGTTGATTCTTTGTAAATCCATATCCCTCTTCTCCAGTATCTATTGACGCGGCATTAACACATACGTGCTCTTTTGCCATAATTACTAATTTCCAATATGCACTTTCTACATCCTGCGTAGCAGGGTGTGGTGTAGAAAAATGCGTCGCTATTACTTTATTGGCTACCTAGAATATAAATAAGTTAGGAATTTTGAGAGAGCAGAGGTCATTGATGTAGACTAAGAGCTTAGGGCTTATAATGCTTCCTTGAGGGACACCGTAATTCATGGATAGTTCGAAACTTATTCATCTGTGTGCAATTACGCTACACGTTCTTGATTTATCGGGACGATTCTGTAGAGAGTGGATGTACATGGTACTGACATGTTATCGTCGATGACTTGCGACGCAATAATGAGGATTAGAAACCATCGTAGTGGGTAGCTCTAAATAGTTCAGTAAACCGATATCGGCGAACCTGTATCGGCAATTTACATAATCGTGTGGATCAATGAAAAAAAATTGCTCTTAGATTTACGTGTAACGATATTTGGTATTGCAATACTGTTCACTTGTCATTGTAATTTGTTCGTTATCAATTAACTTTTGAGCTCAAATGAAGTACTTATGGTATATTTAACACTACGATGTTCTCTGAGTTACTTGTTTATTGTGCTAGAACGAAAATTTTGTATTAATCAATTAAATAATATTATTTACATAAGTTTTAAATATATCAACACATTATAGGCAAAAAAGTTGCTAATTTACAGTTAGCAATGTCTAGAGACTGAATTACCTTTTTAAACGTTGCCAAATTCATATAACGTCCGGTTACTATGCAATCTTCGGCTTCGATTAAAGCTTGAGTAATATTTAAATCGTCATCATCATCTTCTTCAGACGATTCTGATTCACCCAGAAGACGTTTTTGTCTGTGCAAGGGATTTAATGCTCTATCAAGCATCCTTTTATTTTTCTTATTCCAGTTAACTTCTACGTTATTCATAATTTCTAGACGTTCTTCTGTAAATTATAAAGTAATTAGTAAACACTCTTATCCAAGTATTCATGTTATACATCGATTCCATTCAATTACAAAATATAAGTCGTCTGCTGAACATAGGCCTCCTCATTCGCCTATGCTCAGCAAATGACGATGACTCCGAGGCGGGTTTGCAAATGCAGTGTTTTTGAGTTATTGTTATATAAAATGCTTCTGGCCATCACTTATTTCAGTTTTCCTCCGTCGCCTCTTGCTACACGCACGGACAGAATGCGGCAGCGGATAGTGTTCTTAAACCGCCACTACACGGTTGGCGGTGTCACAATATCCACGTATTAACATATTTAGATATAATTATACAGATATAATTTTGTATAACGCCTTATGGTCTACTATTTTAAAATAGTTGAAAGTAGTTTTTGGAATGTTAAAGATGATGTTGATCTATTGACATATGATTGATACATGATATGATTAAGATCAAGGTTCTTTTGTAATGTTTCTAAATTTTTACTACGTAAGCCGAGACTAAAAGAATAAAGTAGCAATATAATTGTCATTTGTTTATGCATATGAAAAATATTTCACTTCAAGTTTATTTCAGTTCAAGTAGCATTTAAATTTAGGATAACTACAGTCTTCTGCCTACTTTGAAATAGGATAGACACATCAATTTAAGTACAGACTAATTGTATCAAATGGTGCAATGGCAAAATAAATATAACTCTTATGACTATTTAATATTACTTGTTACGTGTATATTGCATGCCTTAAGCACAAAACGCATAGGTATATTCTACTAGCGCCTAAAAATCAAGAATCCAACGTATTGTCGCATGAAATCGTATATTATATTCATATCATATTGAACATATAAATGACATAAAAAGCACAGTGTGAAATAAAATTGATGAGAAAAAAATGATTAACGAGTCAGGTAAAAAAAAACTAGTTTTTATGATAATGCCCGAGTACAAATACTTAAAAATTAAAGTAATATTAAAGTTGATTTTTAATAGTTTTAAGATAATTCTGTTAAAATGTTTTCAATAAACAAATTAAAAAAATATTAATCTCAATAATAATAACACTGTAAATTTAAAAAAGTCTATTGTTGATTGAGATTTTTTTTCTACATTTTCTCAGTCGTTCACTTTTGGATTTTCCAAACTTTTTTAATTGACGTTTGACATAAAATTATCGGAAAATTAGAAGTGTAGTAGTAAGGTTATTAGTGAAAACTTGTGTGTATTTAAAATACTTTATAAAATGATGCGCGTAACATGAGCGCTTAAGACATGCACATTTGGATTTTCCAAAAGTTTTTTTTTTAATTATATACAAGTAAACGTTAAACGAAATAAGAATAACAAGAATTAAGAACAGTTATATCAGCAAAATAATCTTTTTCGCAATCGATTTTTCAAATAGATTTTTTGTAGTTAAGTCGCAAATAAATAAATAGTTCTATAAATTTGACTTACTGTTAGACATCGTATCATAAGGTAATATGTATTTAACATAAATTTGATCAATTTTTTTTTCAATATTAGGAGATTTGGTAAGTTTCATTTCTTCGGCTACACGACTCCAACGTTTCTTTTCTATAACTTTCTTGAGACCACCGCACCGTTGCACGAGTTCATAAAGTTTAGGGAGATTCACTTCGATACCGTTGAGCTAGGAAAAAAAACACACTAATATTATAAATGCAAAAATATTTCAGTCTATTTGTTGTGTCGACAAAAGCTTTTGTTTTTGGTAAAAAAGACATTCGAATTGATTTCAAATTCATATTATCAGTATAATTAAAGATAATATCGACGCTTGAAAGGCAATAATTGTCAAACGATATGACAGCCGATATTATATCCTATACCTTTAAACGAGCAATTCTTGTATATATATAATCGGGATCTCGGAAACGGCTTCAACGATTTTCATAAAATTTAGTGACCAGGGAGTTTCGGGGGCAATAAATCGATCTAGCTAGGATTTATTTTTAGAAAATGTCCTTTTGTCCGTGTTTTCAGGCGATAAAAAACTGCTACAATATAAGAAGGTAAATTTTGACAGGTAACCAACGATCGTAATAGCTCAGATGGGATGTTGTTCGGGCGTGATATCGGAGTTCCGTGGTTCGCGTCCCGTCTTGGGTCCAACTTCTTTCCCTTTTTTTTTTCAAGTTCCCTTCTTTTGTGAGAAAATCTATTATTTCGAGCCCTTTTTTTAGTATTTTTTAAAAATACGAAAATTTTAATTAAACTAAAATAACCAGTTCAGTTTTTTCTATTATGTCAATAAGATCAAAAACTATTATTCATGTAATTTGTATATAAATGTAACTTAAAAAAACCGAGCAAAGCTCGGTCATCCGGGTACTACATCATTAATTGCAGCAAAAAAATTCTGCGTCGATATGTCATACTCTCGTACCGCTAGGAAGACTTTTGTTGTCACTTGGTAACTTTGAAAAAATCACATTCTTACAGTTTTCGGCTACCAAGCTACTAAAATTTTACCGATTTATGAATAATTTTTACTTAGTAGGTATTCGATTTTAAATTACACTTAGTATTTTTTGCCTTGACTCGAATGAATGTGTATAAACATTTACCGTTATTTAAGACTTTTTAACACACCTTAATTATGTGATTCTTTACATTTATTTTTTTTTCCTAATTCAATGGACTTAAAGACGAATCTAATATAGTAGTACTTTTCCTGCCTAAAAGAATATAATAGGCCCGGGAAAAAGTTTCTTCGTATTTTATACACAAATTAAAGACATTCTTTATTCAAAGTTTAATAACATCTTAATATATAAAAAAATACTTGTCACGTTGTTTGTCCGCGATGGACTCCTAAACTACTTAATCGATTTTAATCAAATTTGCACACCGTGTGCAGTTTGGTCCAACTTGAGAGATAGGATGGTTTTTTGTCCATGAGTGACCCACAATTTTTTTTTGGGTGACCCGCGAATTTGAGGGTTTTTAATAGGACGTCGAAAAGGGCAGAATAACGTCTGCCTGACAAGCTAGTTTCAATATAATATATTTGCCATTTTGTTCGATAACTTGTTATCTGATAGGTAGTGATACATACCCGTTACAATAGAAATCTTGGGATTTTTGATCAAAAAAAATGTGACATTTCGTTTTGACAGTCTTCTATTGATGTTAACCTAACACTACCCAAAGATTCCGAAGGGACGAAACAAGTAAAAATCTGAAGGTGTAAGGTTAGGACGATATGGTAGATGCATTAATACTTCCCAACCAAGCTCTCTCAGTTTTTGTTGAGTGACCAAAAATGGATGTGGTTTGGCGTTAACATGATGAAGACCAATCCTTTTATGTTGATCAATTCTGACTGTATTTTCTTAATTTCTTGTTTAAGTCTCATTAGTTGTTGACGAAATGTAAGGAAAATGAAAATATTATTATGTTGGGAGACTTTAATGTAAGGGTTGGGGTGAAGAGGTCTGGTTATGAAAGGATATTGGAAACTTTTGGTGATGAAAGTATAAATGAAAACGGTGAAGACCTCCTCACCGTAAGTGTGGAAAGGAATATTTTTGTGACGAACACTTTTTTCGTCATAAGAAGTGTACTGTAAAAAAGGTAATGTTAGAAGCATGATAGATTTCATAATTGTGAATGAAAGAATGAGGAGCGCAGTCGTACATACAAGGGTTTACCGGGGGTCCAACGTAGGGATGGATCATTACTTGGTCTTACGTCGATTTAATGGTCTATTCTAGCGTTGGCGGCATCGGGCATCTGTGTCTACCACTGTATTATTACGTTGGTGGATGCAGCCACCGAAGTATATGGTGTAAGTGAGAGAACAAATGAAAGGAAAAATAATACGCTGTGGTGGGATGATGAGGTACGGGTGGAAGTTAAAGCAAAGAAGAAAGCATGGTTAGATTTACTAGCAACCAAAGCTGGTAGTTCTGGCAGTACGAATGATGAGAAGAGGCAGAATTCAGACGTCTAAATAAGAGAGTAAAAGAAGTAGTTGAAAGGATAAAGCAAGAAAGAACGGATAAGAATGATAGAAATATCTGATAACTTCCAGGCTAATATAAAAATTGGAAAAAAAGGGGAAATACAAAACAGCCTAGAATTAATGCCATACGAAACAGAAACGGACGTATTCTAAAGCGCTTATTACATTATACAATTTTTAGGAAATCTAATTAGGAAATAGGAAGGTGTAATCGTAGTTAGAACAGTTAGGATTCGATTTAGTTAAATTGGAGGTTCCAATCGCTCTACTTCCTAAATTGTTTACAATTTAGGACAGCGTAATCGCAACGTTACGATTTTAAACAACCAGTCGGCGCCCGCGCTTTGATACAAGCGGATGTCTTGAAGTTTTGATAGAAGCGGTTCTGATATCAGAGAGCAATACTTTAAATCTTAATATTAATTTCCGGTGGCTATAAAACGTAATGTCACCATCAAACATTCTTTGGCACTCACACTTTATCGAAATATCGTGACTCTTTTTCAATATGTTTAGATAGCAAACTTAACAAATAATCAAACTGTTTTATAGGTGGTAGAGCCATAGTGCAGTTGTATTAGTAGTATAGTTGTAGCATGAATGGGTCGGCTCGACCGAGGAAGGACCACGCTCTCACAGAATACCAGCGTAAAATAGTAGCTTAATGTTGCGGTTTCGTATGGCGAGTGTAGAGAACCGGAGACCCTTTTTACTGGAAACGAGGCATTCCAACTGCATTTTGATTTGTAATCGGAGATAGATGTAGATGTCCATTGGTCGCAGCAACCACTTACCATCAGGTGGACTGTGTGCTAATTTGTCACCCTATCCTATAAAAAAACTGCTTATAAAAATATATAATTATATTATTTATGGACAGTTTTTTTCTCAATGACAAGTACTCTTTTCTCTTTTTTTAATATCCATGGTTACCACCACGGCTTAGGCAAGTCCTAAGCCGTGGTGGTAACCATGTCATTAGGTAGTCCATCGATCAAACGTGCAACCCCGTCGATAATTCTTTACGAATACTCTTCGTCAGGATTTAGAATTCAATTTAGTGTAATGTGATCACTAGCTTCTAATTTAGGTTCCTAATTAGATTTTCTAAAAATTGTATAATGTAATAAGCGCTTAAGTGACGAAGTTTCGAACTTAAAGAGATGGAAAGAATACTTTGAAAGCGTGTTTATGAGTGAAGAGTCGTCTGAATTAAATGAACTAGAAATTCCGAAGGAAGTGGAAAGGGTATGAAGATGAGTGTAGATGAAATAATGAAAGCAATGAAAAGCATGAAAGCAAGTAAGGCAGCTGGATATGATAGAGCATCACTCGAGATGCTAAGGGCTGGATAGGCAGTGGTGGCAGGCCTGCTGTACACCTTGTTTTATTAATATTGGGAATTGAAACTGGTGTAAAGCAGTTATAATATCAATATATAAAGGAAAATGGTCACAGCAGGACTGCAAAAACTACCGTGGTTTCAGCTTGCTTAGTATCGTGGGTATACTGTATGCTAAGATGTTAATTGAAAGCGTTATGAAAGAAACTGATGGAAAAATTTGGGATGTGCAAGCGGGATTTTGAAAGGGAATGGGATGTACAGATCAAGTCTTTTCCATGCGCATGATTGCGGAGAAGTTTTTGGCCAAATACCAGAAAGTTTTTGTGCGTTCATGGGCTTGGAAAAGGCTTATGACACAGTGAACAAGAATGTGTTATGGCAAACACTGAACTCATTTGGGTTGAGCGCTGGGTTGATAGAGGCATTAAGGTCTCTTTATAGGGACTCTAGTGCTTGTGTCAAGATTAATGGGGTCTACTCTGACTGGTGGAATCCAAAAAGGTGTCAGACAGGGCTGTGTAGCTTCCCCTTGGCTGTTCAACCTATTTATGGACAAACTTTGAAAGATGAAGAATGTGGGTTAAGAATGGGCGAGTTAACCGTCAAATGCCTTCTGTATGCCGATGATCAAGTCATATTTGCGTCATCGGCGGCTGAGTTGCAAATGATGGTTACAATAATAAACTGGGCATTAAAAGAAAGGGGAATGAAAGTGACCGCAAGTAAGACGAAAGAAATGGTTTTTGAAAGAGAAGATAGCAACATAAAAGAGCCTAATATAAAAACAACCCTGAAAATTAAAAATGAGGTAATGTATCTACAATCGTCATTCCACGGTATACATAAGAATAAGGAAACAGTTGAAATATTTGGCACCTCACGCCGCGGTATTTTCAAGACATATTTTCACCTTGATGTACTCAGAAAAACATACAAATGTTTAGTGTTTTCTATTAAAAATAAAACCCATGAAATAGTGTATTTCAAAGAATTACACACACGGTACAAAAATAGCTCAAAAATCACTATTTAACAAAACATGGTATTCACGTGCGCAAGGACCAAAATGTATTAGGCGTGGGTTCAGACCAGCTGTAGACGCAAAACTAATCAATTATTATAAATTCTATACACATAACTCCAGATCTTTGATGATATAACTACACAAAGTTATATTATCAATTCAATGAGTGATCTTGCAGTAAAAAGAGCTAATAAATCGCACGTAAATGCAATTTTTTAAAATACCTCGGAATGTGGTTCCAATTTTAGAACCCCTCGGAATTAGGTGCCTTTACCTTATACTCATTTTGAAATTACCTATTTTAGTAATGGTATTAGTATAATAGTATTTGTCTTAGTTTATTTTTATAAATCTTCAATATTCAACGACAGCCAACATGCTTTGTCAGATCCACTTTGCTTTTTACTTAGAGGTATGTCAAACATTCGTTACTTCTGGATGCGTCATTTTTCTTCAAACACAATTATAAAACAATGGGGTTTAGTTAATTTTACTCCTTTTATAATAAAATGTTGATGTCATTAGGTAACTTTTATCCGTTTGTGATTTTAATGAAATTATTACTAACCGACACTATTTCATAAAATATTGCGAAAAATCATAATATTTTATCTTTAAATGACAGTTTACTAGGCCATTAATCCGATTCTAAAATTTGTTGAAATCGAGTAGTTATGACTAATGGGCGATTTTATAGGATTTTTTTAAAAAATACTTTAAAATGCTCTAGTGTAAAGTTTCCAATATGTCGCTTGGTAGTTATTGCCTTACAAGCGTCGATTAATCACTACGTTTAAGCACAGTATTGTACTAAACAGAAAAACTAGATGGCGCCGCATGTTTATAATGCAAAATGAATAACCACATTAGCTATTTATTATACTGGAGGACTATTTTTACCGTCTGAAAAATAACATGATGTTTTGTGTAAATGGAATAGAAGCTATCCTCGAAAGTATTTGTAAAGTATAACAAAATATAACTAGATAGGTAAAATTTACGAATATCCAAAAACATACATACAAACAATTCATCCTACGGCGTTTGCGTAAAACTAAAAATTGGCTACGATCGCTAGTGAATGAAAGTTGTAAGAGCGAGCAGACGCATGCACATTTTTCGTTATGTAGGTGCCAGGTGACCGAGTGGGAGGGCAGACACATCGTTGCAGTACACACTTTTAGAATCAGCTGACCGCGTCTTATGTTACCAAAAATTATTTTTATCTTATAAGTATTTAGGCACTTTTGATATTTATTTTTGATTTTGACTGCCACGTTGGTCTAGCGGTTGTATGAGTATGAAAGCTGATCAAGAGGTTCGAATCCCGGGTCGTGACAAAAAATCAATTTGAGTTTTACGTCAAGAAATTCTCAGTAGCTGCCCGAAATCAGGAAGTTGGTACTGGTTTTTTCGTCGGTAATGTCAATGACCCTAAAACGTTCAGTGTAAGTAGACCTCCTAGTACCTACTAGTTACCGCATACCAATTGCAAGATCAGCATACGGGTTTTTAGTAAAATACTTGTTCGATAAAAGAAAGAGATTTGAAATGGCAGCACTTTTTATTGCCACACAAAAAATAGCAAAAAAAATGAAACAAAAATGGTAAGTAGGTGGCAAATTTACTTTTCGTTTCAGATTATTATTTTGTGATTTCGATTTTTCCTTCATACTTTTACACTGCAACATCTTGGCGTATTTAAAAGATGGAAATCAACTTATTTACAAACCACAATTATTGATATTTATAAAACTATACTACATTATTGTCATTTACAAATAAGAATTACTTTTTTAGCGATCTCACAATAATTGTTCAAAATGTTCTACAGTTTCCTTCTAAACATAAACTAGCACGTCTTTGAAAATTGTTTGTTAAACTTCGAAGCGTGTCTCTATCAATTTTTATCACATTAAATGCGTCTAATATACACTAATTTAAATCACTAACAATTTATGCTTCTTCTATGTACGCTAATCGTTTTAGTTCGGCCTACAAATAAAAGTCTAGAGGTGTTAGGTCTCGGCTGGGGAAGGACCATGCTCTCACAGAATACCAGCGTAAAATAGCAGCTTGATGCTGCTGTGTTTCGTACGGTGAGTGTAGAGAACCGGAGACCCGTTTTCCTGGAAACGAGGCATTCCATCTTAGTCCTCAGGGGTGAAAATGCATCTGCATTTTGATCGAGGTTAAATGTAGATGTCTATAGTCCACAGCATCCACTTACCATCAGGTGGACTGTGTACTCGTTTGTCACCCTAATTCTATATAAAAAAGATTTTAATTTATGTATTTATTTAATTCAAAATTTTTGTTTTATTTATTTTTTGGAAAATATCAGTATCATAGGCTTCTTGTCCATTCACCTGTTACACCCTATTTTTTTCTAGGCGTTAAAAATAGTCATAGAGGATAAATCATACTATTAACATAATAGTGTAAGTGATTTTAATGTACTTCACTACTACTAATACTAACATGTCACTTATATATTCGACATTCAGATTTTGAGATTGAGCTTATAGTCTTTATTTGTTCATTTATTTTTGACGAAGTTACTTCTCAATCAAAGTAATTTGAATATACATACTTCTCAAAGGTAGCACTACCTTACCTATAATTAAATTATCCAAAAAAAAAAATAAACAAAAATTGAGCATTATTGCTAACTTTTAATGATATTTTATACCTATATATTTAATTGGTTTCTCGGAAAAGGCTACAACGACTTGGATAAAATTTTGTATTTAGTAAAGGGTTTACTTTGATTTTTTTTATTTAATTTGATCTTGATAGAGGTCATCCCTGACAAATATTATTTTCCATGCAAAGCTTGGTCGCCCATTTAATTTTTTAACAAAGAATTAAAATGATTTAAAATAAAATAAATAATTTAAAAAATCAAAAACCCGACTGCATAAAAAGTCAATTTAAAAGTAATGCACTAAAATGACCGAAATAAGATTGAGAATAGAAAAAAAATTAAATAAACTATGTATAAACAAAGTTAACTCTACTTCGGTTTAACAGACAATATTATGAACGGAAAGCGAAACCAATTTATTTTCTTTCTATTAGTAACTTAACATTCAACTTGGCTATATACCTATAACTTAACTTGGAGATGAGGCTGCAATCGTCAACAGATTTGACAGCATACAGGCAACTGAACAGACAGATCTCCAAATGCATACGGCGAGACTTACGGAACTTTAATACTTCTCGTATTAAAGAAGCGATCGAGCGGAACCAGGGCTCCAAAGTCTTTGCCAGAGATCTGTCTGCCAGAAAGAGCCAACTGTCAAGGCTGAAGACTGAGTGTGGCAACATCGTTTCCGGGACACCTGAGATTTTGAGTGAGATTGAGAGGTTCTATGGGCAGCTGTACACATCATCGTTGGAGCCACACGCAAGTGTGAGTAACGATCCAAGAGCAAGTCTTATCCGACACTATTCCGATGATATCCCGGACGTCAGTCTAAGCGAGATTAGAATGGCTCTCCAGCACCTTAAAAACGGCAGGGCCCCAGGCGAGGATGGAATTACAGCGGAGCTTCTGAAAGCGGGTGGAACACCGGTACTTGAAGTCCTTCAGAAGCTCTTCAATTCCGTCCTCCATGGTGGCACTACTCCAGAGGCGTGGAGCAGAAGTGCGGTGGTCTTGTTCTTTAAGAAAGGCGACAACGCTCTCTTAAAGAACTACAGACCGATTTCCCTTCTGAGCCGCGTCTACGTGCTGTTTTCGAGAGTCATTACGAATCGTCTCGCACGCAGACTTGACGACTTCCAGCCTCCCGAACAAGCCGGTTTCCGAAAAGGCTTCAGTACCATAGACCACATACATACCCTGCGGCAGATTGAAGAGACTGAAGAGCACAATCTGCCACTTTGCCTGGCGTATGTGGACTATGAGAAAGCCTTTGATTCCGTCGAAATTTGGGCGGTGCTACAGTCCCTTCAGCGGTGCCAAGTTGACTGTCGGTATATCGAAGTGCTGAAGTGTTTGTACAGTAGGGCTACGATGGCTATCCGAGTACAGAACCAGAGCTCGAAACCTATCCAACTGCAGAGAGGTGTAAGACAGGGTGACGTTATATCCCCGAAACACTTCACCGCTGCATTGGAAGACGTTTTCAAGCTACTGGACTGGAAAGGATACGGTATTGACATCAATGGCGAGTACATCACTCACCTTCGATTTGCCGACGATATAGTCCTTATGGCAGAATCGCTGGAGGACTTAAGCACTATGCTCAATGACCTCAATAGTGCCTCCCAACGGATAGGTCTTAAGATGAACATGGACAAAACAAAGATCATGTTCAATGTCCATGTCACACCTATGCCGGTAGTTGTTGGGAGCACTATGCTCGAAGTTGTTGACGAATACGTTTACCTGGGACAAATAGTCCGACTAGGTAAGTCCAACTTCGACCGAGAGGTCAATCGACGGATTCAACTCGGCTGGGCAGCGTTCGGGAAATTACGGCATATCTTTTCGTCAGGTATACCTCAATCTCTAAAAACTAGATTGTACAACCAGTGCGTGTTGCCAGTGATGACTTACGGATCTGAGACGTGGTCCTTCACTGCTGGCCGTATGAGGACGCTTAAGGTCGCTCAGCGAGCTATGGAGAGGGCTATGCTCGGAGTTTCTCTGCGTGATAGACTCAGAAATGAGGATATCCGCAGTAAAACCAGAGTGACCGACATAGCCCAACGGATTAGTAAGCTGAAGTGGCAATGGGCCGGCCATATAGCTCGAAGAACCGATAACCGATGGGGAAGAAAGGTTCTCGAGTGGCAGCCTCGTACCGGTAGGCGTAGTGTAGGGCGACCCCCCACTAGATGGAGTGACGACCTGGTAAGACATGCAGGAAGTCGATGGATGCAGGTGGCTCAGGACCGTGCTTTGTGGCATTACTTGGGGGAGGCCTATGTTCAGCAGTGGACTTGTGAAGGGCTGTAATGATGATGATGATGATATACCTATAACTTAGGCTTTCAGCTCATAATTATTTATTTTCCTATTTTATTTACAAGTAACGCCATAAATTATACTATATTGTTGAGTATAATGCGTTACTTGTGTTTAAGCGAAAACCGATACTAAAACTTTAGAACTTTATCATACCGCGATTCAGAATATCAAATCACCTATTCAACGCCATTTATATTAAAGGTGTCGAACTAATTCTATTGTGTAAAAGTTTTTGATGATATCTCGAAAACTATGCGACTTAGAAAGGTCGGTGTATTTTTTCCTAAAATAAGCAGTGTAAATTTATTACATTTTTTGATTCAAAACTTGAAAGTATACGGTTCAAAATTTCATCATCATCATCATTACAGCCCTTCACAAGTCCACTGCTGAACATAGGCCTCCCCCAAGTAATGCCACAAAGCACGGTCCTGAGCCACCTGCATCCATCGACTTCCTGCATGTCTTACCAGGTCGTCACTCCATCTAGTGGGGGGTCGCCCTACACTACGCCTACCGGTACGAGGCTGCCACTCGAGAACCTTTCTTCCCCATCGGTTATCGTTTCTTCGAGCTATATGGCCGGCCCATTGCCACTTCAGCTTACTAATCCGTTGGGCTATGTCGGTCACTCTGGTTTTACTGCGGATATCCTCATTTCTGAGTCTATCACGCAGAGGAACTCCGAGCATAGCCCTCTCCATAGCTCGCTGAGCGACCTTGAGCGTCATCATACGGCCAGCAGTGAAGGACCACGTCTCTGATCAGTAAGTAATCACTGGCAACACGCACTGGTTGTACAATTTCGTTTTCAGAGATTGAGGTACACCTGACGAGAAGAGATGTGTCGTATTTTCCCGAACGCTGCCCAGCCGAGTTGAATCCGTCGATTGACCTCTCGGTCAAAGTTGGACTTACCTAGTCGGACTTTTTGTCCCAGGTAAACGTACTCAACAACTTCGAGCATAGTGCTCCCAACAACTACCGGCATAGGTGAGACATGGACATTAAACATGATTTTTGTTTTGTCCATGTTCATCATAAGACCTATCCGTTGGGAGACACATTGAGGTCATTGAGCATAGTGCTAAGGTCCTCCAGCGATTCTGCCATAAGGACTATATCGTCGGCAAACCGAAGGTAAGTGATGTACTCGCCATTGATGTTAATACCGTATCCTTTCCAGTCCAGTAGCTTGAAAACGTCTTCCAATGCAGCGGTGAAGAGTTTCGGAGATATAACGTCACCCTGTCTTACACCTCTCTGCAGTTGGATAGGTTTCGAGCTCTGATTATGTACTCGGATAGCCATCGTAGCCCTACTGTACAAACACTTCAGCACTTCGATATACCGACAGTCAACTTGGCACCGCTGAAGGGACTGTAGCACCGCACAAATTTCTACGGAATCAAAGGCTTTCTCATAGTTCACATACGCCAGGCAAAGTGGCAGATTGTACTCTTCGGTCTTCTGTACAATCTGCCGCAGGGTATGTATGTGGTCTTTGGTACTGAAGCCTTTTCGGAAACCGGCTTGTTCGGGAGGCTGGAAGTCGTCGAGTCTGCGTGCGAGACGATTCGTAATGACTCTCGAAAACAGCACGTAGACGCGGCTCAGAAGGGAAATCGGTCTGTAGTTCTTCAAGAGAGCGTTGTCGGCTTTCTTAAAGAACAAGACCACCGCACTTCTGCTCCACGCCTCCGGAGTAGTGCCACAATGGAGGACGGAATTGAAGAGCTTTTGAAGGACTTCAAGTACCGGTGTTCCACTCGCTTTCAGAAGCTCCGCTGTAATTCGATCCTCGCCTGGGGCCCTGCCGTTTTTAAGGTGCTGGAGAGCCATTCTAATCTCGCTCAAACTGACGTCCGGGATATCATCGGAATAGTGTCGGGTAAGACTTGCTCTTGGATCGTTACTCACACTTGCGTGTGGCTCCAACGATGATGTGTACAGCTGCCCATAGAACCTCTCAATCTCACTCAAAATCTCAGGTGTCTCGGAAACGATGCTGCCACACTCAGTCTTCAGCTTTGATAGTTGGCTTTTTCTGGCAGACAGATCTCTGGCAAAGACTTTGGAGCCCTGGTTCCGCTCGATCGCTTCTTTAATATGAGCAGTATTAAAGTCTCCCACGCGTCCATCATTTTGGCCGAGGCGCGATGACGTGCGCCGACAAATTTTGTAAAAAATTATGTTAACTTAGATATTATAACTAATGATTGCCAATGATTGTAATTATAGATAAACTAAACTATGATAGCTACTAAACTATGTTTTATCAAAATACATTCTGACCTGGTACTGTGTTTTTGTATAAACAAAAGTTGGTAGTAGGTACTTACATTGATGTTTTAAAATTCCTCAACAACAAAAATTAGGATTTTGCCACCATCAATTTATTTATCCTTGGTAGATTAGTACATTCTGCTTTTACGAATTCGTCTTCCATGATGCCTTTTCAATAAAATTCGGAATAAAACTCAATAACCGTAATGATAACGTGAAAAATTTCTAAAAAGACTTAATTAGTGATACAGAATACTAATATCCTTAGGCTGGGTCAATGACGTCACTACAGTAACTAAATAATATAGCGGACAGTGTTTTGCAGATTTTTGGTACAGACAAAAAATATAATCTTAAAATTGAAATTAAAAATTTATAATGCAGTTTTATAAACAGGAATCAATATTTCTCGTTTACTTTTTACAAAATCTAATAATCATACATACATTTTTTGATTTTTTTTTACATGGTGTAAAATACCTTATTAAAATCGATTTAATCAGTAGCCATTCATTAGTTTTATTCACACCTAATTTTTTTAAGTTAATGAGAATAAATCACAGTCACGTTAATGTAAAACAGATAATACTTACCAGCGGTGGTCTTGTGAATACTACACTTTGCGAAGCTAAGTGTGCTTTTATAGCACTCATTTCTCTGGAAGCTGGACCCCAACGAGTATACAAACGCGAAATATATTGGTTAGTCACACCAAATTTGATTTCTTCGTCGAAAACACACTTCGGCTTGAATGTCCCTGGTGCTACAATCTTACATATCCCAAATTTGGCTGCGGTCGGCATGATTTCATTAAAGTAAGCAATCGGATCCTGTTAAATAAACAATAAATATTTTAATAGAATTGACATCGTAAATTTATAGTAACTAAGATATATTTTTTTTTACCAGAAACTGATCCTCAGTTGGGTAAAAAACTGGTGCGTCGACTAGTTCAGCTTTGCTATTATGACGGGGAAATGCTGCTTTTAGTTTTTCGGCTTGACAGCCTCCTCTATTTCTAGTACCAACATTGTTTGAATTCTCCTTGACAGGCATTGTAACAACTGGTTCAGGGTCAGGTCCTCTTGAAGTACTCGGAATTGCGCCGTCGTCGTTATTAATTACTGATTTTCGTAGACTATTCATATGTGCTTGACAGCCTCCTCTATTTCTAGTACCAACATTGTTTGAATTCTCCTTGACAGGCATTGTAACAACTGGTTCAGGATCAGGTCCTCTTGAAGTACTCGGAATTGCTCCGTCGTCGTTATTAATTACTGATTTTCGTAGACTATTCAAATGTGCTTGACAGCCTCCTCTATTTCTAGTACCAACATTGTTTGAATTCTCCTCGACAGGCATTGTAACAACTGGTTCAGGATCAGGTCCTCTTGAAGTACTCGGAATTGCGCCGTCGTCGTTATTAATTACTGATTTTCGTAGACTATTCAAATGTGCTTGACAGCCTCCTCTATTTCTAGTACCAACATTGTTTGAATTCTCCTTGACAGGCATTGTAACAACTGGTTCAGGATCAGGTCCTCTTGAAGTACTCGGAATTGCGCCGTCGTCGTTATTAATTACTGATTTTCGTATATTATTCAAATGTCCAAGCACAGAATTCTTAATGTTCGAATCTGTCGCTGAATTTAACTCCGTCATTACTATATCTGAAGGACTAGGAATCGGGTCAGCACTCAAAATAAATTTTTTTTTATGCGATAGCCATGACAACTTGAATTCAAAAATATTATTGCTATCTTTCGAATAAAAACTTTTAATTGGTTGAGGAGGTTGAGGTCGATTGTTTGATCGTGGACGAGGTAGGGGAAGTACAGATGAAGGTGGAAGTTCTGAGGACATACGTTCACCTCCCATATTGCCTGTGTTCACACTTTGTTTCCTAAACGCTTGTCTGCAACGCCTTTTACGTTTGTGACTATACGATGTATTCCATTGAACTGAGCTTGTGTTGCTGTCAGAACTGAATCCTTCATTTTGTGTAGAAAGAGAATTGTCACTGCTTGAGGGTGTTTTGCGTTCGCTACTTCTTTCAAAAACTCTGTTCACAAAATCACAATATTTGCATTTCATGCAACGTTTATCTAATTCTTCCTTTGGAGCCTGCAATACTTCTCTAGAGGTGGTATAACGCTTAGATGGACACGAAAAAGCTCTAACAGTGGATGTACTAGGCATGTCGAAGTTATTGGTGAAAATTTGTCGGCCTGCAACTGTTTGAAGCCGTGATGATTGTTTCGGCCTTGGAGGATGAGGAATTTTAAATCGATTTACATGTTTTTTTTGCTTTATAGTTTCTTGAATCCATGCATTAAGTTCATTAATACTACACCCTGCTGGCACAGTTTTTTCAATATTTTGTTCTCCATCAGTACTGGCCCAGTCTATAGTGTCTTCTACAAATTCAATAACTCTGGTGCCGCCTTGAACAGTTGGTACCTCTTCATTGGCTGTAAATTATACTAGTATAAATTAATGATCAAGTATTTAAAAAACAAGAGATCACACATTACAATCAACTATTAAGAACAAAAAAGTTGGTAGTTGCAGTTTGCTCGAAACCAAGTTGTAAGGCATTCCTTGGGAAGGCCTATTCATCAGTGGGTTTTTGAGGGCTGTAATGATAATGATTAAGAATAAGTGGACAAAATTAACCGTGAAAATAGGTATTACTATCAAAATTTAAGATAATATATATCTTTGAAAATTGAATCAATATCCACTCTTATGAAAATTCTAAATGTCATTATTTTTCTTGTAGTTTGATGATTCAACATAATTTACAGTGGCGGCGCCTCCATAGAAGCCGAAAAGTCAGGCTTGCCCTTTCAAAATGCTCAATAAATTATATCAACTAATAAATAACTCATAAACTATTTCAAATTTTCCGCGCGCTCCTCTGTTCTACACAGGTGACAAGTGAAGTTAAAAATTTGGTGAGGTTATGTTGTCATCTGATTCGAGAATATAAACACTATAGTCTCACGCCTACACTTTACACACGTATACATATGTTCAACGTGTATTTAGCGCGAGACACTACAATGTTTACGGATTCTCAAGATAAGGTGCCTATCTGCTTAGACGCTTTGAGATACTATATCGCCTACTATCTGCTCGTTCAAGTTGCCGCCAAAATCTCCCAAGGGCTGCGCAATGTGATGCATCAACATATTGTAAAGCTTCTTGTATGTATATATATATATATCTTGTACAATGAAAGATTATTATCACTTGATACTGAGATAAATGAAAACGTGGCTTACAAGAGAAACATTCAAGACAAAAATCTTTGAAAATAAATAAAAAATACGACCGAACTTAGTACAATATTTCCTAGAATCAAAAAATAGCGCGAACGAAAATGTTAGATATTGAAAAGTATTAACTAATTGAAATATCAAAATAAATTTTTAGTGTTACATGGAAACTATTAATAAACTCAATGATAAATTATTGTATAAAGTGTTGACGTTTCGATATTAATGTATGTTTCGAAATTAGTTGACATCTGATTCGAGAATATAAACACTGTAGTCTCACGCCTACACGTTTGTTAAGAGGATACCTTGAAAATGAATCGTAGTTTTGGGGGCGTGGCTTATTCCTTTGTCGGTGAAGCTCACGAACGACCGAAGAAGTGTCAAAATGAAAGTATGCAATGACTTCTTAACACTTAAACTGCCGTAAGTCACGTTTTAAATGCAATATTCCGTACAAAATGACTGACACGACAGCCAAAGGCTTAATACGCATATTATGAGATAGCTATACCGAGCACACGCTCGGAAACTGAGTTAAAAGTAAACTCCAAACAAAGTTTTTTTAATAAAACTACTTAATGGATTATTTACTATGCCTTAAAAATAATTCCACGAACTTATTCGTAAAAATATTGTGGTGTCATGGAGAAATGTAACTAATTAGAGCCTACTTTGCAATTTTTTTCTATGGAGAAAATTTAATGATATCGGATTTTCCTCTTATGCAATTCAAGATCATATTATAGTCAAAAATCATATACCAAAATATTGGTTTATAACCTATAAAACTTAAAAAATATGTGAAATAGAAAAACCACCAAACTTTCGAGGTATCACCTTAACATATAGATATGTTTAACGTGTACTTAATACGTACGTGTGTAGTACACGGACAAGCGAACGTTTGATTTTAATAATTTAAAATAATCAAATGAAAATATATTTTACATATTAATAAGAAAATCTATGAATACAGTAAAAATACATATATCTATTTACGGAGTTCAATCAATAAATGCTTGAAATATGTATATAATTTATTGCTTGAGATGTTTAAAGATTTTTTTCAAAGAAATGCAATAAGCAGTGTATTCCTTCACACAAAAATATTTTATTTACATGGTTTTTGATTACTACGTTATGTTTACAATCCACGATACTGTAATAAATAGTTATCCGAAAAATTAGCTTTGTTATCTTTCTTTGCCACCTCGATTACGCTCTTAAAGTATACGTCTTTTGACTACCCATACTGGTCACATAGTAGTTTAAGTTTATCTCTAATCGTTAGTTTTTCTAATACGGGAAATTAGGCAAACTTTTAAATGACCATGTTTTTACTTTTTAAATCAATGTGTTTAGCGGACAGCTGTCGTCATTGTAGCCAAACGCTAGTGTGCGTAACGAAACCAAGTCTCATTCGACACTTTTTCAGCCGACATCCCAGACGTCAGCCTGAGCGAGATTACAATAGAATCCAGCACATTAAAAAGACAGGGAATTACGATACAGTTTCTGAAAGTGGGTGGAGAGCCGATACTTTCGGGTATATCACTCCTTCAGAACTTTTAAACATATAAAGTGACGTAGTCTTATTCTTCAATAAGGCGACATCACTCTATTGAAGAACAATAGACGAATTTCGCTTCTGAGCCGCGTTATACAGGTTTCGTGAGTTGACGACTCCTAGCCGAACTCAAAATGCCTTCTTGCGTCGTAAAAAGATTGTTCCAATCATTTTCGGAAAACCATAAAAGTCAAGGCGTAAAGTTTCACCGGTAAGTACATGAAAAACAACTCGTTTTATGCTCTTGCATTATTTTTCAATGACAGTACGCCATTTTTTACCGAGCCATTTTTTGGCGTATGTTAGTGTTCGCGCATTCTTTGACTCGGCCGCCTCTTCCCGCGCGCTCCGTAATGCCTGCCACACATGGCATACAGATTTTTTTCGCGTCGTCCGTTCTAGTAAGTTGTACATTCAACAACTACACAGCCCGAATAGACGCCAAATGTATGTACTTCTGCATCCAAATCTGTCTGTCAAAAGTCTGAGGTAAGCGGTACGGGGGAGGCGGCTTGAAATGCACGCTAATTGGTTAAAATCAAGGTTGCGACACTTGCTAATAAGCAAATAGTGATGGGAACTTTAACTAATAAATTTGTTACCAAATCTACTCAATCAGTACCAGAATTATATTCTACTTATAAATTTGTACATAATAAATTAAAAAAAGGTTTTATTTAAGTAGGTATCGTATTTACTAAAATACCTATAATTTTTTGTTTTAAAGAATTTTTTTTATTAAAACAAGCTTTCTTTACAATATTGAAATATTTTATTTTTTCACGAGTTACATGCAAGATGTTCACGGGTCAGGGAAGTGGTCACTACTAAAGTAGATCGTGCGATCGTTTTCTTAAGTAATACGTATTTATCTAACGTGTTGACAGAAAGTGTTCCCCTTGCATGAGGCTTCTATTTGGGCTGTGTAGTCGTTGAGTACATTATACTTCAATGGTACGAAATCTAAGAGTGGTCTTAACACTCGCAGTGTATCAGCACTGCTTTGAATGACGAATTTATAGCACTATGTTCCAGATACAACAGAAATACAAATTCAAAATAGTTTGGAAGAAAATACTTTTTTATATCTGAAAAAAATACACAAAAATTATGTCACTAAAAGTTTGTTCACAATTTAATAACATCACTAAATTGTCTTTTAAACTTTGAATACATGTGTACGTGGAAATGTGTCATAATATGACGTAATATTATTACGCGAATAACTAAGAGATGAAAACATACCCCGAGGTAGCGGTGACTCCTCTTGTTGCGATCCCAAAGAGATTACGATCGATTGTACTGGACTCATCACTGGACTGGGTTCATCATCACTCCGTGCAATAGGGTCATCTAAAGAAAAAATGTACACTAATAAATTATAAATTGTTGCCTCGATGATTGTGTCATATTACGCGAATAATGTTGAGATGTTGCATACTCCGAGGAAGCGGTAACTCGTCTCGTTGCGATCCCAAAGAGGTTGCGATCGATGGTACGGGTTCATCCACACTCTGTGCAATAGTTTCATCTAAAGAAAATGAGTACACTTCAATGAATTCTAAACATATAGTATATAGCACATAGTGGTGCTAAAAAAATTACAATTAACGCTCAAATCTTTAGAATCAAATCGCTCAGTGATAAACGCACGTGTGTAATTAGTAAAAATTGTATAAAAATGCATATTCGTAATTATTTTATTTATAAGTTTTACTTTATCTGAGCGAAACAAACACTAATTATGATTGATTAAGACCAATTTAATTTTGCATATTTTGCATACCTTGATGTTTTTTGTGTATATTTTTACAATTATTTTTCATTAATTGCATTTGTTTGGTTAAAAATGCATTTTTCTGCGTTGTTGGACCAAAAATAGTTGTTAATATATTTTGCAGAAAACACTGGCAGTAATTACCAGATGGAACACGTGGTCACAGGCGGCTTTGTTTTATTTTGAACATTTTCAAAAAAACAAATACTTTTCGGACGAATCTCAAGCAATTGTACAAATTATAATTGAGGTAAAAAATACATTAGCAAAAACAGAGCTACCTCAAAAGTAGGTTTATATAAAAGCTAACCATAGTTTTGTCTCTGAAACCATTTTAAAATAAGAAGAAACCATGATTCAACTCACAGAGTTAGTTGAACTAATAATGCATCTAAAAAGTCATGTAGTGCTATTAAAGGTGAAATCTAAAACATACAGGTTAAAAAAAATATTTGCGAAGAAAAAACGCTCCAATTCAAAAAGCAGCGCCGTCGGCAATAGAACAGTTTGACAAGTAGACTGTTGATGGCTCAAAGGATCAGTGTGGAGGCGGCCGTAGTGGGAGCTAGGGCGGCAGCTACCTAGCTGGAGCTGCCTCCATCGGACCGGCACTCGAACCGGGGGTCCCGAAAGCGGCATTCCGGCGGCATCTCAATGACCCGGGGTTGGAAATCACCGAATGGGCCGACCTGGGGAGCTTCAGGGAACCTCGGCCTTGAGGCCCGGGACAGATTCGAAGTCGCAGGAACCCCGTAGTACCGGTACCGACCAAAGGGGGGGGAGGGTGGTACTCCAGTCGCGGCCACTTGATGCTTAACGTAGCTTTTTAACATATTACAAGGGTGGTCTGTAAAGTTTCCAACCTCAACCTAAAGATGGCCGCACTTATCAATAAAAGCTAGTGAATGTAGTTGTGCATATTTTGAGAGTTATGCACCAAAATTTCAGCCAGTTTGAACGCTTAGTTGTTATTTGACAGTCGTTTGACTGAGTCCATGTGTGTTTTTGTGAAAATGGGAAAAATTGAGGATCGAGCTGTCATGAAATTTCTGTTTTTGAAAGGCAATACACCTACGCAAATCAAAGATTAGTTTGACTCTGTGTATGGGGACTCTGCACCATCATTTATCACAGCAAAAGTTTGGGCAGTTGAAATTAAACGTGGCCGTGAGAGCGATGAAAGTTTGGGACGTCCAAACACTGCAACTACTGACGATAACATCGCTAAAGTTCACCAAATGGTGATAGACAGCCGCCGAATTAAAGTGAGAGAGGTAGCAAAGGCTATGAAAATGTCCAAAGAACGTGTTTGTTACATATTAAATCAAGATTTATGCATAAGAAAGCTGTTAGCGCGTTGCGTGCCGCGTTTGCTCACGTTAGACCAAAACGTGTTAGAATGAACATTTCCAACGTTTTGTTGCTGCAGTTTAAGCGCAATAAATCCAATAGTTTTGGCGCCGATTAATTACAGTAGATGAAACTTAGATACATAATTATATGACCTAAACAAAAAACACAGTCAAAACAGTGGACTGCAAAGGGGAATTGGCTTCAAAAAAAAAACTGTTTTTTCGGCTGGCGAAGTGATGGCAACTATTTTTTGGGATATTCATGGAGTTAACCTAATCGATTATCTTCAAAAATAAACCATTACAGGAGCATACCAGGCATCGTTACTAACAACCTGAAGGTGGAAATTGCGGAAAAATGGCCACATTTGCAAAAAAGAAAATCCTCTTTAACGATGACAACGCGCCGTCTCATAACTCAGCGGTTGCCATGGCGAAAAACCACAAATTATGTTTTGAATTGCTTGACCATCCCATTCGCCTTACTCACCAGATCTAACCCCGCCAGCGACTTTTTTTTGTTTTCTCATCTAAAAATTGTCAGGACCATTAACGGTGAAACATAAATTTTAAAATTTTTAATAACGCCTCATAAGGGGATATTTTCCATAGTTGCCATGCTAGGCAGGCGGTTGTCAACCGCAGCTTATTATATCTAGTTGTTATCAGGAAGACCCTGCTGCCCATCTCATTTGTTTCCGACTGTCGCCCCATTAACACCCATAGGACGATATTGGTTAGTGGATATTCTTACACGGTACGTACAGTACATCTGCATAACTCAGACCAACAAAGAAAGACGGCCAGAGCACAAATTAGGTGGTGCAAAAACAAAGCCATGGTCAATTTATTGAAAGAACCAAACACGCACGTACACATATGCATCTAAAGGTATTTACTAACAACATAGTTTCAGGAGCATAAACGTACGTGCACTTTTACGAGCTGATAAAGGAAGAAAGAGTTATGATTTGATATGATTTGAATTTCGATCGATTTTTATTTATTTATTTCATTCAAAAATTTTAATTTTATTTTTTGAAAAATATATGCTTCCATTCCGTATGCTTCTACTCCGTTTATTTGTTACGAACTTGGGGTTCGAGACAAATATCAAAATCAAGAAAGTTTACAATATGAAAACATACCCCAAGGAAGCGGTGAATCCAGTAATCCCAAAGAGGGGACTGGGGACCATTGTACAACCTTATCAACCTTATCGACACTCATTGCAACAGGTTCATCTGAAAAAGTGTAAACTTCTAATGAATTCTAATATATATATATATATATATATATATATATATATATATATATATATATATACTAATTAAAAATAGGGGGGGGGGTTATGAAAAGGATTACTTCTCACATTATTCAGCATCTGAGAATGTTATGGCTCGAAAAACCGAGGCTACAGATGACAGCACAGAAGAAGATACAAGCTCAAAACATAGTAATCACTCATTAACTGTAATAACTGCTGCCTGAGATTATATTTAACCAAATGGAATATCCTATAAGAAATCATATGTAAATTAATATATATTTGAAAAATATAAAGATATTCGATATCATTTCTTGTTGTAAATCTGCGTTGCTAAAACCACCAAATGTTTTTAATTGTTAAACAAATATTTTTATTTCAAGGTTAAGAGGAGTATTACAATAAAAAACGCGAAATTCACGGTTACCTCGTTGAAATTATATGTTTTCCGTTCGTTGCTTGAAATAACAATTACTTAATAAAAATAGTTCGTTTTCTCTACTACAAGCTCGAGGCAAATTTTAGATAACTTATTTATTTAATAATAATCATTCTCAATATGTATGTTTAGGCCAAAACTCTGAGATACATGATTTGTGAGCTCTAATTTGTAGATTCTATTCAATATCGACCATCGAAAAAAATATTTTTAAGTCACAGATATACTATACTTTCATAATTATTAAATACATTTTCGTTATATGCCTTTCACGTATGGGAAAAAAATCGACATAATTTAATTATCTTCCGAAAAAGCTTCGGTACAAACCTCAATATCTCCAAAGTTCTTCATAATTTTGACGTAAAATTTATACCAAAATAAATCATCATTTGCTTAAACTCTACCATGATTTTTACTTTTTAAAACAGTGACAAATATTTTTTAATCAACTGAATAAAATAACCATATATTTCACTGCGCCGACCCTCTGCGTGCGTGCCGTGCCTGCGTTCAATTTCAATAGAGCGCGAGCGTTCGTCGAGGTCGGACCTGTATTATTTTATTTTGCGCGCTCCATCTCGTGTCGGTATTACGTAGTGGGCTTCGAAGGCCGTGGCTAGCATTGCCAGGCGTCTGGATAAAGCCGAACATTAAGGCTTTTTGGTTGCGTGTCCGGTCAAATTAGGCGGTGTCCGGTCCGTCGGGCTTTTGATAGGCTTTTTAAAGGAGACAATAGTTTTTGGATCAACTATATATTTTAACGTAATTTAACTCATAAAGAAAGATACCAATTTACTATAGAAAACAGGCTAAAGATTTTATGAAAATCTAACCGGTATCATGATAAATAATACAATTAAGAATCAATAGCTACATATAAATCACCGCAGTATGTTTATTTCTTTATAGTTTTCTCCGGAAAGAATCCACCTAGTATTTAATATTTTGAAGAACCTACAACTTTTTTATACTTTTTATTATTAAGACTGTAATATTATAACATACAATACGAGGGCGGCACTAAAAATTTCGGGAATCAAGGAAGTGACACAACATTACTATTTAAAAATGTATTTATTGCTTTTCGAAGTATTCTCCGCGAAATTTGACACATTTTTCCATACGATGGAACCAATCATTGAAGCAACCATTCCATTCGGAAGTTGGGGTCTCCAAAATGGCCGTTTTGTAGGCGTACACAGCTTCTTCAGGTGATGAAAATCTCTGTCCACGCAATTTATTCTTTATTTTAGGGAAAGTATAGAAATCATTAGGGCTTAGGTCGTGGCTGTACGGCGGATGGTCTAATAATTCTATGTTTTCTTGCTCTAAAAACTCTTTTGTTCTGTGTGCGGTGTGAGAACTCGCATTGTCGTGATGGAGGATGATGCGGCGGTTGCAATTCTCTTTACGGAGTTCAGAAACGACCTGTGGCAAACAAATGCTAGCATACCATTCTGCATTAACCGTTCTTTGTCCCTCAAGAGGAATAGTCATAACATGGCCGGTTTTGGAGACAAACGTGGCCACCATTTTTTTTGCAACACTCCGTGAACGAACAATTTTTGTTGGCTTTAACTTATTTTCGAACACCCAAACTCGTGACTGGTTTTTTGTTTCGGGTTCGTACGTGTATATCCAGGATTCGCCACCTGATACGATGTTGTATACAGCATTTGAGGATCCTGGGTGGAATCTTTTGAGAGTTCTGACGCACCAAGTAACGCGAGCCACTTTTTGCTCTTCACAGAGCGAATGCGGTATCCATCGGGAAAACAACTTTTTTACACCTAATTGTTCATGCAAGATTATTTGTATTTGACTCATGCCAATGTCTAAAGTTGCCTGAATTTTGCGTTATGTCACATGTCGATCTTCCTCAATCGGCTTACGCACAGCATCAACGTTTTCTTGGGTGACTGCAGTTTTTGGACGACCTTGACGGGGATCATCACTGAGCTTGACACGTCCACGTTGAAATTCAGCAAATCAGCGATAAATTGTGGTTTTGGATGGGGCTTCATCATCAAATGCAGAAATCATCCGGTCAACACACTGTTTTTGTATTAAACCACTTCGAAAGTCATAATAAATCATCGCTCTTTAATTTTCTCGAGTCAATTCCATCTTCTCAACGACTAAACAAGTTTGACAAAACCTTGTGACAAGACTAGAATCTTTTTTTAAATAAATAAATGGTATTCGATTTTTAAAGCCAAGGAGTTATCAATTAAAAAGATTTTAATATGACAGGAACAGTGGAAATATTCCATTCCCGATACTTTTAGTGCAGCCTAGTATCGATAAAAACTACTAGACAGTCGCACATATAAGTTTTAAGTTAAAATGAGATTGCCGTTTGATTGTCAATTTCTCAGTATTTCCGTTAGATGCGGTAAAACTAATATCAATAATATAATCTAGAGATATAAGTAATAATAATGTAATCTAGAGATATAAGTAATAAATCGACATGCATTTCATTAAGTTACGCCACAATTTGTGGTGAACCCAATCTCCATACAAAAAGAAATTGTCTTTTTCACGTACTTACATACATAATATTGCAATTATTTAAATTAATATTTTAAGGAATGATTTATTGATTTGAGACTGATTTATTCAATTTTATTGTTATTTCATTAGAATTTAAGAATATTTTATATGGTAAATAATAAAAACATTGTTTTACTTTAAAAATAATTGTCATGTTATACTAAGACTAAAAAATTAAGGGTGTCCGGCCTTTTTACCAAAATGCCCGGCTAAGTTTGTTGGTCTGTCCGGCTTTTCGGTCTTGAGACCTGGCATCCCTAGCCGTGGCGCTAAATTTTTCTGCCAGAGCATCGTCAACTACGGCCGCAACCATGAAGGTTAGAGAACAGGAGAACGATCACCGTAGAAAATAGTGTCCCAGAAATATGGACACCATCAGTGAGGCGCTGCGGTCACTAAGTGCAGTCAATAAAAGTCATTTTCAGTCTATTTTTCCGATCAGATGTTCAACCACTTGCATATCCACGCACAATAAAATATTTCTCCAGTTTTTAATGTTTATTTTTGTTAAAAATTACAAAATTACGGAGCATGAAAATTTTCTACGAAAAAATGTAATGAAATTTTGTACAATATTCAACTAATTTCATCTACTTGTACTCATAAACAGCTAACTTCGCAGTCACTACTCACCGACGTCAGCGCTGCTATACATTCTACAATTTTCAAGGACAGGCGGGCTATGCTTTAGTACGTAGTGATCGTTCTCCTGTTCTCTAACCTTCATGTTGGAAATATTTACTTAAGTACAGTATACTTCAATTAATATAAAGTTTGCACGTTATTATTATACCAGCTAGTTAACTCATTATAGTTATTTTGATTGTAGCTGAGCTTTCTCACCAATCCCATGGGAAAAATAAATACAAGTATCAAAGAATCACTTAAAGTAAAAAACAAATATCCTATCTCTGGAGAAAAAAATAATGGATAAAAATGTATTTCGAACATCCATCAAAAAACTAAAATGAGCAAATTCTAAAGAATTCCAAAATTGTAGACTATTAGGTCAAGTTTGGACAGAATAGTAACTTCTCTAAAATGTTTACAATCTAAATAGTTGAATATATTTTTACTTGGAATTCTGACTTCTTGGAATTGTGTATTCCACGAATAATGTAGTAATAAAACATACCCCAAAGAAGCGGTGCATCCAGAGCCTGCGATCCAAAGGAGGCCTCGGATGATACTTCAACTTTATCGACACTCACTGCAACACTCACTGCAACAGGAACAGAACAGAATTTTAAGTATCAACCGCTTAAAAAAAAACTGACCAGCAAGGTACTATGGCAAACTCTGATGGAAGCAAGCCGGCGCATTGTAAAAAGACTGTTCATATTTATAAACCCTATTTAACTATTCAGTAGTCTTTTTCCTAGCAATGTTTACCAAAAGTAGTCTAAGTGCGTCTAAAAGTGAGTGAGTTTTTTACTTTGTTGTTTGAAGAAACTTTGACGGATTTTATTGTGTTCAATTTAGCTCACTTATAGCTCCAGACGTTTCGAGGACTTTACAGAATGAGGTGTCCGATGTCTTGACGTCAAAGGTAACCCATGAATTAGCTTTTAGATATTGTTTTTGGTCAGATCTACGCTGAACGAAACTACAGTATCTCGAAGTTTTGCAATAGTATGCTTGAGTATAAATTTAATTTTATTAGTTATTAGATCCCAGCAGCATCCCTGGTAGCATTCAGATGTTTGTAATGATCATTTTTTTATCTTAATGGCCTCGCGAATCAGCTTAGTAGAAATCAATGTTCGTTTACGAGGATTTCGGGTTCGTTGAGTTTTAATTACGATCTTTAATACGTTCACATCATGCAGACTTCCCAAATCGTCATAGCATTACACCAGGATGCGGCAGTCCAAACCGCCTTCAGAGTTTATTGATTCTCGACCCCATGGTTTTTGTAGTAAAGGGATCAATGAATTACCTATGAGATAGCAAAAGTGCATAGACAACAACGGTGTACACTTTGATTAATTAAAATAGATTTAAAAAAAATTGACTTTATATTCCTCCTGTACAAAACGCCAATTTCATATGTAAGGACCTAATATTATGAAATAAAGTCTCATACGCGTGCAAACCGGGTTCGATCCCCGCCAGCACCAATGAAATTTTTAATAATAAAAATATATTTTTATTTACTCTCAATTTAAATTAAGAAGTTCGCCGACACAACGGAGCATGGGACAGCGCGGCAAACAATTCCTTGCCCTAAAAACCCTCTCAGAAATGAGCAGGAGGCCTGAGCCGAGGAGTGGGACTGGCTGAAACAATGCTAATGTCGTATAAATATAAAAAATGTCGTGTATAAATATTTTTTTTGTTGTTGATTTAGCTTGGGCGCTTATTTAAATTACAGTATAATAATCTTCAACAAGAGACGAACACTGAAGTGACGTCAGAAGTGAGCCTGTAAATTGTAATATAATGGTTGATGGATGCATCATCATCAGCAAGTGATCGTATAACTTTTGAACGACGTGATCGATTGAGGTCATATTAAAGATAATCCGATAAATAGCACTGTAATCAAGTTTTTAACACATTTTATATAAATAAACCTAAGTGACTCATTATATCTACAGTATATCATGTTGGCATAGTGCAAAAAAAGTAAATCACAAAATCAGAACGAAACGTCACCGTGATGGAGTTGTTAACAAACTTTATATTAAATCACGCCACCTACGGAAGGGGAAAACATAGTCTGCCAATCCAGCTAGTGTACTATTATAACATCAAGAAATATATAATGGTTAAATATATACTTAATGAAACCGACTTAACGATTTCCTATACATACCTTGTGGAATAGATGGAGAATTCACTGGTATATATAACATTTCGTCAGGTTGCATAGCATGTCGGGAATCTGTATGAAATAAATGTTTATAAATTACTTTATTAACATGATTTGACTTAAATTGCAAACGCTAATTTTCACGTGTATATTCACGATTATCAAACACATTTCACACGCGTAAAATTAAAATAAAGTGTGTTATTTAAGTCATTATGAAGTCCCCGTTATTAAGTTATAAATATATATTAAACAAAAAATATTATTTGTAAAATGTTTGCCCGTAATGTAGTGTTTTACTGGTTTTTTTTTACAGAATAAGGGTGACAAACGAGCGCGCAGGCCACATGATAGTAAGTGTATGCTGTGGCCCATAGACATCTACATTTATCCTCGATTAAGAATCAAAACGTAGACGCGTTGTCACCCCTGAGGACTAAGATATAATGCCTCGTTTCCAGTAAAAAAGGGTCTCCGGATCTCTACACTCATCATACGAAACGCAGCAGTATTAAGCTGCTATTTTACGCTGGTATTCTATGAGAGCGTGGTCCTTCCCGGTCGAGCCGACACATTCGTGCAGCGTGGCCCCACCACGTAAAATACAATTTTTAAATTATTTAAAATTTTTAACCAAAAGGTTTAATAATCGAATTTTATTGCTGTGAAGATTAGCTTTAATTTCATGACACTTACTAAAGAATTATATATTATATATAATGTTATAAAAAATAATTTACTAAAGAATTTTTTTGACCAAATATTGTCCCTGCCGTAGAATACTATAATACATACCTACACAACAGAACGAGGGAGTGGGCGGCGCCCGTGTAACCACTGACATGTCAATTCACACCTATAAATGTCAACACATCTTTGACGTCACAGTCGTCACTCAATTTTTGTGCCAAGCGTTGCTGGGTGCAATTTATTTTAAAAACGCCTATTTGTGCGATTATTACGTTTAGGAAAAACAGCCAGATATAGAATTTGAGAGTCTTAACATATTATTTTTTACTTTGTTGTTTGAAACTACTTTGAAGAATTATATTGTATTCTCAGACGAAATAAAAACTCAAGACAGAGCCCCGCCGAACAACGCATTGAGGCACGTAAAACTACGCCTCGCCTTGTACATACACAGTTTCACGCACATACATACCTTGTCATTCGAGCTATTCCAGCGCACGGAGTGTCACGCTATAATAATTCGCAGTTTTTAAAGAAAAAATGCCGAATTGGGTTGTAAAACTTACATACTACTTCTTAAAGTGAGGTTTACAATTTCAAAAAATTCCAACTTATCTTTTTACTTATCCATTTATCATGATAGTACTGAGACAGTAATATATAGGGTAATAAGTTTTTACTGCACGGCAACACTTATCTAGTGGACACATGTTTACCAAACCGACCTCACTTCATTGTTGACAGCGCTCTGTCTTGAGTTTTTATTTCGTCTGAGATTATATTCAATTTAGCTCATTTATAGCTCCCGAAGTTTAGAGGACTTTACAGCACGAAGAAAAATGAGGTGTTGAACGTCCTGACGGCAAAGATAACCCATGAATTAGCTTTTGGATATTGTTGCGCGCCACGATTAATGCCCGGTACATGGCGACACAAGTTATCACTAACGCTCTCTAGTATCAAGTGACACAAAGTAAACTAGACCACAGTGTAGAGCCATGTTGCAAATATATTAGTAGTATAGTTGTAGCACGAATGGGTCGGCGCGACCGGGGAAGGACTACGCTCTCACAGAATACCAGCGTAAAATATTAGCTTAATGCTGCTGTGTTTCGTAAGGTGAGTGTAGAGGACTGGAGACCCTTTTACTGGAAACGAGGCATTCCATCTTAGTCCTCACGGGTGACAACGCATCTGCATTTTGATTCGTAATCGAGGACAGATGTAGACGTCTATGGGCCACAGCAACCACTTACCATCAGGTAGACTGTGTGCTCGTTTGTCACCATATCCTATAAAAAAAAAATATTCTACACGTCATCGTTGGTGCCCACAATCAAGTGTGAGTAACGATGCAAGAGTAAGTCTTATCCTACACTATTCCGATGATATCCCGGAAGTCAGTCTGAGTGGTATTAGAACGGCTCTCCAGCACCTTAAAAATGTTAAGTCCCCGGGCGAGGATGGAATTACAGTGGAGCTTCTAAAAGCAGGTGGAAGACCATTAAAGTCTTTCAGAAGCTTAATGGTTTCTTAAATTTACGCGAACACTACACATCGAATAAAACTATTATAAACTAGCGGTGCTGCAGTTTTAAGGGCTGCCAAGTGGACTATTGGTATATCGAAGTGTTGAAATGTTTGTATAGTAGAGCTACGATGGCAATCCGAGTACAGAACCAGAGTGTGAAATGCATCCAACTGCAGAGATGTGTAAGACAGTGAGACATAATACCCCCGAAACTCTTCACCATTGACACCACTCACGCCACACATTTGAGGACGTTTTCAAGCTACTGGACTCGAAAGGATACGACGACATTAATGTCAATGGCGAGTACATCACTCACCTTCGATTTGCCGACGATATAGTCCTTATGGCAGGATCGCTGTAGGGCCTAAGCAATATACTCAATGACCTCAATTAGTGCCTCCCACCGGATAGGTCTTAAGATGAACATGAACAAAAAGAGAGTCATGTGCAAAGTCAATGTCACACTTATGCCGGTGGTTGTTGGGAGCTTAATTGACGGATTCAACTCGGCCGGGCAGCGTTTATGAGATTACGAGACATCTTCTCGTCAGGCATACCTCGAAATCTCAAAACTAGATTGTACAACAAATGCGTGTTGCCAGTGATGACTTACGGATCTGAGACGTGGCCCTTCCTTGCTAGCCGATGAGTAAACTCAAAGTCGTTCAGCGAGCTATGGAGGGGGTATGCTCGGAGTTTCTCTGCGTTATAAACTAAGGAATGAGAATATCCGCAGTAGTATCATCTACATAGCCCAACGGATTAGTAAACTGAAGTGACAATAGACCGGCTACATAACTCAAAGAACCGATGACGAAGTGTAACGCGTCCCCCCACTAAATGGAGTGACGACCTGGTAATAAGACATGCAGGAAGTCGATGGATACAGGTGGCTCAAGACCATGCTTTGAGGCATTCCTTGGGAGGCCTATGTTCAGCAGTGAACTTGTAAAAGGACTGTAATGATGATGATGAATGATGATTCATGTACCTTGGATACCTATACCTACTGTTCTTGGATAGTTAAAATATTTTAAGTTATAAGAACACAAAATACTGAAATAAAAACTTTCTTCACAAGATTTTAAACTAAGGAATCGTATTTCGGGTTTTTATGTTGTTTACACTACCTATCCATTTCATCTGAGCCAAGCATCGCGATTCGTAGCGAATGGCATTGCAATGCGAATGGCATCACAGAACTCACATAGTAGCGAAATTATAGTCAATCGAATCGATATTAGGAAATGGTACCTTATCTAAGTAACTTAGTTAATATTTTGCAATGTATTTTTTACACTATTTGGCAGCCCTTAGTAACCACGGAGTCCGCCGTGACATGGAAGGGGAAAAGATGCAAAGTAATGCGGACACTCGCGCGCAGTACTTTGCATGTTAAAGTTTTATTTAGTTTAAGAGGGCATATGCGTTTCGCGTCGAAAACTACATGTTTTATGGTTTTTCCAAAGGCGATATCGTAACGACGTGAGGAGATTATTTGCTGAAAATTAGGGCTTTAGAAAGATGAAGTCTTTATTTAGTACATAGCAATGCAAAATCATAGTTTTTAATGACAGTTTTTTAGGGCGAAGACAATCCCTT
Organism: Parnassius apollo; assembly: GCA_907164705.1. Taxonomy (NCBI): domain Eukaryota; kingdom Metazoa; phylum Arthropoda; class Insecta; order Lepidoptera; family Papilionidae; genus Parnassius; species Parnassius apollo. The sequence goes on along the minus strand of CAJQZP010000963.1, from coordinate 662,629 downwards.
CACAGTGTTTTACGAAAATATGCATCAGAGTTATCTTTCAGGTTGAATACAACCATTATTATAAGCTAAAATACTTTATTTTAAGCGTTATTATAATGGAATATATAGTCTTTTAGTGTATAGCAGAACCTAAATTACGAAAATATTTCGATTTAATATTATAAAATAATATTATAATATCACCAAAACTGTCTACTTCAATGTAATTTTTTCCATGTATTTGCTTATAAACATATCTATTTTAATTATTTTATCAAAATACATGTAAAGTTAAATATCCAAAAAAAAATTTAGCTCGTTTTATTTTGTCAATTATTTTATATAATTATTTTAAAAATACTATAAAACATCATGCGCAGGCACCGTTCGATTCAGTACGCTCCGGGTAATCCCAATAACAGGACGTATCACTTTTTCTCACCGACACCGCGCGATCGCGTTGATACACCGATAGGGATATACTACACTATACTATAACTAGCTACCTATAGCACCATCGCGTATTTTAAACGATTGAGACTTTTATAAGCGATATTTTTGGTAGTAAGTAATTTTGAAATATGTTTACGATTGTAATATTTAATTATTAAATGATGTAATGGCGTCAAATTTTCATTTCATACATATTTTTTTAGAAATGAGTAATGAACGTAAGCAATTCGGATCAAGTAAAAATACAAAATCGTTGGCTTTCACCTTTGGCTCCGTGGCGGAGTGACTTGATAATGAGTTGTAGCGCTGAGCGCCGCAGGTTCGAATCCCACATTGAGCAAAAATTTGTATTACCTACAAATAATTGTTCCAGGTCTGGATGTTTGTCCTTGTGAAATTAATGTATTTAAACTGATATACGTTACGTACGGAGCGTGCGTACGGAGATAACGTTATGATTAAACAAAGACATGCCATCAAAAACATAACTTGTAAAATAACCAAGTCTCGCAATGATGATACGGCCGTGCCGCTGTTTTGCTCGACTTGGCGGGGGCACTGCCCCCAGACATAAAACATATTGTGAGCCGTGCTTGAGTTGAGTAGCTCAAGGGCGTAGTGCTCGCCGTAATAGCGAACAATCCGGGCTCGATCGCCGCTAGTGTTGCCAGGTGTCCCGATTTGCGCGGGACGTCCCGATTTACCCTTGATCGGGACGCCAAATGTCCCCATTTTCACTAACATTCTTATTCTATACTTTAATCCATAATTTAGACAGCAAAAATGATTATATCTGTTAGCTACTACCACATTAAAATATTTTTACTACGACATTGTCTCACTAGTCGAAAAAAAACACAAAAGTTTTAAACAGAATTATATTAAAATGAGTGATTTGAAAAATTCAAGGACTGCAAAAAAAAAAGCAAATAGTTCAAAAATGTTTTAATTTGCTTAAAATGAAAAACAAAATCAGTTTTTATGATGTTTGGATGAAAAGTTATTCGTTTATGAGATCAGACCCGAATAATAATTATAAAGCACAAAAATAAAGTTACAGTCACAATTTCTCGCATTACTCGCATGTGATATTTACACTTTACAGTTAGCGTTGACCATCTGAGCTACCACGGCTCTCAATAAAGCACAAAAAAGGCTACAAAGAAACCTATATTTTGTAGTCATTGTAGTTGGCCGGATATGAAAACCAAATCCCCGATTATTTTTACCTTCCGTCCCGAAATTTTACTTGATAGACCTGGCAACACTACTCCCCGCCGACACTAATGAAATTGTTAGTTTGTGATGAATTATGTTTACATTATGAAACAGAATAAAAGTTTATCAAATGATATATATTTTATACAATTCATATTTTTCAATTAGAACATATACATATTATAATATACCTATTCAATAGGGTGAAAATGTAAAGCCGACTTCAATTTACTAAAAGAATAAAACAATTTCCACATATTAGCCTCCGATTTCTATACACTATATAAGCCATTATATGGAAATTATTTTTTTATTATTTTAGTTCCAATAGTATCAAAGACAGGTATATAATCAAAGATCAAAGTGATTCGTAGTCGTCGTTAGGCAACTATTAGCCTCACGCTCGCCCTGACACGCACACAGAGATAACATTGTAGTGTGCGTCAATATTACGAAGATCCAAAGCGATCGCGTAGATTTCGACTTTGACATATTTGAATATGCGCTCTTAATGATTTCTTATATTTACGCGAACACTACACATTGATTAAAACTACTTTTACGGATTTTATCGCGTATATTTTACTATCATTTTTATTTAGCTTACGAGCGATTCATCCAATTAATAATTATTATATAGTCTACCAAACGTCGGCAAGCACTACCACTATTTATTCTGTGATATAAGCTCGAAACGTGGTAATCACTCATAATAACTTTTTGCTGATATTATATTCACCCAAATTGTATATCCTATAAGTAATCATATTATGTAAAATATATATTTGAAATATCTAAATATTCGATATCGTTCCCTATTGGAAATCTGAGTTGCTAAAAGTACCAAACGGCTATTGTTAAGCATATATATATTTATTCCAAGGTTGATGAAAATTTAAATTAATGTATAAAAAATATCAAAAACGTGTTTTGAAAATTTTCGGCAAACACAAAATTTGGCAAATGTTCATTAGATTGTGTAATGAGAACATAAACTTTTTAATAAATTTTATTATTCTGTACATACTATTTTATTTAGTATACGAAGTAAGTACCCGCCTTCTTAAATAATTCAGAAATACTAATTTAAAGAATTGTATGAATACTAGCTACTGCCTAAGCCTACTTATCTGTGGTAGTTCATCTTTTTAACTCAACCAGGCATAAAACTATCCTAATTTTATCAATATCAGTTCAGCAGTTTAGTCACAAGCTTGACAGATTTTCGCATTAAAATCGAAAAGTATGGATTCTCATTCCGTAATTACATTTTAGCAGCAGATTATGTTATTGTCTTATATTTTCTAAAGAAAAATTTAAAATTGACAACATTAAATAATATATAACAACCAATAAATGAGACTTAACAATAAATAATCACCAAACACGAGTATATATATATATTATAGATGAAAACTGGGCCAAGTTGCTGCCCACTTTGAGAAAAATTAAGAAAAACGCTCCCAAAGATGATGTGACGAAAAAAATTAATTCAATCCAACTACCGCAGAGAATTAAAATTTAAGAGTGGAAAAAACTCTACATCTGACGTAAATATTGGGAAGGAAAACATGGACACGGACATGATAATATTAATTAATAATAAATATCCAAATAAAGAATTCGAAAATTGTAGTCCATCAGATCAAATTTGGACAGAATAGTAACTTCACGGGAATGTTTACAATTTAAAAATATTGTTATGTTTACAATATTAAAACATACCCCGAGGAAGCGATGAATCCGGCAGCTTGGGTACCAATGAAGCATTTTTGTGTGTTTGTACATCCTTATCGACACTCATTGCAACAGGTTCATCTGAAAAAGTGTGAACTTTCAATGAATTCTAATTTATATATATATATATATATATATATATATATATATATATATAAATGTATGTATGTATAAATAAAAAAAATAAGGGTTAATAAATTTAAGAGTGGAAAAAACTCTACATATTGGGACGGAAAACATGGACATAATTAATAATATATATATTTAAGATGAGCCGAATATGGATTTTACCGAATACAAATATTCGGCCGAACGTTCGGTAAAAATTTTACCGAACCGAATATTCTGCCGAACTATATTCGGCAGGATCACCTCGGTACCTAACCAATTTATGTCGAAACTTGTTACCACAAAGCGCTCGGGATTAGCGCCGGACTCTGTCCCTTGCTCCCCCGCCGCACCTGACATATTATTGCATCAACTAATACTGAGTATGTATATATATATTGAGAAAACTTGGCGAAGTTGCTGCCCATTTTGAGAAAAATTAAGAAAAACGCTACTCAAGAGAATGTGAAGAACCACCGAGAATTAAAAATAAGGGTTAACAAATTTAACAGCGGAAAAAACTCTACATCTGACGTAAATATTGGGAAGGAAAACATGGACACGGACATGATAATATTAATATTAATTAATAATAAATATACAAATAAAGAATTCGAAAATTGTAGTCCATTAGATCAAATTTGGACAGAATAGCATTGATTTATACAACACTAGATCAGTAATAACCGCGCCAAAGCGTTGCCACTGCACATATGGCCACAGCCATATGCTTAGCTAACGTGAGTTCATTGTTCAATGTGACGCCGACAGAGTTGAGCCGCGACAAAAATGGGTAAATGCGTAGTGAAAGAATGCTATTCAAGGTCACAAAAACGTAATAAATCAAGCGGAATCACTTTCAACACATCATTTTTAGTTCTTGTTTTCATATAAACGTAAAAAACCTCAAATAATTAAATAAAATTGTCGAATATTGCCATTTAGATTCAATGTTGCCACCTTTCCGCATTTGTGATTACCCTACATTAATGGGAGACTATATAGTTAATGGAGTAAGTTAATTTTTTACCTCTGATTTTAAATATTTTAGAAATTATAATAAAAACTACGTTTTAACTTTCATACAAAATAATTAATTATTCTTATTTTAGTTTATTCATGAATTATCTATTAAATATATTTTATTACCTATTTTATATTGTTATATTGTTTGATTTTATAGTACCATAAAAATACGTTTTATTTCATCATTATGTTTACTTCTATACATCATACTAATAAAGATTTGAAAATAAAATATAATTTTTAATATAAAAACAATTAACTGCAGTTTAAAAAAAAACTCATTTTTATTGCGTATTTTAGGTAAAATTTCATATAGTAAGCCACACCAACCCGCCATTGCATGTTTGTGTGTCTATCTTTATCTAATCTTAGCGACGATATTGTTTTTGCAACTTGTGTAAGTGAGATAGATATATGTTTACTTAAAATTGTTATTAGTTTCAAAGCTACGTCGTCGCGTTTGGATAGTGGTTACACTTTTTTCGACGCGCGGTAATGTGGTTTGCTCCTCTAGTGTTGTATAACTCAATGCAGAATAGTAACTTCACGGGAATGTTTACAATTTAAAAATATTGTTATGTTTACAATATGAAAACATACCCCGAGGAAGCGATGAATCCGGCAGCTTGGGTGCCAATGAAGCATTTTTGTATGTTTGTACATCCTTATCGACACTCATTGCAACAGGTTCATCTGAAAAAGTGTGAACTTTCAATGAATTCTAATTTATATATATACATATTTGGTATTTCTCACATCTACGTTTTTTACACAAAATTGTAATCCAAATTGAAGCACAGGCCTTTTTTTATGAATATCCTTCCCTTATGAAATCTTGGGTATGACTGACGATCAGTTAGAATGAGCGTGTAATGCCGATTTTTTTTTGTCAGTCACCATCCGTTTTTCATCAATCATGATTGATGGAATTGAATGACGCCTGCATGAGCGTGTAATGTACGCCCTATGAAGTTTCATAAAATTTTAATTTTTTTTAGATTAATTAAACTGTCAACAGATATTCTTGTACTTCATGGATAGGTACCGCACATTTAAGATAGTGATGTGCCACGCTAATTTTTTGTTTAGTTTGCCATAACGAACAACCACAGACTATGAAAAATCGATTTTGTAGTAAATAGAATATATAAAAATTACTTAAATATGTATTGGAATTGGCTCTTTATTGGCAAAATATGTTCTATTAACGGTACTGATTGCGCGTAAGTCCTATATTATCAGCTGTTATTCTGAAGAAAAAATATGGAAATCAAAATTAGTATCTATTTGATTTGTGATTTTGAAATTTGATTGTGGCAACAGAATGTCGTCCTTCTGTCAGTCAGCAATTTAGTAATGTTTCGTAATAATAATGTGTTAAGTACTCGTACTGATGCCACGCCGTTAGAACCTTGTATTTTCTTTCATCAGTTTTTGTTATTTTCTGCTATCTACTGTTTTCGTTGATTTTTCGTTAAATTTATGTTATTTTTGTTTACACAATGCCGAAAAGAACGAAAAAGAGTGTTTTGAAAAGAAAATGTCGCGAATTTGTGATTAGCTTGCGAGATTATTTTGAACGTGAGCGTGAAACTGGCGGACCTTTGTTGCCCGTAACCCAAGTTGGCATCGGTCGTACGACGGTGTCTCATATAACGTAATAAAACTATGACAAGCCATCATCAACTCAAGCGATAGAGGAAGACACGGAACCAAAAATTGTAAGCGCCAAATAAGAATAGTAGGAGAGTTTCGAATATCACTGTAATAGGCAACCGTATATATTATAGACGTGCTAAACATTCAACACTAAGAAAATGAGAAAAAGAACCCTTAAAGACTCTGATTTATTAAAAGGCAGTTTGCAGTCATTGACTGCGTTTGGCAGAAAAAAGCGTTAGGAAGCGCTTTTAAGCAAAATGGCAAACCTAAACAGTTTTCGGCCAGGACACGTTTGCTAACTTCAGTAGCGCCGACACAATCCGCCATTTTGCTTATTTACTTTGTTTGTTTTGAACTTATAAACTCTACGTTTATAAGTTGTTTTGTGCAATATTAGTTTCAAGTAATAGTGACATGAATAAACATATTATACACGTTATAAAAAATTCATGATTACTAAGTTTTTAATATGAATACTTTACAAACATATATTTAAATTAGGTAAGGTTAAAGCTAACTTCGTGTCCTAGGGGAAAATAGCTACTTACGACTTGACAGCCCTTACCGCTTACGGTCGCCATTTTGCTTACAAGCGCTTTTTTCTGCCAAACGCAGCCATTGGCCACCATACTACACAAAATAGGCTTCACTTATAAAAAAAAGCGATAAAATAAAAATAGTAAGGTAGCGCACAGATCTTGCCTTGGCGTTGGTGGAATTTTTGAGAAAAGCCAAATATATTTCAAATTGGAATAAAGTCGTATTTCTGGACGAGACGTGGCTTAATGCGAACCACATTGTACCAAAAGTTTGGACTGATGACACGGCAAATTCAGTCTCTAAAATGCCCGATGGCAAAGGACAACGAATTGTTTAAAATTCCTAATGCATACAGCATGAACATGCAACTATCAATTGCAAGTTTTATGAGAATAATAATCGAAAAGATTTATTAACGATTATCCACCTACAGAAATCTAAATAATAATACAACATTATTAAGATTTCTGTGACACCACACATTTATAAAGCCACAAATACATTTTCATAGGTTTAATTATTATAAATCTGTTATGAAAGAAATTTATTTGTTATTTTATACTCAAATGCTTTATTTTACTCATTTGATATTTCAATATTTGCAACAAATTTATTTTTAATTGGTTTATACTTCTTAGCATGTATTCGTCATTATTTATACGCGGTAGAGCCACGCTACAGCTATATAAGTAGTATATTTGTAAGAGAAGAGAAGATTGTAAGAACCACGCTCTCACAGAATACCAACGTAAAAAAGCAGCTCAACGCTGCTGTTTCATATGGTGAGTGTAGAAACTGGAGGCCTTTTTTACTGGAAACGAGGGATTCCATCTTAGTACTTGCGGGTGAAGAGGCATCTGCATTTTAATTTATAATCGAGGATAGATGAAGGTGTCCATGGGCCACAGCATCCACTTACCATCAGGTGCCCTGCGGTTGCATGCACAACAACTTAAAACGATAACCAGACTAAACTAGTCTATAGGCACAGTATCACGGGAACCACATAACATCAGGTGAACTGTGTGCTAGTTTGTCACCTTTATCCTATTCAAAAAAATGTATATCGTTGGATATCTGTCCGACCGTATACCTGACGACGGTAGTGTACCAACAGACTTATTGAAAGCAATATATCATTCAACTTCAATGAATGTATAATCATGCCTAATCAGATCAAAATATAAAATAATATTTCCACAATTATTTCTTTTGCGGCAGCAACGCATCAGGTACCAGCTATTAAGTTATATCAAAATTCGTTTCGTGCTATTTTTTTTACAAAAGTTAATTGGTGTCATGGTTACACACCAACAGACACACAGATAGCTTTTAACGGTGCATGCATAATATAGATACAATGTTTCCATAAAAATAGAGTTTTAGAGACGAGAACTAAGCGACGCGACGTTTCTATCTAGTTGTGACAGTTAATTTAATTACCTATTGCATTTCTCCGTGGAATTTTACACTCTGTGGTTGTTTTTATATTCCTCTTGATTTTCCTTGCCTTAACAGTTCTGGTAAAGTAGGCTAATGGCTTATCATCATCAGTATTGAAGTCACTAGAGTCAGATCTATTAAGACTTGACAGGAATTTTCTGATGTTTCTCGTAATTATTCTCCTCGGTGCCAAATTAATTTCTTTTATATTTACTCTTTTTTGTGGTCTTTGATTAGTCCTTGACCTTAATAGCATGCAATGTTTTTTTGCTGTCGGTTTTGATTTTTGAGAAACCGCTTCGTTTGATAACATATTTCGATGGTTTTGCACACGTGTCACTCGATTTGTAGCTCCTGGTGCAAATACTGATTGGCTTTCGTGTAATCTTTCTAGGAGTACAATAGGTTGCTTATGAACATGGACATCTACAATAAATACAATTACAAATTAAAATTTTAATGAAATTGCTATATATATATATATATATATATATATATATATATATATATATATATATTAAATACAAAAAAAATATAAATTATGTTCATTGATATTTGTTTAAGTGCTGATTTAGAGCCGTCAAATATATATATATATATATATGATAAATATTATAATTATAAATTCCTTACTATTAAATAACGTAACGTATTAAATAAACGTTACCGTGTAGTGGTGGTGTAAGAATATACCCTGCCCCATATCATCCCGTGGGTGTCGTAAGAGGTGTAGAGGGAAACAAATCATGCGACGGGCAACAACGTTTTCCTAAAACGACTAAAATTAAAATAACTGTTGCAACTATGGCAAATATCTCCCCTATGAGGCAATCAATGGAGGAGGCCTATGTTCAGGAGTAAACTATACGGCTGTAACGGTAAATAAACGTATAACATTATTATTAAAATAACAAAAAAACGAACGATTTTTTTTTACTAGATCCGAATTACTTACGTTTATAACCCATTTCTAAAAAAATATGTAAGAAATGTAAATTTTGACACCATTATGTCTTAATAATTAAATATTACATTACCATAAACATATTTCAAAATTACTTACTACCAACAACAATATCACTTATAAAAGTCTATAGTCTAAAGCGTTCGATGTCGCTATAGGTAGCTAGTTTATAGTATAGTGTAGTATAGCGCTATCGGTGTATTTAAACGCGTACGCGCAGCATCTTTGAGAAAAAATGATACGTCCTATCGTTAGGAAGACCCGGAGCGTACTGAATCGGATGGCGTCTATGTGTGATGATTTATAGTATTTTTAAAATAATCATATAAAATAATTGACTAAATGAAACGTGCAAAATTTTCTTTTGATATTTAACATTACCTGTACTTTGATAAAATAATTAAAATAGATAAGTTTATCCAAATACACAAAAAAAAAACATTGAAGTTGGCAGTTTTGGTGATTTTATAGTAGTTTTTTAACATTAAATCGAAATATTTTCGTAATTTAGGCTTCGTGTTGCATTAAAAGACTATGTATTCCATTATAATAACGTCTAAAATAAAGTATAGTTGTATTCCATTATATAAATAGTTGTAATCGACCTGAAAAAATAACTGACGCATATTTTCGTAAAACGCTATGTAGGGATTGTCTTCGCTCTAAAAAACCGTCATTAAAAACTATGATTTTGTTTGTTCTGCACTAAATCTTCATCTTTCTAAAGCCGTAATTTTCTGCAAATAATCTGCTCACATCGCGGGTTTTTTCCAGGGCAATATTGTAAATATTGCCCTGGAAAAAACCCTAAAACATGAAGTTTTCCCCTCATAATGTAGTAAACTTATTTTTATTATTTTTGGGGTATCTATATAGTTTTCTCATCTGGTTGTCTTCTATATAATTGTAAATGAAAATGATAAATAGACATAAATATCAATAAAATAAATGCATAAAAATACGTAAATGTTATGATTTATTTAATTAATTATTCAGGTTATAAGGAAGAAAATGTGGGAACTGTTGCCGGGATATGGTGTGGATGGTCGATTATTAAGGGCTGTGCAGTCACTTTACTATGACTGTAAAGCATGTGTGCGGGTAGGGCATGACCTGTCACCCATGTTTAGCGTCCAAGCGGGCGTAAAACAGGGTTGTGTCATGTCTTCCTGGCTGTTCATACTGTATCTCGACAGCTGTTTACGGAAGCTGAAAAATAGCTGTTTGGGTGTGAAATTGGGTGACATTAAAGTAAATTGTCTGCTGTATGCTGATGATGCAGTGCTTATTGCACCATCAGAAGCAGAACTGCAGGCATTAGTCACGTGTATGAAAGAGGAATGTGAAATTAAAGGTCTCCATTTGAATGCTAATAAAACTAAGGTTCTGGTATTTGAAAAGGACGAAGAGAGAACGAAATGTGAAATATGGGTAAATCAGGAATGTCTAGAACAGGTAAATGAAATTGTGTACTTGGGGAGTGCTTTCAGCCGGGATGGAAGATGTGATTTAGATGTGGATAGGCGTGTCGCTGCCGGAAACAAAGTCAATGGTGCCCTGAATGCATTAGTCAAAAGGCAAGGCGTGGTGAAGAGTGCACGCCTTGCACTACATAACGCAGTGTTGGTACAGACTTTGTTATATGGCAGCGAAACCTGGGTATGCCAGAAGAAGCATAAAAGCAAGTTGAATGAAGTGGAGATGCGATCTCTTCGTAAAATGTGTGGCGTTACCATAGCCGATCGAAAGCGAAACGAAGAGATTCGCAATATGGCAGGATTGAAAGATGACCTTATAACAAAAATTGATAGGGGCGTACTCCAATGGTTTGGGCACGTTGAACGAATGAGTGAAGACCGAATGGTGAAGAAAATATATAGAGCGAAAGTAAATATTAAAAGGTGTCGAGGTAGATCGAGACTAACTTTCGAAGACCATGTGAGCAAATTGCTCGAAGAGGGGAAGGTCAAGAGTACTCGGATACCTAGACGTGCATGTATGAAGAAGTTAATGAACCTGAAAGAAGCGAAAGAGGTATGTAAGGATCGTGACACTTGGCGATCTGTTCTCTCTGGCTACCCCGTTAGGGATTGTGCGTGAAGATAAATAAGTAAGTAAGTAATTATTCAGGTAAATACACCCATTTTGTTAGTACCCTTAAAACTTTAAAAATAGGGGTTAGTAAATTCACAGAATAAAGAAATTATTATACAACACAAAAATTATTATTTATTATTAAATATATTGGGCCTGGAACCCATATGCACATGCAGTGTTCCAGTATTTCGTCACATGGCAATTTTGCCTTCCATATATAGAAGGTAGAAGGCCGTTGGTGCTGTCTCGCACGCGACGCATCAAGGAGTCTATTCTATCGCATAATATTACTGCAAAGGTGTCCATGTGCCTCAGCAAACATACGCGATGCGCTGCAAAAGCGTGACAGCCCCAACATCCTGAATCCATTGTTGAACTGAATACGTAGCGCATTGACAGTTCGGCGAGTACACTTAGTCCAAAGGCTGCCTGCAGGTGTAGAATGTCTGACAGTAAGCTTTGAATAATGTTATCTTAATTTCATTTGTACACATAGCAAACTTGCGGGCAAGCATATTACACCTCACTACCAATGCATTACATTCCTGTTCAAAATCTAAATTGTCAGAGATCCTCGGCGACCCAGTGTCCCAGATATATTTGGTGACTCTACTCAGTGTAACTCCTCCAAGTGTGACATGAGGAACAGACTTAGGTTCTTATTAGAATTATATCTTGAGCCCATGAGCCGCCGCGTACCTTTTACAGGTGCCCACGTTTCGAGGGCCCTGATAGAAGGGCTCAGCAACATACACTTATAAAAAAATGTAGACAAGTTATACTCACTTTGAAAGCAGACAATGTCGAGAAGGCTTTTAGCCGAACTGCTATTATGAAAAAAGTTGTTATTTGTTTCCTTTGGAGATATTAAGTCCGTTTTACGTTCAGCAGTTGTATTACTGACATTGTTAGTATTTTTTTGTGGTATGTAAGCGCCCTGCGCGAACTTCCGCTGGGCTTGCACCTTTCTGTCGGGAAAAGAATACAATTTATAATGTTACTAGTACACTTATTAATTTAATTTTTATGTTATGAAAAACCAATTCTTACAAATCCTAAGTAAATAACATGTTTAATTACAAGAAGCCAACAATAGGTTCACACTAATAAATATACATTAACATAACCTTTCGTCGTCGTTCGAGTCTAATCCAAATGTACAAAATAAATTTAACAAAAATCGAAAAAAAAACCGATTTGACTTAAATTCAAGTTATGTGAAAGAAAACATAAACTTTTTGCGATATTTGTCATTTTTTTTTCTTTAACAAATGAAGCGATTTTGAAGCGATATGCGACCGCAAAACGTCGAGATCTGATGAAACTTCAATTTTCGAAATCTGAAGTGAAACTAATAAGTTCCCGATCTTTTAGAAAACCATTAATTTTCAAATGTTTTTTAACCACGACTTGGCTGAACTTTATTTTTTGTACTAAACTCACAATATTAATTATTTGATTTGTGACTGCACTCAATAGCATTGTTAACTAGAATTACATGTAAAAAACACTGAAATAATTAGAAATTTGTGATCACAGTACCTTAAAGTTTTAATTAAATGGTTAATGCTCGGACTACTCTGAAATAGGGTTAGGTTTTGGTAGGTAGATAAATAAAACTGAATTTCATGTCACAGAATAGTAGTTATTGAATTTAAAATTAGAATATTTAGATTGGCACGGCTAGGTAGAGTTTACAGGCCTAAGCCTCTCACGCACTAAGGTTTGAACATTACACTACGCGGATGGTAGAGAAGGTAGGCACCGTCCAAGAGTGATGACAGGCAACATTATAAAATGAAATTATGATACAAAAGAATATTACGGTAAGCTGTCTTTTACGAAACTCAAACCTAGATGACACTGTATATATATTATAAATCTCAAATAAGTGTTAATTTAAATGGTTTAGGTTTGGGCCACTCCGAGATACATTTAATTATTTTAAATGGTTTTCCTTTGTTTTGTGCGCTCTGCGACTGTGAATTGAATGTTTTGCCACCATAATTATAGCATGTCTCGAGCTAAGTGTTTGCATCCATTTCAATCTAATTTATAGAATCAGGAATATAGACTGTTAACTATGCCGCACCTGCCTCAAGTGTTCTCGCCTCCCTGAGTTACCTGAGAGTCCTTTTGTACCCTAACGTGCGCACCCTTGCGCATTTTCAGGGTTCATCTACCGAAGTCTTACCCCCCCCCCCCCCCGGAGGGTTGTGATTTTCGAAATCCCATAGCTCCGCGTCCTTGCTAACAAGGGTGTAGGAAAGCATCAATCGACGGATGGCTCAGTACCTAAGCTGCCAGCATTGACCAGCCAACCCACGTACCGTCACACGTGTGAGCCCCCTATCTCTACGTAGACAATATCTCTCATATAGGTTCTTGTTTAAAATAGCATGTTATTCACTCCATCCTCTCCTTTCCAAACTTCATTCCTTGTATACGTTGGTCAGGGACTCCCTCCCATACGAGGCTCTAATTTTCAATCCAAACAATATCCTACATATCGGAATAGATAAAAATACTATTGAAGCAAATAACAAATTAAATATACTCCTCCTCCAAAATTGGCATGATTGGTTAACTATGTATACTGATGCTTCAAAGTTAAGTGACGATGGATTAGTAGCGTGTGCAGTGTGGATCCCTAAATACAGGATTATTTTAAATTTTAACTCTCCCCCTGACTCATCTGTATTCACAGGTGAGGCTTTGGCTATTTTAGAGGCAGTTTCATATGCAGAATCACATGGTCTGAAAAGGACCCTCATTTTCTCGGACTCCCTTAGTAGCCTTTAACGTATTGTATCCAGTTCCTTTCACTCTAAGATTAGATACCCCCTAATTTTAAATATTAGAAAGTCTCTGTACTATTGTCATAAAAAAGGGCTGAACATTGTATTGGCTTGAATCCCTAGCCACTGCGGGATTCAGGGCAATGAAATTGCCGATAATTTAGCTAAAGATGCCACCAAATCTGGCTCTATCCCTAGACAATGCCTCTATGCACATGACCTCCTACCAAAGGCAAACTCCGGCCTTCTGTCTTCTTGGCAAAGTAATTGGCATCAGTCTAAATTTTTAAAATGTAATCACTATTCCAAAGTCGAAATTAATATCCCCTCAAAACCCTGGTTTTTTCAATATCGCCGCTTTAGTAAAGCTACCACCTCTACTGTTTGCCGCCTACGCTTTGGTCATGCTTGTACTCCTGTACACTTGGCCAAACTCAGGATTAGCGATAGCTCAATCTGTGAATGTGGGCTAGATGAAGAATCTGTCAATCATCTGTTCTTTGAATTACCTATACTTTCTTTCTCTCTCTACGATATCCTGCCCAATTACATCCCTCGTCCAGTAAATTTCCAATTTTTGCCGACTCTAGTGTATACTCCCTTCGTAAATATTTTATGTGCTTTTATTTGTACTAATAATATTAAACTGTAAATACTTAATAATTTCGGTTATGATATTTTTAATATATGACATCTTTTGTTGTAGATTGTGAACCCACTCATTAAATTGAGAACTCTTATTTTAACTAGCAGAATTTTATCAAGAGAAGCCATAATTTAAAAGAAGAAGAAGAAGAAAACTTATTTAAAAAAGTTTTTTAAATAAGTTTTCTTCTTCTTCTTCTTTTAAATTGAACTTATTGCCTAAAGGCCACTACCAACACGAAGAACAGAATTCCGTTCCCAGTTAAGATGTTATAAAACTCTCTAGTAGAATCGTATTTACAGTATGGTTTAGGTAGCTATGGTTGTACATATACTTATTTAAACAAAATATATAACCTCCAGATAAGACTCCTTAAAAACATTGTAACAGACAAAATTCGACGTCAATTTCATAATGATGATAGTATGCTCTTCAAGCACTGTAATATATTACCAGTTCATACGCAAGTCAAATATTTACTACTAAAAAAACACTTTTTTAATGAAGACTTAATATTAGAAATCAAGCACCCCGTGTGTACGCGCGCCGTAAGCAGCCGCAAGCTGCAGACGAGCCGTGCAAACAACATGTACGGGGAACAAATGGCAGATTACATTGTTCCACGACTTATAAACAACCTACCCCCAGAATTCTGCGACAAATTAAATATAAAAAACATTAAAAAAAAACTTAAATTGTACTCTTAAAACAGTGTTTATGCGTTTGCTCAGATCCTATTAGGCTGTAAATGCTTTCTCTTTTTCTTTCTTATATATATATTATTTCTTCTACAGTATGATTTTTATCCCATGGCAACGCTTACTTTTGGTTCTGGCAAAAAAGTTATGAAATATCTGTGAAAGCCAGAACTGTTCTAATGGTGGTCGGTTGTATTTTGCCATCTCTTCAAAATTTCATTGTGTGACTATTTTAAACTATTTTTACAGATTTGATGAACCATATTAAATGAAAAATAGTCTTCTATCCTTCTCTCTTGATTTCTTTCTTCTAAAACAAATTTAAGTTGGTAAAATCAAGACAAGAAACTGTCGCTTTTATGAAAAATTGACAAAACTTTGCTGATTTTATTATTATATTATATTATTATTTCAGAACGGAGCATTTAACCGCCATCTATTTGTTTAGATAGAACCTACATTCTCAAACCTACGTACTAAATAATCTTAAACATATCTATCATTGTTAGAGGTAGAAGATGATACAAAACAAGAAAAATAACAGTTCTCAAAACAAAAATAAATATATAAATTGTCGTCAGTAGTTCTGCCGATTATGCCGGTTGATCTCATAAAAACCTAAAAAATTGTCATCATATGAAGCACCAAAACAATTTGGGATTTCCATTTTAATGCAGGATGAAGATAATATTTATTTTTCTTTTTACTTATTTTAGCTATTAGCATAATTTTCAATTGTTTTAAAAATATAATTTAGTTATACATGGTAGAGCCATGCTGCTGTTATTAGTATAGTAGTAGCATGAATGGGTTGGCTCGACTGGGGAAGGACTACATTCTTAATGCTGCTGCGTTTCGTATGGTGAGTGTAAAGAACCGGAGACCCTTTTACTGGAAAAAAGGCATTCCATCTTAGTCCCCATGGGTGACAATGCATCTGCATTTTGATTTGTAATTGAATATAGATGTAGATGTCTATGGGCCACAGCAACCACTTACCATCAGGTAAGTGGTTGCTGTGGCTGTGTGCTGTGTGCTGGTTTGTCACCCTATCCTATAAAAAAAATTGTTAATTTAGCTATTTATGTTCCTACCTGATCATGTTGATTTATAAAAAGTCTAAAATCATGCCAAAGTTGTCAAACTATTAAAACCTAAGTAAAATATACCCAACTGAAATAGAAGATTACCTGTAAACTTTATTTATTTAATTATTATTATTTTGTAAGCATAAATATTTTATTGAGTACCTAAGTACAAATAAAATACCTAGGTACTTTAAAACCAAGTAATATTGATGATTTTTAATTTTTAACATGATATATAAGATGTATTATGTGTTAGTTACACTGAAAGATTTCTGATAACAGGAATAAATGTCAAAATGTCTGTCTAACTTTGCCTACCTTCTAAATAGAAAAAATTCAAAGTTTTACACTTTATGACACTGATAAGTAAGAATAATAAATCAATATTATAAGAGAGTGGTATCTGTTTATTTGGAAACACATTATCAATTATGATATTTTTGCCTAGGCAAAGTAGAGGTGATGCCAACAACTTTGCCTGGCCATTTTGAAGATAATATCTTAGAAAATATGATGTGTAGGCCTGGGTTATTTTGCAGGGTGCAATAATTTCAGTGCATTTTCTTCTTTAAATGTCATATAATATCATTTTTTCTATGCCTGTCGAGAAATATCACAAAAACCTCTAAATTCGCGCAAAGTTAAGGCATTTGACGGTAGCTGCATAATTTTAGACTTTAGAAACGCCTATTAGCACGTGGTTCACAACATAGCGAAAAAATAATATAATTATTTTGAAATCGAATAAAAATAAATAGTTAATATAATAAAAATAAAAATCAAAAGCAACAGCGACGCAAAAGCGGCCCTCGCCTTTTATCTTATAATACGCCAGCAACGCGACTTCGATCCCTGTCAGCACCAGTTAAATTGTGCATGCTAACAAATAAAATAAATCAAGGAGATGCGAAGTCCGCCAATACACAGCGCAGCGGGAAGCGACTCCATTATCCTCTCAGAAATAAGGCCTTTCATCAACACTAGGACGCGTAAACGCTATTACCTACATACTTCAATTTTCTGGATAAGAATTATCAAGCATTAAAACTAATTCCTTACCTTGTCGTAGTAGACATCGGCCTTACAACACTTATTTAAAATTAAAATAAACTGAGGTGCAACAGAAAACAACAACTTTCGGTTAAATGATGTACAAATAGTACTGAACGTGCACTGACATGCACAGTAATCTGTGGTATTCAACGACTGAAGTACTGAATAATTCTATTCGTATTCGGAGCGCAGAATATATAAGCCTGGTCGACTCCAGTGCTGCCAACATTAAAATCTGGCTTCCGTTGTAGAGAACACTATAATCCCGCCAAAACCCGTCAAGAAGGAATTTTCGATTATTCATTCCCCCCTAAATATTGAGATTTAATTGATTTGATATCGATTCTTGACACACATGGATTATTTTTTAGAATTCAATCTACCAACAAAAAAAAATATACATCCGTTTTATAATACCTATTACCGTCCCGTTAAAAAATCCGTTAGTCGTTAAACACAATTTTTTCCCGTTGCCAACCTCGCTAACCCATCAAATCTAAGTTGACAGACAGAGAAAACAAAAATTAAAAAGAAATGGAGAAAAAGGAGATGGTGGATGAATGCAATGCACCGGAACAGAACTAGGTTAGTAAACAAGGCACAATTAAGAACTTTTACCATAGGTAGAAAAGTCTAAACATAGGCACATATTATTATTACTATTATGATTATTTTTAATTTATATTTCATATTTTTGCAGACATAGTATGGAGCAACAATTTGTTGAACTCATACAAGAACCATCTGGAGAATTCGAAAATTTTCATCGAATGTCATTGACGGATTTTAATTACTTGCTTTCCAAAGTTCTGCCACTTATCTCTAAGCAAGATACTCATTTAAGGGAAGCTATACCTGCCAAGATTCGTTTAGCAGTCACTTTGAGGTTTTTAGCAACTGGCGACAGTTTTAAAAGCCTGCATTATTTATTTAAAATTTCAAGTCAGTTAATTTCAAAAATAGTAGTTGATGTTTGCAAAGCTCTTAACGACGTTCTCAAGGATGAAATAAAGTAGATGTTTAAGATTTTTGAACTATTTTATTACTAATTAAAATTACAATTAAAATGATGAGTAGGTATTATTCAGACTTATAGTATGCTTGATTTATTATATTATTCATAGGAGACGTTTTGTAGGGGACGAATCGAGTTTGGATTGTAGTTGGGCTGGTTACCGAAGAAATTTTATCGGCTGGCCTAATAACTTCATCCCTTATAATGTGAACCATTGAAGATTTTTCATTAAGGAAAGTATTTTCATTTGTTTCCGAGATATGTAACATGTATTGTCTTCCGTCAGTTCCATCGGAAAATGCTACAAATGAGTTGTGAGGCTCTGAAAATGATGAGTTTGGCCTGGAAGAAGTCATTGTGACATTAGGATAATTTCTACAAGTTGGTGTAGTACCTCTCTACACTATTCGCCTCGTCCAACTTCGATCTACTTCGCGAGTAGTGTAGAGGAAGCATTAGGAGATAGGAAGATAACTATCTCTGTCGTAATTTTCTACGTTATTATGGGTAGGTATGTTCCGAAATACAACCCAGTACACTGTTAAATGCTAATAACGTCATCAATTGACTCTATAATCCGTTCATCTTAACTTGACGCGTGAGTGATTGGTAGCACTGTTTCCTCAGTCGCCATCTTAATTTTTTTGATTGGTTGCTATCTGTGTGCTATTTTTCTTTTTAATAATTTAATCTCAGTTTTAAAAATTCCGAAAGTAGTTAAAAGTGCTAAAAGGAAAACTATTCTTCAAATTTACGCTTTTTGTAACAAAGAAAAGGCTGTAAACAAGCTGATTTTGCCATTGCAACATATTCGTGCCCAAGTTGCCGCCATCACCGGTTTGTTTTTAGGGTGACCAGTTACAAAGATTTAGATTAACTGTTGTTTTTGTAATTCGCTAAATGATATTAAAATATTTGTATGTAAAGAAGTATATATATTTTCGTAACGTCACGTATGTATTTTAATAATGTTACTAAAATATTTTAATGTTATTAACTACCTAAGAAAATAAAATTGCATTTGTTTAATGACTACAGATGTATCCGAATTTACTGTAACCCGAATTTTGAGATAAGAAAGAGAGATCAGTTCTGTTTCAAATATGGGTGGGCCTGGTCAATCAAAAGTAACACCTGGAAAGAAAAACGTTTATAGTTCATAAAAGATAGCTTGATCTCTGCGACAGCTGTCAGTAAAATCACGCCTGTGAAGTCCTGAATTTCTTAGTAGTACAGACAGTACCTCTCAATGTCATACTTTATGGGCATACCGACCTAATTAGTGCATGCGATGGTGGTTTTATCTTTTTTGAACCATAAATCGCGATACAAAGATCAAAATCGATAATACTGGTGCTGGTGCAACACATCAAAAAATTATGTCATTTTACGCTGTACGAAAAAAAATTGCTACGTTAAACAAATTACTTGTCGAATTGCGAGATGAAACAAATTTTGAAGGTGGGCGTACTACACTATGGAATATATTAAAACGACTCGGATATAAAGACAAAAAGTGTCAATCAAAACGAAAAATGTTTGTGGAACGAACAGATATAGCTGCTACCTAATTGTGTGATTGTGATGGACAGTGCACCATATGATAAAGTACAAATAAATAAAAGCCCTAATATGGCAAGCCCCAAAATAGATATGGTAGAGTGGCTTTAAAACAAGGGACTGTTGTTTTCACCAAATTTTGCCAAAAAATATTTTATGTGAATTAATAGAAATAAGTAAACCAGAGCCCATATATAAAGCTGACGAATTAATAAAATCACATGGTCATAATGCTTTGCGACTGCCCCCATATCTTGCAGATTTAAATTCAATTGAGCTAATATGGAGTGTTATGAAGAGACGGTTCGAAGAGAAAAAAGTGGGCCAGAGAGATGATTAAGTGGAATCCCTTATAAAAGAAACGTTAAGCTCAATAAGCGAAGAGATTTGGAAAAAAGAGTTCTCAGATGGTATAAAAATTTAATATGAAAAATAAAATAATAAATGAAGTAAGTAATCGATTTTTATTGTGGGTTGGCATTCTAACCTCCATGGACAGTGACGAAAGTGATAGTGACAGTGAGTGTTCAAGTAACATTGAAGAAGTTATTATCCCTTTACACCTTATTGATCATAATTATATAAAATGATGCTTTTCAACCCTCTCTTAATAAATTTATCCCGAATTTAACTATTGATATATGAATTATTTCAGAGAGTACACAATAACACTTAAAAAGTCACATAAGAATAGTCATCAGCACCATATCCATATCCGTAATGCCTTTCCCTGCATTTTGGGAACGCTATTCACATTGAAACATGCAACACTGTAAATTACAGTGCTGCCAATCGGATTACGCGTCAAGTTACGATGAACGGACAATATATTGTACCGGCGAGTCGCCGCCATATTGCGTCGGATATCCTGCCACAATAAAACAATTTTTAATTGTGTGTGCGCTGAATGAAGGATGCCAGAATTTGTTTCTATTTATTCAAATACAAAAAATTATAGAATAATTGCTGGTATATCCATTAGGAGGATATAATGATTTTTGGATCACAAAATGACAAAATAATCGCCAACACTTCTAAATGGCGCAAAAGTATGACGTCAAATACTGTCCAATGTTTTGGAACGAATCACCAGTGTAGCGTCGATTCATGACGTTATTTGCATTGGACAGTACACTGCATATATAGCACAGAACACATTTACCCTGACGGGATATATAGTTAGTAATCTATGGTACACTGCGTTGTATTTCGCAACATATCCCATATAGGGATGTTCCGATACCATCAAAGTATCGATACCTACTCATTTCCATAGTACTCAAATCTTTTTTCGATACTACTTATATAAATACTCCTAAAGTATCGATACTTACTGATATCGATACTTTTAGCAATTTTTTTTCACTAACGTAAAAACAATGAACTTTGAAGGACAATAATTAAAACAAAATTTTACACTGTTTACATTTTGCAACCGTTTCGTTTGTTTTAGTAAAATGTGTCCATATTATTGATTTTGGTGGTGCCATGATAACATTGGAATAATAAGTCGATGATTACAATAATTAAAATTACTCGTAAACAATCACTCAGTTTAAACAAAGTACGTATAGTTTTATTTGTTGACAATAACATGACAATTTAAATGGCGGGCGGGAAGGTGGCTCTCTCGCTTTCGGCTCGGCTCGGCTGAAGTCGGACAACTTCGGCTCGCGTCACTCACGCAGCCATGCGATGGGTGCGTTTGGCAGAAAAAAGCGCTATCAAGCGCTTACTAGCGCTAACATAGTTTTCGGCCAGGACACGATTGCTACTTCAGTAGCGCTGACACAATCCGCCATTTTGCTTATTTAATTTGTTTGTTTTGAAGTAGAGTTTATAAGTTGTTTTTTTGGAATATTAGTTTTAAGTAATATAATGACATGAATAGACATATACATGTTATTAAAAAATCATGATTGGTAAGTTTTTAATATGAATACATCACAAATATATATTTAAATTAGGTTAGGTTCTCCGGTTAAAACTAACATCGTGTCCTAGAGGAAAATAGCTACTAACGATTTGATAGCGCTTACTTACGATCGCCATTTTGCTTACAAGCGCTTGCTAGCGCTTTTTTCTACCAAACGACCTGTAACTGAGCGAGAGGGCTTTGCTCTCTCATTCTGACTGATGCGTTCGAAAAAAAAATTTTAATTGTTTATTTTGATTCGATTTGATACCAAGTACTTTTGTTTCGATACCGAGTATGTATCGTAAGATTGATTCGATGCTATAAATACTTGGTATCGAATCAAAAGTATCGAGTACCTACTCGTATTTACTAGTATCCCTAATCCCATAGATAAATAAATATGTAGCAAGCTAACAGGGACTTAAAACGTTAAAGTATCGTTACTTCAGCAAGCCAAATCGTTTTCAATATTTAGTATAACGTTTTAAGAGTAACAGAACGAAACTGTGACAGGCAAGTTAACGTAATAATAACGTTAAATATGCGACGTTGCCGAACCTATTCATTTTCAAAAGCGCGCGAATCTGCCTGACTTACGTGATGGGTGGAGCCTGGGATCCATTTGGTGTGAAAGATAGCTCGGACAGATGAGGAATTTCCCACACCACACGAACTGGCAACGTTGACATTTGCAAATAATAAATAAATATCAACCGCTTGCCAGTTGCAATTTACGACGTATTACCTAATAATAATACCCAGATAAATATCATATTAATTTTTTTTTAAATTGATTCTAGCTACACTTAGTTACAAATATTGGAAATGGGTCATAAAAATTAATAAATCTTATAGATAGTAACCTTGACAGCCATTTTTGTTAAGAAAAATATTGTATTTACATACATGTACAGGGTCTCCTAGAAAACAGGACACCAACCTAATTTCAAGGTTGTTTGTACCTACTTTAAATATGAACAGTTTTTTCTAAGAAACCTACCTATGTCTCCGAACAAAATAAAATCACTTGTTTCATTTTATTTTTACTCTTGATGGAAACAGCTATATTTTTTTACTCTGAGACAGTAGGTTCCTCAGTAAAATTTGTTCATTTTGATGAGTAAAATCAATTCTCAAGGCAAATCAAGCTAAATAATAAAATTATCTCTTGTATCGAATACGTTAAATAAATACAGGTGTTCCATACATTTATGTTTTTTAACTCGGACAAATGTATGAAACAGTAAATATTTTTTCACAATTTCAAGGTTGGTTCCATAGTAAAAGTTGGTCAGATTCATTTTCTGTTTTATTTGTTGTTGACAAAGTGATGTATCTACTTATAATTTAGCTAGGTATAAATAATTAGAGTTTATACCTTGTCATATTTACTTATTAGGTAGGTATTCACATCTGAACGCATTATACTTTCTTAGATTTATGCAAATATTCGACACATTATTTAAATAAATCTATCTTTATCGGATTATCTCGCAGATTTATTTTGATTTTTGGTTCCCGACGCTTAGAGTGCTTTACAGATAATGATCACGGGTAGGGTTGCCAGGTCTTAAAACCGAAAAGCCGGACAGACCAGCGACCTTAGCCAGACATTTTGGCAAAAAGGCCAGACACCCTTATTTTTTAGTCTTAACATGACAATTTTATTTAAGTAAAACCATGCTTTTTATATAATAGAAATAACAATAACATTGAATAAGTAAGACTTCTTTGTTATTAATCATTCAATATTAATTGCGATAATTTCAATATTATGTATATAAGTATGTACATGAAAAATATAAGAAATGGTCAAATTTTAAAAGCCTAACAAAAGCCTGCCAGGCCGGACACCGTCTAATTTGTCCGGACATACAACCAAAAAGCCTGACTGTTCGACTTTATCCGGACGCCTGGCAACGCTAGTCACAGGAGAGATTAAAGTGTTATGGTTGCCACACACGGTCAGTTCAACTGATCATTCCAATTGATCAGTTAAAACTAAAACTGTTGATATTTTTAAAAATATTTATATTTCGATATATCGATTAATAAACTATATATATAAACTACCGATATGGATATATTTGTAATTATCGATATATCGAAAATTCGAGAATATAAAAAAATTAACAGCTTTAGTTTGAACTGATCAGTTAAAATGATCAGTTGAACTGACCTTGTGTGGCATCCATTAGACATCTCAAAGGCATTATGTAGTTGTTACAGATAGTGCCTACCTACAAAATAACAAAATGAATTGAAAAATCCAAAAATACCTTACAATATTTGTCAATTTTAATTCGAAACATTTAAATTTTTATGTCATATAAAAACTATTAATAATATATATAGTTTGTGTTGCTATTATTTTAATATGTATAAGTAAACCATAAAGAAAATTAAAATATTAATTATTTAATTAAGCAATATTATTGTTTTTATATAATGTAAAAGTTAAAATATTAATTTTTTATTTTAATTTAGATTTTTATTATTAAATGTAACATTATTAAGTAACACTATTGCTACCATATAGATAAAAAATATTAACCGGAATTACTGGTTTTCAGATTTTTATTTCTTGTTATCTACTCGTATAAAAAATTATAGTATTAGTTTTGTAGCAATTTTTTTGTAAAGTTTGTTTTATTAAAGCATTGTTAGCTGGCAACAAACTTCGAAAATTCTAATCTTTAATAAATGAACCTCGTTCAGTTATTTTTTACTTTTTTTTTAAATTGGTTTAATTTTTTAAACTACTATTATATATCGTCATTTTTAGCTTTAAGTTGTAATAACTTTATTACAAAACTATTTAAGTTATAGTTACACGTTTTAGTCAATGTCATAAAAACTAGTGAACCTATTATGATAAAATCGTTATTATTCCCTAACTTGACTACTGATAAATGTGAGCAAGTAATCTCTAAGTTAAAATAAATAAAACAAGAATGACACCTTTTTTGAAGTCGGTTAAAATTCAAACCGACTTTACGCTTGAAAACTACTGAAGCAATTTTTATGAAATTGCAATGATACCTAAGTTGAAAGATGCTTAATTTAATAAAAAAAGGTGTCGGCTCGACCGGGGAAGGACCCCGATCTCACAGAATACTAGCGTAAAATAGTGAATACAGCGTAAATTACTGGAAACGAAGCAGGCCATTTTAGTCCTCACGGGTGACAACGCATTTGCATTTTGATTCGTAATCGAGCTCGACCACTTACCACCAGGTGGGCTGTGTCGAGCACACATTTGTCACCCTATCATATATAAAAAAATTCTTCATGCGTGAAATAGAAAATATGCCATCTACCTCAAATGACATACAAGCTGCAGGTGCAAGTCAGTGCTTGGAGCATTCCTTAAATTCTAGCTATATTAAAAAACGTGTACATAACATTTCAACTTTAGAAAGAAGGAGCGATCCAACTGGTGAAATAATACCCTTTAACTTTGAGTAATACTCAAAGCCCTTTAAGTGTCATTTAAAAAATTAAAATATTTTTAGAAGAACCGCTTCTAAAGTCGTCGGGAAGTGTTTTGAAATTTTGGGAAGAAATTTGAAGCCGCGAGATTTAACTACTCGTATTTAATTAGTTTGAAAATCTTAAAACTTAAAATCAATCAGATAAAGTTATTTAATTTACTTGTTTATCTACACAGGTAAATCGTAAAAATAAAACAAAATAAAGCGTTATATATATATATACATATATAAGTTGTTAGTACACGTTTTAAGGGAAAAGTTTTATTTTATTATTTTAATCGCATTTAAATAAAAACTTGTTTTTAAAAAGTTTTTTTACTTTTAATTTATTTTTTACTTTTAAGTTATAGCTTTCTCACAGGTTTCTCAGTCTGTTCATCTCATTTAACGCATTATTGTGACAACGTCGTCTGCCCGGTTAATTTCGAACAGTCTAGCTTTTTAATAAGGAGACCTTCTAATGATTTTATCCTAACTAAGATCACGTATGCTTGACCAGCAGCGAAGAGCTTCACGCCTAAGTATATAACGGAATGGTCGACAGCGGAGTTTATCACCATCCTATTTTTTTTAATTCGCATTCGTATTCTCAGCAAGTCCTTTAATTTTACACCCATATTGTAGGAATGCATAAAAAATTGGGCCGCCATGTTAGATTCAGTGTGACGTCACTTTATTTTTCGAGTTATGCTCAACAAGTCCTTTCATTTCATACCCGTATTGCAGGAAAACATTAAAAAGAACAAGTCCGCCATATTAGGTATTCCACCATGTTGGATTTAGAATGACGTCACACAGCTAACCATGTATTGTCATCCAAGCAAGGTTGCCGATTTGTGGGGAATTCCCCAAACTGCGGGGAATCTCAAGTTGATTGGGGATTTATTGGGGATTGGCATTATGCGGGGAAAATGCGGGGATTTTAACATCTTCGTTAATATACTTTTTCGAAAATACCAAATACTTTAATATTTTTTTTTAATTTAGGTACTTATGGATAACGGAGGACTCAATACTCTTTATTGCACTTATCTTTTTGAGTATGAATGAGAAGAAAACATCGCTTAAAAGACAAGCATCCAAGCCAAAAATCTTAATATTTTTTCTGATCTATGGTTGCAATAAACCAAATTGAATGAAAGCTAGAAATATCGGGAAGTATACCGACACTATGATTAGGGGATTCCCTTTCTTTTGACGTTTTGTGAAATAGTGAATTTCTTAACATTATAATATTATAATACGTATTTTGTCGAGCCGTAACGATACTATCTTGTACAAATATGGATAAATGGTTAATGAAAGACCAAAACAAAGAAGATAATCCTAAGGTAAGGTAATTAATAGCCTTTTTATTTATTTGTGCGCGATCATGAAACATTAGCAGGTTACCGTCTGTCAGAAACTCAGTGATTATAACTATCCTAATTTTTGGTTTTTAGCTTGAACGTAAAAGGAAACCCGAGTAGAATATGCTGTTCCCATTCCCAGTTCCAGTTTGACATCAGTGGGCTTGGCAACAAGTGAGTCAAATAATCCACAAACTAAAAAAATAAAACGCCTGAATAAATTTAATGATTTATGGCTTCAAGAACCAAACTTCTTGAGCTGGCTATGCAAAGATTCGAAAATGAAAGATGGAAATGATTTAGCACACTGTATGCTTTGTTCGGTGTCGATCATAGCGCATAAAAGTGATCTGATTCGACATATGAATTCAGATCGCCATAAGAAAAAATCATTAGAAATACAGAATATTCCAAAAATTTCAAATTATTTGCCAGTGATGGATTTAGAAATAAATGTACGAAAAGCTGAACTAAAATTAGCCGGAGCGTTGGCTGAAAATAATATACCAATATCATTTAGCGACATCTTGGGCCCAATCTGCAAAGAGATTTTCGCAGACTCAGTTATAGCTAAAAATATGAATTTACACAGAACCAAGGCGACGGCTATAATAAATAATGTTTTAGGAAACACATTTTTAGAGGATATATATGAAAAATTACGCGGAGAAAAAATCTTCTTTTCATTAATAATGGATGAAACGACTGATCAGAGCTCTTTAAAACAATGCTGTTTTACTGCTGTTGTCTATGATGAGAACACCAATAAGGTAGAGCATTTGTTTCTGGATATGGTGGAATTGTCATCAGGAACTGCTAAGGGACTGTATGACTGTTTACATCAAATGCTTCGAAATAAAAACATATTGATAGAAAACATGGTAGGGTTTAGTTCAGATACCACAAACGTGATGGTTGGAGAACATTGCTCTGTTTTTGCTCTTCTTAAAAAAGATTTGCCTCACATTGCTCTGGTGAAATGTTCTTGTCACATGATACACCTATCATCATCTAAAGCTTGTCTTAAATTGCCTCGAAACGTTGAAGATTTTTTGCGTTCTGTTGGAGCTCACTTCAGTAGAAGTTCACAAAGACAACTAAAATTTAGAGAGTTTCAAGAATTCTTTCAAGTGGAGATTCACAAAATTCTCACACCAGCTCAAACTCGATGGCTCTCGCTGAAAGCGTGTATAGACCGTGTCTTAGAGCAGTATACTCCATTAAAAGCCTACTTGACAGAAACAGTCTTCTCAGATCCGTCGAAGACTACCGAAGAAATGCTGATTACAATGAACAACCAATTCACTGTGGTATATTTGGAGTTCATGTCTTACGTACTTGCACTGGTAACAAAATTCAATGTCTTGTTTCAATCAGAAACTTCCCATATTTACAAATTGAAACCAGAAGTCGAAAACCTTTTGAAAACGTTGTCTTCTAATTTCATGAAAATTAGCTATATCAAGTCCTGTGCTAATATTTTAAACGCAGACTTCAAAAAACCCAACACATTTTCTAAGTTTAAACGAAATATATATTGGATTAAAGGCTGGAGAAAGTATTGAAATTTTAAAAAATGACGAAAATGTACCTC
Organism: Parnassius apollo; assembly: GCA_907164705.1. Lineage (NCBI taxonomy): Eukaryota > Metazoa > Arthropoda > Insecta > Lepidoptera > Papilionidae > Parnassius > Parnassius apollo. Next base: position 634,189 of record CAJQZP010000963.1, on the reverse strand, counting down.
GTGCTGCTATTGCAGATTTCTATAGAACCTGCCAGGAGTTTTATATTGAATTGACGTCAGATATTACCAAGCGATTTGATTTTGGGGATCCTCTATTTTCTATTATATCCGCTGTAAATCCATCAGAAGCTCAACAGTTTCTAATTAAATCACTTGTGCCTGTGCTGAAGCGATTTCCAGTGCTTTATAAATTTGTGACCGCACAAAAATTAGATGACGAGTGGCGAACTCACGCTTTGTTAGATTTTGAGCAACATGGGCTTGAAATTCATGGAGATAACATCAATGCCGAAAGTTACTGGGGTAAAGTATTTCGCCTTAAAAATGCTGCGGGAGAATACATGTTTCCAAACACAAAAATTGTTATGTCTTTGTTGCTCATATTGCCATTTTCAAACGCGTCGGTCGAAAGAAAATTTAGTGCGCTTCGATGTTTAAAAACAGAAAATCGCAATCGGCTAAATACAGGTACTGTAGTGTCTTTAATGGCAACAAGAGAGGGTATAAAAAATTGGGCGGCAGTGCCAAGTTTAATCCTTCCAACAAAATGCTTGCATCAAACGTATGGAAAAAGTGCAACAAAGGTTAAAAAATAAATATTATTTAAATGGGTTAAACTTGTTTCATTGTTTAAAATAATATTGAGGGGAATTTGTGGGGAATCAGCAGATTTTTGTCCCCAAATTTGGGGAATTTCATATGGAATTTTGGGGAATTACATACATTGGCATTAGCAACCCTGCATCCAAGTTAAACGTGTATCCAAACTTTCAACTTAATCGGTTAAAGATATCTGCTTGAAAATTGACTTTCAAGATTCCACCCGAACAAACATAGTTACATACGTTGCAAATTAATTAAAAGCTTTTAAAATTGCACCCACGCAAAGGTAGAGCGCGTCGTTAGAAACATGTAAAAAAATATAGAAATATATTTGATATTCCGAGTTGTATGTACTTTTGTAAAATCTGATGTCTCAGTTGATAATTTGAGTTGCTGCGCAGACGATCACAAAACCTATAGCTTTAGAGAGTAAAAGAACATAGGAGTAAAAGAGATGGCATAGAACAATAAATAATAACATTATTATTCTGTGATAACAATATTTTAGAAACGTTTAATTACCAAATTTATTGTAACGTAATTATAACGTTATACACATGCAAAGCTTTGCATAATATCGTTTTGATATATCGTTTCTCTTAAACCTAACGTTATCTCGCATTTGCGCTGATAACGTTACTGTATTTTAACGTTATTTAAGTCCCTGCAAGCTAAGCACTGTGATTACCTATTTGATTTTTGCAAATGAGAACGAAGCAGTAAATAAAAAAAAATGGCATGGAACCTCATTGACATTTCTCAATTGTTAGAGACTTTCGTGACAAAGTGCGTATTTTGCGGTTTTTAGTAACATCTCGATTTATCTCGAAATCTGCAGTACCTTTTTGTAAGTACTTACATTTTTTATGAGTTGATTATTATTATTGACGAATCTGAATATTTTTAGAAACTCATGTCGGCAATATGTATGCCACTATCAATATGCCGTTAGGGTACGACGGCAATATTTTGGCCAATACCAGTTTGATATTATTGTATTAAAGTAATTATATTTTTTTTTGTGTATTTTATAGGAATATGGAAGATTTTTCTGGTATTTTGGCGTCAAATAACTATGATCCCATCATCACTAGGATCTTTTCAGAACTAAGCCCTCGACCAGCATCATCACCTCAACCAGGCCCAAATTAAATGAAAATGTTATGTAGCCACCCCCACCAAGATTACCCTGGTATTGCGGCTGTTCATTCGCCCTCCTATAAAAAAATTGAAATTTGGAACAAAGACGGTAGTAGCAAACCCGACAGATTTTCTTGGGTTTGTAATTATATTACCTAATAAATGGTAATACCTATATTTGATATTATTGCTGATTTTCGCTGCGACATAAAAATGGGTATAGAAAGGTAGGAAGGACTATGGAAAGTCATAGTTAGTTGTTTATTATGACAGACCCCGCAACAAATCAACTCTTTTTAAATCACTATTTTATTTTTATCTTTCGTTACTTACTTATTTATAGTCAGGGGTTTTTCGAAGATTCTTTTCTATTACAACCTTTATATCCGATGTTGTTTGTTAAAAAATTTTTACTTTGTTTTATATTTTACTTTTAGATAATTTCTATGTTACTGTCTAAATGCTACGAAACAAAGCCACCGGATGTTACAATGAAATTAATCAATACAGAAGGAGCAAGATCTGGTAAAACTTTTACTCTGAGAGCAATTGTTGTGCAAGTTAAAAGATGTAATAAGCCAACTGTATCTGCTTTGCTTCAGCCATGTTTTGTTATAGCCACTGCCCTCACCGGAGCAGCAGGTCGCTGTGAATGGATGAACACTTCCACAAAGCATTATCTGTTTATTTATTTAAATTAAGTATCGAAAATGGTTCAGCGACCACTCAGACAATTAACTGGTCAACACTTAAGAATATGAGACTCAAATGGAAAACTACTAGCTGGATTATTGGTGATGAGATTTCCATGGTTTCATACGGAATGTTTCACTGCATTCATTTGAGGCAGATTTGGCAGTGTAACTGTCCTCGCTTTTGTTAATTTGAATCAGTCACCACCCATAAAAGGGTGTAATGGTTTCAAGTTATTTGCACATTTTTAAGCGGTGCCACATCTGTAAGATACTTTGGATTTTGCGAACTTGAACGCTACATGTGTCAGCGAAACGATGCAGACTTTGTTGAGTTACTCAAAAATTTACGAGTGGGAGAACTGAGTATATGACAGTATCAACTACTTCATTTTATAAAAAAAATTTTAGCTTAGGATTATTTATGTTATATAATATCAAGTTACTTAAGTATTGTATTCCTATTTGTACATAAATAAGTGTTCCCGCTAAGTGTTATGTTTATTGCAGTGCCCCCTGGCAACTTAAAACCATAACACCAACTTAAGAAACATCGCCGATGAGTCTAAAACCCTTCAATTCAGAAAACCGCATCAAAATCGGTCCACCCGTTTTGGAGATAAATTGGAACACTCATTTGCACACACAAACAAACAAACAACTTCTCTCTTTCTAAACGCATATTATACCTGCTCCGTTCCGTCGCGGGTAAAAAAACATTGTACCGCATTGCGGACACTGCTAATAAGTATCTAAATAAAACAACTATGGTAAAATCACTTTTTAATAGACATAATAAATTCACAAATAATTTAGTAATACATTCAAATGAAACAACATTAGTTTAGCTTTGATGGAATTTGAGATTCTAGAAATCATTGCACATTATCTTTATTTATTGTACTTCTACAAAGCGTTTGTTATATATGCAGAAAGTTAAGTGTTTAACGTCGCGGAAACAACCCTGCATTGCATGTCTATGCAATGCGCCAAGTTGCGTAGAATGGAACTAAGCTGTCACGGGCCTGACATACCCTATATTAGCCATATTTATTTATCTATGACAGTAAAAGAGAAATATAAGTTTTCTTTTTGTTTTGATTTTCAATGAGTAAAAATTATATTTTTTCCTGGTAGCACCAAAACATCTATATAGGTTTTATAAGTAAAGTTATAATTCTCATAATATGGCGCTGACGTATTACTGTTCTTTATGATTGGATGTTGTGTTTGTTTTCCTGGCATCTTTTTTGATGAATGCAACAGCTCACCAATCGTTGACAACATTCAATTATTTAGGTTACCGAAACCTATATGTACCGGTATGTATACAATATACTATACTATTTAATAAGTGTACAATAATACACTATTTAATTAGTTCTAACCTAAAAGTAATTCTCTTTTGTCCAACGTATTATGAATGATTATTCTCTTTAACAATTTAAAAACAAATAATTGGTTTGTGACCCACTGGAACTACTTTGATAATATTAGTAGAAGGGGAAATAGGGGGTGACTATTCCTCCTCCTCTTCCTCCCTCTCCCCCCACATCCCAACCCCCTAATTCAGGCTGTTGTAAACCTTACCCTTGGTGTTCAATAATTATATTTTTTGTTTTCAGCTGTACTACTACTTTAGCTTTCCAGACATAGCTACATAATGAGCCCAGAAAGCTGTATGAGAAACATTTTATGGATGGTTAATATAATGATGCAACCAAGAAAAAGCTCTTAAGAACTGCAGTTGTGCATTTGAGGATTATTCATGTTTTATATGGGAATTCCTATATTCTGGAGGGGGACTTTGATAGATTATTCAGATGACCATCATTTGGATCTAATATAGATGGACAGAACACATACAGTAAGTAGTTTGAATCCTGTTAATAAAAAATAAATAAATAAATAAAAACGTTTTAATGTTCAGGCATCGTAGGCCTATAGCATGTTAGTAATACAAATAAAACTTAAGAACTAATGTTAGTACACGAAACAATTAAATAAAACAAAATAAAAGAATGCATACAAATTTGATAGATTTATCAAGCTCGCTTTGGTACATGTAGCTTGACAAACCTACCTAGAGTCGGGCCATCGAGCCTCTCTGCAAAGACCCTCAAGATACTATTTGAGCTCCCCCTCACTCTGTGCATTAATGACTCCACTTTTTTACGCATGATCGCAAAAAGTCATCAGTATGCGCATCGACGGACATGCCTGATGCACTACAATGAGGTGGAAGCCCCAATAATAACCTGAAGGAATTGTTATATTGAATACGCAGGGTATTGCTAGCCTTTTGAGTATGATTGGCCCATAGAGAATATAACCACTAGAGAGCGTATGGGCAGATTTCTTCTAAGCACACGACTCACTACTGCGGGCCGGGGGACGAAGAAGAACGCGTGGCTGCAAATGGTCAAGTTGCGTTAAATATGGTTATCGTTAGGGTTGCTCTTCTTAATAAAGGAAAATATTCGATATCGATAAAATGTATTTTATCATTATGAAAAATACTCAATTAAAATCATAGAAATAATATTTAATCAAAATCAATCAGTTACAACAAAAACATGTATTTATTATATTATTGTTGATTTTTAAAATGAATTAATTTGTTATATTTATTTCGAATTAAACTTTAAGGGTCCTGATTGTTTTTTTGTAAAAAAATATAAGCAAGCATCTACATATTTGTAAATTATTATTGATTTGTTGATTCTATTTCAATTTGATGAAAATGAATATCCGTGAATCAATAATACCCAATCAGAGATTTCAAAACCGATCTTATAAAATAATTGGTATTATATTTCGAAGACAGCACTTTTGAACCACTCTCATTGATCGCCCTCTTAATAAAAATTTTACAACGACGACAAATATCTATTACTGTAGAGGATCTGTACATGTATCCATACATGTCTTTAGTGTCCTTTTGAAATTGTAAGGCATTCTGATTTGGTACAACAATCTAACTTATTTAACTTTTTTTTTTTTTTTTATATAGAAGAAGGGGCAAACGAGCATGTGGCACCTGATGTTAAGTGACTACCGCCGCCCGTGATCAACCGCAACACCAGGAGAATTGCGGGTGCGTTGCCGGCCCTTTAGAAAGGAGTAAGCTCTTTTCTTGAAGGTCCCCAGGTCGTATCGGTCCGGAAAAATCGCCGGTGGTAAACTATTCCACAGAGAGGTTGTACGTGGAAAAAAACTCCTTGTGAAACGTACAGTGGTGGACCGCCAAGCATCCAGATGGTGTGGATGGTATCGGGACGTTTGACGTGTAGTGCGTTCACGAAATTTGGCGGCTGGGATTAATCCGAACAATTCCTCAGAGCACTCCCCGTGATAGATGCGATAAAATACGCAAAGAGATGCAACATCTCTTCGCAGCGCCAGTGAATCGAGCCGATCGGAAAGCACTCGGTCGTCGACGATTCGAGCCGCTCTGCGCTGGATGCGGTCAAGTGGAAGAAGCTGGTACTGGGGAGCCCCAGCCCAGAGATGGGAACAGTATTCCATGTGCGGCCGAACCTGCACCTTGTAAAGTTGCAGGCGGTGTGCCGGCATGAAATACTGTCCCGCTCTGCTGAGCACGCCAAGCTTTTTAGAGGCCAATTTGGCCTTCCCTTCCAAGTGACCACGAAACTGCACGTCACTCGATATGTCGACGCCGAGGATTCCGATACTAGCTGAGGCAACAAGGGGAGTGCCTTGAAACTGAGGGGATACGACAAAGGGGTTCTTTTTAGCGGTTAACGCGCAAACTTGTGTCTTCTGGGGGTTAAACTGGACTAGATTTAGTCGCCCCCAATCCGAGACTCTGTCCAGCAGAGACTCGACTTCAGACACAAGTTTGTCCCGGCCCTCGGAGACGTTTTCCCGAGAAATATTGGCTCGGCCGGTGTAAAGAGCATCACCAGTGCTGTCATCTGCATAGCAATGAATGTTACGGGTACGCAACATGTCATTGATATGCAGAAGAAACAGCGTTGGCGATAGCACACAGCCCTGTGGAACACCAGCATTAATAGGCTTGCAATCGGAGCTTGCACCGTCTACAACGACCTTGATGCTCCGATCTGCAAGAAAGCTGGTGATCCAATCGCACAATTTCTCGGGAAGCCCATAGGAAGGGAGCTTCGAAAGAAGCGCTTTGTGCCAAACCCGATCGAAGGCCTTCGCAATGTCCAAACTAACGGCCAATGCCTCCCCCCTTGAACTCTACTGCCTCCGCCCATCTGTGAGTTAGGTAGACCAGAAGATCACCAGCTGACCGACCACGGCGAAAACCGTATTGGCGGTCACTAATCAGCTGGTGATCTTCAAGGTACCTCATGAGCTGGCAGTTTACGATGGACTCCATTGTTTTGGAGAACAAGGAGGTGATGGCGATTGGCCGGTAGTTGGACGGGTCAGAGCGGTCGCCTTTTTTAGGGATCGGGTGGACGTAAGCCGTCTTCCATGATTTTGGGACTACGCCTAGGGAGTAGGAGTACCGGAAAAGACGCGTTAAAACCGGTGCCAACTCTGGAGCACACGTCCTCAGCACAATTGGGGGGATTCCGTCAGGCCCACTCGACTTGTGGATATCCAGGGAGAGGAGTGCTTTGCGAACCGAGCGCTGTGTGAAGTGCACTTCCGGCATGGAGCACTCACACCGCGGGATGGTCGGCGGAGTACTCCCCCCGTCATCGAGAGTCGAGTTAGAGGCAAAGAAAGAGCCTAGAAGATCGGCTTTCTCCTTTGCGGTATGGGCCAGTGAGTCATCCTCCCTGTGCAGAGATGGAAGAGATGGCTGACAGAAATTCCCCTGGACAGCCTTGGCGAGAGACCAGAATGCACGGGTTCCAGAAGGAAGGCGAACTAGTTTCTCGCCAATTCTGCCTATGTGCTCTGACTTTGCCTTGGCAATGACTCTTTTGAAGGACCTAGAGGCGGAATTATACTTCTTTTTTAGAGCGCTGGGGTTTACATCCCGGGACGCTGATGCATCAGCCCAGGCTTGGTAGCACTCCTGCTTATAGCATGGATATTTATATAGCTATTTTACAGGAGCGACCAAACCATGGCTGAGACTTGCCTCCAATGGGCACCACAGAGGAAGGAATAAAAAGTTCCATACCCTGAAGTACCACGTCAGCAACAGAGTCCGCAACAACGTTGGGATCATCCGACGAGAAGCAAACCCGCCCCCAAGGGTAGGATGCAAAGAAAGACCGCATCCCATCCCAATCGGCTGACCTATAGTGCCAAACACGGCGGCAGCCTGCAGAATGCAACCGCGATTTCAGCGTGAGTGGCACCACACTCCGGACCAGACAATGGTCCGAGGAGCCTAAAGGGGCGTCGACGGAAATCTGATATCCGTCCGGGTGAAAGGTCAGCAGAAGGTCCAACAGGGAAGGTGCATGATCCTCCACATCTGGAATCCGCGTAGGCGAAGTAACCAGTTGTGTCAGACCATATGCCAAAGCAAAATCATGAACAGATCTCCCCGCATGATCGGTTAAACGTGAACCAAGCCATTCGGCGTGATGGGCGTTAAAGTCGCCGAGGATCACGATCTCTGCGGAGGGGATCTGCTGTAGCAACGAATCTGCAGCCATTTGGACGTAGTCGAATAGTCGGTCTGTTTCGGCATTACCGCTATGGGACCTATAGAGGCACCCGTAGACGCGCGGATGGTCGTCGCTGTCTACGCGTAGCCAAAGGATGGACAGGTCCGAACCTTCAAGTCTGCCGAGGCGTCGAGAGCAGATGTCCTCTCTGACGTAAACGCAAACTCCAGCCCGAGGCACAAAGGAGTGTTCCAGTTTGTACCCCGGGTAGGAGAGATACGAGACATCAGCCGGAGAGACACCTGCGTCTCGGTCAGAAAGAGCAGAGCCGGCCTCGCCGTCTCGAGATGGTAGTAGACGGCGTTTAGGTTAGAGTGAAGTCCCTAGGTAACTATAAACTTTAACTAGGAAAAAATACCGACAAACTGAGAACTTTCTCTTTTTTTCTGAAGACGGTTAAAAGTAGATAAGTATTTTTTCACAGTGTGTGAATTGAATAATCTTTTTTATATTTTAATTTTATTATTTTCGATATCGACTTTCAGCTATTAAGTACTAATGTTTACGATAAACATACAAAAGGAAAGAAAGGGATAGAAGCATTAGAATTGTGTACCAAAAGACATCAACGCGCGACTCAACCATGTCGTCATTTACCCGGCCACCATTTTAGATAGACCCCTGCGTTGGCTCATAATCAATTTCGTATTTTTTACTTAGCGATTAAAAGTTACTCCATTATTTTTGGAAATCTGTCCTGAAATGTTTCCCACACTACTTCACCGCGCATGAAGGCCATTTTGATTCATTAGAATTGCATAAAAGTTATAAAAATTTGCATTAATTTAGCGTGCACACAAGTCTAACACTTGGACAATACTAAAATGGTTAATAGTATCATAGCCTATGCATAGGCGACAAAATAATAATAGTTTTCGAGCGTCGGGGCATTGTATGCGCCAGTCAAGTGGTTATATAGTCTTTGGGTTGGCCCAATTAATGCCTTTAATGCCTTCAACCAATTTATAATAATTGTATAGGACAAGGCATCCAAAGGATTGAAGTCTATAAAGTTAGCATAAACCCTTACTTACATTATCCTTTCAGCTGCGGAGACTCTAACCGTCATACTCCGTTGACTGCGGAGTTGTTTAATAAAATGGACGGCTGATTGGGCCCAATCCGTTTAAACGCAAATATCTCGATTTCAGTATATCAAATACTATAATATGTATACGTTTCTGAATTCTCTATGAAATTTCCTATAAAGGAGTACATATATTTAATAAAGTTTTAAAGTAATTAGTATAAGTAAATATTGAATAAAGTCAAAATTATCATATTTCTCAATGAAACAAAGTCTTTTAATAGTTTAATTTTGTTTTATTTTAATCTTACATCTATTGTTTACAATATTTTATGTGCAAAATCATAGGCTACAATACAATTTTTATCATAAAACGCATTAATAATGAGCTTACAAGAACCCACTAACAACTTACACTGATGTAGAATGTAATTCGGACCAGATGCGGCATTAATGCATTATTCAATAAAATTAGTTTTTTTTTATTTCATTAAAAATATACAGGTTGTAAGTGTAAACACCGTTATCCTGGAAACCAGTGGTTTGGTTTCACTTATAGAACGTAAATTCAATGAAAAATAACAACATTTTTTTTAGCCAAATCTCAATTTTTACTTACAATTATTTCACCCTAGACATACAAAATTCCAATCAACATATTGTAGCGCAATCTCGCGCGCAGCTGAGCGGTCAAGGCCATCAGCCCACAGTCCATAGCGTCACTGTTTCAGTGTGTCAGTCCGTCTAGCGAGTGCACGTTTAAATTTGATTTAACTCCCCCGCGCCGCGCGCCGTGCCGATATTCAACGCAAGCGGCGTTTGTGTGTGCGGAGTGTGTTTTAGTTTGTAATTATGTCGTACACAAACGTGCAGTGGACCGAAATGGTCCGACATGCCGTAGCTAGTGACAATGTGAACGAGGCTCGACGAATGTACGCAGAACTATTCCCTGGACAACCTGTGCCAAATCGTGAAACTTTGTTGGCGGCCACGCAAAGGTTACGTAGCTATGGACAGTTTACCGTGTCGGTTCATGCTCAGGGGCGTGGCAACCAGCAGCTGCCAGTTACCCTTCAAGAACGTATCTTGGATTTCTTCGCGGAGAACCCAGAGGAGAGTACCAGGCGGGCGGCCTGTATTTTCGGTGTTTCTCACTCGACAATTTGGAAAATTCTACACATAGATCGTCAACATCCGTATCATTTTCAGCCGGTTCAAGAGTTAAATGAAAACGACCACATACTGCGGGTGGTATTTTCGCAATGGCTTATTCAAAACTTTGATAACGTTTCCATTTTATTTACGGACGAAGCAGTGTTTACAAGGTCGGGCATTTACAATGTTCGTAATGAACATTACTAGAGTCGGGTAAACGAACACCGAATACGGCAAAACAGTTATCAGCACCGTTTTTCAGTAAGCGTGTGGGCGGGAATTCTAGACGGCAAACTTCTTGGACCCAATTTTATTGACGGCCACTTGAATGCACAGTCGTACATGGCTATTTTAAGACTTGTATTCGACAGGATGTTGGAAAATGTGCCTCTTCGTTCACTGAGAAACCTCTACTATCAACATGACGGTGCCCCTGCACATTTTCAACTGCAAATCAGGGCTATGCTGGATCAAGAGTTTCCTGGCCGATGGATAGGACGTGGAGGGCCAGTGGCGTGGCCAGCGCGTTCGCCCGACCTTACCCCGCTGGACTTTTATTTTTGGGGAGAAGTGAAGCGCCGAGTGTATGCAACTTAGTTCCGTAATACGTCGGAACTCAAAAGGTGAATTCTTAGTGTGTTTGTAGTGTTATGCTACTTACATACCATTTTACACTATTTTAAATTTATTTTTCCATTCTGTTTTTGATTTTCTGCATTCATCTCAAAACTGGATATTTTGCATCACCTTTATTTCCATAGGTACCTGTAACATTTTTAAACCATAAGAACACAATAACAAATCATTTTCACGTCGTATTTTCACGTTATCAGCACTTTTTAAATCGATGTCAATGGAGTCTACCTTTTTCGGTCTTTTATTTAGTTCTCCGTAACTCTGCAATTTCGGGCTTCGTGCGCGCTCTTGCGCTACCTTTTTTCCTATACCAATAACATATTATTTTTCACTTTAATCTTGCCGTTTCTCTATTACGAGCCTAAAACCAAAATTTGACATGTTTTGACATCGTTGTTTATCTGGTTGTCATGGCAATTTTTATTCAAATATCGTTACCGGCCTGATGTTTTTACTTCAAAAATACTCTTTTCTTCTTGGCCATTTACAAAAATTTGCTTTTAATTTAAATAATTTCAAATAATTTCTCGTTCTTATCCCAGATCCGTCAAAAAGTATAAAAGCCGAAGAATCGGCCAATAGACGTTCTCACTTCAGCTTTGATACGATAAGCACCTCTTAAAGGCTTTATCCGCACTGCCTCGGGATCTTGCAAGCCTCTGCCTTCTCCTGATGTCGTCGCCTAGCCACGCCTACGCCTCCACCTATTAGTGTCCGCGCTATCTTCGGCCGCTGTGCGTGCTTGTCTCAAGCGCTGCGTGTTCCTACTCCAGACGCTGCGTGTCTCCAGCGCTCCGGGCGCTGTTTGTGTCTACTCCGGGCGTTGTGTGTGCTTACTCCGAGCGGTGTGTGTGTGCCTACTTTAAGTGCTGCGTGTACCTGCTCAATACGCTGTGTGTACCTACTCCAGACGCTGCGTGGACCTACTCCAGACGCTGCGTGTCTACTCCAGGCGCTGTGTGTGTCTACTCCGGGTGTTGTGTGTGCTCATTCTGGGCGCTGTGTGTGCCTACTTCAAGCGCTGCGTGTACTTAGATTAGGCGCTGTGCATCTACCACAGGCATAGCCTGTACATACATTGTTTCCGTACTCATTTATCTTTATTAACTTTTATTTTTTTTAAAAAAAAAATTGTAATTCACTATCATCACTACAGCTCATCATCACCCTCATACCTTTTTTTTATATAAAAAAAGCTGTAAATATCTTTACAAATTTTAAATAAATTATTTTCTTTTTGGTTGTTTCGTTGTTAGGTTAGGTTCTATAGTTTTTAATTGCGGCTTTACATTTTATAAAAGAAACTGTAAATATCTTTACAAATTTTAAATAAATTATTTTCTTTTTGGTTGTTTCGTTGTTAGGTTAGGTTCTTTAGTTTTTAACTGTCGCTTTACGACATGTTTCGAGACTTAAAAATGACACTGTTGTGCTTCCTAGAGTGCGTAACAATCTACGGAAATGTGCGGAGGCATGCGTGGCTGTAAATGGATCCCATTTTGAACAGCTTTTACGATTAATGTAAAAGCTGATTAAAATGGGATTCATTTACGAGGATTTTATTTAATAGGTAAGTGTAAATAATCAATCAATCAGGCTACACATCAAGCTAACAAAACCACTTTGTCTTGGCCTCGCTTTGTATGATCTTTCCGTACAATGAACGGTCAGCTTATGCTTCAAATGCCCTTTGCGTTCCAGGGCCGCGGTATCTTGCTAAGACAGTCCCGGGATGAAACCTATTGGAAAAGGAAGGGAATACCACTAAAATGATAGGAAAAATAAATTACGGGCGATCTGAGGTTGGGAAGGGGTAGGGGGGGGGGAGTTTTTAGGGCAAAAATCGGTAAATCGCGATTTCCGGCAAAACTACCAGGCATATCGAAAAAAGTTCAATGGCAAAGTTGTAGATAATAAAAAGATCTACAACTTTTGTATCTATAGTTTTTCTCCATAACCTCAAAATTCATGTGAAAAATCCAAAAAACCACATTTTTGATTTTTTATTTTTATCTTTTACAAAAAAATTGTTTTTTTCATGATATTTGGTGAAAACTTACCTCTTTATGTCCCAAACACACTGGAATTTTGAAGATTTAAAATATTAATTTTTCACCCTATTTTGCTCGATATCGAAAAAGCATCCTAATTTTCAATCGAAAATTCTCACGTCAAAATATCTGATTTTTCAAAAAAGTCGGTGGGCTTTTTGTTAGTTGATATTTCTATTTTCTGATGGCGTTAAAAATATACATTACTATTGAAAATTTTTTCAGAAAATGCAAATAAAAAAAAACGAAAAATACTAAAATTCGATTTTTTTTTAAAAATCTTTATGTACAATTTTGAGGTATTCATTAAAATTTTTACTTTAATTACTCGAAGAACATAAGGTTCCATGTTAGATTAATAAACAAAAAATTGCAAGTCAAAATGTACTACTATAATTAACAACTAAATAAGTTAATAGTTAACATTTAATATGACATCTACCAAATTTTGAGAAATTTGTCGAATTTTCTTTAAATTATATGCGTAGATGCCTATTTATTGCTATTTTAAAATTATACCTATATACCTGAGAGACCTTCGGATTTGCCGGAAAAGGAAAGAAAACTATCGTAAATTCATTATTATACAATCAAAATTTGTCAAATTTGGCTAATATTTTTTTAAAGATGTAAACAAAGAAGATATAAAAAAATGGATTGAAATTAATTAAATCTATTTATAAATGTAAAAAGGATAATATAACACTGAATCAATTAAGATTTCAAAAATATCACCACTAAAATGATAGGAAAATTTATTTTTCCTATCATTTTAGTGGTGTTCCCTTCCTTTTCCAATAGGTTTCATCCCACTTTAATTTTTTTTCGTTTTTAATTATTTTTGACGGCTTTGACCCTGATCTAAACTACCTATGGTTTCAGTGACAACGGTGTTTACACTTACACACTGTATACTTAAATTCATGAAGAAACATGTGGTTTTTTTTTCAGGACTAGTTGCACATCTCTTTTTCATTACATGATTAAGTCTTGAACCTCTCTTTTCCTTAACATGATTCAGTCATCTTTCAATAGATCTTGCTAAGTTTTAGAAATCTCATGAAGTATTTCATAAGTACTCTTAATGCAGATGTCAAAATTTTAGTCCTAAGTGCCATATTGATTGAAAAATTAATTACTTTATTTGAGCAAACAATTTTTAACAGCACTTGTACAGAAATAAAGATTCATTCATTCCCTTAAAAACCATAACACCATTCAAGGGTCACTCCCGCTGATGTAGAGTTATAAATAACGTTTTTTGTAAACAATACCCAATGCACCGTGTGCATATGTGTTGTGTGAGTGACAAAGACGTTCAGAGGCGCCGCGGGTGCGCGGCGGTTTTTTTTCCAATAAGCAACAACATTATTTCTCGAAAAGGTAACATATTTCCTTTAACACAAACATAATAGCTACGAAATAATAACATTTAAAATAAATATACCTCTTCCTGAAATAAAAAAATATTATTTATATATATTTTTAAAGAACCCACTTCTTATCCTTCAAAAATATGCCACAATTAAAGTCAGATTCTGCACTTGTGCATCATGTACTAGTTCATTAAAACATTTTTTATAAGTGGTAGAGCCATGCTGCAGTTATATTAGTAGTATAGTTGTAGCACGAATAGGTCGGCTCGACCGGGGAAGGACCACGCTCTCACAGAATACCAGCGTGAAATAGTAGCTTAATGCTTCTGTGTTTCGTATGGTGAGTGTAGAGAACCGGAGACCCTTTTTACTGGAAACGAGGCATTCCATCTTAGTTCTCACGGGTGACAACGAATCTGCATTTTGATTTGTAATCGAGGATAGATGTAGATATATGTGGGCTGCAGCAACCACCTAAGGTGGACTGTGTGCTCGTTTGTCACCCTATCCTATAGAAAAAAAAAAAAACATATAAAATAAAGAGGTGTATTCATTTCAACGATGAGAGCCGTGATGGCTCAGTAGAGTCGTGGTAGCTCAGATGGTTAGCTCTCGCTGTAAATTTCACAGTACGCCAGCAAGCCGGATTCGATCCCCACTAGCAATAATGAAATTGTTAATTGCAATTTTAAGTGCTGATCTACCACGTGCTCGGCGGTGAAGAAAGACATTGTGAAAAAAGCTGTCTGTGAAATAAGAAAAAAAATATTTCGAAGACATGATTTGAAGTTCGCCAATACGCATTGGGGCAGCGCGACAGACACTTCTTTGACCTAAAACCCTCTGAGAAATAAGGGGAGGCTTTTGCCCAGCTGTGGGGCGTAAAAAGGCTGTAACTTAACTTAACTTAAGTGCTGATTTACCTCGCACTGGGCGGTGAAGGAAAACATCATGAGGAAGTCAGACTGTCTGAGAAATAAAAAAAAATATTTCCAAGGCATGTGCAGTTCGCCAACATGCATATGGGCAGCGCGGCAGACACTTCTTTGCCTTAAAACCCTTTCAGAAGTGAGGGAAGGCCCAGCAGTAGGACTGAAATAGGCTGTGTACCTAGGCTGCACTAAAAGTATCGGGAATGGAATATTTCCACTGTTCCTGTCATATTAAAATCTTTTTAATTGAAAACTCCTTGGTTTTAAAATCGAATACCATTTATTTATTTAAAAAAAGATTATCGGTCTTGTCACAAGGTTTTGTCAAACTTGTTTAGTCGTTGAGAAAATGGGCGATGATTTATTATGACTTTCGAAATGGTTTAACACAAAAACAGTGTGTTGACCGGATGATTTCTGCATTTGGTGATGAAGCCCCATCCAAAACCACAATTTATCGCTGGTTTGCTGAATTTCAACGTGGACGTGTCAAGTTCAGTGATGATCCCCGCCAAGGTCGTCTTAAAAACTGCAGTCACCCAAGAAAATGTTGTGATGCTGTGCGTAAGCTGATTGAGGAAGATCGACATGTGACATACCGCGAAATTCAAGCAACTTTAGACATTGGCATGAGTCAAATACAAATAATCTTGCATGAACTATTAGGTGTAAAAAGTTGTTTTCCCGATGGATACCGCATTCGCTCTGTGAAGAGCAAAAAGCGGCTTGCGTTAGTTGGTGCGTCAGAACTCTCGAAAGATTCCACGCAGGATCCTCAAATGCTGTATACGACATCGTATCAGGTGATGAATCCTGGATATCGCGCGTACGAACCCGAAACAAAAAACCAGTCACGAGTTTGGGTGTTCGAAAATGAGTTCAAAGCCAACAAAAATTGTTCGTTCACGGAGTGTTGCAAAAAAAAAAATGGTGGCCACGTTTGTCTCCAAAACCGGCCATGTTACGACTATTCCTCTTGAGGGACAAAGAACGGTTAATGCAGAACGGTATGCTAGCATTTGTTTGCCACAGGTCGTTTCTGAACTCCGTAAAGAGAACTACAACCGCCGCATCATTCTCCATCACGACAATGCGAGTTCTCACACCGCACATAGAACAAAAGAGTTTTTAGAGCAAGAAAACATAGAATTATTAGACCATCCGCCGTACAGCCTCGACCTAAGCCCTAATGATTTCTATACTTTTCCTAAAATAAAGAATAAATTGCGTGGACAGAGATTTTCATCACCTGAAGAAGCTGTGGACGCCTACAAAACGGCCATTTTGGAGACCCCAACTTCCGAATGAAATGGTTGCTTCAATGATTGTTTCCATCGTATGGAAAAATGTGTCAAATTTCGCGGAGAATACTTCGAAAAGCAATAAATACATTTTAAAATAGTAATGTTGTGTCATTTCCTTGATTCCCGAAATTTTCAGTGCCGCCCTCGTAACTTAACTAACTTAATTATTTCGACGATGATAGTCTGAAATAATTAGTTGAACAAATTATAGCTAGGCAGCAATAAAAACTAAATGGACGGATGCACATAAGTATAAAATTGAATAAATATATAACATGGGTAATCATTTCTTTAACCTTTAAATACCGACCTATACGTCTCACAGACGTAATAACTTTTAATTTTGAAATATTTCTAAAATCACGCCACCTTCAGCGTCGCTCTTCCCGCTACCTTCCTCCCTCCGCGTCATAAGCCATCAGTCGACTCCTCCACCCCCGGCGAGTGCACACGTCTCCGTATCAAAGCGATCGACGTCTCACAGACGTAAGTACGGTGTTTATGTACTAAATTTCGTAAGTCTCTTGGTCGTCACCTCGATATTCATATGTGGTAGCTTATATTGTCTGATTGACGTCACATACAAATGATGACGGTTCAGTTCCCGAGAAGCCTCCGAAACTGCGAAAACAGAATAGGCGTTTAGAAGATAAAGAGATAGGTGAAAATCTCATAAACGAGAGTGACGACAACTGTAATGATTTTGACGACGATGTAGGCGATCGAGGCGGCGAGGGGTGGATGAGGTGGACAAGAAATGCTCGAATAACTCGTGCTCTCGAAGAACGCGACGTTGGCCTATGACTTTGTTTTACAGGTTGATAGATATGAGCGGTGTTAATACTTATGTATTGTACAACAAGTGCACAAACAAGGGCGACATCAGTCGTGGCCGATTTTTACTCCTGCTGGCACGTAAATTAGTCCTCCCAGAAATGAAATTACTATACAATGATAGGATCCCACGAGAATTGCGGCTAAGTATCGAGCGAGTTATTGGACCCGCCGATATGCCCGTGCCTCCACCACCAAAAACTTATTAGAATCCAGATTTAGATGTTAGAAAGACGTGCAATCTGTCCCAGTCAGTTGAAAAGGCGAATGAAGTACTGCTACTGCAAATGCAAGAAACCAATGTATAATGTGTAACCTTACTTGCTGCCCACAAATATGTATTGACTGCAAACGTACGTAGTGAATGTACCAAATATTCGAGGGCTGTCATTATTTTTATTTTTTAACTAAGGAGTAAGATTTATGTTTTATTTTGATAATATTTTATAGAAGATAACATATTTAAAGTTCATTTGTTGTTAATTACTTAATTTTAGAGAAAAACGAGACTGATGTAAGTCTTAAAAATTTAGTGCCAAATAATTGTGATCTCTCAAATAAATGTTGATTTTACCTGAAAAATAGCGTGTATTTTTTTTAAAATTCTGTAGTTTGTTACCAAAAGCACCAATTTTTTAATGTATAAAATAGAAAAATGTAGCATGCAAATACACATTTTATTTCAGTACTTAAAGTTTAACGTCTCTCAGTCACGTCGGCGTAAGTGGAACGTTTAGACCAGGTTGGCAGCTAAAGGTTAAAAGGCTCCTAGTACTTGTTAGATTTACTGTATCTACAGTACTACTCATTTACGAATGGTACTGTAGGTAGCAGCAATCCTGCTCTAGATTGAAACATAACGCAACGTTACACGATTTGCAAAACTGATACGTACGTTTTTGCAAAAAGCACAATTGCGTTTTTGTCTGCCCACTCCGCCAGGTAGTGTTG
The DNA here is from genome assembly GCA_907164705.1 of Parnassius apollo. Taxonomy (NCBI): domain Eukaryota; kingdom Metazoa; phylum Arthropoda; class Insecta; order Lepidoptera; family Papilionidae; genus Parnassius; species Parnassius apollo. Next base: position 615,861 of record CAJQZP010000963.1, on the reverse strand, counting down.
GGAGCACTGACGGGAAGTGAGCTAATGTTAGTTTTCGCCCAGCGAGAGATTGCTGCGAAAGTCTTAGTTCAGCGGCGATTTGATGAGGTGGACTATGTTTTTATAATATATTGAGAATTAGTTCCGTCCTAAAACCACTATGGTCGACCTTTTCATCAAAGGACTTACAGGTTATGTAAGCACTTAAACACATTCAGAAGCCTTTTAAAGAATTTTTTGTACTACATTTGCGTCCTTTTTTTTTCTATAGGGATAACATTTGATCTTTGCGATTCACGCCACCAATGCAATTGTTATAATCTCGGTAGTTATTGCACATTATATTATCCGACTAAAGGTAGCGCTGTTTTGTGTTTCGCCTATCGGTGTGAGTTTAAACTCGTCTCACTGGAAACATATTTCGTTCTGCGTATTGTGACTGCGATTTGATATGACAATCTACGACAAAATAAGGGCGCCCGCACACATTACGTTAAGTGATTTTTACTTTCGTGATTTACTTATACTAGATAAGATTTATAGTCTTTTACCAAACTCAAATATGGATAAATCCTTCTCTGAAGCTGATTTATGCCAAGCGGGACAAAGAACACGCCACCTAAATTTGTGTCGATGCGTAGCAAACGCCGTAGGGATGATGATATTTCAATAGAGTTGAATAACTTCAAGGATGAAATTAAGAAAATGATAGCTACTCTGCTTGTCACGCAAGAACAAGAACTTAAGAAAATTACACCTACATTAAAGAATATACAACAAACAAACCAAAACATCGAGAGCTCTATTACTTTTCTTACTGCACAAAATGAGGAATTTAGGAAGAGAATTGAATATTTGGAAAACCAAATAAAAGAAAACAGGAAATATATAACGATACTGGAGGATAGAATTGAGGATATGCAAATGGGAAGCCGTAAGATGAATTTTGAAATGAAAAACGTTCCTAAAAAAGATAATGAATCTAAAGAGGACGTAATAGACATGGTAATCTGCTTATCCAAAAGTATTGAGAGTAATCTTAACAAAGCAGATATAAAAGACGTATTCGTAGTAAAATAAGATATTGTCTGTAAAACTAAACTGGACGGTCGGTGTTGTTACGCGTTAAACGCGCGGTCGGTGTTTTTAAACTAGCGTTTTAAAATTATATTCCAAACTTTTTCTCATTCAGTGTATCAAAATTTAAATGGTGATCTGATAAATACCATATAGTGTTATATTACATAACTTTTAATGGGTATAAATATACTAAAATCAGTTATAAAAAATTGTTCCCTACATTGGATTATAAGCGACTTTTGTGCGGTGGATTGATATTCTTATTGCGACGGACTCCAGCGTGAATAGTACGCGACATTCACGGTTGTGTAATGTGCATAAGTGTTCCTTTGGCTTGTAACGTTCATAAGAACTAAAGGGGCAAACGTTATCATAACAAAAGTGAAGGTGTAATTATTTCAATAACAATCTTTAATATAATTTGTTATCTAATAAATCTAAAGATGTCAAAAATGATTTGGGGTTGCTGTACACCACATGGTGATAATAATGAGAAATATATTGTATGTAAAAAATGTAATAAAAAATATCATTACACATGTATGTGCCTCGAGTACTCCGCATATAATGCTGAGATGCGATCCCTTTGGTGTTGTCCTGAATGTTTAAATGCTGCTCCAAAAGCAACAAAACATGATAACACTCCAGTACGCAACGTTTCCACCAGGGGTTGCAAACGAACTACCCCTAACTCTCCTCCGATTTCAAGTGAAAACATTGTTATGAGCAAGGAAATTATTCGGGAAGTGGTGCAGGACATCATTAAAGAGAGCACGAGTAACATAGTTTCAAAAATGCAAGAGAGTATAATCAACATCCTTAATAATGAGCTGAAACCAGTACGGGATGAGTTATTACAGATAAGTGAGTCTATGAATTTTCTTAATAGCCAATATGAAGATATGAAGAGGGAGAACGAATACTCTAAAATGAAAATAAGCGAATTGGAAAAAAGAGAAAGACATATTGAAGAGTACAATTAATGATTTAAACTTGCGTGTTGACCTAATGGAGCAGCATGCGCGTCAGAATAATATTGAACTGCAATGTGTGCCAGAACATAAAAATGAAAACTTATTAAATATCATTACGCAGTTAAGTAAAACCGTGGGTTGTGTTTTGAATGATAATGACATTATACACTACACGCGCATCGCAAAGGTGAATAGAAATAATACTCGTCCACGGTCTATCATTCTACAACTGGCGTCCCCAAGAAAACGCGATGAGCTCCTTGCATCTGTAATTAAATATAATAAAAGAAACCCTGCAAATAAATTGAATAGCACTCTTTTAGGAGTGCCTGGCAATTCTTCTCCTGTATTTGTGGCTGAGCATCTGTCTCCTTCGAACAAAGCTCTTCACGCTGCAGTTAGACTAAAAGCAAAAGAAAAGGGATACCAATATGTTTGGATAAGAAATAGCCGAATCTTTATGCGAAAGAATGATGAAGCAAATTATATCCACGTCAGAAACAAAGACATGCTACAAAAAATAGAATAATTTAGTTATTAAGTAAATTTAGTAGTTAAGTATATTGTGGCTTTTAAACTTTATGAACAAATTATATATAAAATTCACTTCTCTAAATTTGTATTATCAAAATACGCGGGGTTTGAGAACAAAAACTAACTTTTTTTATCAGCAAATTCTTTGTTGCGATTACGATGTAGTAGTACTCACGGAAACTTGGTTAAATAAATCTGTTCTTAATAATGAGCTTTTTGATCAACGATATATTGTCTACAGAAAAGATAGAGAGGATGCTGAATATTGTTCTAAAAAAGATGGAGGTGGAGTTTTAATCGCTGTATCCAGAAAAATAAAGTCTCGTCGTATGTTTGAGTGGGAATCTAAAGTTGAAGATCTTTGGGTTGTAATAGATGCAACGGTTTCAAAAACTATTCGCAAGATAGCTCTTTGTGTCGTTTATTTACCGCCACCAGTACATTATTCTTTGTTAGAGCATTTTTTAGATAATTGTAGTTTTGTTTTCGAACAATGTGATAGTCATTGTATAATTGGTGATTTTAATTTACCTAGTATTAACTGGAGTTTGTTAGGTCATGTCGCGAGTGATAACAAACTAACAAGACTAAATCAATTCCTAATTGACTTTACACATATGAATGGTTTACAACAACTTAATCATATAGTTAATGCGTCAAACCGAGTTCTCGATCTTGTTTTATCTAACTTGCCATCTTGTACTGTGAGCCGTTCTCATAACTCATTAAGTATTATTGATCAATTACATCCACCTCTTGAGGTTGATATTACGTTGATTAATGAAACAAAACTC